>OX638310.1:87993700-89193700 GCA_951812415.1 Beris morrisii | reverse complement strand
GTATTAAAAATTACATTTACTAAGAATCTGAGTCAACTATATCTAGCTGAGCCTGTTTCAGTCAACCTTTATTAGTATTATATCTAACATTTATTAAGAATCTGAGTCAACCATATCTAGCTGAGTCTGTTTAAATCAGCCTTTATTAGTATTACAACCAATCTTTAATATGAATTACTCTGATAAAGGCAATTAGCTGAGCCTGTCTAAGTCAGCCTTGTTATTATCACACCGTACATTTATTAGGAACCTGAGTCAAACATATCTAGCTGAACCTGATTACGTTAGCCTTTATTAGTATTATACCTTACATTTATTAAGAATCAAAGTCAACCATATCTAGCTGAGCCCGCTTAGGTCAGCTTTTATTATTATTATAACCTATATTTAATATGAATTAATATGATAAAGACAATTAGCTGAGCCTGTTTAAGTCAGCCTTTATTAGTATTATACCTTACATTCAATATGAATTACTCTGATAAAGATAATTAGCTGACCGTGTTTAATTCAGCCTTTATTAATATTATAACCTATATTTCTCTGATAAAGTCAATTAGCTGAGCCTGTTTAAGTCAGACTTTATTATTATTATAACCTATATTTCATATGAATTACTCTGATAAAGGCAATTAGCTGAACTTGTCTAAGTCAGCCTTGTTATTATCACACCATACATTTATTAAGAATCTGAATCAACCATATCTAGCTGAGACTGTAAGTGCTCGCAAATTTTCAAAAATTAAAATTTCTGAATATCCATGTGTACTATACTAGTGAAACTCGTGCATATCATGAAAAAATTTCTTTCATTGTTCCAGATATGTTCGTTGAAGACTTGTGCTGCTAGCCGCGGGACGCTTACAAAAAATCGACATTCGTTCCGTGTACTGCTCTGCCGCCATTTTTTCATAAAAATTGAAATAAAAATTTTTTTTTCATAGTTCAAGATAAGTGTAATGATCCCTTAATATTTCGCATTAATCGATTTTTTAACAAAGACACAAAAAATTAACAAAAAACCGTCTTATTTTTTGCTTCCGACTAGGTATTACCCCTTAAGTCAACCTTTATTACTATTATAGTAATATAATTAAAATTAAAATTTATATTACTAAAATAGTAGTAATATAGGTTTACTCTGATAAAGGCAATTAGCTGAGCCTGATTAAGTCAGCCTTATTATTAATATAACCTGACTGGTAGAGTCAAACATATTTAGCTGAACCTTATTATGCCAGCCTTTATTAGTATTATTACTTACATTTATTAAGAATCTGAACCTTAAGTCAGCCTTATTATTATTATAACCTGACTGGTAGAGTCAAACATATTTAGCTGAATCTTATTAAATCACCTTACATTCATTAAGAATCTGTTTAGTATAGTCAACCATATCTAGCTGAGCCTTCTTAAGTCAGCGTTTATTAGTATTATACCTTAGATTTATTAAGAATCTGTCTAATATACTAAACCATTTCTAGCCTGTTTGAGTTAGCCTTTATTAGCATTATACCAAACATTTATTAAGAATTTGTCTAGTATAGTCAACCATATCCAGCTGGGCCTGCTTAAGTCAGCCCTTATTAGTATTATACGTTACATTTATTTGAGTCAACGATAACTAGCTGAGCCTGTTTAAATCAGCCTTTATTATTATTATTATAATCTATATTTAACATGAATTACTCTGATGAAGACAACTAGCTGAGCCTGTTTAAGTCAGCCTTTATTAGTATTATACCTTACATTTATTAAGAATCTGACTAGTAAAGTCAATTAGGTGAGCCTGTTTAAGTCAGCCTTTATTATTATTGTAACCTATATTACTCTTATAAAGGCAATTAGTTGAGCCTCTTTAAGTCAGCCTTTATTAGTATTAGTAGTGAACCTGATTAAGTTAGCCTTTATTTGTATTATACCTTAGTTTTATTAAGAATCTGAGTCAACCATATCTAGCTGAGCCTGCTTAAGTCAGCCTTTATTATTATTATACCTAACATTTATTAAGAATCTGACTAGTAAAGTCAATTAGGTGAGTCTGTTTAAGTCAGCCTTTATTATCACCCCGTACATTTATTAAAAATCTGAGTCAAATATATATAGCTGAACCTGTTTAAGTCGGCCTTTATTATCACCCCGTACATTAATTAAAAATCTGAGTTAAATACAGGGTGTTTGGTACTCCGTGCACGACCTTGTAAGGGGTTATTCCATGATATATTTGGAGAAAAAAATTGTTCCACAGGGTGGGTCAATTTTCAATATTAGTGGAGATACAGGGTGGTTAAGAAAAGTGTTTTTGACCGGTACCCTCACTCACTTAAAACGTTATATCTTGAAAATGAATAATCACAAGGCAAAGTGTTATAACTCGTTTTTTAGGCCATCGAATTACCTTTCATTTGATGTAACAGTCTAAATTGTAACTGCATCCAATCTTGAGATATTTACTCGAAAACACCAATTTTTGCTACGTGAACCCTTAAAATTCAGTGATCAATGTAGTTTTTCTCAGAAAACCCCATTATAAACATGTCATTTTAAGAATGGAATTTTTTCATGGTAAGCTACCATAGAAGCAAATTTGATTTAAATGTTGGTTGTTTTCCGGCGTCAGTAGGGTTTCTGGTGAGAAACCCCAACACGAAATCCTCGACTGCTGATTAATCGTTGTCCTAGAGGACATGACCGTTGGAGAACCTTCACTGGATACGCCAGTTTCATAAGATTGTGTTGGACTAGGTCCGAAGGAGCTGTTTCGTCATCGGAGGGCATAGACTCGTCAGAGGGTGTATCATGCCTACTATCCGAAACACCCTTACAGCTGGTGGAATTGCTGAGCATAATTTCTATATATTGCACTCGAAATCAAATTTACGATCCGAGACTTATAAACTTAGCTAAATTTCCGCCATAGCAATCCTATACTAAAGGAAGGTGGCGCTGAAGATTACATAATATTTGATCATCAAATATTTCAACCAATTTGGTGGAATTTTTGGTTGTAAGCCAGGATATATAGAGCCAAACGCTGAGAGCGCGACTTCGAAACCCGCCAACAGCAATTTTATTTTTTCGCTAATTTTAAGAATGGAATTTTTTCATGGTAAGCTACCATAGAAGAAATATTATGTAATCTTCAGCGCCACCTTCCTTTAGTATAGGATTGCTATGGCGGAAATTTAGCTAAGTTTATAAGTCTCGGATCGTAAATTTGATTTCGAGTGCAATATATAGAAATTATGCTCAGCAATTCCACCAGCTGTAAGGGTGTTTCGGATAGTAGGCATGATACACCCTCTGACGAGTCTATGCCCTCCGATGACGAAACAGCTCCTTCGGACCTAGTCCAACACAATCTTATGAAACTGGCGTATCCAGTGAAGGTTCTCCAACGGTCATGTCCTCTAGGACAACGATTAATCAGCAGTCGAGGATTTCGTGTTGGGGTTTCTTACCAGAAACCCTACTGACGCCGGAAAACAACCAACATTTAAATCAAATTTGCTTCTATGGTAGCTTACCATGAAAAAATTCCATTCTTAAAATTAGCGAAAAAATAA
Organism: Beris morrisii; assembly: GCA_951812415.1. Taxonomy (NCBI): domain Eukaryota; kingdom Metazoa; phylum Arthropoda; class Insecta; order Diptera; family Stratiomyidae; genus Beris; species Beris morrisii. The sequence goes on along the minus strand of OX638310.1, from coordinate 89,190,134 downwards.
AATTGCTGTTGGCGGGTTTCGAAGTCGCGCTCTCAGCGTTTGGCTCTATATATCCTGGCTTACAACCAAAAATTCCACCAAATTGGTTGAAATATTTGATGATCAAATATTATGTAATCTTCAGCGCCACCTTCCTTTAGTATAGGATTGCTATGGCGGAAATTTAGCTAAGTTTATAAGTCTCGGATCGTAAATTTGATTTCGAGTGCAATATATAGAAATTATGCTCAGCAATTCCACCAGCTGTAAGGGTGTTTCGGATAGTAGGCATGATACACCCTCTGACGAGTCTATGCCCTCCGATGACGAAACAGCTCCTTCGGACCTAGTCCAACACAATCTTATGAAACTGGCGTATCCAGTGAAGGTTCTCCAACGGTCATGTCCTCTAGGACAACGATTAATCAGCATGTCATTTTAATTTTATTTTTTTATGTGCCGTATTATTACCTACAAAAGCTGCATACATATGTATGAGTTACGATTAACATTTTGGAAGTAATAGGTAAAAATACATATCGCATAAAAATTAAATATTTCAAAAGTCAGTGCCATAAAGTGGACCTCGTTTAATTTGTCGGTAGTACTGAAGTATTTTTATTGCCCATTTATTACTATTTAAAGTATGTAGGAAAACAATGAAATGTAACTGAGTTTCAACATAATTGATGCTTTTACCTGGATGTGGTAGGTAATACTGGGTGCGGTACTATGCCTTTTTTAATAGGGTGCCTTACAAAATAAAAAGCCTATAAAAGCAAAACTACCTTCATATTTTTATCAGTTTTAGTTACGTTGCTAACAGAAGAAGGTGTCAGTAGAATAAAAAAAATAATTTCGAAATGTCTGAGTACTCCAATGAAGAATATGCTGACATTGTGTTAATTTATGGAGAGTGTCGCGAAAATGGAGAAGCCGCGCGAAGGCTTTACCATCAGAGACATCCCCATCGACGGACACCTGACAGGAGAGTATTTCAGGACGTTTACAGGAGAATTAGGGAAACTGGCAGCGTTAGAACAAGGAGAGTAAATGCAAATCCTGCGCCTATAATCGCTGTTCAGATTGACGAAAGAATACTGCAAACAGTGCAAAATGATCCATCGATCAGTATCCGACGCTTGGCATTGCAGTTTAACGTATCTACTTGGAAGGTTTGGAGTATTTTAAAAGTAGAACGCTTCCATGCCTACCATCACACACCAGTACAGGAGCTGCTACCCATTGATTTCCCCAAACGGATGGAGTTTTGCAATTGGCTCCTTGAACGACAAATAGATGACGACAATTTTTTCAACAATATTCTGTGGACGGATGAGTCCCAATTTACCAGAGACGGTATCACAAACTTCCACAACCTACATACGTGGGCTGAGAGCAATCCACACACAAGAAGAGCGGCATCATTTCAGCACAGATTCAGCGTCAATTTATGGGCAGGCGTGATTGGTGACGATTTACTTGGACCTATTAGGCTTCCGCGTACTCTAAATAGCTCCAATTACTTACAGTTTTAATCAAATGATCTACAGGACTTATTGGATGATATTCCACTGGTACGATTGGCTTCCATGTTTTACCAACACGATGGTGCTCCAGCTCATTACGGCCGACAGATCACAGATTGGTTAAATTCCAATTATAGCAATCGCTGGATCGGTAGAAATGGACCGATACACTGGCCTGCAAGATCTCCTGATCTTACTATTATGGTTTCTTTGTATGGGGACGGATGAAGGACCTAGTCTACGCAACGCCAGTAGAAACATTGGAAGATCTAAATATCAGGATCGATGCGGCAGCAATAGAAGTAAGGCAGCAGTTGAGGAATATGAATACCAAGAGAACACTCGCCAAACGAGCTTTAGCGTGCATTCAAAATGAAGGTGGCCATTTTGAACATTTATTATAACAAAATTTTTTTAAATAAAACATAAAAACCATTATTAAATTCTTTTAGTTCAAGCAAGTAGTGTAGATCAACATGCACATGCACTGACTTTTGGAATATTTAATTTTTATGCGATATGTATTTTTACCTATTACTTCCAAAATGTTAATCGTAACTCATACATATGTATGCAGCTTTTGTAGGTAATAATACGGCACATAAAAAAATAAAATTAAAATGACATGTTTATAATGGGGTTTTCTGAGAAAAACTACATTGATCACTGAATTTTAAGGGTTCACGTAGCAAAAATTGGTGTTTTCGAGTAAATATCTCAAGATTGGATGCAGTTACAATTTAGACTGTTACATCAAATGAAAGGTAATTCGATGGCCTAAAAAACGAGTTATAACACTTTGCCTTGTGATTATTCATTTTCAAGATATAACGTTTTAAGTGAGTGAGGGTACCGGTCAAAAACACTTTTCTTAACCACCCTGTATCTCCACTGTTATTGAAAATTGACCCACCCTGTGGAACAATTTTTTTCTCCAAATATATCAAGGAATAACCCCTTACAAGGTCGTGCACGGAGTACCAAACACCCTGTATATATAGCTGAACCTGTTTAAGTCAACCTTTATTAGTATTGTACCTTACATTTATCTGAGTCAACCATATCTTGCTGAGAATGTGTAAGTCAGCCTTTATTAGTTACATTTGTTAAGAATCTGTGTCAACCATATCTAGCTGAGCCTGTTTAAGTCAACCTTTATTAGTGTTTTAACCTATATTACTCTGGTGAAGAAAATTGGCTGAGCCTCTCTAAGTCAACCTTTATTAGTATTAGTAGTGAACCTGATTAAGTTAGCATTTATTTGTATTATACCTTACATTTATTTGAGTCAACCATATCTAGCTGAGCCTGCTTAAGTCAGCCTTTATTAGTTACATTTATTAAGAATCTGAGTCAACCATATCTAGCTGAGCCTGTTTAAGTAAACCTTTATTAGTATTTTAACCTATATTACTCTGGTGAAGATAATTAGCTGAGCCTCTCTAAGTCAACCTTTATTAGTATTAGTAGTGAACCTGATTAAGTTAGCCTTTATTTGTATTATACCTTACATTTATTTGAGTCAACCATATCTAGCTGAGCCTGCTTATGTCAGCCTTTATTATTATTATAACCTATATCAGCCTCTTCACAACTTTATAGAGTAAATTCCCCATACAATTGTCTAAAAGCTTGGAGTAAATTCAAACTGCCAAAAAGTTCAGAGTAAATGCCTCATACAACTGCTCGTGCCTCATACAACTGTCAAAATAAGCCTAAGCACCGGATAGCCTCGTCACCACTCCTCGGCTGAGTAAAGCTTCACTGTCAAAAAAGCTCGGATTAAATGTCCCATACAAACTGTTAAAAAGCTCCATATTAGACGTACTGTTTTTTCGTTTTATTGCATAAAGTTGGGCTGTTTTTTCCGTTTTATTGCATGGTTTTTCCCGTTTTATTGCATTAAGTTGGGCGGTTTCTTGGCTGTTTTATTGCATGGTTTTTCCGTTTTGTTGCATAAAGTTGGGCGGTTTTTTGGCTGTTTTATTGCATGGTTTTTCCCGTTGCATAAACTTGTGCGGTTTTTGGCGGAGTGAATTCCATACGTCACCTAGCCTAAACCCTCGCTAACCCCCCCCCCCGCCCGGATATCCCCCTTGACCTTGACATTTGACCTTGACCTTGACCTTGAACCTCGACCTTGACGTTGACCTTTGACCCCGCTCCCTCGTACCAAGATTTAGAAACGCCATATCTACACTACTGAACTACCATTTCATTCTTTGCGATGAATTATTACCAGCAAAGTAAAAGACATTGGCACTAAATCATCAGCCGAACTGAAATGAAATACAAGAAAAACAATATAATATTTTAAGAAGCAATTTTATTTTTTGTATACAATAATAAAATAAAAAGAATTTGTTAAGCATCACCTTAAATAAGTCTTCTTCTTCCTTTGAGTAACAATTTTATATTAATATGTTTATCGCACAAGCGTTGTTTTTTTTATAGTAGAATGAATTAAGTATGTATACAGATACATGTTTTATTTAAAGGTATAAAGAGTAATTCATTATTATTTTTCAGTGGCATTATAACTAGTTTGCACTTTATGTCGCTTGGATTGTATGTGTTGAGCGGATATTTTTTTCAACATTAGAAACAAATATATTTAATTGTGATGATCGAAGGGGCACTTCAAAATAATCCCAATTCTTTTTTAAGGGAAACCCTACAATTTTTAATTCCCCTTTCGACAAGGAAGCTCCATGCATTTCGACAATTTGCTTTGCTTTTGATAAAAACCATTTGTCATATTTATCATTACTTAGAGATAATCCATCTAAAATTTCTACTGAGGTGTATAAATTGTCTACTTTCTTCTTTAAAATTAGAAATGTTTTGTGCATGTAATTGTTTATAATGATGTTGGCTTCATTAATTTCATATATTCGTTTGGCTAATTGTTGTAATGGACAGTTGCCTTCCCGTATCAACATCTTTAGGTGATGCAAACAATTTTCAAAAGGATAGGAATTTAATTTCATTAAGTTTCCAAATTTAGCTACGTCATCCGCAACATGACATAAGTTATGAATGTTACTTGTTACATGGCCTTCGGAATATAATATTTTGAATATATCAATATATTCAATAAACATTTCATTCGCTGTATCCAAATTGCACAAATAGCTGTCCGAAGCACAAATAGTTACAGCGCAGTATAACAATAAGAAATGTTCATATAATTCAAAAGACAGAACATCCTTTAAAATAGCAATCGATATGTAAAAAAAATGTGCGAAATTCTAATCCCTCCCAAAAAGCAATACAATCAATCCCACGAACTGCTCTGTGTAGCTCTTTAGGCATTTTACATTTTAATAGATACGTATTACAATTTTCTATATCAGCCCCTGTCCATTTTCCACTTTTTCTAATAAAAGACCCTCTTATCCAGCCCAGAAGAAGTTTTTTCATTAATCCAAGCTCTATTAGATGTAGCGAATCTGCAATAATTATATCGTCAATCATATTGATTGGCAATTCCTCAATTGGTGAAATATATCTGTGGTGTTCAGGATGTGTTCTGTTACGAAAAGAGTAGTCAGTTCTTTTTGGACAATCAGTGCGCAAAAATAATACGCATTTTGTTTCACTGCTCCACTGTCCATGTACAGGTTTAATGCACCCGTACGTATGATTAAAATTGACTACACCTGTTTCATAAAGAAATAAATAGTTATATTATTTTTCTGTTAATAATTGTGAAAATATTATGAAAGAAACCTTTCAGAAAAAATCGCGCTGGTGAATCGCAAATAAAGCAGCTAACGAATACTCTTAAGATATATCCATTGATGGTAAGTCCGTCTTTTAAAATTTCCTTTAATTCGTCGACAAATGGCCGTAAAAATCTATCGATACATTTTGGTTTCGCTTTTCCACTATACACACCAATGATGATTGGGCGTAATTTCGGCGATTCCTTGACTGCACAAAGAACTGTCCAAAATTGGAGTTTTGAACCTGAAAATACATAATAACATGAGCAACAATGAATGATATAACAATAGAAATGTAATATTACCTTTGTACAATGGATATATTGTATATTGTTGCGAGCTAGGGGTTCGCTGGGAAACATGTACTCCGTGATGCCAATATTTTCCTTCTTCTCCGTCTATCGCATTAATTTGAACTTCTCGTGGGGTTTGTAGCAAGGTTCTCGGATCGGTTCGTAAATGCGAAATTTTTTTATTTGCGTATTCATTTAGAACCGCCAATAAACCTATGTGGAATATTATTATCGACACACCAGTCTCTAATTTTTTCTTGAAAAACGGCATCAATTTGACTTAGATCATCAAAATTGATAGAGTAGTCATCAATATAAACATTGCATTCACTGTCGATATCGGTTGGCATTGATTCCAAATTATTCTCAACTTCATTTTCGACGGATTGGTTGTCATTCCTATTGCCACTTCTTTCGTCTACATATATTTCACCGATTTTAGGGCATTGATTTATCCTTTGTACATTTTTGGGTACAATAATATTTAGTGGCACTGTTTTTCTTAATCGGGCACATATTCTTTTTATATTTTTGTAGTACGTTTCGTTAAATTTCCCTTTCTTAAAATTTTCATTGAATTTCTCCATTTCAATTACTATCGAATACAAAGCACACGCGAAATGTCATATGTAGTAGCGATACACTACTATTTAGTAGCAAAATACACAACTATTTAGTAGCAATACACTACTATTTTTTTGCAGCAGGCTGGTTCGCAGGTTGAAGTTGGCAGACTCCACCACGGAGTCATAAGTGAGGAGTATTCTTATGGTTGTCCGCATTAGTTCGCAAAACCATTGCACAACTACTTAAACGAACTAAATGGTCCTACGGCTATACAGGGTGTAACTAGTACTGAGGTTCAAACGAAAATGGGAGATAGAGGAACTTGTCCTGAGTAGAAAATCGTTCTACACATACTCCCGTTTTTGCACCGTTAAGGAGATAGCGCAATTTTAAGGACGAAGGATTTTCATCGTACCTGTGATCACTGTTTGATCTCTAACTTCTGCTGTACTTAGCGTAACGTAATAATTCTGGGCTCGTTGGAAAGGACACAAATTCTTCTTTCTAATTGCTATCAACTGTGTCAATCAGTGTTATACTTTTGGTGAAAAATTCATTTAAATGACACAAAATTAATAAAAAATGTTTTTTGTGGTTAATATGATATTGTCCGCGTAGATGTAGTGACTTGTGTTGGGAATGTCTGCTAGGTTCTGGGAGAGGGAATGAACATAGGTATTGAAAAGATGTGGCGACAGGGGTGAGCCTTGAGGTAGACTATTTTCTAAGCGGTGAGTTGTTGAAATGAACCCATTTATTCTAACGGCGAAGGAGCGAGAAGTAAGGAAGAGGTCTACGATACGAATGAAGGATACATCTACTCCCCAGATGCCATCACAACAACTATCCTCCGTCATTAAAACCGTTGATTAATGAAGAGACAGACGTTTTTTGGTACAAGTTACTAAATTTAGGCGACGAAAACAATGTGTATTTTTCAAATGCTTGTGGAGGCCTATGGTAACAATCTTTTAGCGGAATCAACGTGCAGGGCTTGTTTTCGTCGATTCAAAGACGGCGATTTTGACCTGAGGGACAAGAAGCGCGAAAACCGGCCCAGGAAGGTTGAGGACGACCAATTGCTTCTTAAACCTGGTAAAACTGTTGATGTTCACCGCTACCACCAACAATTGATCAAATTGTACCGTGCTCTGCGTGAAAAAAGACTGGAATATCAACAAAGATATGACAAGGTGATTTTCCTCCACGACAACGCACCATCGCATACGTCAAAACTGGTCCGCAACTACTTGGACACACTCAACTGGAAGGTGCTACCCCACCCCGTTTATTCACCAAACCTGGCCCCTTCTCACTACCACTTGTTTTCGTCGATGGGCCACGCGCTCGCTGAGCAGCACTTCGATTCTTACGAAGACGTCCGAAAATGGCTTGATGAGTGGTTTGCTTCGAAAGAGAAGGAATTTTTTTGGCGTGGTATCCACAAATTGCCCGAGAGATGTGAGAAATGTGTAGCTAATGAGGGTGAGTACTTCGAATAAATTTGTTTTTGCTTTCTTTGAAAAATACATGTGTTTTTCTGACTAAAAAACGATCGTTTTAAGCTTATACACCTGGTATATGCGAAAGAATATTTTCTAGAGAGAAGCTAATTAAAACAAAAAAGAAATAAATCAATGACTACAGCAGTTGACGGCCTCGTATTAACCGCATAATGCATTAGGTTCTCTGGAAACTACTTAAAAAAAACATTGAAGATGAGAATGAAATTTAAGATGGAGCATCAGAAGATGTGACATTGGTTATAATTTTATAATTAGCCATATTTTTACATTTCCTTAAGGAATTGATTTTTTTTGTTTTTGAAAAAACTTAAAAATATTAAATAATTTTGAAGAATTTAAGCTTTATTTTTTTATATCCCCTAGGTTTTTCTTTTAGAATAGGTACGATGTTTTGTTAGTAATGTGTTTGATATTCTTTTAGGTAATATTGATTTTCTGATAATCCCACTTCGAAAGTCTGGCAACGGTGGTCTGGGAGTATTTTAATTTAACACAATATTAACAGCATACCAGACCTACTGCGAAAAATAATAAAGTTTCGCCAACACTGTTTGGAGTTCTTTTCACTTAGGTAGATATTTTAAAATATGTTGGAAGCCTTAAATTAGGTTCTTCTTTGCAAATTAAGAAGCATGCTTGAAACAATTTGGTTGCATTGGTTGTATTTATTTTTTTTAAACTAATTTTCGCTTTATCTTATCGATGTAATTTGTCCAAAATCTGTGAAATATGTAAGTTTAACATATTTCTCTCTCATTAAACAGTTAGCGGAAACCAAAGCTAACACATTCCTCCAGGATTTACGTGAAGAACTATCTACTCAGCCAACTGATACGAAAATGGTCGACCGAATCTACTCTGATCCTTCAGAGAAAATAATAACCTTTTCACCAATTCTTGCTTGGAAAATCGATGACGAAAATATTATTGAATATGCAGTACCAGATGGCCTTATCGAAAATCCTAGCAGCGATTGGATTGGAATATATCGAAGCGATTTCAACGATCTATCGAAATATGTTGCGTATCAGTATATACCTAAATTGTATACGGAATCGACTAATGCAGAACACAATGCACAGATTGAAACAGTTCGACGATTGCGAATGGATTTCTCTGAAAACAATGTCAATATAATATATAAGGCGCTTCGTATGTGTTGATATATTTTCAAGGAGAGGAAGGTGGACCGACTGGCATGGTGGGAATAAGTGATGTTTTTAACGCTACTACATTGAATACGAATGGCGGAAATGGTCATTCCATCCATCTCCATAAAAAAAATCATCACGATTAAGTAAAAATAACTTCGGTGAATTTAATTAAGTTCGATGTAGTTGTTATTCCGATTTTCATAATCTTATGATATTCGAGTGTCGAAACACTCATTCATCATCATTCACATAGCAAGCATTGTTGAACAAGCTGGGCTGATAACAGCTTTTCAAATATAACCGAGAATCCGTCAAAAGAGAAATATACGAGTGTAAAACCGTATATTTAATTAAATCAATAACATAACATTATTTTATTAATTGTTAAACAAAAATAATATAAAAATAACGTTTTTAAAACAAATTACAATACTTGTATAGCAGAGATAATAGTCTTATATCCTAAATTCGTAGAAAATCATGTAAAATCTTAAAATTATTCAAATAAATTTGGAAAGAAGTCCAGTTAAATAAATTTTGTTGTTTGTCTGTGTTTTGATCACCTCTTCTCGTGAGATCCACTTTACTGATCGAAAAAACTTCCTTAAAATATTAGTAGTTATTTCTCGACGTCCACATCCTTTTTATTATTCATGACGGACATCTCGGTTTCAGTGATGTTATGTGATCCTCGATCATGCCACCAACTTGCTGTAACTTTCCGCTTATTTCGTATTACTACAAATATAATAAGAATAAAGACACCTTGTAGCGAGTTTATCACTTCGAAGAATGCCAAATAGTCGCCAGCACCCGGAGAATAGAACGTTACAACTTCGAAGATCCATGTCAGCGAAATTATTATGAATAGAATTGCTATACAGCGAGCGCTAAAAATTAGTAGTGCGGCTTAATTAAAAAATAAGATTTGGAGTAAGGTTGATTTTAAAAGTTTCGTGTCGCTTAGGCGCTACAATATCGACAGTATCTTCAAAATGCTATCCCAATCCATTTTATAATTCTGCTTAATACTCACTTCAGCTGTACTTCATCGGCTAATGCTCGATCGATTTTCGGTAACCGGCTATCATCCTGCTCATTTCCAGTGCTGATCAAATGATACGTTATCACATCTCGCGTCTTTAGAATCTCGTCTAGCTTCCGGAATCCGAAAAACGCTGCCACTAATAAAACGAAACAAATAGCCAGAACTGTGCTAACGGGTGGTATAAAATACCGTTGACCGGTCTTGATTGCTGAAAGGGGATCTAAACGATGCAGCTATGAAATCGAACCGAATCTTAAAATTAACTTACATTCACTCCATCCTTGCTGGAAATATGACGGCATGCCTGGAATTCGGTTCAGTTTAGTATATACTACTAAGAAGATCGGTGCAATCATCGCAAATAAGAAGTAAATGACAAAGTGTAGCCAATGGAAGAGATTCTTCAGATTGATGTATTGCAGAACGTAGACCCTGAATGAAAAGTTATTAGTGATTTTTTGCATAACGGTTTGAAATTTTTATCAAATACTCAAAGTGTTTAGCGCGCTAAACACAATCGCCAAAGTTCGACAAAATGATAAAAAAGTAAAAGAAAAAATTTTTGATATAATTTTTCTTTAATTAATGAAACCGTTTTGTATAATTTTGGCAAAATAACCAACATATTAGCAGAAAATATAACGATCACGTAAATTATATTGATTCTGATGATCGTACCATGTTTACCATGTGCACTAGCAGAAAACTCACCATAAAAACAGTACAATATTAAAGCAGAGTGTCAACACCCACATATAATATGCCAAAATAAAATATTGCACGGCATATTGCAATCGATTTTCGGCCATTGTTGAAAACTGTGAAATACTATGAAGCGCGAATCCTAGACCCAAGCACCATGACATACATCCGATGCACATACCATGCAAAGTTCGAAGTCGTTTAATCGCAAAATGTATGAAACAAACAAAAAGCAAGCACGGAATCGAGATGATCATGAATGCAGTATACAAGATTGTCTGGCTGGTTTTGATGCGATATTCTACCGGCGGTGAGACACAAACAATAGCATCCATTTTGCCAGTTTTATAGTTAATGTCCAGACAGTAATCGTTGTAGATTCGAAATCCAATTGAACCATTCATGTCCATGATTAGTAGTGAACCATTTTGAATTACATACATTCGATCATCCATGTCTTCGCTGTATCGTACTGATCTGAAATTAAAACGATTAATGATCTTGTAATGTACATAACTATGTATTAGAAAATTTACCGATTGCATAAGTTTCCCACGAAAATTTCCATGTCAATAACCGTTTCGTTGTCTTCAATGCAACCTTCGTATAACGTTATAGCGATCGGATTCACCTGAAACCGATAAGTTTCTTCAGTACAATAGCTGGAGTCCAGCGTTATATTTTCGTTCGGAAAATTTTCACCAATGGGACAACATTTCTTAATCATCGAAAGTTCGGTTTGAATCGGCTGAATTTCGGACGGATTTCGTCCACTACAACTTGTCGGCCTTTTTGAGATCAGGGTAGGTGTTGCGGAATATGGGTATGGATTGGTTTCAGTACTTGATGATGTCCTTTCCGTTGTTAATTTTGGCACCGATGGTATTGTGACTAAGCTCGAATTCGAAGTTGCTAAGAGAGTTGTGGCGGTTGTTGAAGAAGTACTTTGTACAAACGTTGAGTCAACTTCAAATGGTACGATTAATGTAGTATTAGTAATTATATTGGCTTCAGATACCTTAGCCGATATTGCAGTAATTATGGATGATTCTTCAGAAGTATCATCTATCGTATTATGCACTGCTTTTGTACCTTTTCCTGGATATTTTATAGTATATACTAACGTTGTATCATTTGTACTTGTTGGTGTCATTTTGCTGTGGTTTTCTAACAGGACAGTATTAAGGTTGTTGCTTAGAATGAAATTTATAAAAAATAAAGTAGCCATTTGGGCTTATTATTTTTTTATTTTTCTTGAAAAAACTTTCTGTCTAAAAGTGTGAATTCTTCTGCAAGTTGGAGATGCAACAATTCATTCAGTGGGATGTTCCGTATGAGCTTCGGCAATTAGCAGCTGAAAGTGATAACATATAATGGAAAAAATTTCTTTGTCGTATTTATTTAAAACGTTACTAATTAGAAATAGACAATCGTATTTGTTTGTATTATTACCCTTTCGACCCCGCTTTCGAATAGTAAAGCTAAGATAAACTGAATAAGTGGAATATGTCATATGTATCATATTAAACATATCTGAGGTTCAAAAATATGGACGGAAGTTTTTGACGAGCAGTGGGTGGTGGTACACCATTGTACCACCCGTCCTGTTTGCTGGTAACATACGGGCCTATTATGAAACTCGATTCAACTAAAAAACTCACATTCTGCAATTATGAAACTCGACGAGTGCCTACTTGTCGAGTTTCACTCGACTTTGAGTCGAAAAAAAAGCGTAAGTAAAAAAAATTGCGTATTATGACAGCCGATCGAGTGAGTTTTTATTTGAAAGAAATGTCAAATTCATTCGACTGCTGGAAATGAAGTGACTTTCCAATTTTCGAGTTTCATAATACCAACTTTAGCTCGAGTCGAGTTCAAATGTGAGTCGATAGTGTACCATCCGTCCCGTAGAAATTAATATGCGAGATAATGATTGAAGAGAAAAAGACATATACGAATAGATATAATTCAGAATATACTTATAAGAATTTTAAAAATAACAAATGTAATAAGAATAACAAAAATAGTAATTCACATATAAGAAAATAATATTAGAAAGTAATTAAATTTAGGAATGGTATGGTGCAAAACATGTTTTGCACAATGGTAACTCACACTCCCGGCATATTGTTTTTGTCCGTGTTTGTTTTCCATGGTGTGAGCATTTGGTACATCGACGTCTAGTATTTCCTTCAATTGAAAGATAGTTTTTTGCTGATATGTTCTGGAACCTTCTGCCAGCTTTTAGAGACCTACGGACGACTGTATTTTTCATACCATCTTGTATCAAAGACTCGGTCAAAACCACTAAAAACGTTTTGAATGGTACCTTTGTTCGATTTATGCTTTTCGTATTATCCATGCGTTTACCGCTGCCATCATAATCAAACGGTAAAATAGCTTTTTCCACCATTTATCTGACTTTCTATCATATTCATACAATCCACTCATTTGGTCAGCTCGATCTACGCCACCCATGATTTCACGATAAAACTTTATTTTATTTATATATTTATTTTTATTTTTTCACCTGTTTTTAAAGTTTTTGTGACTGAAGTCATCTTTGGTTCGTGGCAATTACTTAGTACTAAGACCTCTTTTGTGTCTTGCCATTTTGCACACAACAATCCAGATGACATGCTCTTGATTTCTGCTTCACCGCGTTGCATTTTTTTCTTACCATAATTTGGTAAATTTGTTCTGTTCGTCATTACAGTTCCCACAGCTGGATACGAGATTGAGTTCAATAAATGTACGAATGTAAAGAACCGGTCAAAACATAAAGTTACGTCCTTTTTCTTGATTGAACTAGACAATTAATTAACAACTCGCTCCCCAAGCGAATTTGTAGTTTCTTCAAGCTCTTTTCCATAGTATATGTTGAAATCATACGTGTAACCTGTAAGAGCATCGCATCGAAGCCACATCTTTATTCCACGTTTGACCAGCTTGAGGGCATATATTGTTTCAATGAACTGCGCCCTTTGAACTTTGTCATTGATTCATCAATACTTTGGTAGCAACTGTCTTCTCTGCATTTTTTGCAAATTTGTTTTCAAACATGACACCAAATCATCTAAGTAATATGTTTTATTAGAATTCAGCGGTTTTTCCGGGCTTGCAAAATACATTTTAAGGTATAATCTGGCTGGTACTGCCGACCGTCGCGGTCAGCAGTAACAGCCAACCTAGACTGCTCACCGCGGCTGCTTTGCATTTACAACCGTCAACTGCCGAGCAGTCGGAAACAGACATGACAGTTTGTTTTTGCCCGAAGCAGTAGTCTACTGCCGGTAGCCAGATTGTACCTTTAGATGTTATAAACGTATACCGATCGTGTGCAATTACTTCCTGAATTGAACGGTTTCCTAATGACTAATGACAAGACAAATAATCTAAATCATTCTGAGCAGACTGTTAAGTTATACCAATTTGTATTCCACTGAGTGTTAAATACGGTAATCAATTACTACTTTCTGCATTACATACAAGTAGTTCGGTAACTAGTGCAATTCAACCGAGTACAGAATTAATTACTTTTACTTATTACGTTATTTATTATGAAATTACATGGTACATATGTAATCCGTTTCAGATGGAAAGTTTTGGTTTCTAGATCTCAGCAACCCCATACAATAGATAGGAGACTGAAACTTGAAATTTATATAAAGCTTTGATAGTAAACCTATTTGTGAAACAATTATCGAAAAAGAAAAAGTTCCGCTTTTTATATGTCGCCTTTGCTGACAAAGTAATTGATGAATACCAGAGCGAATTTAGAGCTGGGCGATCGACCACGGACCAAATATTCTCAGTTACACAGGTGCTTGAACAGTGCTGGGAATTTAACATTGATGTGCACCAGATATTTATTTACTGTATAAAATAATGATGGATTTTGGAGTTTTACTGAAACTGGTTCGGCTTACAAGAATGACAATGACCGATTCTCTGTCACAAGTCAGAGTAGAAAATGATCTGACTTCCAGCTTTAGAATTGACAACGGCCTTAAACAAAGTGATGGCCTGGCACCAATGCTTTTCAATTTGACACTCGAATATGTTGTTCGGAAACTTCCCGTTGACACCAAGTAAACACTATGCTTTAAATCCACACAACTAGTAGCATATGCCGACGACATAAATATACTTGCAGGATCTCTGGAGAGTGACAAAGAAATATTTCTAAACCTTGACTCGGTAGCAAGGGAAGTTGGAGTACGTATTAACGAAACAAAACCAAAATCATGACACAAACTAGGAAAAACACGCCAATCAGACAAAATACTACAATAGAAGACTTTAACCTAGAAAACGTAGACAACTTTGTATATCTCGGGGCAAATATATCGAAGGATGGAAGCGAACCCATCGAAATTAAAAGAAGAATAATGATGGCAAATAAGACGTGTTATTCGGCACTCCCCATAATTAAAAACAAAAATGTGCATAGGAAATCAAAGCTTAAACTATACAAAACAATTATAAGAGCTGTGATATGCTTTGGCAGCGAAACGTGGACATTGACTCAGGTGTCCGAAAAATTAGTTAACGCCTTTAAAAGAAAAGTCCTCAGAAGAATCCTCGGAGATGGGAGGGAAGACTCGATATGGAGAATACGATACAATAGAGAATTGTAATTAAGTGAGAAAAAACTGGGTCATTACATCAATTGTTATTGTTTTGCGTGTGAATGAATGCGATGACGTCCGCCTTCAACTCAATCGCATCTTGTCATCTCCAGTATATTATATCTCTGTGATGTAGCTTCATTCCCACAGAACTTGATCAAACAAAATAGCCAAATAGATCCGCTAGATCCGCTACTGGATTCAGGGCATATTAGTGGCTTACCTATTATGCGAAATGTATCATAATATTAAACAACATTTACATTTTTTGTTGTTATTAGTATCCAATCCAGTATAATGAATATAATGAATTTAGATTTTTGATGTCTAACACATTTATCTTATTTTTCATAATTAAATTTTTCCATCATTTTATTTTCTTTCAAAATGAAGGGGCGCTCAGCCCATTGAGTGCACCGGGCACTAAAATACCTGGGACCGGCCCTGTCCGGATGTAGATATTCGATTTATCGCGTAGGTCGTGGAATGCAGAGTCCTTTGCGTCTTGAATCGCTTTCTCAAGCTGTAGGCGGCATACTTTGTAGCTGGAATGTAATGATTGCCATGTAGTACGATTCCGCACACCTTGCACTCTCCGTGCTTGTTTGCAGCGCCTTCTGCATTCGGCAATCTCCTTATTCTACCTTGTTGGTTCACCCGACCTCCTTGGCAGTGCTGCGTCGCATTCCACGCTCAATCGCTGCTTGATATTTGCCTTCTGACTGTGTTGGACTAGGTCCGAAGGAGCTGTTTCGTCATCGGGTGGCATAGACTTATAAATTGGCCTATCCAGTCAAGTTTTTCCACATTGTCATGTCCTCAAGGACAGCGATTAATCAACAGTCGGGAATTTCGTGTTGGGGTTTCACACCAGAAACTTCACTGACGCCGGAAAAAAAAAATTCTTAAAAATTTTAAATTTGCTTCTATGGTAGCTTATCACCATGAAAAAAAAATTCTGTTCTCATTAAAAATTCGGGAAAAAAAAATTGCTGTTGGCATGATTCGATGCCGCGCACTTAGCGTTGAGCTTTATATATCCTAGCGAACAACCAAAAATTCCACCAAATTGGTTGAAATATTACGTGATCTTCAGTGCCACCTACCTTAAGTATAAGGATGCGAAGGCAGGAACTTCACTAGCATATAATTCGTGCTAAATTGGTTTCAACATCGCATATATAGAATAATCCTCAACAATTCCACCAGCTGTAAGGGTCTTTCGGATAGTAGGCATGATACACCCTCTGACGAGTCTATGCCATCCGATGATGAAACAGCTCCTTCCGACCTAGTCCAACACAGTCTTATAAACTGGCCTATCCAGTGAAGGTTTTCCAAATTGTCATATCCTCAAGGACAGCGATTAATCAACAGTCGGGCATTTCGTATTGGGAAAACAACAAAAAAACTTATTAAAAATTAAAAATTTGCTTCTATGGTAGCTTCTCACCATGAAAAAAAATTCTATTCTCATTATTATTTTTTGTTATGGGAAGGGATTGTCTCCTCGGTGACACAGCACTAGGTACATATGCAAAAAAAATAAGTAGAAATACAAAAAGCCGTTGGAGTTCTAAAGTATACTATACTTTATAAGAAATATCGGGTCCGATAGTCGGATTTAAATATCGATATATCGCTTTAAAAAATATCGGCTGATATTATCGATATAACATCAACTTTCAACATCCTTACATCGTATTGTTCGATCGTACATGTGCGAATCTATTGACTACGGCAGTTTATAAAATTGTGCCACAGGAATGAAATGAGTCACCAGAGGCTCCAGGCGCATGCGCGGTGCCAGCGTTTCAGTTCTTTATGTACACTATTTTTTTCATATGAATTCAACTGTGTTTTTTAACTCTCTCTAGGTATGTTTTTTTTTTAAATAAATAGGGAATTAAACTCTCGTGGCGTGATCACCACTGTACGATTACAATTATCAATTAAGAAGTGTTATCTAATAATTAAACGGCAAAACTAGTACATTTGAAAATTGAAATATTTAGAATTTTCACGACTTGGACGACCAATAAAATGTGATATTTCTCTTGCTAGGCTTTATTGGGGAAAAAATAAGTGCTAATAGGTAATACGTTTCAAAGGCTACTTTAAAATATTTTGTTATGTCGATAAACCTTTAAACATAAGTACTTAAAATACACGTGAAGTAGGAATAAAGCCCCACAGTTTCTAAAAAATTATTTAAATTCCATACATTGAAAAGTTTTGTTTTTGTGCAGATAGCACACAATCTTTCGTTTACAACTTAGAATGGGTGATTAGAAACTTAAATTTGTTGTCTACCACGAAAGCTACTCCAAATTCCCTGTTTTCCGATGTTTTTCCACTGGCTAATATTATGTGTGTCCACAAGTCATTAAGTTCGCTGCCAAGCCATCTCGTTTCTTGGACCGCCAGGATGTTAATGTTGTATCCTGAAACTTAGCTAAGAAACTCTCGTAATGCACTTGTTAAGGAAGCAAACGCTCCAAGATCCAAAAGAATAGTCCTTAATGTGTTGCTAGAGTCTTTGGTGTTGTTCAGATCTTGAAGCTGGCTGTAGTCCTGCTTTCGGAACAATAAATTTTTTTCCAACTCCCAACCAGGACGGCCAGGTTTATAATACATAGCATAACATACAGGTGTATAAAATCAGCCGATTTTGATGTGTTGAAGTTCTCACAGCCATGCCGCGAGTCCAACTACAACAATTTCAGACCTACTACCTGAGGCACACTGGTGTTGTTGAAAAGAGAAAAACCTTGAAATCGGATTTTCTTATCTTATCTTAGGACGGCGGTTCAGTTCAAATCGGACCTTGGCCTCCTGCATGTGCCACCTCCAGCCTTCTCGGTTCAGTGACTGCGTCCTCCAGTTTGTGAATCACTGATTTGCTGCCTGCGTCAATATAATCCTCCCAGCGCTTTCGTCGTTTTTCAACTGGTGTTTGTCCATTAACTTTTCCCTTTAGTGTGCGTTTGGGGATTCTTCTGTCATCCATCCGCTCATTGTAGCTTTTTGAATTTTATGAGGATCGATACTTCTGGATTATCAAAAAGACTGTGTACACTGGTAGAATAAGGAGATTGCCGAATGCAGAAGGCGCTGCAAACAAGCACGGAGAGTGCAAGGTGTGCGGAATCGTACTACATGGCAATCATTGCATTCCAGCTACAAAGTATGCCGCCTACAGCTTGAGAAAGCGATTCAAGACGCCAAGGACTCTGCATTCCACGACCTACGCGATAAATTGAATATCAACCTCCGGAAGTAAAACTACATTCATGCCGGCTATCAGATTAACGAAGCTACAGTTGCAGTTAGCACTGTAGAGAGCTGATGTGGCTTTTTCTCCGACTGCAACCGTTCAAAAGTTACGTACGCTGTACGACTCTGCTAAGGAAACAAATTGCAACGAATCAACTGAATTTTCCGAAGTCATGGACATCGCTGTAGACAATTTTGCATCCAACTTGGGTGTAACTGCTACCGAAGTAAAAAACAATGAAACTAACGAGTTAATTGACAATGAAGTGGAAAATATTGTCGATTGTGATTCCTTCTTGTTGGAGTTGCGCAAAAGGAAGGCGTTTTACGGTTTTTCCTGTGGAGAAACCGTTATAAAACCTCAGCACAAAAGGGGGCGAACGGGCCTTGTCCGGCCAACCCAGAGAAGGGCCGTGGGCGCCAGTGATCCTTTTTTAAGGGCCCCGTTCTGGACTTTTCCCCGACCGAATCACAAATTCGGGGAAAAGTTTCGCGCACGCGTTAACACAGAAAAATTGCACTACGGTAGGCGAGCTGAAACACGTCACACAAAAGTTACACCAAGTAAAAGGAAATGTCACGAGTAAAGAAAACAATTCTAATTTATTATGAATCCAACGTCGTTTCAAAAGAAAGGGAAATAACTTACTTGCGACAACTAACTACCTAATAGTTTCGTTTAACCTGGCTAAAATCATACAAACTAGGGCGCCTTTGGTGCAACTGCATCCCTCGACGTTTTCCGGATGAAGCCGTTGTTTCGGTTGCTGCCACAAAATTTTTCGCGGTCCTGGCTACTGCGCTTTTCCACGTCAAAATTCTGGAGCCTCGAACTTAGTCCTGTTACCACTCTTGATTCCCCACAAAGTCGCACACTCGCTACAACTCTAATCGTGCCGTCACTGACTCGTGACGCTTGAAGCACGTACTTCTGTTTTTTTTTGTAACCGCAAAAAAAATTTGAATTTGAAAACTTTGACCGTCTTATCGCACTGTCGACACTCGCCAAAAGAGACCGTTTTCGGGTGCCGTACTTCAAGCGAAGCCTCGGGTCAGCTTTTAACACGTTTAATCCCCGTTTCGCAGGTCAATGGTCGATTCCTCCCGGTTATTCCTCCCGCTTTCTCTCTCAGCTGCCTAATACCCTAGGCAGACGACGCAATCGAATGGTCATTCCTAGTCGAATGATCATTCCGCATCACGTCTGTCATTCGATCATTCGAATTACAATTGCGAAATGGTCATTCCGAGATAAATTCGTAATTCGTTCAAGCGCTGGCAACGTCATCTAGCGTCGAGCCCTATGAAACTAGTGGAACAAGTGGAAAATCAGGTGTTCCATCGTCCAAATTTTTCTATTTATTTCAAGTGTGCATTAATTACGATCAATCTTTTTAACGTTTCGTTTACAATTACAGTACTTTTCTATCACTTTATTTCAACATATAAAACGTAGTCGCATACCAATGCAAAAATGGCAACTTTTATTGAGCATTCCAACAACAATAATATTTTGACAGATTGAATGTAATTCCGATAGACGTGTGTCAATGTTGATCATTGAATGGGAATGATCATTCCCCGAATGATCATTCGAATGTGTCGTCTGCCTAGGGTATAACTTTCTTCCTCTTGAGTCACTTGATATACGCCAAACGACGATCTAGCCGGGTTCCGAACTGATCATCTGTACTACCGGCTCAAAATTCCCACGGTGGCGCAGTACTCGTTGATTTGGTTTGTATACTTCTGCTTGCTCAATGACGTGACTTGTCAGGGTAATATTTACGTTTGTGCGGTTGTGAAAGTGTCAAATTCGGTGTTTCGTGTTGTGTCTCGTCTTCATTGTTATATGTATCCCTAAACCTACCTAACTAAATCCTAATCCGACTAATCCAATCACTATTCTCTAAACTAACTATAACTAACTCTTTATATTCTTCATATTCTCTAAAATAACTATAACTAACTATCTTCTATTTTCAGCTCGACTTCCATGCGTGTACGTTTGATTAATACTTTGACTAATGCCCTCATTTGTGCTGATATCGTTTTAGATGGACTGGAACGTATGCGTGCGGAGTAGTAACGTCACAAGGAGCTTGTGACAAAGCATTAGGTAAGGGTTCTATTTGTTAAACGCGATATATTTTATCCAACTCATCTCTTCTTTTCTTACAGGACGTGGACGTAAAAACAACCCGTAACAGGCGATCCTTGAATTGCGTCGTGAACTCCAGCAGCTTCGGTTGAAAGGTTAGACCAAGCAGCTTAAGACTGCGTTGCGGTTGTACTAATATCCCGTCGATGTTGGTTTCGGTGATAGTTAGCCTTCTTTTGTTGGAGCAGGTAATCATTTCTGCTTTCTCGAAAGGCAGTTTGGCACCAGTCTTTGCACACCATCTCTCAATTGTGGTCTGAGCTTGTCGGAAAATATCGCTAATGTTGATGTTTTTTGTGGTTAATATGATATTGTCCGCGTAGATGTAGTGACTTGTGTTGGGAATGTCTGCTAGGTTCTGGGAGAGGGAATGAACATAGGTATTGAAAAGATGTGGCGACAGGGGTGAGCCTTGAGGTAGACTATTTTCTAAGCGGTGAGTTGTTGAAATGAACCCATTTATTCTAACGGCGAAGGAGCGAGAAGTAAGGAAGAGGTCTACGATACGAATGAAGGATACATCTACTCCCCAGATGCCATCACAACAACTATCTTTCGTCATTAAAACCGTTGATTAATGAAGAGACAGACGTTTTTTGGTACAAGTTACTAAATTTAGGCGACGAAAACAATGTGTATTTTTCAAATGCTTGTGGAGGCCTATGGTAACAATCTTTTAGCGGAATCAACGTGCAGGGCTTGTTTTCGTCGATTCAAAGACGGCGATTTTGACCTGAGGGACAAGAAGCGCGAAAACCGGCCCAGGAAGGTTGAGGACGACCAATTGCTTCTTAAACCTGGTAAAACTGTTGATGTTCACCGCTACCACCAACAATTGATCAAATTGTACCGTGCTCTGCGTGAAAAAAGACCGGAATATCAACAAAGATATGACAAGGTGATTTTCCTCCACGACAACGCACCATCGCATACGTCAAAACTGGTCCGCAACTACTTGGACACACTCAACTGGAAGGTGCTACCCCACCCCGTTTATTCACCAAACCTGGCCCCTTCTCACTACCACTTGTTTTCGTCGATGGGCCACGCGCTCGCTGAGCAGCACTTCGATTCTTACGAAGACGTCCGAAAATGGCTTGATGAGTGGTTTGCTTCGAAAGAGAAGGAATTTTTTTGGCGTGGTATCCACAAATTGCCCGAGAGATGGGAGAAATGTGTAGCTAGTGAGGGTGAGTACTTCGAATAAATTTGTTTTTGCTTTCTTTGAAAAATACATGTGTTTTTCTGACTAAAAAACGATCGTTTTAAGCTTATACACCTGGTATATGCGAAAGAATATTTTCTAGAGAGAAGCTAATTAAAACAAAAAAGAAATAAATCAATGACTACAGCAGTTGACGGCCTCGTATTAACCGCATAATGCATTAGTTTCTCTGGAAACTACCTAAAAAAAACATTGAAGATGAGAATGAAATTTAAGATGGAGCATCAGAAGATGTGACATTTTTTATAATTTTATAATTAGCCATATTTTTACATTTCCTTAAGGAATTGATTTTTTTTGTTTTTGAAAAAACTTAAAAATATTAAATAATTTTGAAGAATTTAAGCTTTATTTTTTTATATCCCCCAGGTTTTTCTTTTAGAATAGGTACGATGTTTTGTTAGTAATGTGTTTGATATTCTTTTAGGTAATATTGATTTTCTGATAATCACACTTCGAAAGTCTGGCAACGGTGGTCTGGGAGTATTTTAATTTAACACAATATTAACAGCATACCAGACCTACTGCGAAAAATAATAAAGTTTCGCCAACACTGTTTGGAGTTCTTTTCACTTAGGTAGATATTTTAAAATATGTTGGAAGCCTTAAATTAGGTTCTTCTTTGCAAATTAAGAAGCATGCTTGAAACAATTTGGTTGCATTGGTTGTATTTATTTTTTTTAAACTAATTTTCGCTTTATCTTATCGATGTAATTTGTCCAAAATCTGTGAAATATGTAAGTTTAACATATTTCTCTCTCATTAAACAGTTAGCGGAAACCAAAGCTAACACATTCCTCCAGGATTTACGTGAAGAACTATCTACTCAGCCAACTGATACGAAAATGGTCGACCGAATCTACTCCGATCCTTCAGAGAAAATAATAACCTTTTCACCAATTCTTGCTTGGAAAATCGATGACGAAAATATTATTGAATATGCAGTACCAGATGGCCTTATCGAAAATCCTAGCAGCGATTGGATTGGAATATATCGAAGCGATTTCAACGATCTATCGAAATATGTTGCGTATCAGTATATACCTAAATTGTATACGGAATCGACTAATGCAGAACACAATGCACAGATTGAAACAGTTCGACGATTGCGAATGGATTTCTCTGAAAACAATGTCAATATAATCGAAGGCGCTTCGTATGTGTTGATATATTTTCAAGGAGAGGAAGGTGGACCGACTGGCATGGTGGGAATAAGTGATGTTTTTAACGCTACTACATTGAATACGAATGGCGGAAAAGGTCATTCCATCCATCTCCATAAAAAAAATCATCACGATTAAGTAAAAATAACTTCGGTGAATTTAATTAAGTTCGATGTAGTTGTTATTCCGATTTTCATAATCTTATGATATTCGAGTGTCGAAACACTCATTCATCATCATTCACATAGCAAGCATTGTTGAACAAGCTGGGCTGATAACAGCTTTTCAAATATAACCGAGAATCCGTCAAAAGAGAAATATACGAGTGTAAAACCGTATATTTAATTAAATCAATAACATAACATTATTTTATTAATTGTTAAACAAAAATATTATAAAAATAACGTTTTTAAAACAAATTACAATACTTGTATAGCAGAGATAATAGTCTTATATCCTAAAATCGTAGAAAATCATGTAAAATCTTAAAACTATTCAAATAAATTTGGAAAGAAGTACAGTTAAATAAATTTTGTTGTTTGTCTGTGTTTTGATCACCTCTTCTCGTGAGATCCACTTTACTGATCGAAAAAACTTCCTTAAAATATTAGTAGTTATTTCTCGACGTCCACATCCTTTTTATTATTCATGACGGAAATCTCGGTTTCAGTGATGTTATGTGATCCTCGATCATGCCACCAACTTGCTAGAACTTTCCGCTTATTTCGTATTACTACAAATATAATAAGAATAAAGACACCTTGTAGCGAGTTTATCACTTCGAAGAATGCCAAATAGTCGCCAGCACCCGGAGAATAGAACGTTACAACTTCGAAGATCCATGTCAGCGAAATTATTATGAATAGAATTGCTATACAGCGAGCGCTAAAAATAAGTAGTGCGGCTTAATTAAAAAATAAGATTTGGAGTAAGGTTGATTTTAAAAGTTTCGTGTCGCTTAGGCGCTACAATATCGACAGTATCTTCAAAATGCTATCCCAATCCATTTTATAATTCTGCTTAATACTCACTTCAGCTGTACTTCATCGGCTAATGCTCGATCGATTTTCGGTAACCGGCTATCATCCTGCTCATTTCCAGTGCTGATCAAATGATACGTTATCACATCTCGCGTCTTTAGAATCTCGTCTAGCTTCCGGAATCCGAAAAACGCTGCCACTAATAAAACGAAACAAATAGCCAGAACTGTGCTAACGGGTGGTATAAAATACCGTTGACCGGTCTTGATTGCTGAAAGGGGATCTAAACGATGCAGCTATGAAATCGAACCGAATCTTAAAATTAACTTACATTCACTCCATCCTTGCTGGAAATATGACGGCATGCCTGGAATTCGTTTCAGTTTAGTATATACTACTAAGAAGATCGGTGCAATCATCGCAAATAAGAAGTAAATGACAAAGTGTAGCCAATGGAAGAGATTCTTCAGATTGATGTATTGCAGAACGTAGACCCTGAATGAAAAGTTATTAGTGATTTTTTGCATAACGGTTTGAAATTTTTATCAAATACTCAAAGTGTTTAGCGCGCTAAACACAATCGCCAAAGTTCGACAAAATGATAAAAAAGTAAAAGAAAAAATTTTTGATATAATTTTTCTTTAATTAATGAAACCGTTTTGTATAATTTTGGCAAAATAACCAACATATTAGCAGAAAATATAACGATCACGTAAATTATATTGATTCTGACGATCGTACCATGTTTACCATGTGCACTAGCAGAAAACTCACCATAAAAACAGTACAATATTAAAGCAGAGTGTCAACACCCACATATAATATGCCAAAATAAAATATTGCACGGCATATTGCAATCGATTTTCGGCCATTGTTGAAAACTGTGAAATACAATGAAGCGCGAATCCTAGACCCAAGCACCATGACATACATCCGATGCACATACCATGCAAAGTTCGAAGTCGTTTAATCGCAAAATGTATGAAACAAACAAAAAGCAAGCACGGAATCGAGATGATCATGAATGCAGTATACAAGATTGTCTGGCTGGTTTTGATGCGATATTCTACCGGCGGTGAGACACAAACAATAGCATCCATTTTGCCAGTTTTATAGTTAATGTCCAGACAGTAATCGTTGTAGATTCGAAATCCAATTGAACCATTCATGTCCATGATTAGTAGTGAACCATTTTGAATTACATACATTCGATCATCCATGTCTTCGCTGTATCGTACTGATCTGAAATTAAAACGATTAATGATCTTGTAATGTACATAACTATGTATTAGAAAATTTACCGATTGCATAAGTTTCCCACGAAAATTTCCATGTCAATAACCGTTTCGTTGTCTTCAATGCAACCTTCGTATAACGTTATAGCGATCGGATTCACCTGAAACCGATAAGTTTCTTCAGTACAATAGCTGGAGTCCAGCGTTATATTTTCGTTCGGAAAATTTTCACCAATGGGACAACATTTCTTAATCATCGAAAGTTCGGTTTGAATCGGCTGAATTTCGGACGGATTTCGTCCACTACAACTTGTCGGCCTTTTTGAGATCAGGGTAGGTGTTGCGGAATATGGGTATGGATTGGTTTCAATACTTGATGATGTCCTTTCCGTTGTTAATTTTGGAACCGATGGTATTGTGACTAAGCTCGAATTCGAAGTTGCTAAGAGAGTTGTGGCGGTTGTTGAAGAAGTACTTTGTACAAACGTTGAGTCAACTTCAAATGGTACGATTAATGTAGTATTAGTAATTATATTGGCTTCAGATACCTTAGCCGATATTGCAGTAATTATGGATGATTCTTCAGAAGTATCATCTATCGTATTATGCACTGCTTTTGTACCTTTTCCTGGATATTTTATAGTATATACTAACGTTGTATCATTTGTACTTGTTGGTGTCATTTTGCTGTGGTTTTCTAACAGGACAGTATTAAGGTTGTTGCTTAGAATGAAAATTATAAAAAATAAAGTAGCCATTTGGGCTTATTATTTTTTTATTTTTCTTGAAAAAACTTTCTGTCTAAAAGTGTGAATTCTTCTGCAAGTTGGAGATGCAACAATTCATTCAGTGGGATGTTCCGTATGAGCTTCGGCAATTAGCAGCTGAAAGTGATAACATATAATGGAAAAAATTTCTTTGTCGTATTTATTTAAAACGTTACTAATTAGAAATAGACAATCGTATTTGTTTGTATTATTACCCTTTCGACCCCACTTTCGAATAGTAAAGCTAAGATAAACTGAATAAGTGGAATATGTCATATGTATCATATTAAACATATCTGAGGTTCAAAAATATGGACGGAAGTTTTTGGCGAGCAGTGGGTGGTGGTACACCATTGTACCACCCGTCCTGTTTGCTGGTAACATACGGGCCTATTATGAAACTCGATTCAACCAAAAAACTCACATTCTGCAATTATGAAACTCGACGAGTGCCTACTTGTCGAGTTTCACTCGACTTTGAGTCGAAAAAAAAGCGTAAGTAAAAAAAATTGCGTATTATGACAGCCGATCGAGTGAGTTTTTATTTGAAAGAAATGTCAAATTCATTCGACTGCTGGAAATGAAGTGACTTTCCAATTTTCGAGTTTCATAATACCAACTTTAGCTCGAGTCGAGTTCAAATGTGAGTCGATAGTGTACCATCCGTCCCGTAGAAATTAATATGCGAGATAATGATTGAAGAGAAAAAGACATATACGAATAGATATAATTCAGAATATACTTATAAGAATTTTAAAAATAACAAATGTAATAAGAATAACAAAAATAGTAATTCACATATAAGAAAATAATATTAGAAAGTAATTAAATTTAGGAATGGTATGGTGCAAAACATGTTTTGCACAATGGTAACTCACACTCCCGGCATATTGTTTTTGTCCGTGTTTGTTTTCCATGGTGTGAGCATTTGGTACATCGACGTCTAGTATTTCCTTCAATTGAAAGATAGTTTTTTGCTGATATGTTCTGGAACCTTCTGCCAGCTTTTAGAGACCTACGGACGACTGTATTTTTCATACCATCTTGTATCAAAGACTCGGTCAAAACCACTAAAAACGTTTTGAATGGTACCTTTGTTCGATTTATGCTTTTCGTATTATCCATGCGTTTACCGCTGCCATCATAATCAAACGGTAAAATAGCTTTTTCCACCATTTATCTGACTTTCTATCATATTCATACAATCCACTCATTTGGTCAGCTCGATCTACGCCACCCATGATTTCACGATAAAACTTTATTTTATTTATATTTTTATTTTTATTTTTTCACCTGTTTTTAAAGTTTTTGTGACTGAAGTCATCTTTGGTTCGTGGCAATTACTTAGTACTAAGACCTCTTTTGTGTCTTGCCATTTTGCACACAACAATCCAGATGACATGCTCTTGATTTCTGCTTCACCGCGTTGCATTTTTTTCTTACCATAATTTGGTAAATTTGTTCTGTTCGTCATTACAGTTCCCACAGCTGGATACGAGATTGAGTTCAATAAATGTACGAATGTAAAGAACCGGTCAAAACATAAAGTTACGTCCTTTTTCTTGATTGAACTAGACAATTAATTAACAACTCGCTCCCCAAGCGAATTTGTAGTTTCTTCAAGCTCTTTTCCATAGTATATGTTGAAATCATACGTGTAACCTGTAAGAGCATCGCATCGAAGCCACATCTTTATTCCACGTTTGACCAGCTTGAGGGCATATATTGTTTCAATGAACTGCGCCCTTTGAACTTTGTCATTGATTCATCAATACTTTGGTAGCAACTGTCTTCTCTGCATTTTTTGCAAATTTGTTTTCAAACATGACACCAAATCATCTAAGTAATATGTTTTATTAGAATTCAGCGGTTTTTCCGGGCTTGCAAAATACATTTTAAGGTATAATCTGGCTGGTACTGCCGACCGTCGCGGTCAGCAGTAACAGCCAACCTAGACTGCTCACCGCGGCTGCTTGGCATTTACAACCGTCAACTGCCGAGCAGTCGGAAACAGACATGACAGTTTGTTTTTGCCCGAAGCAGTAGTCTACTGCCGGTAGCCAGATTGTACCTTTAGATGTTATAAACGTATACCGATCGTGTGCAATTACTTCCTGAATTGAACGGTTTCCTAATGACTAATGACAAGACAAATAATCTAAATCATTCTGAGCAGACTGTTAAGTTATACCAATTTGTATTCCACTGAGTGTTAAATACGGTAATCAATTACTACTTTCTGCATTACATACAAGTAGTTCGGTAACTAGTGCAATTCAACCGAGTACAGAATTAATTACTTTTACTTATTACGTTATTTATTATGAAATTACATGGTACATATGTAATCCGTTTCAGATGGAAAGTTTTGGTTTCTAGATCTCAGCAACCCCATACAATAGATAGGAGACTGAAACTTGAAATTTATATAAAGCTTTGATAGTAAACCTATTTGTGAAACAATTATCGAAAAAGAAAAAGTTCCGCTTTTTATATGTCGCCTTTGCTGACAAAGTAATTGATGAATACCAGAGCGAATTTAGAGCTGGGCGATCGACCACGGACCAAATATTCTCAGTTACACAGGTGCTTGAACAGTGCTGGGAATTTAACATTGATGTGCACCAGATATTTATTTACTGTATAAAATAATGATGGATTTTGGAGTTTTACTGAAACTGGTTCGGCTTACAAGAATGACAATGACCGATTCTCTGTCACAAGTCAGAGTAGAAAATGATCTGACTTCCAGCTTTAGAATTGACAACGGCCTTAAACAAAGTGATGGCCTGGCACCAATGCTTTTCAATTTGACACTCGAATATGTTGTTCGGAAACTTCCCGTTGACACCAAGTAAACACTATGCTTTAAATCCACACAACTAGTAGCATATGCCGACGACATAAATATACTTGCAGGATCTCTGGAGAGTGACAAAGAAATATTTCTAAACCTTGACTCGGTAGCAAGGGAAGTTGGAGTACGTATTAACGAAACAAAACCAAAATCATGACACAAACTAGGAAAAACACGCCAATCAGACAAAATACTACAATAGAAGACTTTAACCTAGAAAACGTAGACAACTTTGTATATCTCGGGGCAAATATATCGAAGGATGGAAGCGAACCCATCGAAATTAAAAGAAGAATAATGATGGCAAATAAGACGTGTTATTCGGCACTCCCCATAATTAAAAACAAAAATGTGCATAGGAAATCAAAGCTTAAACTATACAAAACAATTATAAGAGCTGTGATATGCTTTGGCAGCGAAACGTGGACATTGACTCAGGTGTCCGAAAAATTAGTTAACGCCTTTAAAAGAAAAGTCCTCAGAAGAATCCTCGGAGATGGGAGGGAAGACTCGATATGGAGAATACGATACAATAGAGAATTGTAATTAAGTGAGAAAAAACTGGGTCATTACATCAATTGTTATTGTTTTGCGTGTGAATG
Source organism: Beris morrisii (assembly GCA_951812415.1). Taxonomy (NCBI): domain Eukaryota; kingdom Metazoa; phylum Arthropoda; class Insecta; order Diptera; family Stratiomyidae; genus Beris; species Beris morrisii. The sequence continues at coordinate 89,160,711 of OX638310.1, read as the reverse complement.
AATGCGATGACGTCCGCCTTCAACTCAATCGCATCTTGTCATCTCCAGTATATTATATCTCTGTGATGTAGCTTCATTCCCACAGAACTTGATCAAACAAAATAGCCAAATAGATCCGCTAGATCCGCTACTTGATTCAGGGCATATTAGTGGCTTACCTATTATGCGAAATGTATCATAATATTAAACAACATTTATATTTTTTGTTGTTATTAGTATCCAATCCAGTATAATGAATATAATGAATTTAGATTTTTGATGTCTAACACATTTATCTTATTTTTCATAATTAAATTTTTCCATCATTTTATTTTCTTTCAAAATGAAGGGGCGCTCAGCCCATTGAGTGCACCGGGCACTAAAATACCTGGGACCGGCCCTGTCCGGATGTAGATATTCGATTTATCGCGTAGGTCGTGGAATGCAGAGTCCTTTGCGTCTTGAATCGCTTTCTCAAGCTGTAGGCGGCATACTTTGTAGCTGGAATGTAATGATTGCCATGTAGTACGATTCCGCACACCTTGCACTCTCCGTGCTTGTTTGCAGCGCCTTCTGCATTCGGCAATCTCCTTATTCTACCTTGTTGGTTCACCCGACCTCCTTGGCAGTGCTGCGTCGCATTCCACGCTCAATCGCTGCTTGATATTTGCCTTCTGACTGTGTTGGACTAGGTCCGAAGGAGCTGTTTCGTCATCGGGTGGCATAGACTTATAAATTGGCCTATCCAGTCAAGTTTTTCCACATTGTCATGTCCTCAAGAACAGCGATTAATCAACAGTCGGGAATTTCGTGGTGGGGTTTCACACCAGAAACTTCACTGACGCCGGAAAAAAAAAATTCTTAAAAATTTTAAATTTGCTTCTATGGTAGCTTATCACCATGAAAAAAAAATTCTGTTCTCATTAAAAATTCGGGAAAAAAAAATTGCTGTTGGCATGATTCGATGCCGCGCACTTAGCGTTGAGCTTTATATATCCTAGCGAACAACCAAAAATTCCACCAAATTGGTTGAAATATTACGTGATCTTCAGTGCCACCTGCCTTAAGTATAAGGATGCGAAGGCAGGAACTTCACTAGCATATAATTCGTGCTAAATTGGTTTCAACATCGCATATATAGAATAATCCTCAACAATTCCACCAGCTGTAAGGGTCTTTCGGATAGTAGGCATGATACACCCTCTGACGAGTCTATGCCATCCGATGATGAAACAGCTCCTTCCGACCTAGTCCAACACAGTCTTATAAACTGGCCTATCCAGTGAAGGTTTTCCAAATTGTCATATCCTCAAGGACAGCGATTAATCAACAGTCGGGCATTTCGTATTGGGAAAACAACAAAAAAACTTATTAAAAATTAAAAATTTGCTTCTATGGTAGCTTCTCACCATGAAAAAAAATTCTATTCTCATTATTATTTTTTGTTATGGGAAGGGATTGTCTCCTCGGTGACACAGCACTAGGTACATATGCAAAAAAAATAAGTAGAAATACAAAAAGCCGTTGGAGTTCTAAAGTATACTATACTTTATAAGAAATATCGGGTCCGATAGTCGGATTTAAATATCGATATATCGCTTTAAAAAATATCGGCTGATATTATCGATATAACATCAACTTTCAACATCCTTACATCGTATTGTTCGATCGTACATGTGCGAATCTATTGACTACGGCAGTTTATAAAATTGTGCCACAGGAATGAAATGAGTCACCAGAGGCTCCAGGCGCATGCGCGGTGCCAGCGTTTCAGTTCTTTATGTACACTATTTTTTTCATATGAATTCAACTGTGTTTTTTAACTCTCTCTAGGTATGTTTTTTTTTTAAATAAATAGGGAATTAAACTCTCGTGGCGTGATCACCACTGTACGATTACAATTATCAATTAAGAAGTGTTATCTAATAATTAAACGGCAAAACTAGTACATTTGAAAATTGAAATATTTAGAATTTTCACGACTTGGACGACCAATAAAATGTGATATTTCTCTTGCTAGGCTTTATTGGGGAAAAAATAAGTGCTAATAGGTAATACGTTTCAAAGGCTACTTTAAAATATTTTGTTATGTCCATAAACCTTTAAACATAAGTACTTAAAATACACGTGAAGTAGGAATAAAGCCCCACAGTTTCTAAAAAATTATTTAAATTCCATACATTGAAAAGTTTTGTTTTTGTGCAGATAGCACACAATCTTTCGTTTACAACTTAGAATGGGTGATTAGAAACTTAAATTTGTTGTCTACCACGAAAGCTACTCCAAATTCCCTGTTTTCCGATGTTTTTCCACTGGCTAATATTATGTGTGTCCACAAGTCATTAAGTTCGCTGCCAAGCCATCTCGTTTCTTGGACCGCCAGGATGTTAATGTTGTATCCTGAAACTTAGCTAAGAAACTCTCGTAATGCACTTGTTAAGGAAGCAAACGCTCCAAGATCCAAAAGAATAGTCCTTAATGTGTTGCTAGAGTCTTTGGTGTTGTTCAGATCTTGAAGCTGGCTGTAGTCCTGCTTTCGGAACAATAAATTTTTTTCCAACTCCCAACCAGGACGGCCAGGTTTATAATACATAGCATAACATACAGGTGTATAAAATCAGCCGATTTTGATGTGTTGAAGTTCTCACAGCCATGCCGCGAGTCCAACTACAACAATTTCAGACCTACTACCTGAGGCACACTGGTGTTGTTGAAAAGAGAAAAACCTTGAAATCGGATTTTCTTATCTTATCTTAGGACGGCGGTTCAGTTCAAATCGGACCTTGGCCTCCTGCATGTGCCACCTCCAGCCTTCTCGGTTCAGTGACTGCGTCCTCCAGTTTGTGAATCACTGATTTGCTGCCTGCGTCAATATAATCCTCCCAGCGCTTTCGTCGTTTTTCAACTGGTGTTTGTCCATTAACTTTTCCCTTTAGTGTGCGTTTGGGGATTCTTCTGTCATCCATCCGCTCATTGTAGCTTTTTGAATTTTATGAGGATCGATACTTCTGGATTATCAAAAAGACTGTGTACACTGGTAGAATAAGGAGATTGCCGAATGCAGAAGGCGCTGCAAACAAGCACGGAGAGTGCAAGGTGTGCGGAATCGTACTACATGGCAATCATTGCATTCCAGCTACAAAGTATGCCGCCTACAGCTTGAGAAAGCGATTCAAGACGCCAAGGACTCTGCATTCCACGACCTACGCGATAAATTGAATATCAACCTCCGGAAGTAAAACTACATTCATGCCGGCTATCAGATTAACGAAGCTACAGTTGCAGTTAGCACTGTAGAGAGCTGATGTGGCTTTTTCTCCGACTGCAACCGTTCAAAAGTTACGTACGCTGTACGACTCTGCTAAGGAAACAAATTGCAACGAATCAACTGAATTTTCCGAAGTCATGGACATCGCTGTAGACAATTTTGCATCCAACTTGGGTGTAACTGCTACCGAAGTAAAAAACAATGAAACTAACGAGTTAATTGACAATGAAGTGGAAAATATTGTCGATTGTGATTCCTTCTTGTTGGAGTTGCGCAAAAGGAAGGCGTTTTACGGTTTTTCCTGTGGAGAAACCGTTATAAAACCTCAGCACAAAAGGGGGCGAACGGGCCTTGTCCGGCCAACCCAGAGAAGGGCCGTGGGCGCCAGTGATCCTTTTTTAAGGGCCCCGTTCTGGACTTTTCCCCGACCGAATCACAAATTCGGGGAAAAGTTTCGCGCACGCGTAAACACAGAAAAATTGCACTACGGTAGGCGAGCTGAAACACGTCACACAAAAGTTACACCAAGTAAAAGGAAATGTCACGAGTAAAGAAAACAATTCTAATTTATTATGAATCCAACGTCGTTTCAAAAGAAAGGGAAATAACTTACTTGCGACAACTAACTACCTAATAGTTTCGTTTAACCTGGCTAAAATCATACAAACTAGGGCGCCTTTGGTGCAACTGCATCCCTCGACGTTTTCCGGATGAAGCCGTTGTTTCGGTTGCTGCCACAAAATTTTTCGCGGTCCTGGCTACTGCGCTTTTCCACGTCAAAATTCTGGAGCCTCGAACTTAGTCCTGTTACCACTCTTGATTCCCCACAAAGTCGCACACTCGCTACAACTCTAATCGTGCCGTCACTGACTCGTGACGCTTGAAGCACGTACTTCTGTTTTTTTTTGTAACCGCAAAAAAAAATTTAAATTTGAAAACTTTGACCGTCTTATCGCACTGTCGACACTCGCCAAAAGAGACCGTTTTCGGGTGCCGTACTTCAAGCGAAGCCTCGGGTCAGCTTTTAACACGTTTAATCCCCGTTTCGCAGGTCAATGGTCGATTCCTCCCGGTTATTCCTCCCGCTTTCTCTCTCAGCTGCCTAATACCCTAGGCAGACGACGCAATCGAATGGTCATTCCTAGTCGAATGATCATTCCGCATCACGTCTGTCATTCGATCATTCGAATTACAATTGCGAAATGGTCATTCCGAGATAAATTCGTAATTCGTTCAAGCGCTGGCAACGTCATCTAGCGTCGAGCCCTATGAAACTAGTGGAACAAGTGGAAAATCAGGTGTTCCATCGTCCAAATTTTTCTATTTATTTCATGTGTGCATTAATTACGATCAATCTTTTTAACGTTTCGTTTACAATTACAGCACTTTTCTATCACTTTATTTCAACATATAAAACGTAGTCGCATACCAATGCAAAAATGGCAACTTTTATTGAGCATTCCAACAACAATAATATTTTGACAGATTGAATGTAATTCCGATAGACGTGTGTCAATGTTGATCATTGAATGGGAATGATCATTCCCCGAATGATCATTCGAATGTGTCGTCTGCCTAGGGTATAACTTTCTTCCTCTTGAGTCACTTGATATACGCCAAACGACGATCTAGCCGGGTTCCGAACTGATCATCTGTACTACCGGCTCAAAATTCCCACGGTGGCGCAGTACTCGTTGATTTGGTTTGTATACTTCTGCTTGCTCAATGACGTGACTTGTCAGGGTAATATTTACGTTTGTGCGGTTGTGAAAGTGTCAAATTCGGTGTTTCGTGTTGTGTCTCGTCTTCATTGTTATATGTATCCCTAAACCTACCTAACTAAATCCTAATCCGACTAATCCAATCACTATTCTCTAAACTAACTATAACTAACTCTTTATATTCTTCATATTCTCTAAAATAACTATAACTAACTATCTTCTATTTTCAGCTCGACTTCCATGCGTGTACGTTTGATTAATACTTTGACTAATGCCCTCCTTTGTGCTGATATCGTTTTAGATGGACTGGAACGTATGCGTGCGGAGTAGTAACGTCACAAGGAGCTTGTGACAAAGCATTAGGTAAGGGTTCTATTTGTTAAACGCGATATATTTTATCCAACTCATCTCTTCTTTTCTTACAGGACGTGGACGTAAAAACAACCCGTAACAGGCGATCCTTGAATTGCGTCGTGAACTCCAGCAGCTTCGGTTGAAAGGTTAGACCAAGCAGCTTAAGACTGCGTTGCGGTTGTACTAATATCCCGTCGATGTTGGTTTCGGTGATAGTTAGCCTTCTTTTGTTGGAGCAGGTAATCATTTCTGCTTTCTCGAAAGGCAGTTTGGCACCAGTCTTTGCACACCATCTCTCAATTGTGGTCTGAGCTTGTCGGAAAATATCGCTAATGTTGATGTTTTTTGTGGTTAATATGATATTGTCCGCGTAGATGTAGTGACTTGTGTTGGGAATGTCTGCTAGGTTCTGGGAGAGGGAATGAACATAGGTATTGAAAAGATGTGGCGACAGGGGTGAGCCTTGAGGTAGACTATTTTCTAAGCGGTGAGTTGTTGAAATGAACCCATTTATTCTAACGGCGAAGGAGCGAGAAGTAAGGAAGAGGTCTACGATACGAATGAAGGATACATCTACTCCCCAGATGCCATCACAACAACTATCTTTCGTCATTAAAACCGTTGATTAATGAAGAGACAGACGTTTTTTGGTACAAGTTACTAAATTTAGGCGACGAAAACAATGTGTATTTTTCAAATGCTTGTGGAGGCCTATGGTAACAATCTTTTAGCGGAATCAACGTGCAGGGCTTGTTTTCGTCGATTCAAAGACGGCGATTTTGACCTGAGGGACAAGAAGCGCGAAAACCGGCCCAGGAAGGTTGAGGACGACCAATTGCTTCTTAAACCTGGTAAAACTGTTGATGTTCACCGCTACCACCAACAATTGATCAAATTGTACCGTGCTCTGCGTGAAAAAAGACCGGAATATCAACAAAGATATGACAAGGTGATTTTCCTCCACGACAACGCACCATCGCATACGTCAAAACTGGTCCGCAACTACTTGGACACACTCAACTGGAAGGTGCTACCCCACCCCGTTTATTCACCAAACCTGGCCCCTTCTCACTACCACTTGTTTTCGTCGATGGGCCACGCGCTCGCTGAGCAGCACTTCGATTCTTACGAAGACGTCCGAAAATGGCTTGATGAGTGGTTTGCTTCGAAAGAGAAGGAATTTTTTTGGCGTGGTATCCACAAATTGCCCGAGAGATGGGAGAAATGTGTAGCTAGTGAGGGTGAGTACTTCGAATAAATTTGTTTTTGCTTTCTTTGAAAAATACATGTGTTTTTCTGACTAAAAAACGATCGTTTTAAGCTTATACACCTGGTATATGCGAAAGAATATTTTCTAGAGAGAAGCTAATTAAAACAAAAAAGAAATAAATCAATGACTACAGCAGTTGACGGCCTCGTATTAACCGCATAATGCATTAGGTTCTCTGGAAACTACTTAAAAAAAACATTGAAGATGAGAATGAAATTTAAGATGGAGCATCAGAAGATGTGACATTTTTTATAATTTTATAATTAGCCATATTTTTACATTTCCTTAAGGAATTGATTTTTTTTGTTTTTGAAAAAACTTAAAAATATTAAATAATTTTGAAGAATTTAAGCTTTATTTTTTTATATCCCCCAGGTTTTTCTTTTAGAATAGGTACGATGTTTTGTTAGTAATGTGTTTGATATTCTTTTAGGTAATATTGATTTTCTGATAATCACACTTCGAAAGTCTGGCAACGGTGGTCTGGGAGTATTTTAATTTAACACAATATTAACAGCATACCAGACCTACTGCGAAAAATAATAAAGTTTCGCCAACACTGTTTGGAGTTCTTTTCACTTAGGTAGATATTTTAAAATATGTTGGAAGCCTTAAATTAGGTTCTTCTTTGCAAATTAAGAAGCATGCTTGAAACAATTTGGTTGCATTGGTTGTATTTATTTTTTTTAAACTAATTTTCGCTTTATCTTATCGATGTAATTTGTCCAAAATCTGTGAAATATGTAAGTTTAACATATTTCTCTCTCATTAAACAGTTAGCGGAAACCAAAGCTAACACATTCCTCCAGGATTTACGTGAAGAACTATCTACTCAGCCAACTGATACGAAAATGGTCGACCGAATCTACTCCGATCCTTCAGAGAAAATAATAACCTTTTCACCAATTCTTGCTTGGAAAATCGATGACGAAAATATTATTGAATATGCAGTACCAGATGGCCTTATCGAAAATCCTAGCAGCGATTGGATTGGAATATATCGAAGCGATTTCAACGATCTATCGAAATATGTTGCGTATCAGTATATACCTAAATTGTATACGGAATCGACTAATGCAGAACACAATGCACAGATTGAAACAGTTCGACGATTGCGAATGGATTTCTCTGAAAACAATGTCAATATAATCGAAGGCGCTTCGTATGTGTTGATATATTTTCAAGGAGAGGAAGGTGGACCGACTGGCATGGTGGGAATAAGTGATGTTTTTAACGCTACTACATTGAATACGAATGGCGGAAATGGTCATTCCATCCATCTCCATAAAAAAAATCATCACGATTAAGTAAAAATAACTTCGGTGAATTTAATTAAGTTCGATGTAGTTGTTATTCCGATTTTCATAATCTTATGATATTCGAGTGTCGAAACACTCATTCATCATCATTCACATAGCAAGCATTGTTGAACAAGCTGGGCTGATAACAGCTTTTCAAATATAACCGAGAATCCGTCAAAAGAGAAATATACGAGTGTAAAACCGTATATTTAATTAAATCAATAACATAACATTGTTTTATTAATTGTTAAACAAAAATATTATAAAAATAACGTTTTTAAAACAAATTACAATACTTGTATAGCAGAGATAATAGTCTTATATCCTAAAATCGTAGAAAATCATGTAAAATCTTAAAACTATTCAAATAAATTTGGAAAGAAGTCCAGTTAAATAAATTTTGTTGTTTGTCTGTGTTTTGATCACCTCTTCTCGTGAGATCCACTTTACTGATCGAAAAAACTTCCTTAAAATATTAGTAGTTATTTCTCGACGTCCACATCCTTTTTATTATTCATGACGGACATCTCGGTTTCAGTGATGTTATGTGATCCTCGATCATGCCACCAACTTGCTATAACTTTCCGCTTATTTCGTATTACTACAAATATAATAAGAATAAAGACACCTTGTAGCGAGTTTATCACTTCGAAGAATGCCAAATAGTCGCCAGCACCCGGAGAATAGAACGTTACAACTTCGAAGATCCATGTCAGCGAAATTATTATGAATAGAATTGCTATACAGCGAGCGCTAAAAATAAGTAGTGCGGCTTAATTAAAAAATAAGATTTGGAGTAAGGTTGATTTTAAAAGTTTCGTGTCGCTTAGGCGCTACAATATCGACAGTATCTTCAAAATGCTATCCCAATCCATTTTATAATTCTGCTTAATACTCACTTCAGCTGTACTTCATCGGCTAATGCTCGTCGATTTTCGGTAACCGGCTATCATCCTGCTCATTTCCAGTGCTGATCAAATGATACGTTATCACATCTCGCGTCTTTAGAATCTCGTCTAGCTTCCGGAATCCGAAAAACGCTGCCACTAATAAAACGAAACAAATAGCCAGAACTGTGCTAACGGGTGGTATAAAATACCGTTGACCGGTCTTGATTGCTGAAAGGGGATCTAAACGATGCAGCTATGAAATCGAACCGAATCTTAAAATTAACTTACATTCACTCCATCCTTGCTGGAAATATGACGGCATGCCTGGAATTCGTTTCAGTTTAGTATATACTACTAAGAAGATCGGTGCAATCATCGCAAATAAGAAGTAAATGACAAAGTGTAGCCAATGGAAGAGATTCTTCAGATTGATGTATTGCAGAACGTAGACCCTGAATGAAAAGTTATTAGTGATTTTTTGCATAACGGTTTGAAATTTTTATCAAATACTCAAAGTGTTTAGCGCGCTAAACACAATCGCCAAAGTTCGACAAAATGATAAAAAAGTAAAAGAAAAAATTTTTGATATAATTTTTCTTTAATTAATGAAACCGTTTTGTATAATTTTGGCAAAATAACCAACATATTAGCAGAAAATATAACGATCACGTAAATTATATTGATTCTGACGATCGTACCATGTTTACCATGTGCACTAGCAGAAAACTCACCATAAAAACAGTACAATATTAAAGCAGAGTGTCAACACCCACATATAATATGCCAAAATAAAATATTGCACGGCATATTGCAATCGATTTTCGGCCATTGTTGAAAACTGTGAAATACTATGAAGCGCGAATCCTAGACCCAAGCACCATGACATACATCCGATGCACATACCATGCAAAGTTCGAAGTCGTTTAATCGCAAAATGTATGAAACAAACAAAAAGCAAGCACGGAATCGAGATGATCATGAATGCAGTATACAAGATTGTCTGGCTGGTTTTGATGCGATATTCTACCGGCGGTGAGACACAAACAATAGCATCCATTTTGCCAGTTTTATAGTTAATGTCCAGACAGTAATCGTTGTAGATTCGAAATCCAATTGAACCATTCATGTCCATGATTAGTAGTGAACCATTTTGAATTACATACATTCGATCATCCATGTCTTCGCTGTATCGTACTGATCTGAAATTAAAACGATTAATGATCTTGTAATGTACATAACTATGTATTAGAAAATTTACCGATTGCATAAGTTTCCCACGAAAATTTCCATGTCAATAACCGTTTCGTTGTCTTCAATGCAACCTTCGTATAACGTTATAGCGATCGGATTCACCTGAAACCGATAAGTTTCTTCAGTACAATAGCTGGAGTCCAGCGTTATATTTTCGTTCGGAAAATTTTCACCAATGGGACAACATTTCTTAATCATCGAAAGTTCGGTTTGAATCGGCTGAATTTCGGACGGATTTCGTCCACTACAACTTGTCGGCCTTTTTGAGATCAGGGTAGGTGTTGCGGAATATGGGTATGGATTGGTTTCAATACTTGATGATGTCCTTTCCGTTGTTAATTTTGGCACCGATGGTATTGTGACTAAGCTCGAATTCGAAGTTGCTAAGAGAGTTGTGGCGGTTGTTGAAGAAGTACTTTGTACAAACGTTGAGTCAACTTCAAATGGTACGATTAATGTAGTATTAGTAATTATATTGGCTTCAGATACCTTAGCCGATATTGCAGTAATTATGGATGATTCTTCAGAAGTATCATCTATCGTATTATGCACTGCTTTTGTACCTTTTCCTGGATATTTTATAGTATATACTAACGTTGTATCATTTGTACTTGTTGGTGTCATTTTGCTGTGGTTTTCTAACAGGACAGTATTAAGGTTGTTGCTTAGAATGAAAATTATAAAAAATAAAGTAGCCATTTGGGCTTATTATTTTTTTATTTTTCTTGAAAAAACTTTCTGTCTAAAAGTGTGAATTCTTCTGCAAGTTGGAGATGCAACAATTCATTCAGTGGGATGTTCCGTATGAGCTTCGGCAATTAGCAGCTGAAAGTGATAACATATAATGGAAAAAATTTCTTTGTCGTATTTATTTAAAACGTTACTAATTAGAAATAGACAATCGTATTTGTTTGTATTATTACCCTTTCGACCCCACTTTCGAATAGTAAAGCTAAGATAAACTGAATAAGTGGAATATGTCATATGTATCATATTAAACATATCTGAGGTTCAAAAATATGGACGGAAGTTTTTGGCGAGCAGTGGGTGGTGGTACACCATTGTACCACCCGTCCTGTTTGCTGGTAACATACGGGCCTATTATGAAACTCGATTCAACCAAAAAACTCACATTCTGCAATTATGAAACTCGACGAGTGCCTACTTGTCGAGTTTCACTCGACTTTGAGTCGAAAAAAAAGCGTAAGTAAAAAAAATTGCGTATTATGACAGCCGATCGAGTGAGTTTTTATTTGAAAGAAATGTCAAATTCATTCGACTGCTGGAAATGAAGTGACTTTCCAATTTTCGAGTTTCATAATACCAACTTTAGCTCGAGTCGAGTTCAAATGTGAGTCGATAGTGTACCATCCGTCCCGTAGAAATTAATATGCGAGATAATGATTGAAGAGAAAAAGACATATACGAATAGATATAATTCAGAATATACTTATAAGAATTTTAAAAATAACAAATGTAATAAGAATAACAAAAATAGTAATTCACATATAAGAAAATAATATTAGAAAGTAATTAAATTTAGGAATGGTATGGTGCAAAACATGTTTTGCACAATGGTAACTCACACTCCCGGCATATTGTTTTTGTCCGTGTTTGTTTTCCATGGTGTGAGCATTTGGTACATCGACGTCTAGTATTTCCTTCAATTGAAAGATAGTTTTTTGCTGATATGTTCTGGAACCTTCTGCCAGCTTTTAGAGACCTACGGACGACTGTATTTTTCATACCATCTTGTATCAAAGACTCGGTCAAAACCACTAAAAACGTTTTGAATGGTACCTTTGTTCGATTTATGCTTTTCGTATTATCCATGCGTTTACCGCTGCCATCATAATCAAACGGTAAAATAGCTTTTTCCACCATTTATCTGACTTTCTATCATATTCATACAATCCACTCATTTGGTCAGCTCGATCTACGCCACACATGATTTCACGATAAAACTTTATTTTATTTATATTTTTATTTTTATTTTTTCACCTGTTTTTAAAGTTTTTGTGACTGAAGTCATCTTTGGTTCGTGGCAATTACTTAGTACTAAGACCTCTTTTGTGTCTTGCCATTTTGCACACAACAATCCAGATGACATGCTCTTGATTTCTGCTTCACCGCGTTGCATTTTTTTCTTACCATAATTTGGTAAATTTGTTCTGTTCGTCATTACAGTTCCCACAGCTGGATACGAGATTGAGTTCAATAAATGTACGAATGTAAAGAACCGGTCAAAACATAAAGTTACGTCCTTTTTCTTGATTGAACTAGACAATTAATTAACAACTCGCTCCCCAAGCGAATTTGTAGTTTCTTCAAGCTCTTTTCCATAGTATATGTTGAAATCATACGTGTAACCTGTAAGAGCATCGCATCGAAGCCACATCTTTATTCCACGTTTGACCAGCTTGAGGGCATATATTGTTTCAATGAACTGCGCCCTTTGAACTTTGTCATTGATTCATCAATACTTTGGTAGCAACTGTCTTCTCTGCATTTTTTGCAAATTTGTTTTCAAACATGACACCAAATCATCTAAGTAATATGTTTTATTAGAATTCAGCGGTTTTTCCGGGCTTGCAAAATACATTTTAAGGTATAATCTGGCTGGTACTGCCGACCGTCGCGGTCAGCAGTAACAGCCAACCTAGACTGCTCACCGCGGCTGCTTGGCATTTACAACCGTCAACTGCCGAGCAGTCGGAAACAGACATGACAGTTTGTTTTTGCCCGAAGCAGTAGTCTACTGCCGGTAGCCAGATTGTACCTTTAGATGTTATAAACGTATACCGATCGTGTGCAATTACTTCCTGAATTGAACGGTTTCCTAATGACTAATGACAAGACAAATAATCTAAATCATTCTGAGCAGACTGTTAAGTTATACCAATTTGTATTCCACTGAGTGTTAAATACGGTAATCAATTACTACTTTCTGCATTACATACAAGTAGTTCGGTAACTAGTGCAATTCAACCGAGTACAGAATTAATTACTTTTACTTATTACGTTATTTATTATGAAATTACATGGTACATATGTAATCCGTTTCAGATGGAAAGTTTTGGTTTCTAGATCTCAGCAACCCCATACAATAGATAGGAGACTGAAACTTGAAATTTATATAAAGCTTTGATAGTAAACCTATTTGTGAAACAATTATCGAAAAAGAAAAAGTTCCGCTTTTTATATGTCGCCTTTGCTGACAAAGTAATTGATGAATACCAGAGCGAATTTAGAGCTGGGCGATCGACCACGGACCAAATATTCTCAGTTACACAGGTGCTTGAACAGTGCTGGGAATTTAACATTGATGTGCACCAGATATTTATTTACTGTATAAAATAATGATGGATTTTGGAGTTTTACTGAAACTGGTTCGGCTTACAAGAATGACAATGACCGATTCTCTGTCACAAGTCAGAGTAGAAAATGATCTGACTTCCAGCTTTAGAATTGACAACGGCCTTAAACAAAGTGATGGCCTGGCACCAATGCTTTTCAATTTGACACTCGAATATGTTGTTCGGAAACTTCCCGTTGACACCAAGTAAACACTATGCTTTAAATCCACACAACTAGTAGCATATGCCGACGACATAAATATACTTGCAGGATCTCTGGAGAGTGACAAAGAAATATTTCTAAACCTTGACTCGGTAGCAAGGGAAGTTGGAGTACGTATTAACGAAACAAAACCAAAATCATGACACAAACTAGGAAAAACACGCCAATCAGACAAAATACTACAATAGAAGACTTTAACCTAGAAAACGTAGACAACTTTGTATATCTCGGGGCAAATATATCGAAGGATGGAAGCGAACCCATCGAAATTAAAAGAAGAATAATGATGGCAAATAAGACGTGTTATTCGGCACTCCCAATAATTAAAAACAAAAATGTGCATAGGAAATCAAAGCTTAAACTATACAAAACAATTATAAGAGCTGTGATATGCTTTGGCAGCGAAACGTGGACATTGACTCAGGTGTCCGAAAAATTAGTTAACGCCTTTAAAAGAAAAGTCCTCAGAAGAATCCTCGGAGATGGGAGGGAAGACTCGATATGGAGAATACGATACAATAGAGAATTGTAATTAAGTGAGAAAAAACTGGGTCATTACATCAATTGTTATTGTTTTGCGTGTGAATGAATGCGACGACGTCCGCCTTCAACTCAATCGCATCTTGTCATCTCCAGTATATTATATCTCTGTGATGTAGCTTCATTCCCACAGAACTTGATCAAACAAAATAGCCAAATAGATCCGCTAGATCCGCTACTGGATTCAGGGCATATTAGTGGCTTACCTATTATGCGAAATGTATCATAATATTAAACAACATTTATATTTTTTGTTGTTATTAGTATCCAATCCAGTATAATGAATATAATGAATTTAGATTTTTGATGTCTAACACATTTATCTTATTTTTCATAATTAAATTTTTCCATCATTTTATTTTCTTTCAAAATGAAGGGGCGCTCAGCCCATTGAGTGCACCGGGCACTAAAATACCTGGGACCGGCCCTGTCCGGATGTAGATATTCGATTTATCGCGTAGGTCGTGGAATGCAGAGTCCTTTGCGTCTTGAATCGCTTTCTCAAGCTGTAGGCGGCATACTTTGTAGCTGGAATGTAATGATTGCCATGTAGTACGATTCCGCACACCTTGCACTCTCCGTGCTTGTTTGCAGCGCCTTCTGCATTCGGCAATCTCCTTATTCTACCTTGTTGGTTCACCCGACCTCCTTGGCAGTGCTGCGTCGCATTCCACGCTCAATCGCTGCTTGATATTTGCCTTCTGACTGTGTTGGACTAGGTCCGAAGGAGCTGTTTCGTCATCGGGTGGCATAGACTTATAAATTGGCCTATCCAGTCAAGTTTTTCCACATTGTCATGTCCTCAAGAACAGCGATTAATCAACAGTCGGGAATTTCGTGGTGGGGTTTCACACCAGAAACTTCACTGACGCCGGAAAAAAAAAATTCTTAAAAATTTTAAATTTGCTTCTATGGTAGCTTATCACCATGAAAAAAAAATTCTGTTCTCATTAAAAATTCGGGAAAAAAAAATTGCTGTTGGCATGATTCGATGCCGCGCACTTAGCGTTGAGCTTTATATATCCTAGCGAACAACCAAAAATTCCACCAAATTGGTTGAAATATTACGTGATCTTCAGTGCCACCTACCTTAAGTATAAGGATGCGAAGGCAGGAACTTCACTAGCATATAATTCGTGCTAAATTGGTTTCAACATCGCATATATAGAATAATCCTCAACAATTCCACCAGCTGTAAGGGTCTTTCGGATAGTAGGCATGATACACCCTCTGACGAGTCTATGCCATCCGATGATGAAACAGCTCCTTCCGACCTAGTCCAACACAGTCTTATAAACTGGCCTATCCAGTGAAGGTTTTCCAAATTGTCATATCCTCAAGGACAGCGATTAATCAACAGTCGGGCATTTCGTATTGGGAAAACAACAAAAAAACTTATTAAAAATTAAAAATTTGCTTCTATGGTAGCTTCTCACCATGAAAAAAAATTCTATTCTCATTATTATTTTTTGTTATGTGAAGGGATTGTCTCCTCGGTGACACAGCACTAGGTACATATGCAAAAAAAATAAGTAGAAATACAAAAAGCCGTTGGAGTTCTAAAGTATACTATACTTTATAAGAAATATCGGGTCCGATAGTCGGATTTAAATATCGATATATCGCTTTAAAAAATATCGGCTGATATTATCGATATAACATCAACTTTCAACATCCTTACATCGTATTGTTCGATCGTACATGTGCGAATCTATTGACTACGGCAGTTTATAAAATTGTGCCACAGGAATGAAATGAGTCACCAGAGGCTCCAGGCGCATGCGCGGTGCCAGCGTTTCAGTTCTTTATGTACACTATTTTTTTCATATGAATTCAACTGTGTTTTTTAACTCTCTCTAGGTATGTTTTTTTTTTAAATAAATAGGGAATTAAACTCTCGTGGCGTGATCACCACTGTTCGATTACAATTATCAATTAAGAAGTGTTATCTAATAATTAAACGGCAAAACTAGTACATTTGAAAATTGAAATATTTAGAATTTTCACGACTTGGACGACCAATAAAATGTGATATTTCTCTTGCTAGGCTTTATTGGGGAAAAAATAAGTGCTAATAGGTAATACGTTTCAAAGGCTACTTTAAAATATTTTGTTATGTCGATAAACCTTTAAACATAAGTACTTAAAATACACGTGAAGTAGGAATAAAGCCCCACAGTTTCTAAAAAATTATTTAAATTCCATACATTGAAAAGTTTTGTTTTTGTGCAGATAGCACACAATCTTTCGTTTACAACTTAGAATGGGTGATTAGAAACTTAAATTTGTTGTCTACCACGAAAGCTACTCCAAATTCCCTGTTTTCCGATGTTTTTCCACTGGCTAATATTATGTGTGTCCACAAGTCATTAAGTTCGCTGCCAAGCCATCTCGTTTCTTGGACCGCCAGGATGTTAATGTTGTATCCTGAAACTTAGCTAAGAAACTCTCGTAATGCACTTGTTAAGGAAGCAAACGCTCCAAGATCCAAAAGAATAGTCCTTAATGTGTTGCTAGAGTCTTTGGTGTTGTTCAGATCTTGAAGCTGGCTGTAGTCCTGCTTTCGGAACAATAAATTTTTTTCCAACTCCCAACCAGGACGGCCAGGTTTATAATACATAGCATAACATACAGGTGTATAAAATCAGCCGATTTTGATGTGTTGAAGTTCTCACAGCCATGCCGCGAGTCCAACTACAACAATTTCAGACCTACTACCTGAGGCACACTGGTGTTGTTGAAAAGAGAAAAACCTTGAAATCGGATTTTCTTATCTTATCTTAGGACGGCGGTTCAGTTCAAATCGGACCTTGGCCTCCTGCATGTGCCACCTCCAGCCTTCTCGGTTCAGTGACTGCGTCCTCCAGTTTGTGAATCACTGATTTGCTGCCTGCGTCAATATAATCCTCCCAGCGCTTTCGTCGTTTTTCAACTGGTGTTTGTCCATTAACTTTTCCCTTTAGTGTGCGTTTGGGGATTCTTCTGTCATCCATCCGCTCATTGTAGCTTTTTGAATTTTATGAGGATCGATACTTCTGGATTATCAAAAAGACTGTGTACACTGGTAGAATAAGGAGATTGCCGAATGCAGAAGGCGCTGCAAACAAGCACGGAGAGTGCAAGGTGTGCGGAATCGTACTACATGGCAATCATTGCATTCCAGCTACAAAGTATGCCGCCTACAGCTTGAGAAAGCGATTCAAGACGCCAAGGACTCTGCATTCCACGACCTACGCGATAAATTGAATATCAACCTCCGGAAGTAAAACTACATTCATGCCGGCTATCAGATTAACGAAGCTACAGTTGCAGTTAGCACTGTAGAGAGCTGATGTGGCTTTTTCTCCGACTGCAACCGTTCAAAAGTTACGTACGCTGTACGACTCTGCTAAGGAAACAAATTGCAACGAATCAACTGAATTTTCCGAAGTCATGGACATCGCTGTAGACAATTTTGCATCCAACTTGGGTGTAACTGCTACCGAAGTAAAAAACAATGAAACTAACGAGTTAATTGACAATGAAGTGGAAAATATTGTCGATTGTGATTCCTTCTTGTTGGAGTTGCGCAAAAGGAAGGCGTTTTACGGTTTTTCCTGTGGAGAAACCGTTATAAAACCTCAGCACAAAAGGGGGCGAACGGGCCTTGTCCGGCCAACCCAGAGAAGGGCCGTGGGCGCCAGTGATCCTTTTTTAAGGGCCCCGTTCTGGACTTTTCCCCGACCGAATCACAAATTCGGGGAAAAGTTTCGCGCACGCGTAAACACAGAAAAATTGCACTACGGTAGGCGAGCTGAAACACGTCACACAAAAGTTACACCAAGTAAAAGGAAATGTCACGAGTAAAGAAAACAATTCTAATTTATTATGAATCCAACGTCGTTTCAAAAGAAAGGGAAATAACTTACTTGCGACAACTAACTACCTAATAGTTTCGTTTAACCTGGCTAAAATCATACAAACTAGGGCGCCTTTGGTGCAACTGCATCCCTCGACGTTTTCCGGATGAAGCCGTTGTTTCGGTTGCTGCCACAAAATTTTTCGCGGTCCTGGCTACTGCGCTTTTCCACGTCAAAATTCTGGAGCCTCGAACTTAGTCCTGTTACCACTCTTGATTCCCCACAAAGTCGCACACTCGCTACAACTCTAATCGTGCCGTCACTGACTCGTGACGCTTGAAGCACGTACTTCTGTTTTTTTTTGTAACCGCAAAAAAAAATTTAAATTTGAAAACTTTGACCGTCTTATCGCACTGTCGACACTCGCCAAAAGAGACCGTTTTCGGGTGCCGTACTTCAAGCGAAGCCTCGGGTCAGCTTTTAACACGTTTAATCCCCGTTTCGCAGGTCAATGGTCGATTCCTCCCGGTTATTCCTCCCGCTTTCTCTCTCAGCTGCCTAATACCCTAGGCAGACGACGCAATCGAATGGTCATTCCTAGTCGAATGATCATTCCGCATCACGTCTGTCATTCGATCATTCGAATTACAATTGCGAAATGGTCATTCCGAGATAAATTCGTAATTCGTTCAAGCGCTGGCAACGTCATCTAGCGTCGAGCCCTATGAAACTAGTGGAACAAGTGGAAAATCAGGTGTTCCATCGTCCAAATTTTTCTATTTATTTCATGTGTGCATTAATTACGATCAATCTTTTTAACGTTTCGTTTACAATTACAGCACTTTTCTATCACTTTATTTCAACATATAAAACGTAGTCGCATACCAATGCAAAAATGGCAACTTTTATTGAGCATTCCAACAACAATAATATTTTGACAGATTGAATGTAATTCCGATAGACGTGTGTCAATGTTGATCATTGAATGGGAATGATCATTCCCCGAATGATCATTCGAATGTGTCGTCTGCCTAGGGTATAACTTTCTTCCTCTTGAGTCACTTGATATACGCCAAACGACGATCTAGCCGGGTTCCGAACTGATCATCTGTACTACCGGCTCAAAATTCCCACGGTGGCGCAGTACTCGTTGATTTGGTTTGTATACTTCTGCTTGCTCAATGACGTGACTTGTCAGGGTAATATTTACGTTTGTGCGGTTGTGAAAGTGTCAAATTCGGTGTTTCGTGTTGTGTCTCGTCTTCATTGTTATATGTATCCCTAAACCTACCTAACTAAATCCTAATCCGACTAATCCAATCACTATTCTCTAAACTAACTATAACTAACTCTTTATATTCTTCATATTCTCTAAAATAACTATAACTAACTATCTTCTATTTTCAGCTCGACTTCCATGCGTGTACGTTTGATTAATACTTTGACTAATGCCCTCCTTTGTGCTGATATCGTTTTAGATGGACTGGAACGTATGCGTGCGGAGTAGTAACGTCACAAGGAGCTTGTGACAAAGCATTAGGTAAGGGTTCTATTTGTTAAACGCGATATATTTTATCCAACTCATCTCTTCTTTTCTTACAGGACGTGGACGTAAAAACAACCCGTAACAGGCGATCCTTGAATTGCGTCGTGAACTCCAGCAGCTTCGGTTGAAAGGTTAGACCAAGCAGCTTAAGACTGCGTTGCGGTTGTACTAATATCCCGTCGATGTTGGTTTCGGTGATAGTTAGCCTTCTTTTGTTGGAGCAGGTAATCATTTCTGCTTTCTCGAAAGGCAGTTTGGCACCAGTCTTTGCACACCATCTCTCAATTGTGGTCTGAGCTTGTCGGAAAATATCGCTAATGTTGATGTTTTTTGTGGTTAATATGATATTGTCCGCGTAGATGTAGTGACTTGTGTTGGGAATGTCTGCTAGGTTCTGGGAGAGGGAATGAACATAGGTATTGAAAAGATGTGGCGACAGGGGTGAGCCTTGAGGTAGACTATTTTCTAAGCGGTGAGTTGTTGAAATGAACCCATTTATTCTAACGGCGAAGGAGCGAGAAGTAAGGAAGAGGTCTACGATACGAATGAAGGATACATCTACTCCCCAGATGCCATCACAACAACTATCTTTCGTCATTAAAACCGTTGATTAATGAAGAGACAGACGTTTTTTGGTACAAGTTACTAAATTTAGGCGACGAAAACAATGTGTATTTTTCAAATGCTTGTGGAGGCCTATGGTAACAATCTTTTAGCGGAATCAACGTGCAGGGCTTGTTTTCGTCGATTCAAAGACGGCGATTTTGACCTGAGGGACAAGAAGCGCGAAAACCGGCCCAGGAAGGTTGAGGACGACCAATTGCTTCTTAAACCTGGTAAAACTGTTGATGTTCACCGCTACCACCAACAATTGATCAAATTGTACCGTGCTCTGCGTGAAAAAAGACCGGAATATCAACAAAGATATGACAAGGTGATTTTCCTCCACGACAACGCACCATCGCATACGTCAAAACTGGTCCGCAACTACTTGGACACACTCAACTGGAAGGTGCTACCCCACCCCGTTTATTCACCAAACCTGGCCCCTTCTCACTACCACTTGTTTTCGTCGATGGGCCACGCGCTCGCTGAGCAGCACTTCGATTCTTACGAAGACGTCCGAAAATGGCTTGATGAGTGGTTTGCTTCGAAAGAGAAGGAATTTTTTTGGCGTGGTATCCACAAATTGCCCGAGAGATGGGAGAAATGTGTAGCTAGTGAGGGTGAGTACTTCGAATAAATTTGTTTTTGCTTTCTTTGAAAAATACATGTGTTTTTCTGACTAAAAAACGATCGTTTTAAGCTTATACACCTGGTATATGCGAAAGAATATTTTCTAGAGAGAAGCTAATTAAAACAAAAAAGAAATAAATCAATGACTACAGCAGTTGACGGCCTCGTATTAACCGCATAATGCATTAGGTTCTCTGGAAACTACTTAAAAAAACATTGAAGATGAGAATGAAATTTAAGATGGAGCATCAGAAGATGTGACATTTTTTATAATTTTATAATTAGCCATATTTTTACATTTCCTTAAGGAATTGATTTTTTTTGTTTTTGAAAAAACTTAAAAATATTAAATAATTTTGAAGAATTTAAGCTTTATTTTTTTATATCCCCCAGGTTTTTCTTTTAGAATAGGTACGATGTTTTGTTAGTAATGTGTTTGATATTCTTTTAGGTAATATTGATTTTCTGATAATCACACTTCGAAAGTCTGGCAACGGTGGTCTGGGAGTATTTTAATTTAACACAATATTAACAGCATACCAGACCTACTGCGAAAAATAATAAAGTTTCGCCAACACTGTTTGGAGTTCTTTTCACTTAGGTAGATATTTTAAAATATGTTGGAAGCCTTAAATTAGGTTCTTCTTTGCAAATTAAGAAGCATGCTTGAAACAATTTGGTTGCATTGGTTGTATTTATTTTTTTTAAACTAATTTTCGCTTTATCTTATCGATGTAATTTGTCCAAAATCTGTGAAATATGTAAGTTTAACATATTTCTCTCTCATTAAACAGTTAGCGGAAACCAAAGCTAACACATTCCTCCAGGATTTACGTGAAGAACTATCTACTCAGCCAACTGATACGAAAATGGTCGACCGAATCTACTCCGATCCTTCAGAGAAAATAATAACCTTTTCACCAATTCTTGCTTGGAAAATCGATGACGAAAATATTATTGAATATGCAGTACCAGATGGCCTTATCGAAAATCCTAGCAGCGATTGGATTGGAATATATCGAAGCGATTTCAACGATCTATCGAAATATGTTGCGTATCAGTATATACCTAAATTGTATACGGAATCGACTAATGCAGAACACAATGCACAGATTGAAACAGTTCGACGATTGCGAATGGATTTCTCTGAAAACAATGTCAATATAATCGAAGGCGCTTCGTATGTGTTGATATATTTTCAAGGAGAGGAAGGTGGACCGACTGGCATGGTGGGAATAAGTGATGTTTTTAACGCTACTACATTGAATACGAATGGCGGAAATGGTCATTCCATCCATCTCCATAAAAAAAATCATCACGATTAAGTAAAAATAACTTCGGTGAATTTAATTAAGTTCGATGTAGTTGTTATTCCGATTTTCATAATCTTATGATATTCGAGTGTCGAAACACTCATTCATCATCATTCACATAGCAAGCATTGTTGAACAAGCTGGGCTGATAACAGCTTTTCAAATATAACCGAGAATCCGTCAAAAGAGAAATATACGAGTGTAAAACCGTATATTTAATTAAATCAATAACATAACATTATTTTATTAATTGTTAAACAAAAATATTATAAAAATAACGTTTTTAAAACAAATTACAATACTTGTATAGCAGAGATAATAGTCTTATATCCTAAAATCGTAGAAAATCATGTAAAATCTTAAAACTATTCAAATAAATTTGGAAAGAAGTCCAGTTAAATAAATTTTGTTGTTTGTCTGTGTTTTGATCACCTCTTCTCGTGAGATCCACTTTACTGATCGAAAAAACTTCCTTAAAATATTAGTAGTTATTTCTCGACGTCCACATCCTTTTTATTATTCATGACGGACATCTCGGTTTCAGTGATGTTATGTGATCCTCGATCATGCCACCAACTTGCTATAACTTTCCGCTTATTTCGTATTACTACAAATATAATAAGAATAAAGACACCTTGTAGCGAGTTTATCACTTCGAAGAATGCCAAATAGTCGCCAGCACCCGGAGAATAGAACGTTACAACTTCGAAGATCCATGTCAGCGAAATTATTATGAATAGAATTGCTATACAGCGAGCGCTAAAAATAAGTAGTGCGGCTTAATTAAAAAATAAGATTTGGAGTAAGGTTGATTTTAAAAGTTTCGTGTCGCTTAGGCGCTACAATATCGACAGTATCTTCAAAATGCTATCCCAATCCATTTTATAATTCTGCTTAATACTCACTTCAGCTGTACTTCATCGGCTAATGCTCGATCGATTTTCGGTAACCGGCTATCATCCTGCTCATTTCCAGTGCTGATCAAATGATACGTTATCACATCTCGCGTCTTTAGAATCTCGTCTAGCTTCCGGAATCCGAAAAACGCTGCCACTAATAAAACGAAACAAATAGCCAGAACTGTGCTAACGGGTGGTATAAAATACCGTTGACCGGTCTTGATTGCTGAAAGGGGATCTAAACGATGCAGCTATGAAATCGAACCGAATCTTAAAATTAACTTACATTCACTCCATCCTTGCTGGAAATATGACGGCATGCCTGGAATTCGTTTCAGTTTAGTATATACTACTAAGAAGATCGGTGCAATCATCGCAAATAAGAAGTAAATGACAAAGTGTAGCCAATGGAAGAGATTCTTCAGATTGATGTATTGCAGAACGTAGACCCTGAATGAAAAGTTATTAGTGATTTTTTGCATAACGGTTTGAAATTTTTATCAAATACTCAAAGTGTTTAGCGCGCTAAACACAATCGCCAAAGTTCGACAAAATGATAAAAAAGTAAAAGAAAAAATTTTTGATATAATTTTTCTTTAATTAATGAAACCGTTTTGTATAATTTTGGCAAAATAACCAACATATTAGCAGAAAATATAACGATCACGTAAATTATATTGATTCTGACGATCGTACCATGTTTACCATGTGCACTAGCAGAAAACTCACCATAAAAACAGTACAATATTAAAGCAGAGTGTCAACACCCACATATAATATGCCAAAATAAAATATTGCACGGCATATTGCAATCGATTTTCGGCCATTGTTGAAAACTGTGAAATACTATGAAGCGCGAATCCTAGACCCAAGCACCATGACATACATCCGATGCACATACCATGCAAAGTTCGAAGTCGTTTAATCGCAAAATGTATGAAACAAACAAAAAGCAAGCACGGAATCGAGATGATCATGAATGCAGTATACAAGATTGTCTGGCTGGTTTTGATGCGATATTCTACCGGCGGTGAGACACAAACAATAGCATCCATTTTGCCAGTTTTATAGTTAATGTCCAGACAGTAATCGTTGTAGATTCGAAA
This sequence comes from Beris morrisii, assembly GCA_951812415.1. Lineage (NCBI taxonomy): Eukaryota > Metazoa > Arthropoda > Insecta > Diptera > Stratiomyidae > Beris > Beris morrisii. Next base: position 89,136,619 of record OX638310.1, on the reverse strand, counting down.
TCCAATTGAACCATTCATGTCCATGATTAGTAGTGAACCATTTTGAATTACATACATTCGATCATCCATGTCTTCGCTGTATCGTACTGATCTGAAATTAAAACGATTAATGATCTTGTAATGTACATAACTATGTATTAGAAAATTTACCGATTGCATAAGTTTCCCACGAAAATTTCCATGTCAATAACCGTTTCGTTGTCTTCAATGCAACCTTCGTATAACGTTATAGCGATCGGATTCACCTGAAACCGATAAGTTTCTTCAGTACAATAGCTGGAGTCCAGCGTTATATTTTCGTTCGGAAAATTTTCACCAATGGGACAACATTTCTTAATCATCGAAAGTTCGGTTTGAATCGGCTGAATTTCGGACGGATTTCGTCCACTACAACTTGTCGGCCTTTTTGAGATCAGGGTAGGTGTTGCGGAATATGGGTATGGATTGGTTTCAATACTTGATGATGTCCTTTCCGTTGTTAATTTTGGCACCGATGGTATTGTGACTAAGCTCGAATTCGAAGTTGCTAAGAGAGTTGTGGCGGTTGTTGAAGAAGTACTTTGTACAAACGTTGAGTCAACTTCAAATGGTACGATTAATGTAGTATTAGTAATTATATTGGCTTCAGATACCTTAGCCGATATTGCAGTAATTATGGATGATTCTTCAGAAGTATCATCTATCGTATTATGCACTGCTTTTGTACCTTTTCCTGGATATTTTATAGTATATACTAACGTTGTATCATTTGTACTTGTTGGTGTCATTTTGCTGTGGTTTTCTAACAGGACAGTATTAAGGTTGTTGCTTAGAATGAAAATTATAAAAAATAAAGTAGCCATTTGGGCTTATTATTTTTTTATTTTTCTTGAAAAAACTTTCTGTCTAAAAGTGTGAATTCTTCTGCAAGTTGGAGATGCAACAATTCATTCAGTGGGATGTTCCGTATGAGCTTCGGCAATTAGCAGCTGAAAGTGATAACATATAATGGAAAAAATTTCTTTGTCGTATTTATTTAAAACGTTACTAATTAGAAATAGACAATCGTATTTGTTTGTATTATTACCCTTTCGACCCCACTTTCGAATAGTAAAGCTAAGATAAACTGAATAAGTGGAATATGTCATATGTATCATATTAAACATATCTGAGGTTCAAAAATATGGACGGAAGTTTTTGGCGAGCAGTGGGTGGTGGTACACCATTGTACCACCCGTCCTGTTTGCTGGTAACATACGGGCCTATTATGAAACTCGATTCAACCAAAAAACTCACATTCTGCAATTATGAAACTCGACGAGTGCCTACTTGTCGAGTTTCACTCGACTTTGAGTCGAAAAAAAAGCGTAAGTAAAAAAAATTGCGTATTATGACAGCCGATCGAGTGAGTTTTTATTTGAAAGAAATGTCAAATTCATTCGACTGCTGGAAATGAAGTGACTTTCCAATTTTCGAGTTTCATAATACCAACTTTAGCTCGAGTCGAGTTCAAATGTGAGTCGATAGTGTACCATCCGTCCCGTAGAAATTAATATGCGAGATAATGATTGAAGAGAAAAAGACATATACGAATAGATATAATTCAGAATATACTTATAAGAATTTTAAAAATAACAAATGTAATAAGAATAACAAAAATAGTAATTCACATATAAGAAAATAATATTAGAAAGTAATTAAATTTAGGAATGGTATGGTGCAAAACATGTTTTGCACAATGGTAACTCACACTCCCGGCATATTGTTTTTGTCCGTGTTTGTTTTCCATGGTGTGAGCATTTGGTACATCGACGTCTAGTATTTCCTTCAATTGAAAGATAGTTTTTTGCTGATATGTTCTGGAACCTTCTGCCAGCTTTTAGAGACCTACGGACGACTGTATTTTTCATACCATCTTGTATCAAAGACTCGGTCAAAACCACTAAAAACGTTTTGAATGGTACCTTTGTTCGATTTATGCTTTTCGTATTATCCATGCGTTTACCGCTGCCATCATAATCAAACGGTAAAATAGCTTTTTCCACCATTTATCTGACTTTCTATCATATTCATACAATCCACTCATTTGGTCAGCTCGATCTACGCCACCCATGATTTCACGATAAAACTTTATTTTATTTATATATTTATTTTTATTTTTTCACCTGTTTTTAAAGTTTTTGTGACTGAAGTCATCTTTGGTTCGTGGCAATTACTTAGTACTAAGACCTCTTTTGTGTCTTGCCATTTTGCACACAACAATCCAGATGACATGCTCTTGATTTCTGCTTCACCGCGTTGCATTTTTTTCTTACCATAATTTGGTAAATTTGTTCTGTTCGTCATTACAGTTCCCACAGCTGGATACGAGATTGAGTTCAATAAATGTACGAATGTAAAGAACCGGTCAAAACATAAAGTTACGTCCTTTTTCTTGATTGAACTAGACAATTAATTAACAATTCGCTCCCCAAGCGAATTTGTAGTTTCTTCAAGCTCTTTTCCATAGTATATGTTGAAATCATACGTGTAACCTGTAAGAGCATCGCATCGAAGCCACATCTTTATTCCACGTTTGACCAGCTTGAGGGCATATATTGTTTCAATGAACTGCGCCCTTTGAACTTTGTCATTGATTCATCAATACTTTGGTAGCAACTGTCTTCTCTGCATTTTTTGCAAATTTGTTTTCAAACATGACACCAAATCATCTAAGTAATATGTTTTATTAGAATTCAGCGGTTTTTCCGGGCTTGCAAAATACATTTTAAGGTATAATCTGGCTGGTACTGCCGACCGTCGCGGTCAGCAGTAACAGCCAACCTAGACTGCTCACCGCGGCTGCTTTGCATTTACAACCGTCAACTGCCGAGCAGTCGGAAACAGACATGACAGTTTGTTTTTGCCCGAAGCAGTAGTCTACTGCCGGTAGCCAGATTGTACCTTTAGATGTTATAAACGTATACCGATCGTGTGCAATTACTTCCTGAATTGAACGGTTTCCTAATGACTAATGACAAGACAAATAATCTAAATCATTCTGAGCAGACTGTTAAGTTATACCAATTTGTATTCCACTGAGTGTTAAATACGGTAATCAATTACTACTTTCTGCATTACATACAAGTAGTTCGGTAACTAGTGCAATTCAACCGAGTACAGAATTAATTACTTTTACTTATTACGTTATTTATTATGAAATTACATGGTACATATGTAATCCGTTTCAGATGGAAAGTTTTGGTTTCTAGATCTCAGCAACCCCATACAATAGATAGGAGACTGAAACTTGAAATTTATATAAAGCTTTGATAGTAAACCTATTTGTGAAACAATTATCGAAAAAGAAAAAGTTCCGCTTTTTATATGTCGCCTTTGCTGACAAAGTAATTGATGAATACCAGAGCGAATTTAGAGCTGGGCGATCGACCACGGACCAAATATTCTCAGTTACACAGGTGCTTGAACAGTGCTGGGAATTTAACATTGATGTGCACCAGATATTTATTTACTGTATAAAATAATGATGGATTTTGGAGTTTTACTGAAACTGGTTCGGCTTACAAGAATGACAATGACCGATTCTCTGTCACAAGTCAGAGTAGAAAATGATCTGACTTCCAGCTTTAGAATTGACAACGGCCTTAAACAAAGTGATGGCCTGGCACCAATGCTTTTCAATTTGACACTCGAATATGTTGTTCGGAAACTTCCCGTTGACACCAAGTAAACACTATGCTTTAAATCCACACAACTAGTAGCATATGCCGACGACATAAATATACTTGCAGGATCTCTGGAGAGTGACAAAGAAATATTTCTAAACCTTGACTCGGTAGCAAGGGAAGTTGGAGTACGTATTAACGAAACAAAACCAAAATCATGACACAAACTAGGAAAAACACGCCAATCAGACAAAATACTACAATAGAAGACTTTAACCTAGAAAACGTAGACAACTTTGTATATCTCGGGGCAAATATATCGAAGGATGGAAGCGAACCCATCGAAATTAAAAGAAGAATAATGATGGCAAATAAGACGTGTTATTCGGCACTCCCCATAATTAAAAACAAAAATGTGCATAGGAAATCAAAGCTTAAACTATACAAAACAATTATAAGAGCTGTGATATGCTTTGGCAGCGAAACGTGGACATTGACTCAGGTGTCCGAAAAATTAGTTAACGCCTTTAAAAGAAAAGTCCTCAGAAGAATCCTCGGAGATGGGAGGGAAGACTCGATATGGAGAATACGATACAATAGAGAATTGTAATTAAGTGAGAAAAAACTGGGTCATTACATCAATTGTTATTGTTTTGCGTGTGAATGAATGCGATGACGTCCGCCTTCAACTCAATCGCATCTTGTCATCTCCAGTATATTATATCTCTGTGATGTAGCTTCATTCCCACAGAACTTGATCAAACAAAATAGCCAAATAGATCCGCTAGATCCGCTACTTGATTCAGGGCATATTAGTGGCTTACCTATTATGCGAAATGTATCATAATATTAAACAACATTTATATTTTTTGTTGTTATTAGTATCCAATCCAGTATAATGAATATAATGAATTTAGATTTTTGATGTCTAACACATTTATCTTATTTTTCATAATTAAATTTTTCCATCATTTTATTTTCTTTCAAAATGAAGGGGCGCTCAGCCCATTGAGTGCACCGGGCACTAAAATACCTGGGACCGGCCCTGTCCGGATGTAGATATTCGATTTATCGCGTAGGTCGTGGAATGCAGAGTCCTTTGCGTCTTGAATCGCTTTCTCAAGCTGTAGGCGGCATACTTTGTAGCTGGAATGTAATGATTGCCATGTAGTACGATTCCGCACACCTTGCACTCTCCGTGCTTGTTTGCAGCGCCTTCTGCATTCGGCAATCTCCTTATTCTACCTTGTTGGTTCACCCGACCTCCTTGGCAGTGCTGCGTCGCATTCCACGCTCAATCGCTGCTTGATATTTGCCTTCTGACTGTGTTGGACTAGGTCCGAAGGAGCTGTTTCGTCATCGGGTGGCATAGACTTATAAATTGGCCTATCCAGTCAAGTTTTTCCACATTGTCATGTCCTCAAGAACAGCGATTAATCAACAGTCGGGAATTTCGTGGTGGGGTTTCACACCAGAAACTTCACTGACGCCGGAAAAAAAAAATTCTTAAAAATTTTAAATTTGCTTCTATGGTAGCTTATCACCATGAAAAAAAAATTCTGTTCTCATTAAAAATTCGGGAAAAAAAAATTGCTGTTGGCATGATTCGATGCCGCGCACTTAGCGTTGAGCTTTATATATCCTAGCGAACAACCAAAAATTCCACCAAATTGGTTGAAATATTACGTGATCTTCAGTGCCACCTGCCTTAAGTATAAGGATGCGAAGGCAGGAACTTCACTAGCATATAATTCGTGCTAAATTGGTTTCAACATCGCATATATAGAATAATCCTCAACAATTCCACCAGCTGTAAGGGTCTTTCGGATAGTAGGCATGATACACCCTCTGACGAGTCTATGCCATCCGATGATGAAACAGCTCCTTCCGACCTAGTCCAACACAGTCTTATAAACTGGCCTATCCAGTGAAGGTTTTCCAAATTGTCATATCCTCAAGGACAGCGATTAATCAACAGTCGGGCATTTCGTATTGGGAAAACAACAAAAAAACTTATTAAAAATTAAAAATTTGCTTCTATGGTAGCTTCTCACCATGAAAAAAAATTCTATTCTCATTATTATTTTTTGTTATGGGAAGGGATTGTCTCCTCGGTGACACAGCACTAGGTACATATGCAAAAAAAATAAGTAGAAATACAAAAAGCCGTTGGAGTTCTAAAGTATACTATACTTTATAAGAAATATCGGGTCCGATAGTCGGATTTAAATATCGATATATCGCTTTAAAAAATATCGGCTGATATTATCGATATAACATCAACTTTCAACATCCTTACATCGTATTGTTCGATCGTACATGTGCGAATCTATTGACTACGGCAGTTTATAAAATTGTGCCACAGGAATGAAATGAGTCACCAGAGGCTCCAGGCGCATGCGCGGTGCCAGCGTTTCAGTTCTTTATGTACACTATTTTTTTCATATGAATTCAACTGTGTTTTTTAACTCTCTCTAGGTATGTTTTTTTTTTAAATAAATAGGGAATTAAACTCTCGTGGCGTGATCACCACTGTACGATTACAATTATCAATTAAGAAGTGTTATCTAATAATTAAACGGCAAAACTAGTACATTTGAAAATTGAAATATTTAGAATTTTCACGACTTGGACGACCAATAAAATGTGATATTTCTCTTGCTAGGCTTTATTGGGGAAAAAATAAGTGCTAATAGGTAATACGTTTCAAAGGCTACTTTAAAATATTTTGTTATGTCCATAAACCTTTAAACATAAGTACTTAAAATACACGTGAAGTAGGAATAAAGCCCCACAGTTTCTAAAAAATTATTTAAATTCCATACATTGAAAAGTTTTGTTTTTGTGCAGATAGCACACAATCTTTCGTTTACAACTTAGAATGGGTGATTAGAAACTTAAATTTGTTGTCTACCACGAAAGCTACTCCAAATTCCCTGTTTTCCGATGTTTTTCCACTGGCTAATATTATGTGTGTCCACAAGTCATTAAGTTCGCTGCCAAGCCATCTCGTTTCTTGGACCGCCAGGATGTTAATGTTGTATCCTGAAACTTAGCTAAGAAACTCTCGTAATGCACTTGTTAAGGAAGCAAACGCTCCAAGATCCAAAAGAATAGTCCTTAATGTGTTGCTAGAGTCTTTGGTGTTGTTCAGATCTTGAAGCTGGCTGTAGTCCTGCTTTCGGAACAATAAATTTTTTTCCAACTCCCAACCAGGACGGCCAGGTTTATAATACATAGCATAACATACAGGTGTATAAAATCAGCCGATTTTGATGTGTTGAAGTTCTCACAGCCATGCCGCGAGTCCAACTACAACAATTTCAGACCTACTACCTGAGGCACACTGGTGTTGTTGAAAAGAGAAAAACCTTGAAATCGGATTTTCTTATCTTATCTTAGGACGGCGGTTCAGTTCAAATCGGACCTTGGCCTCCTGCATGTGCCACCTCCAGCCTTCTCGGTTCAGTGACTGCGTCCTCCAGTTTGTGAATCACCGATTTGCTGCCTGCGTCAATATAATCCTCCCAGCGCTTTCGTCGTTTTTCAACTGGTGTTTGTCCATTAACTTTTCCCTTTAGTGTGCGTTTGGGGATTCTTCTGTCATCCATCCGCTCATTGTAGCTTTTTGAATTTTATGAGGATCGATACTTCTGGATTATCAAAAAGACTGTGTACACTGGTAGAATAAGGAGATTGCCGAATGCAGAAGGCGCTGCAAACAAGCACGGAGAGTGCAAGGTGTGCGGAATCGTACTACATGGCAATCATTGCATTCCAGCTACAAAGTATGCCGCCTACAGCTTGAGAAAGCGATTCAAGACGCCAAGGACTCTGCATTCCACGACCTACGCGATAAATTGAATATCAACCTCCGGAAGTAAAACTACATTCATGCCGGCTATCAGATTAACGAAGCTACAGTTGCAGTTAGCACTGTAGAGAGCTGATGTGGCTTTTTCTCCGACTGCAACCGTTCAAAAGTTACGTACGCTGTACGACTCTGCTAAGGAAACAAATTGCAACGAATCAACTGAATTTTCCGAAGTCATGGACATCGCTGTAGACAATTTTGCATCCAACTTGGGTGTAACTGCTACCGAAGTAAAAAACAATGAAACTAACGAGTTAATTGACAATGAAGTGGAAAATATTGTCGATTGTGATTCCTTCTTGTTGGAGTTGCGCAAAAGGAAGGCGTTTTACGGTTTTTCCTGTGGAGAAACCGTTATAAAACCTCAGCACAAAAGGGGGCGAACGGGCCTTGTCCGGCCAACCCAGAGAAGGGCCGTGGGCGCCAGTGATCCTTTTTTAAGGGCCCCGTTCTGGACTTTTCCCCGACCGAATCACAAATTCGGGGAAAAGTTTCGCGCACGCGTAAACACAGAAAAATTGCACTACGGTAGGCGAGCTGAAACACGTCACACAAAAGTTACACCAAGTAAAAGGAAATGTCACGAGTAAAGAAAACAATTCTAATTTATTATGAATCCAACGTCGTTTCAAAAGAAAGGGAAATAACTTACTTGCGACAACTAACTACCTAATAGTTTCGTTTAACCTGGCTAAAATCATACAAACTAGGGCGCCTTTGGTGCAACTGCATCCCTCGACGTTTTCCGGATGAAGCCGTTGTTTCGGTTGCTGCCACAAAATTTTTCGCGGTCCTGGCTACTGCGCTTTTCCACGTCAAAATTCTGGAGCCTCGAACTTAGTCCTGTTACCACTCTTGATTCCCCACAAAGTCGCACACTCGCTACAACTCTAATCGTGCCGTCACTGACTCGTGACGCTTGAAGCACGTACTTCTGTTTTTTTTTGTAACCGCAAAAAAAAATTTAAATTTGAAAACTTTGACCGTCTTATCGCACTGTCGACACTCGCCAAAAGAGACCGTTTTCGGGTGCCGTACTTCAAGCGAAGCCTCGGGTCAGCTTTTAACACGTTTAATCCCCGTTTCGCAGGTCAATGGTCGATTCCTCCCGGTTATTCCTCCCGCTTTCTCTCTCAGCTGCCTAATACCCTAGGCAGACGACGCAATCGAATGGTCATTCCTAGTCGAATGATCATTCCGCATCACGTCTGTCATTCGATCATTCGAATTACAATTGCGAAATGGTCATTCCGAGATAAATTCGTAATTCGTTCAAGCGCTGGCAACGTCATCTAGCGTCGAGCCCTATGAAACTAGTGGAACAAGTGGAAAATCAGGTGTTCCATCGTCCAAATTTTTCTATTTATTTCATGTGTGCATTAATTACGATCAATCTTTTTAACGTTTCGTTTACAATTACAGCACTTTTCTATCACTTTATTTCAACATATAAAACGTAGTCGCATACCAATGCAAAAATGGCAACTTTTATTGAGCATTCCAACAACAATAATATTTTGACAGATTGAATGTAATTCCGATAGACGTGTGTCAATGTTGATCATTGAATGGGAATGATCATTCCCCGAATGATCATTCGAATGTGTCGTCTGCCTAGGGTATAACTTTCTTCCTCTAGAGTCACTTGATATACGCCAAACGACGATCTAGCCGGGTTCCGAACTGATCATCTGTACTACCGGCTCAAAATTCCCACGGTGGCGCAGTACTCGTTGATTTGGTTTGTATACTTCTGCTTGCTCAATGACGTGACTTGTCAGGGTAATATTTACGTTTGTGCGGTTGTGAAAGTGTCAAATTCGGTGTTTCGTGTTGTGTCTCGTCTTCATTGTTATATGTATCCCTAAACCTACCTAACTAAATCCTAATCCGACTAATCCAATCACTATTCTCTAAACTAACTATAACTAACTCTTTATATTCTTCATATTCTCTAAAATAACTATAACTAACTATCTTCTATTTTCAGCTCGACTTCCATGCGTATACGTTTGATTAATACTTTGACTAATGCCCTCCTTTGTGCTGATATCGTTTTAGATGGACTGGAACGTATGCGTGCGGAGTAGTAACGTCACAAGGAGCTTGTGACAAAGCATTAGGTAAGGGTTCTATTTGTTAAACGCGATATATTTTATCCAACTCATCTCTTCTTTTCTTACAGGACGTGGACGGAAAAACAACCCGTAACAGGCGATCCTTGAATTGCGTCGTGAACTCCAGCAGATGGAACGAGAAATGTGTGAAGAAGTTGTAGTTCGGCCGAAACGAGCGGATTTTTTGGACATCGAAAATACTGTTTCGAGCTTCAGTGGGGATAACGCCTACACTGTGCGCAAGTGGATGGCGGATTTCAATGACGTCATAGAATCTTTGGATTGCGATGCTAAGTCCAAATTCTTATGAAAGGCACTCCAAAAATTCTTCTACGTAGGAAAAAAAATCACTGATTGGCCAACATTGGAGGCCGCATTACTTAAGCGATTTGATCGTACCTTTTCTCAACTGGACATCGTAGAACAATTAACGAAAAGAATAAAAAGACACGATGAAACGTATCAACGCAAGATCTTGGTGATGGAAAAAATTGGGAATCTTGGCGAGTTACCAGAAAGCTGCATTATTGATGCAATCATTAGCTGCTTATGCGACCATACTGGCCACGCGTCATTTTTAAACACGGCTACTACTATTGATGAGCTGAATATACTTCTTCGGAAGTATGAACGCCGACTTCATCAAGCCGGTTTGGATCCATCCGCAAGTAAGGCTTCGTTCATTTCGACTAACGCTTCAGCTTCGAGTAAACAACCTTCTGACAACAGGAAGTTAAAATCAAATCCAGCCATCCAAATAAGATGCTATAACTGTTCACGTTATGGTCATACATCTGTTGAATGTAAGGAGAAGAAAGGGACTACTGGATCTTGTTTTAAATGCGGGGTAACCGACCATATCTACAAGGATTGTTCAAAGCGAAGATACATCAACCGAATTACAGAAACTAATCGAGTTGCAGCCGTAGGGAATGATTCGGATATCGAAGGTCCAAGTGCAAGTGGAAATGATGATAACGAATTATGAATGCATTACAAATTGTAAGTGTTGCTTTTCCTTTAAGTGAGATTGTCAATAATGACAATTTTAGTGAATGTAATTCTCTATTTGACACTGGTTCTCCAGTTAGTTTTGTTCAACGCTTGATGTTGCCGCCGCACCTCCGACCTCATACCATTACTTATTCTAATTATGAGGGACTCGGCAGCACCAAATTATATACATACGGTAAAATAAATTATCTAATTAAATTTCGCGGTCAAGTTCAATTAGTATCGCTTTTCGTAATTTCAGATAACGTAATTCGTCGAGACGTCTAACAACAATTTGGAATATATTTATGTTTTAAACCAAAATTATTGTCCAATTCTGAGCAGCTCACAGCTGAGCAATTAATAAAGAACCGGTGAATTCACATTCATATTTTTGTGCTTCTGAAATCTTGAATTTGTCCATTGCTTCAGCTTCGGTTTTGCGTTCAGCAATTTCTGAGACTCATACAGCAACTCCTCCACTATCAGCGAGCAAGCAAAGGTTTGACCATGCTATATTTTCAATAGATATTAACCAAGCTTCCGATAAATATGACATCAATCCAAAATTGAGGATTAATGACTGCAATCGAATAAACACCCTAAGCCGAATATCGAGCGTGTGCGATCACAGTGACACGAACTGTGGATATACAAAGAAATATTCGACTTTCTTCTGACGTTCCATTTAATTCTTCACGACTGTCATACTATGAACGAAACGAAGTTGATAAAATTATCGACGACTTACTTCAACAAGGTGTGATACGTCCTAGTGATTCGCCATACACTTCCCCGATAGTATTGGTTAAGAAGAAATCGGGCGAAACCCGTATGTGTGTATACTATCGTTCGTTAAATAAACTTACGGTGCGCGATAATTTTCATTTACCGCTTATTGAGGACTGTTTGGAATATTTCTTTACCACCTTGGACTTACGGAATGGCTTCCATCAGGTGGAAATGAATGCTACTTCAATTAAATATACAGCTTTTATTGTTCCAAATGGGCAATATGAGTATTTAAAAATGCCCTTTGGCTTGAAGAATGCCCATTCTGTTTTTCAAAGATTTATTTCAAAAATGTTCAGCCCCTTCATACGTTCGGGTAAAATTGTAATATACATGGACGATATTATTATCGCTACTAAAACTCTCGATGAACATTTTGAACTGTTGCGATTGATTCTGCAATGCCTCTCCGAAAATGGACTCGAATTGAAACCGTCCAAGTGTAAATTTTGTTACAATGAACTTAAATATTTGCGTTATGCGATTCATCCAGATGGTATTCAACCAAGTTCCTTTCACATTAAATCCATTCAGAATTATCCATTTCCTAAAAATGCAAAAGAATTACACTCGTTTATTGGTCTATGTTCATATTTTCGCCGATTCATGCCTTCTTTTTCGAAAATAGCCAGGCCTCCGCATAACCACACAAAGAAGGGTGTTGCATTCGACTTTAATCTAGAATATAATGAAGCTTTTGTGACCATAAGGAATAAGTTGGCTTCTGCTCCAATACTATCTATATATAATCCCAATTATGAAACAGCGCTACATTGTGATGCAAGTATCCGCGGCTTTGCTGCCGTGATGTTGCAACGTCTGATTGTAAGTTTCACCCGGTTTCTTACTTTTCAAAGAGTACTTCAGCTCCAGTCGGTATCATAGTTTTGAGTTAGAAACATTGTCAATAATTTATGCGTTGAGGCGTTTTCGCGTATATCTAAAAGGAATACCATTCAAAATAATAACCGATTGCAATTCATTGACTCTTACTTTAAACAAAAAGACTATTAACCATCGTATAGCTCGATGGGCTCTCGAATTGCAAAACTTTAATTATAATATTCAACACCGAAATGGTAACGTTTGGGCCATGTAGATGCCTTGAGTCGTTGTCATTCCCCTGTCTTTTCGGAAAGGAGTAAAGCCAGCAGTACTTATCCCAATTCAATGTCTGCTGTTACAGATGACTCAAAAACTGCTTGTAATGAAATTGATTACAATTGCATAGCCTTTCCACAGAGTAATGTTGTTTCAGTAACCAATAGTGAGGATGTAGACTTTCGGCTTAGGGCTACACAAAATAGAGAGCCGAATATTTCAAAATTGAGATTGAAATTGGAAAAAGAACCTTCTGCTCAGTATGAGCTGTATGATATAGTATGCAAGAGGAACCGTGACGGCAAGTTGTTTTTTTACGTGCCTAAGGAAATTGAGCACGAACTAATACGAACAATACATGAGAAGATCAAATTAAAATACACTATTGGTTTCCTGAAATGAAAACCAAAATTAAAAATTATGTCCGTAACTATATCAAATGTATTTGTAATGTAGCGAAATTTATTCAATATTCCAAAAGAACCAATTCCTTTCCATACGATTCATTTTGATCACTTAGGTCCACTACCTTCACTAGTTTCTAAACGAAAACACATTCTGTTGGTCGTTGATGCATTTACTAAATACGTCAAACTATATCCAGTAAATTCCACCAGTACACGAGAAGTATGTGAATCACTTAAAATATATTTTGACTATTACAGTCGTCCTTCAAGATTATTACCGATCGAGGTAAGTGTTTCACCTCTTCCGAATTCGACTCTTTCCTAAATGAGCGAAATATCAAACATGTTAAGGTCGCTGTGGCTTCACCTCAAGCAAATGGTCAAGTAGAACGAGTAAATAGAACTCTGAAAGGCATCTTAAGTAAGCTAAGTGAACCTATGCAACACGCCGACTGGGTTAAACAGCTGAAGCATGTTGAATATGCTCTTAATAATTCTGTCCATCATACAATAAAGAATACTCCCAGCAACCTTCTATTTGGCGTTAATCAACATGGTAGTGTTATCGACGAGTTAACTGAGCATCTATGTAGAAGGAAAGTCTTTGCATATCGGAGAACGGAACCTTTCGTTTATTCGTGAGAACGCAGCAACTGCAATACGCGCCTCGCAAGATAATTATCAGCAATTTTCTGCCAAAAATCATCCTGATCGATGTCAAAGAAGTTAGGATGACCAAATTGGAATTTTAACAAATAACTTATGCCATAATTAAAGGCTAATTTAGTGCTCCAAAAAAAAATTTGCGGCTGCACCCCTAATGGTAGAACCGTGTGGTCGTTCTGACTTCCATGGATCTAGGAGGACCATAGCCGAAACGATGTTAAACGTAAGTGCAACAAAGTTCTAGTTATACAGTAATTCACGGCTATTTAAAGGCTTTCGTATAAGCCCGATTTCATTAAGATCGTTTTACCCTGTCCCGAAAATGCACCCCTGTGAATAAAAAAACAACCCTCGTACGTTCTTATGGGCACACAGAGAAGCTACGGGTCTGTAATAGGTCTTAAAATTTCTCCTGAATTAACGGCTCGCGATTCCCGATGCGTCCGAATTTACGGCTCCACCCCCTCATCCAAAACCCACCCCCTGTATAACCATTTTTGCGAATCTGGGCACACAGAGAAGCTACGAGCCTGTATAGCCTGCGTATATAATAGGTCTTAAAATTGGTCCTGAATTAACGGCTCGTGATTCCCGATGCGCCCAAATTTACGGCTCCACCCCCTCATCCAAAACCCACTCCCTGTATAACCATTTTTGCGAATCTGGGCACACAGAGAAGCTACGAGTCTGTAATAGGTCTTAAAATTTCTCGTGAATTAACGGCTCGCGATTCCCGATGCGCCCGAATTTACGGCTCCACCCCCTCATCCAAAACCCACCACCTGTATAACCATTTTTGCGAATCTGGGCACACAGAGAAGCTACGGGTCTGTAATATGTCTTAAAATTGCTCCTGAATTAACGGCTCGCGATTCCCGACGCGCCCGAATTTACGGCTTCAACCCCTCATCCAAAACCCACCCCCTGTATAACCGCTTTTGCTTCTTTGACATTCCTGATCGTACATTTCAAGTCGGTGATTATGTTCTCCGCAATATAAATCCTTCTGTTGGCACTAATAAAAAGTTAATTCAACGATTCAAAGGTCCTGATCTGGTCCATAAATTTTACTAAATGATCGATACGTTATTAAAGATGTTGAAAATTGCCAGCTGATGCAGATGCCTTTTAATAATATTATCGAAGCACGAAATTTGCGAGATGGCAGAAGCGGCGGGCAAGAGACTTCCGCAGGAACGAAAAGCAATACATAATTAAATAAAGAGTAGAAAAATATTTGCTAAAATTTTAAATTATTTTTTTCAAATTCAAATTCAATCAATATTATAGGAATGATAATAATAGCGGATTGTCGACTAGTTCTAGCCTAGTTACGAAAGATGAATATCTGGTTGCAACTAATTCAAGAACAGTTTGCACTTTAGAAAGTTTAAAATTAATTAACACTTAGATCGAGGTCGATCAAAATGTCAGGTCTGCCGAGATATAATGAAATATTATTATTACTGAGTTTGTTTTCATTTTTTTGATCCCTAGGGAGCTGTTTGTAAAATATTAAAAAGAAAAGAACAAAATAACATGACTTGAAAAATATAAGTTTAACGGTGAATACCGACTAATTTTAAAAGTTGAATTTTATTAAAAGTATGTTAAACGTGGTACTAACATTACGAAAAGTGGCCTACAATAAAGCACCTGGTTTGGATGGCATTCCTAAAGTAGCGATGAAAACGGCCATCCGGACGGATCCCGAGACGATGTACACAGCATATCTCAACTCGCCTTCTGGTAATAAATTGACTTTATTCTAAATGTTTTAAAATTACATATACAAAAAAAGTGCTTATGTTTCTAAAATTATTTCACTTAACTACTTAAAATTATTTCATACGAAATAATTTGCTTAATTTTACTTTATTACCATATTTTTTAATAATATTAGTTAAATGCAATATTAGTTAAATGATCACTCTGTAAATCAATGTTTTTAATTTACTGCTAGTTCTTGAGTATGTTTTAAGTAAGTTACTATTGCGTCCTGTTGTTTATTAATATGATTAGTTACATTATCAAAACGTTCTATCATCTCGTTATTTATACGAGTTTTTTTATTAATTCGATCTTTTATAATATGTTGGATTGATTAAGGACTATTGTTTCGATTTCTTTATTTAAATGAATTGCATCGTTAGCATCCATGTTTCTAGTTATTCCTTTTATGACGCCTCCTAGTCCATCGATAAGGCCACGTTTTTTTCTATATTTAGGTATTAAGGTGGTGAGTTTAAGTTTAAGTTCGTAAAGTTTAAGTTTGGTTATCGCTAAACTGTCATTTAGACCGTTTATATTGTCAAATTTAGAGAGTGCTTAGTTAATTTTGTTTATGTTAGTTTTGTAGTTTTCGAGTTTGATAATTTGTAGTAGGTTGTTATCGGTCTGTATTGTCCTCGCTGTCCCTAGTCCAAGGGTCCTGAACTTCCAACTTCTGTCCGTACGTCAGCATTAACCTGAAATTTACGTTTTCTCTTAAGTCTACATTTATGTATTTTTCTTTTATCTTTAGTAAGGATGGTTATTTTTATACTCTAGATGAAATCATATAGAGTATTATAAGTTTAATCCAGCCCAAAAGTTTGTAACGCATAGAACCGAGCCTCGGACGAAAAAATTATATGTATTATTTTGTGACGTCGCTTGAAGTCCGTTCGTCCGTCCGTCCGTCTGTCTGTCTGTCCGTTAGCACGATAACTCAAGAACGCCTTGACCTAGGATCTTGAAATTTTTAATCTGGGTGTTTGGTTGAATTTGGAAGGCTAAGTTCGTTAACGGGCAAAATCGTTCTACTCCTTCGGGTAGCTGCCATACAAAATGTCCTTAAATCACGTGTTCACGAATATCGACCAATAACTTCTGAACGCCTAAAGCTACGACTTTGAAATTTTGTATACGTTGAATAGTTGGACCTGAATGTATGATTATGAAAAACAATTCTATTAGTCCTTCGAGTAGCTGCCATACAAATATTATGTTAAAATTTCTTCATTTAATTTACGAAACTCACTATAACTCAAGTAATCTTTTTGCTACGAATTCCGAATTTTGTATAAATTAGTTTTGAGTGGAAACGAAGTTAGAGTTTACTAGTCAGCTAAATCCTTTTACTTTTTCTGGTACCTGCCATATAAAATGTCCTCAAAACACGTGTTCAAGAACATTGGCCGATAACTTCATAAGGGTTTAAGCTACGACTTTGAAATTATGTATGTGTTAAGTTTCCAATAGTTGGAGCTAAATGTGTAGTTATGAAGAAAATTGTATTATTCCTTCGTGTAGTTGCCATACAATTACCCTCATTCAATTCACGAAACTTACTATAACTCAAGAAATCGTTTAGCCCCGAAGTTTAAATTTTGTACAAATAAGATTTGAACGAAAATGAAGTTAGGCTCCGTTTATCAGTGAAATTTCTTTACTCCTTCGAGTAGCTTCCATACAAAAAATCCTTAAAAAGACGTGTTCTAGAAAATTTCTCCATGGCTTTACAACCATTTCAGCTACGAATTTAAAATTTTGTATACATCAGTTTTTGAATGATTCCAAGGAAAAGGATAAATATGTAAGAAATTGAGTGAGTCCTTCCTGCATCTTCCATGTGAAAGTCCTTCAAAAAGGAATTTTTTTTTCGATGACTTACCTAGTTCAAGATATGAAATTAAATACTGAATATTGTCTTTTAGTTTTGAGTAGCAATCTAATGGCAGTCCTTAATAATGGACATACAACATGCACACACGTAATTCTACTTTATCCCCAACTACAATATAAATCGGAGTTCAGTAGTCATTCTAGAGTATTATACGATTGGCCTGCAGCCGATCGTGACTGCAGTATGTTTGTTATTACCTGCTCTATGTTTAAAAAATCTTGGCGTAAGTTTGTTTTTTCGGCAATCTTTTCTTAAAATTATTTAATTTTCTTTATGTTCTTTCTCCTTCTACAGGGAAATTACTGCCAGTCTGCTGGAAAGAGGTTGTATGAACCTTAATGTCATATTGCTTACAGAAATCCTTTAAAATATTTGCGGTAAATTCTGTTCCTTGATCTGTAATTAATTTTTAGAGTATACCGTGCAGACTTATGTAGTGTTTGAGGGATCTGGTTATATTTAAACTCCTTCTTGCTGTTAACGTATATGCGGAAGCAAATTTTGAACATTTATCAATAATAATTAGAATTTGTCTATTTTTATACTCTAGATGAAATCATATAGAGTATTATAAGTTTAATCCAGCCCAAAAGTTTGTAACGCATTGAACCAAGCCTTGGACGAAAAAAAGTGATATATTATTTTTTGTCTATTTGTGGCCAAAAACCTCAAATCCGCTTGACGTCCGTCTGTCCGTGAACACGATAACTCAAGAACGCCTTCACCTAGGATCTTAAAATATTGAATCTAGATGTTTGGTTGAATTTGTAAGGCTAAGTTCGTTAATGGGCAAAATTGTCCTACTCCTTCGGGTAGCTGCCATACAAAATGTCCTTAAAACACGTGTTCAAGAATATTGGTTGATAACTTCAGAAGGGTTTAAGCTACGACATTGAAATTTTGTATGTGTTATTTTTCCAATAGTTGGAGCTAAATATATGATTATGAAGATTATGTTAGTCCTTCGTGTAGCTGCCATACAAATATCCTGTCAAAATTCACTTAATTTACGAAACTCACTTAACTCAAGTAATCTTTTAGTTACGAATTCGGAATTTTTTACAAATTAATTTTGAGTGAAAAGAAAGTTCGGCCTTACTAGTCAGCAAAATCCTTTTACTCCTTCTGGTAGCTGCCATACAAAATGTCCTTAAAACACAAGTTTAAGAATATTGGTCGATAACTTCGGAAGGGTTTAATTTGGTATGTCGTATTTTTCCAATAGTTGGAGCTAAATGTATGATTATGAAGAAAATCATATTAGTCCTTCGTGTAGCTGCCATACAAATATCCTGTCAAAACGTTTTCACTTAATTTACGGAACTTACTATAACTCAAGTAATCTTTTAGCTATGAATTGGAAATTTTGTACAAAAATATTGTTTTTTAAAAGAATTTTCCTAAATTAATTAATAACATAATTTGTCAAGAAATAGAAATACTACAATAGTGTGAAGACAATAATTTTTTCCCCGTCTGATCTTTACACAAATTGTATAAACTGTAAATATCTTATAGAATAACTGTAATAATTAAATAAATAAGTAAGTAAGTAAGGCATAAAATATCTTCGTTTTAAATGTTGTAGCGTTTCATTTATACCTCTATGATTGGTTTTTGTGTGGTAATCCTGAATTAGTCGGGTTTGTTCGTCGTTGTCTATAACGTCTGTTAAAATTTCAGTACATCTAAATAGTTTAAAATTTTTATTTCCAGGAAAATGGTTAGAATATACAGTTTGGATTATTCTAAAGATGCAGTTATCAGTAAAAATTTCTGTTAGTTTTTTCGAAGCTATGTATTCATTTAGAATTTTTATAGCATCGTCTTCCGTAAAATTTATTGATCGGAAGATGCTGCGTTTTGTATTCCTAAATATAGTACTTCGACAAATTTTATGTGTTTTGTTACTTTTTTCTAGGATAATTTGAAGATTGAATTCGTTCAACGGACGCTCAGAAATAGGGAGACCTGTGTTTGAATTTTTTGATGCAGAGTGTATGGTTGAATAACTAGTTCCCTGCTCCGATTGATTTGTTACTACGTCATTTATGTTTATTTCTATTTCGGTATTAGGTTGGTCAGGAAGTCGTATACTGCTGAGTGCATCGGCATTGGAGTTTTGAGTTCCTTTTTTGAAGACTACCTTATAATCGCACTCTTTCAATTTTAAGCGCCAACGTACTAGCTTTGAATTTGGATCCTTAGGTTTTTTAACCAAAGTAGTGCCTTGTGGTCCGTAACTATTTTGAATCTGCGCCCGAAAAGGTAAGGCCGAAAATGTTTGGTGACCCATACTATTCCCTCTTTTTCAATTGTTGAGTAATTCGTTTCAATATCTGTTAGCGTTCTGCTAGCGTGCCAAGAAGGCCCAAAAATGATTTAATTGCCTTTTGGTTTCTAGGGATGGGAAAATTTTGGATTGCCTTCAATTTATCTGGGTAGGGTTTTACGCCTAGGTTTGTAATAAGGTGACCTAAAAATGTGATTTCTTTACATAGGAATTCAAATTTGTCCATTTGGATTTTAAAGTTAGCGTCGCGAAGTCTATCAAATACTTTTCGGATATTTTCTAAATGTTTTTGTAATGAGGTAGAAAATATGATGATATCGTCAAGGTAAACAACACAAATTTTACCTTGAAGATCTTGCAGGATATTATCCATAATTCTCTGGAAAGTAGAATGAGTGTTCTTTAAACCAAAGGGCATTTTCGCATACTCGTAGCACCCGCCTTCGACTGTAAAGGCAGTCCTTTCCATGTCCTTTGAGTTCATCTCAATTTGGCGGAGTCCATTTGCTAGATCGAGTGTAGTAAAATACATGCATATGTCGAGTTTGTCGAGAATTTCACTAATATTCGGCAAAGGATATCTATCGTTTATTGTTTTTCGTTAAGTTTGCGATAGTCGATGACTAATCGCCACTTTTGTCTTCCGCTAGCGTTCTGCTTTTTGGGTACATCCCATATAGGAGAACTCCACGGTGAATAGCTTTGTTTGATAATACCTTGGTCAACCATTTGACTTATTTGGTTTCTGACTTCTTCCTTATGTACATAAAGATAACGGTATGATTTCGTATGTAGTGGAATATTGTCAGTTGTTGAGATATGGTGTTTTATTTTGTTAGTAAAACTTAATTTTTGCTTTCTTTATTGAATATGTTTTGATATTGCTTACACAATTTACTTATCTTTTTCCGCTCTTCTTCGTTAAGATGGTTCAAGCGGTTTCCTGAGAATTGAAGTCACTATCTTCTGAAAAGTTTAATTCACAAGGATGTTCTACAAAATTTGTAAATGATTCTGCTTTGAGGGGCTGTTCAAGTAGCAAGTTTTGATCGTCGTTTGATTAATTTACAACTTCAACCAAACCACACCATTCTGAAGTTTTATATGCTCCTTTAGGAATATAAAATTGTGGTTTGATCTTATACCCTAGGCAGACGACGCAATCGAATGATCATTCCTAGTCGAATGATCATTCCGCATCACGTTTGTCACAATGAAAATGTCGAATTGGTCATTCATTCGATCATTCGAATTACAATTGCGAAATGGTCATTCCGAGATAAATTCGTAATTCGTTCAAGCGCTGGCAACGCCATCTAGCGTCAAGCCCTATGAAACTAGTGGAACAAGTGGAAAATCAGGTGTTCCATCGTCCACATTTTTCTATTTATATCAGGTGTGCATTAATTACGATCAATCTTTTTAACGTTTCGTTTACAATTGCTGACATATTAGCACTTTTCTATCACTTTATTTCAACATATAAAACGTAGCCCCATGCCAATGCAAAAATGGCCACTTTTATTGAGCATTCCAACAACAATAATATTTTCAGATTGAATGTAATTCCAATAGACGTGTGTCAATGTTGATCATTGAATGGGAATGATCATTCGAATGTGTCGTCTGCCAAGGGTATAATACCCTAGGCAGACGACGCATTCGAATGTACATTGGGGGAATGATCATTCGCATTCAACGATCAATGAGACACACGTCTATCGGAATTACATTCAATCTGTCAAAATATTTTTGTTGTGGAAATGCTGAATAAAAGTTGGCACCCGGCTACGTATTATCTTTTAAAATAGAGTGATAGAAAAGTACTAATATGTCAGCAATTGCGAACGAAACGTTAGAAAGATTAATCGTAATTAATGCACACATGAAATAAATAGAAAAATTTGGACGGTGGAACACCTGATTTTCCACTAGTTTCATAGTGCTTGACGCTAGATGGCGTTGCGAGCGCTTGAACGAATTACGAATTTATCTCGGAATGACCATTTCGCAATTGTAATTCGAATGATCGAATGAATCACCAATTCGACAATTTCATTGTGACAGACGTGATGCGGAATGATCATTCGACTAGGAATGATCATTCGATTGCGTCGTCTGCCTAGGGTATTAGTGAAGTCTAAGTAAATATCCCCATTTCGGATGTCTATCGGTAATTTTACGACTGATTTGGAGTTTGCTAGGACTGTAAATTTTTGTGACATAAAGTTGGATTTAAATTGCAACGGTATTATTGAGTTATTTGTGATTAAGGTGCGATTTACTACGTTTACTTTTGCACCTACGGCTCTAAGTGTATGGAACCCGATTAAACCGTCGAAATATCCGTGAAACCGAAATAGGAGAAACTCAAGGTATCCGGTTTGATTAAATTCGATGAAAGCTGGGAGAGTTACCTTTTTATTCATTTTATGAGTGTTTAAAGCTGTAGTAATGATAGTGGGCTGAATTTCACGGATATATTCAGGATAACACAATTTGGGGTTAATAAAGGATGAAGAGTCTCCGGTGTCTATCAAAAATTTCAAATTTTGATCCGTTGGTGTTGAAATGTGAATGTAGGGTAATGTAAAGCCATGAGTGCTAAGCCAAGGTCTACATAACCGATTGGTTTGTTGAGGCTACGACCTGAAAATTTTCATTGCTGATCTTCCCTGTTGCTGATTGTTTATATATTCGTTATCACAAGAATTATTTGGCGAACTGTATGTTGTTGGGTTAGGTTTATTTGACACAGAATTAAGTTCTTCTCCTACGAATCTAGCTGGACCAGTCGACCTAAAATATGAATTTTGGGGCTGTCGATTGGGTGCTTGATATCGAGTTGTTTGTCTAAAGTTAGTGTTCCCGGAACTCGTTTCCATTGATTCAGGTCTGGGCAAAATCTGGTTATCAGGGATGCTACGATATTGGTTAGATCTTTGTTGTGGTGGAGTATATTGATTTTGCCTTTGTTGGGTGGACTAAATCGATTTGGTCCTTGGAATTATTGATCTGGTTTTGTCTGTTTTGCGGTATATTATTATTTGTGTGGCGAAAACTAGGTTGCTTAGATCTATAGTAATTAGGATTGTTAAAATTTCAGTTATTAGTTGTAAAATTCTTATTATGATTGTTGGATTTTGCGTAAAATATATTTTGTTCACGCATGCAGTATGAAAATGCTTCGACTAATGAATAAGGTTTCTTGGCCCGTACTGTGGACCCAAGTGGTTCTTTTAATCCTATTAGGAAGGCATTCAGACAGATTTATGAATACAGTTCTTTCTTTGCTTTGATCGCATTAGCATCAGTTTCGTCAATTTTCACATTGTTTGGCATTGTAGATAAAACTTCGATTATTTCACTGTAGAATATAGTATTATTATTTTGTCTTATATTATGTAAATCTCAAATAAGAGAAGTTTCGTTACGCTTATTGCAATAATGTAAAATTAAGTTACGTTTTATACACCCCAATTTTATTCAGTCCCGTATATGTTCATTAGCGGGTCCTTCAATTTTATTCCGAATTGCTCGAAGCAAAATTGTAGCGTAACTTGTGCCGCCTACGAGTATATTGGGCATTATTGAAAGAATTTCTTCCACATTACTTAAAAATTCATTTAGTAATCGTGGATTCCCATCGAATCGAGGAATGTCCTTAACTACGTCTGCAATACGCCGGGATTTAAAAACATCGATATTAACGATATTTGCGGCCACATTTGGGTTCTTGTTCGCGTTTAAATTTGCATTTGCGTTTTCAAGATCGTTTTCAATCATTTTATGTTTTTTGTTTTAGACTAAATAGAAAACACGAGTTTGGAAGATTTATTATTTTTCTTGATTATGTAACTAAAACGTATAAAAAAAAATATGCACTTTATTGTATAATTGTCGATGAATTAATTCACTTTTATTATGTATTTTTTTATTTATTTATTTATCCAATTAATCATTTGTATAAACTTAGTTCACGAATAAATTTATTTCTAGATTATTCACTAAATCAATAATTTGTATAATTCGCGACTAACTTTATTTCTAAATTATTTACTATTCAATCAATTGTTAGTGGTTAGAAAAAGGTAAGGATATAGAAGGAATCGTCAAAAACTTTTGACTTATGTGTAGATTAAGATTAATCCTTTCTTCGTGATACCGATCCGTGCGTTGGTTCACTTCACTAGCAAGCGTTAAAACGCAACAACGTTCACTTGTGCTAAGGAATAAAATTGTTTTGTGTCACTAATTGTCGATATCCGTTTGACAAGCAAAATATTCGATTATCCTTCGAATATTTTAACACGACACTGGAACCGAATGTTTTGAATTTTATCACTTTTACCGATTCACCGTCGATAGGTAAAATTGCCGATGATCCTTCGAACGATTTTACACCATAAAAAAATGTATACGGAACCAAAGATCCTTGTGGATCCTACCGACTGCGCCAATTATGCATACGGACCGGGCAGTTGATAAAAAAAAGATCTTTTTGTTTAATTTGAAATTGATGTTTATTCATTAACTGCTAAATTCCAACTGCTGATTACAATTTTATATTTTAAACATACTGCAGTAACGATCGGCTGCAAGCCAATCGTATAATACTCTAGATGAATACTGAACTCCGATTTATATTGTAGTTGGGGATAAAGTAGAATTACGTGTGTGCATGTTATATGTCGTTTATTAAGGACTGCCATTAGATTGCTACTCAAAACTGAAAGACAATATTCAGTGTTTAATTTCATATATTGAACTAGGTAAGTCATCGAAAAACAATTTCCTTTTTGAAGGACTTTCACATGGGAGGTGCAGGAAGGACTCACTCGATTTCTTACATATTTATCCTTTTGCTTGGAACCATTCAAATATTAATGTGTACAAAATTTCAAATTCATAGCTTGAAGCGTTCAAAAGTTATCGAAAAATATTGTTGAACATGTGTTTTAAGGACATTTTGTATGGCAGCTACCAGAAGGAGTAAAAGGATTTCGCTAATTAGTAAACACGAACTTGGTTTTTACTCAAAACTAATTTTTACAAAATTTCCAATTCATAGCTAAAAGATTACTTGAGTTATAGTAAGTTCCGTAAATTAAGTGAAGACGTTTTGACAGGATATTTGTATGGCAGCTACACGAAGGACTAATAGGATTTTCTTCATAATCATAAATTTATCTCCAACTATTGGAAAAATAACACATACAAAATTTAAAAGACGTAGCTTAAACCGCTCTGAAGTTTTCGGCCAATATTCTTAAACACGTGTTTTAAGGACATTTTGTATGGCAGGTACCAAAGGAGTAAAAGGATTTCACTGACTAGTTAAGTCGAACTTTCTTTTCACTCAAAACTAACTTGTAAAAAATTTCGAAGTTGTAGCTAAAAGATTACTTGAGTTATAGTGAGTTTCGTAAATTAAGTGAATACATTTTGACAGGATATTTGTATGGCAGCTACACGAAGGACTTTCAGGATTTTCTTCATAATCATAGATTTAGCTCCAACTATTGGAAAAATAACACATACAAAATTTCAATGTCGTAGCTTAAACCCTTCTGAAGTTATCGACCCATATTCTAGAACACGTGTTTTAAGGACATTTTGTATGGCAGCTACCAGAAGGAGTAGGACGATTTTGCCCGTTAACGAACTTAGCCTTACAAATTCAACTAAACATCCAGATTCAAAATTTCAAGATCCTAGGTGAAGGCGTTCTTGAGTTATCGTGTTAACGGACAGACGGACGGACGGACGGACGGACGTCAAGCGGCTTTGAGGTTTTTGGCCACAAATAAACAAAAAAGAATATATAACTTTTTTTCGTCCGATGCTTGGTTCTATGCGTTACAAACTTTTGGGCTGGATTAAACTTATAATACTCTATATGATTTTATCTAGAGTAATAATAATGTTGGGTTTTGATTACATTTTATATTTTGTGCTAAGATAGTGTCTGGGTTTAAGGTGTACAAAGGTGAGCATGTGAAAAATGTAGGTGCAACGTGATCTAATTCTAGGAAGGTGGTTCACATGGGTATATTGCTGCGAAAGTGTTAATGTGGGAAAAAATGTATGTTTGTGGCAATTGGAGTATTTTGGGAATGTGTTTTAGGAATGTGCATTGTACAATATGAATACTACTACAATATAACTATATTATACTGGGTGTCCGGTACTCCGTACACAACCTTGTATACCTTGATATATTTTGAGACAAAAATTGTTCTACAGGGAGGGTCAATTTTTAATATACGTAAATATACAGGGTGGTCAAGAAAAGTGTTTCGGACCTGTTCACTCACTTAAAACGTTATATCTTGAAAACTAATATTAACTAATTCAAAGTGTTATAGCGTGCTTTTTAGGGAATCGAATTACCTTTCATTTGATGTAACAGTTCAAATTGTAACTGCACCCGATCTTGAGATATTTACTTCAAAACACAAATTTATGCTACTTTAACCCAAAAAATTCCTTGATCAACGAAGTTTTTCTCAGAAAACCCCATTATAAAAATGTCAGTTTAATTAAATTTTTTTATTTGTCATATTATTGCCTACAAAAGTTGCATATACTTACATTGCATAAGTTTCATAATAAAGAAAATAAAGTAAAATTATGATTCCAAAAATATTGCACTTTTATGCCAAAAAGAAGAACATGTTGATCTACAGTCTTTTCTTGAACTGAAAGAATTTAATAATAGTTCTTATACTTCATTTCTAAATTTTTAAATTACAATAAGTGTTCAAAATGGCCACCTTCATTTCGAATGTACTTTAAAGCTCGTTTTGCAAGTTTTCTCTTGGTATTCATACTCCTCAACTCCTGCCTAACTTCTGTTGCTGCCGCATCGATCCTGGTATTTATTTCTTCCAATGTTACTAATGCCGTTGCGTATACAAGTCCTTCATCGATCCCCATACAAAGAAATCCATAATAGTTACATCAGGAGATCTCGCAAGCCATTGTATCGGTCCATTTCTACCGATCCTGCGATTGCTATAACAGGAATTTAACTAATCTGTGATTTGTCGGCCGTAATGAGCTGGAGCACCATCGTGTTGGTAAAACATGGAAGCCAATCGTATCAGTGGAATATCGTCCAATAAGTCCTGTAGATAATTTATTAAAAAATGTAAGTAATTGGAACTATTTAGAGTAGGCGGAAGCCTAATAGGTCCAATGAAATCATCACCAATCACACCTGCCCATAAATTGACACTGAATCTATGCTGAAATGATGCCACTCTTCTTGTGGTGGATTGCTCTCAGCCCACGTATGTAGGCTGTGGAAGTTTGTGATACCGTCTCTGGTAAATGGGGACTCATCCGTCCAAAGAATGTTGTTCCTAAAATTCTCGTCATCTATTTGTGGTCAAAGGAGCCAATTGCAAAACTCTGTCCTTTTGGGCAAATCAATGGTTAGCAGCTCCTGCACTGGTGTGTGATGGTAGTGATGCAAGCGTTCTGCTTTTAAAACAGAGAGAGATGTTCAACGACAATGCCAAGCGTCGGATCTTGATTGATGGATAATTTTGAACTGCATGCAGTATTCTTTCATCGATCTGAACAGCGATTGTCGACGCAGGATTTGCATTTACTCTGCTTGTCCTAATGCTGCCAGTTTCCCGAATCCTGCTGTAAACGTCTTGAAATACTCTCCTGTCACCTGACAACGCGGAACTTGAATTGGTCTACCTTGGTCGGATTCGAGATTTTCCCAGGCAGTAGATAATAAAACTCGTTGATAGGATACATATGCTTGTGTTGCAACATGGCAGTGAGCGATATCTGTTTTCATAGGTTCTGACGAGTAACTTGTAGCGTTAGGCTGTTGAATGGGCTTAGTGTGATTGGCGGTAGGACTTATCGTCGAAGATGACTGACGACCTTTGTCCCTCCCTCGGTCATGCAGCAGGGAATGATGGCGACGCTTGCAATGAAAGCAGGAAAATGTATTACCACAATCATTTGTCAGGTGTCCTTTATTACATAAATAATTTTGAAGAGCGTTCTTTTGACGATCAGAAGTAGAAAGTGCTTTGAACTTTTTTTGGGGTCCGAGCAGTATCCGTATGAGTCAGCTGTCGTCCTGTGATGAGTTCGCAAGCTCTTCAATTTTTCTTTATTTAATTTTCTAGATAATTCTGGCAATTTTTCAAGATGTGCCGACGCAGCGACTTCTAGGGATCTTATTCTAGTATCTGATAACTTGTTCAATTTGTCCAATGTTGGATAACTATTATCGTTACCTAAATAAACCTCCCATTCTCTGCGGGAATTTTTATCAAGCTTCTGATATTGTACAAAATACTAAGATGTCGTTCGAATTGTCAATCGGGCGATTTAGGGCTCTAAGTGCATTTATAGATTCTGAAAAACTAGTTCTCAATATGTTTAAGTCATTAACAGTGTCACCACCGACCATATTAATCGCAAAAAAGTTACTGAGATAAGCATTAATATTGGATCTTTCATTTTCGTATCGATCCTTCAATAGATCCCACGCTACTTGAAAATTATCATCGGTTAACGAAATATGCGCGATTAGTTTTGCAGCCTCCCCGTTGACAACTGAACGCAAATAATGGAGTTTTTGCACATTGGACAAACCGGTTGTTCGAATATCAAGCACGTAATTAGTCAAACATGCTTGAGGTCCGAACATCACATTAAAATGTTCACTATTTCGGGCGGTTACTGTGCCGGCGCCTATCCATCTTTTGATTGCGCCGCACGTAATTGCTCGGATAAGTGGTACATTAAAAGCTCCCAAGCACTATAAAGGTCATGACGATCAACGGTCTCGACCTCTTTTTTATTGGCATTAAGGTCCACATTGCTGTCCATTCGGCACCAGAAAGGTAAGTTAAGGTAACTGCGTATAAATCCTACTTCAGGGCACCTCATTGAATTGTTGCTTCAGCATTCAATAAGATATTTTCAAGGAAGGATTATCACCACATCATTTAATTTAAAGGTAAAATTAAAATTATTCGATCGGTTCTATGTGCATCAGCCATTCGCTTAGCCAAATGACAGATTCAGTCATAAGGCTTCTAGAATTTCCCCGGAATTAGTAAGGATTGAAAAGTAAATAAATAGTAAACTTACATTTAAAATCCAGCACTCTTTTTTTTCTATATTCCTTCAATTTCAGAGAATAAGTTTAGACATAAGAGTCTTAACATTAATAGAAGACGTTTGAACATAAGAGATCAAACACCGATTCTACATGTTATTAAGGAATTAAATAGGTCACGGAAGGTGATCCAATCTGCTAATGTTCCCGAGATGAGAGGTACCTGGATAGTTGATAGTTTCAACTCCATCTGCATTTTGACCGGCTGGTTGCTGCTATTGCCGTAGAAGGTCCTGGTACTCTGTTGGTTATGTTGTTCTGGGAAAAGCTTCCGAATTTTTCTTGGAAGAAGTCGTAAGCCTCTAAATAGTAGGGCTCGACCGCTTCCAGTCTGTCCTGTCTAAAGTACTCCAGCGAGAAAATTCTCCTTCTTCGTCTGGAGCTCGAGATTTGTGGCAGCTTTCTGCACTTCGTCCCAATATCTTTCGAGCAATTTCGCTCGACCTTGAACGATGCATTGGGACCGATCATCTCTTCCCAACTTATTAAAATTTATTATTACGTTCTTAAGGCGACGGGCATTGTCGTCGAACGTTTGGATCGCAGCCTGAAGTGTCGATGAAACTTCGGACCGCTTGGAAGTGGCATTGGAGTCGGAATCCATAATTGAGGTTAGGTTTTTTTTAAAAAAAAAGAACTGCGTTCGATGTTGTAAACTTTGTTGGTCAATTGAAATTCCACACGTATCTGGCTCGAGGGACCAAATGTTTAACGAATACCTCAACGTTGTGACGAGGATCCTCCCCAGCAAACATATTGGCGAGGGTTTGCTGGCAGCAATCATTAGGCAAAGAGAAATAAAATGGGATCAGCTCGCCCTTTCAACGAATTGTAATTGCCACAGACAATGATTTAAAAATTGTTGCCAAATGCTTGCAAAAAGATTGCAATTTGTAAGGATAACCTTATTTTAACACTTAGAAATGGCACGCTTTTCGCAAATGGATAGAGATATTCTTATTAGGTATATATTAGTTGCGCGGAAAGAACACTTGTGAGTGCTAACTATTATTTATTGCCTTTTTTGGTACGAGTGAAAATGATTTTTAATAACCGATGAGCAAATTAAATTTTAGACTTGCCGGCAAGTCTAAAATCACCACTTAGAAGTTACTTGCCAAATTATCGTTTTGAACAAGAGAACTGATAAACTACCCTTGCTCAAAGCGATAATCAGGCAACTTGCGTTTGAGTTGCCATTTGTAACTTACCGGCAAGAAGCACTTTAGTCCGCCGTATAACTTACTTTCGAGGCTTTTGCAATTGTTGCCGCAAGGGTTTTGCTTGCCTACTATAAGCCGCCGACAAGTTACATACGAGCATAGAGATATATATACTGGAGATGACAAGCAGCGATTGAGTTGAAGGCGGACGTCGTCGCATTCACTTGCACGCAAAAACAACAACAATTGACATAACGAACCTGTTCTGTCTCACTCACTCTCACGCTAAAACAACAACATCGACCCTGTTTTGTCTCACTTCTCATCGTGTTTTTGGCTTCAAAGCGCTTAATACAAAACCGGTGGCTTGTCGTCTCCAGTAGCTCTATGCATACGAGTTAAAATGTTTGGTGGGTCGTCTTCGATTTCTTCGGTGTGCTGGTGGCACTTGTGGCCCGTGCGGCAACCTCCAAAATTCCTTTCCGAAACACTCCTCTCCGATTCCGTATATTTGCACTCAATGCGGTACCAATCGCTGACCACCAAGACAATATAATAACTTTTTTTGCGTTCATCCACTTTTTATTTAGGTTTTGTAGTTTTACAAACGCGTGTACAGCTTTTTAACAATGACAGCCGAGAGAGATGAATGAATCTTCTTCTTCTTTTTTCAAAAAACAGAAGAGAGCTTCCCTAATCAAAATGTTTATGATTTCTTGAACAACTTCCATAATAGTAAAACGTAACTCATTCATATGTATGCTGCTTTTGTAGGCAATAAACTGACATTTTTAAAATGGGGTTTTCTGAGAAAAACTACATTGATTACGGAATTTTAGGGTTGAAGTAGCAAAAATTTGTGTTATGAATTAAATATCTCAAGATCGGGTGCAGTTACAATTTGAGATGTTAAATCAAATGAATGGTAATTCGATTCCCTAAAAAACAAGTTATAACACTTGGAATTCTGAATATTAGTTTTCAAGATATAACGTTTTAAGTGAGTGAGGGTACAGGTCCGAAACACTTTTCTTGACCACCCTGATATTGAAAATTGGCCCTCCATGTAGAACAATTTTTGCCTCAAAATATATCAAGGAATAACCCCTTAAAAGGTAGTGCACACCCTGTATAACTCGCTTCTTATGTTACGTCATAAACAATTTCTATCTTTAAGGTAATGGAAGTATTCACGGAATAGACGGAACATTCTCGGTCCGCAAATTCAATTCTACTTCAAATTTATTGTTTTTGCTAGTCTGTACCTTAGTAGCCTTAGTTACGGATACCTTGTTGTAGATAAGATATGCGACGATGACAATATTATAATGATCGTTGTTGAATTGCCGACGACGTATTGGTGAACGTCATGCTGAGAGATTGGTGCTAAGCGATTGAGTTGAAGGCGTCACATTCAAACAACGCACGCAAAACAATAACAATTGATATAATGACCCTGTTTTTTCTCACTCACATTTATATTATGTCCCGCTCTTAAAATACGCCAAACAACAACAATTTGATATAACGACCCTGTTTTGTCTCACTTCTCTGGCTTCAAAGCGCTTTATACAAAATTGGTGGCTTGTCGTCTCCAGTATCTCTATGAGCTACAGTCGAACCTGGATAAGTGGAACCTGGGTAAGTGGAACGAAAGTGGTGGTCCCGATCCCTGGAGAGCCAAATTCTCTTTAAGTGAAATAATTGTTACCTGTTTATGTGGAATTGAAAATTCTCCAAGCGTACCTCTGCACGTGGAACATTAGAGGACATTACCTCTACATGTGAAACCGCCTCCAACATTTATTACAATGTAACTATGCGACCAGCTGATCTTCGTTCGTCGTTCGTTGGTCTTTTGTCTTGTTGTGCTTTTGTCATGAATTATTGATCATTGATCTGGAATCTCTTTATCTCTTCTCTCTCGTTAGTATCGATCGAAATGTCTAAGCGGAAGCTTAATTATTTAAGTGCAAGTGACAAGTTAAAGATGTTGAAGGAAGTGGACAATGGTAAATCTAAATAAATCTAAATATTCACCTACCCAAGTCAACACTTTGGCGGATCATATCCAACCGTGGAAAAATCGAATCGGATTGCATGGACGGAAGAGGAAAAGTGAAGAGATTTCGTGCTCCAGAATATTCGGAGATTGAACGTTGCCTACTAGAATGGATTAAGTCATGCATTGGGCAGAATATCCCTTTAAGTGGGGCATTAATTAAAGAAAATGCGCATGGTTTTGCTAAAATGTTGGGCATTGAAGAGAAACGGAAGATTGTGCAGCACACAAGAACATGCCTGAATTGGAATTCGTATGAATTGTTTATTTACCAGCAAACACAACGAGCAAATTGCAGCCCTTGGACCTGGGCATAATCCAGAACTTCAAAGTCCATTACCGCAAAGAGTTGGTTCGATTTATACTCCACGGAATAGACGAAAATTGTGTCCGCCCCGATGTTTCCCTCCTCCAGGCAATGAAGTTCGCACGAAAAGCAATTGTTTCCGTCAGTCTAGGTCTTTTCTTAATATCCGCAGGTTTTCTTCGCTGATGGTACTCGTAGGTCTTGTCCGCAGGTTTTCTTCGCGGATGTGAACACGTTCTGTAACTTCCCGAGCTCGAATTTAAACACTCGTGCCGTCACCAACTCGTGACGCTCGCTGCACGTTCTTCTCACAATTTTTTCAATCATTCGTTTTAATTTCAAAGCAAAGACCCAACCGGCGTTCGCACTCGTGACCACTCGTGAAAAGAGACCGTTTTTGGGTCCGTCACTTACCGCGAAAATTTCGGTCAGCTTTCGGGCGGTTACCTGGGTTTAAAAGACAGTTTCAGTTCAACGATCGATCGCGCTCGGTCGTTAATCCCGATTTCCAAACTTACATCCACGGATAAATTTCTCCTCGGGTTCGACGACTTTCTTCAATTCATAGTTTATTGATCGGTCCATCCAGGATTCGAAACCAACATTGTTGACCCGATTGCGCCTTCTAGAGGCTAATTTCGCTCCGCGCAGTATTCAGCGACAATTGCTATTGGTCAGCTCGGTAAGTGGGTGTGTGTGTGACGACGTACGACGTTCTAAACCCCCTCTACTAACTCGTAGTCCTAAACCTAACTAATTCTAGCCCTATTAATAAAGTTCCTGGTCCTTATCCTAAGTATATTTAACCTACTAATCCTACAAATTCAAACTTCGCATCCAGCTCTTCTTTTATGTATTTTCGTTTTGTTAAATCTTTACTTGACTTCCACTAATTCGATATTTTTGGTTGGCTCGGATGTGGATGGTTTGAGTGGTGATTTTGCAGGGAGCTCAACAAATAAGTTCTTGGTAAGTTGGTAAATTTAAAAACGCGATATTTTATTCCACTAAACAATTCTCTTCTTTTGTTGCAGGGTGACGTCCCGAATTGACCCGTAACAGAACAGCACATTTTGAAAAGCTTACCAACCTTACATGTCTGCTAGCTACTACTGCTAGGATAGTACCCTAATACTGCATATCCAGAATTGGGAACAGTTCAGTATCCAGTATTGAGGCATATAGGAAATTTATCCTAACATCTTTACACAAATTTCACTATTTCCTGTGATTGATAAAAAATGTTGAAAACATGTTTCAGAGTATGCAGTTAAGCACCACGTTAAGCGAATATAATAAATATCAGTAGGTGCATACCGTATGTAAGAGCAGTTTAAAGGGAACCAATTTAAAAATCGGCCAACAGCCTGGGCGCAACTTTATTATTTTAAGGGTAGAAGTCCGAAACGTGTTTAATGCTGAAATGCGGTGTAGGTTACTATGCGACTGACAACTTAAAAAATAACGTTTCAAATAGCCTCCTGGTTATTCCTTAGGTTGTTAGTCGCATAGTAACCTACACCGCATCTCATCTTATAAAAGTAAAAGTTATAGCTCTGTGGTCCCACACAGAACAGTTTTAAACTGGCTTCTCCAGTGAAGGTTTTCCAACTGTCATGTCCTTATAGGTAGTAGCTAGGACAGCGATTGATCCTATTCGAGCTTTCGTGTTGGTTTTTCGCACCAGACACTCCTCTGACGCCGAAAAAAATTAAAAAATCCATAATAATTTTTTTAGCAGAATCGACAGAATGATTTTTCTTTCAATTCTGATAAAAGTTCTGTTAAATTTTTACCGAAAATTTCCTCTGCTAAATAATATTTTTCTCTGCTAAATTTATCAGAATTTCTGCTAAAATGGGAAAGCAGCTACCAACATTTAATGTGAATTATAGCGGTTAATCAAAAGATGCCCGTCGCTTTACAAATAGTTGCCGTCATCATTTCATTCATTCAACCACAAGAGATTAATCTTTCCTTAAATGACCACGGCCATGGAATCATTTGGTGAAAGCCAAGTAGCTTGAACTAGTGTTGCTTAAACATAGATAGTCTATCGATAGTTTTGTACTATCGAAACAATCGATATGTTTTAAAAACTATCTATAAGGCAATTGCCATTAAGATGATAAACGGTTTTAAAGGAAAAATACATGCATGCGAAAACAGATGAATGTGTGTTTTTGAAATGAGTGTGCAGATGATTACAGATTGCGTATACATGACTGAAAAAAAAGTCTTCTTCTTTCTATTTTCTAAGCATTTACAACGAAATGGAGACATGTATGGAGCATGTATGCTATTTATAAATATGTGGCCTAAACAAGATTCATTAGTTATGTTGAATGTACATGCTCCGAGTGTATTTGGCACTTAACGTCAATTATGGAGTTTGAAATCATGGGTTTTTTCCGAAAGAATCTTACGAAATATCTTGTAAATACAGTTTACAGTAACTTTTTAAGAATATGCGTCTTTTATTGGACCCAGGCAAACCAACGCGGAAGTTCCACAGCCTATGTAACAACCTTTTACATCTACTGAACAAAGCAAATTAGATGAATTACTTTTCATGCCAAATAGCCAGCTACGTTCGGTATCGACTGAAGTAACTGATTCTATTATTGACGTCCGCCAATAAATTGAAAAGCCACCAACCGAGAAACACTGAAATGTTTTGGAATATTGGGCAAAATCAACAAATATGCTCCTAGAATTCTCAAAGCAATATTTATGTATTCCAGCTACGTCAGTTCCTGCGTAAAGAATATTTTCCAAAGCTGGAGACATAATGACGGCGAAACGCAATAGACTTAAAGATAAAAATCAAACATAAGTATGATTGATTGAATTTAAATTTGCGTATGTATACCACATATATCTTGTTTTTGAAAGCTATAAATTTTTCCTGTATATATCTAATAAAAAAAATCCTTGCAATAATTTTTACATTATTCATGCTTTTGTTAGTATTTTCGTTTTGTTGAAGGGCTCATATACCCCTGAAATTTTCAAAAAAAAGATTTTTTTTTTTAAAGATTTTTATTTTTTATACTTTTAAGAATTAAAAAAAAATTAGAATTTAGAAACTTCCACTCCATTACAAAGTTATAGCAATAAATGTCACCAGACATCGGTTTGAACCGGCTTCCTGACTAATTGCCGCGCCACTCTGAACAGCAGCGTTTAGCATTTATTTTTTCGCAAAAGCTGGGTTTCATAGAAAACAAGCTCATTTATAGGACCATCTGTGAAAAACACGAAGATACAAGAGTTAGAAGGTGTACTGTACGAAGCTGGAATGGGAGACTAGCCGTAAATTCACGTTGTACCTACCAAAAACTTTAAACGCATTTTTCTCGAAACTATGTTTTAACACTAAACCTACCGATACTTCATGTATACCTATTCCTACCACAGCGGGTCAAGTGACCCGTCTTTAAAATGTTATATATATATTATACTATGTATAGTGAAAAATGTAGCACAAATTGGTACATGAATTAAGCAATTTTTCCAAATAACGATTCAAAAATATTTATTTATTAAATTTAAAAAAATGATAATGTTATTTAGAAGAAATTCTGACAAAAAGTTTAAAATGGGTCATTTGACCCGTCGTGGTAGCTTTAGTGTTAAGACATGGTCGGCACGATAACTCAGTCAATTTTCAATATTTTTCATCTTTTTTTTTTTAAATTTTGATAACTATTTTCTCTATAGTCTGACGAGAGGTTTTTTTAATTTTTTGCTTGGAAATTTTTTTATAAATTATTAAACGCAAATTTTTTTTAAAAAAACTGATTACTAAAGTTTAAAATTCTGTAACTTATTTATTTTTGAAATAAAAAAAAATTCCCTCCGTCAGACTATAACTACTACATTACTTTATAAGATTCTTTTTTATTTTTGTAAATTGAATTATTTTTGGTGAAGTTATGATGCCGACCAGGAGGCGCCATGGTTTTCATAAGTAGTCCGTTTATACCCGTAAAAAACAATGTTAATACATATTAAAAATAAAAAAATTTTTTTTTTTATAGTTAAATAGTTAATAAGATATGTGAACTCAACAAATAAATTTTTTTTTCACCAAATAACCTTTGTAATAATTTTTCAATTTTACTCAGTTTTCAGCGCGTGCAGGGGTATGTGAGCCCTTAAAATAAAACCATACTGTTGAAGTTCTATACAATCTATGATTAAGGAACACTCTTCTACACTTTTGAAAATATCGATAGTTTAGTGAAAAATATCGATACTATCGAAATCCGACACTATCGATGTTTAAGCAACACTAGCCTGAACCCACATATCCAAGCACCATAGACTTATTTGTTTATTATCTAAAATCACCACGGACGGTTTCTATAATCACCCTTCAACCGCATGACCATTCAATGAATCATCAAAAACTGATAATTTTACCAAAGTTTTTTTTTTCCGATGAAACGATCTTATTAAAAAAAGGCAGAGGAAACCTTGTCTGCAGTTAAAGATAGCATTCAAAGAATCGCACACAAGTTGTTCTGAATTTTCGTTTATTCCACTTTTTATTACATATGTACATACATATCTACTATGAAACTACCGGTCCCATCTATTTATATCTTATCACTATGGAAATATTGCACAAGAAATTTTTATGGTTATGACGTAATATATCTAACGAAGATAAATTTAAGTATAACGTATTACCTAACCATTGGAACATTTCTTCTTAGTTAGTCTGCGAAGCAAACTTTGAAACTAGCCTTTTAGAAAGTATGTTTAATGGTTTATTATTAAAATAATAAAATAAAATTATTATTTCAGCACTAAACTAGATAGATCAATTTTTTGATAAGATAAAATTCTTGCAGTTCGTACATACATTGAGAGTTGGGTTGTCAGATAGTTGGCTTCAGAACACGCCGCATGAGCTATATGAAATAGCTCAAAACCCGCATCAAAACATGTCTGTGAACTTAGCATATCAACTCCTAGCATATCACAAAACAATGGAGTTCTCTTGGTATGCACAAGAGTTCTATGGTTTCTGATACCTTTTAACACTAGTTCTGGCGTAACCGAAAAAAAGGCCTATTAAAAAAATTAAATGCTAACTTCCCGTAGCATATCATTTGCCGTCAATCCAAAAATTAAAGACAGTTCTCAACGCAGGAACAATACTTACGGAGTTCCTGATACTTTTCAGCGATAGTTCTATTGATCTAAGCCCCAAAAAGAACGATTTAAAAAATTATAAGCTCACTAACCAGAGCCGAAAAACATACAACATAACAAAAGTACTAACAACAAACAGTAGTTTTGGTCAGATGTGGAATAGTTCTGCTGTATCTGATCATTTTCATTCATAGTTCTACTAGTTATAGCCAAAAAAGGACAATTCTTATAATTATCCGAAAACTCACCACAAAAGCAAATAAAATACAAAATAATCAGAGATATATGCACTAAATGGTAGTTCTACCAGCAGGCACCCGAGTTCTATAGATCCTTATACTTTTTAGTAATAGTTCTGTTCATTCCAGCCCAAAAAAGGACATTCGAAAAAATGATATTTTAACTTCCAAACGAAAATTTTCCCCTGCCCAGCATATCACAAAAAATTACCAATTCTGAGCACGTGTAGTATAGTTCTAGCGATCCTGGTACTTTTCGAAAATAGTTCTGGTGTTTTTAGCCCGAAAAAGGACAATTGAAAGAAAGACAAAACGATGATATGCTAACTTCCAAACGAAATTTTTCCCCTGCCCAGCATATCATGAAAAATTACCAGTTCTGAGCACGTGGAGCATAGTTCGAGCGATCCTGGTACTTTTCGAAAATAATTCTGGTGTTTTTAGCCCGAATAAGGACAATTGAAAGAAACACACCACGATGATATGCTAACTTCCAAACAATATTTTTTCCCTGTCCAGCATATCACAATAAATACCAGTTCTGAGCACGTGGAGCATAGTTCTAGCGATCCTGGTACTTTTCGAAAATAGTTCTGCTGTTTTTAGCCCGCAAAAGGACAATTGAAAGAAACAGACCACGATGATATGCTAACTTCCAAACGAAATTTTTCCCCTGCCCTGCATATCATGAAAAAAGACAAGTTCTGAGCACGTGGAGCATAGTTCTAGCGATCCTGGTACTTTTCGAAAATAGTTCTGGTGTTTTTAGCCCAAAAAAGGACTATTGGAAAAAAAACACAAAAACATCAAAATTTTGATTAAAAACGAGAGTTCGATCAGCATTTACCCGAGTTCTACTGTTCCTCGTACTTTTCGTAAATGATATGCTAAGTTCTGTTCAGATTGAGATTTTGAAGAATCGAAAAGCGATACATCACATCGCCTTTAGAGATTTATTTGCCACTTAAAAATTTATTAGCTGTCTTTGTGTCAAATTTTTACTCTTTTCCGCAATGGAAAATTGACAAGCATCAGCGCGATTCATAAAAGATGTTTTTCAAAATTGCTAATTTACTTTTTGATGTCAGCTGGACTTCATTATGACATTTCGCATGGCACCAGCATTGCCTTATTAAAACTTTTGTGGTATTTGTTCCACATCAGATTTGGAACATTGCGGGAAAAAGCGCGAAAAGTTTGAAAAAATTTACAAAAATTATTATTTTTGGGTGATTAAAACTCCCTTTTCGCTGTAATTGATAAGAAATGTTAAAAACATGTTTCGGAGTATGTGCTTAGCTACATACTCCGAAACATGTTTTGCATGTTAAGCGAAAATAATAAATATCAGTAGAACCAATTTAAAAATCGGCCAACAGCCTGGGCGCAACTTTATTATTTTAAGGGTAGAAGTCCGAAACGTGTTTAATGCTGAAATGCGGTGTAGGTTACTATGCGACTGACAACTTAAAAAATAACGTTTCAAATAGCCTCCTGGTTATTCCTTAGGTTGTTAGTCGCATAGTAACCTACACCGCATCTCATCTTATAAAAGTAAAAGTTATAGCTCTGTGGTCCCACACAGAACAGTTTTAAACTGGCTTCTCCAGTGAAGGTTTTCCAACTGTAATGTCCTTATAGGTAGTAGCTAGGACAGCGATTGATCCTATTCGAGCTTTCGTGTTGGTTTTTCGCACCAGACACTCCTCTGACGCCGAAAAAAATTAAAAAATCCATAATAATTTTTTAGCAGAATCGACAGAATGGTTTTTCTTTCAATTCTGATAAAAGTTCTGCTAAATTTTTACCGAAAATTTCCTCTGCTAAATAATATTTTTCTCTGCTAAATTTACCAGAATTTCTGCTAAAATGGGAAAGCAGCTACCGACATTTAATATGAATTAAAGCGGTGAATCAAAGGATGCCCGTCGCTTTACAAATAGTTGCCGTCATCATTTCATTCATTCAACCACAATAGATTAATCTTTCCTTATATGACCACGGCCATGGAATCATTTGGTGAAAGCCAAGTAGCTTGAACTAGTGTTGCTTAAACATAGATAGTCTATCGATAGTTTTGTACTATCGAAACAATCGATATGTTTTAAAAACTATATAGATAGTCATTTCAAGTGAAGGCAATTGGCATAAAGATGATAAACGGTTTTAAAGGAAAAATACATGCATGCGAAAACAGATGAATGTGTGTTTTTGAAATGAGTGTGCAGATGATTACAGATTGCGTATACATGACTGAAAAAAAAAGTCTTCTTCTTTCTATTTTCTAAGCATTTACAACGAAATGGAGAAATGTATGGATGTATGCTATTTATGAATATGTGGCCTAAACAAGATTCATTATTTATGTTGAATGTACATGCTCCGAGTGTATTTGCCACTTAACGTCAATTATGGAGTTTGAAATCATGGGTTTTTTCCGAAAGAACCTTACGAAATATCTTGTAAATACAGTTTACAGTAACTTTTTAAGAATACGCGTCTTTTATTGGACCCAGGCAAACCAACGCGGAAGTTCCACAGCCTATGTAACAACCTTTTACATCTACTGAACAAAGCAAATTAGATGAATTACTTTTCATGCCAAATAGCCAGCTACGTTCGGTATCGACTGAAGTAACTGTTTCTATGATTGATGTCCGCCAATACATTGAAAAGCTACCAACCGACAAACACTGAAATGTTTTGGAATATTGGGCAAAATCAACAAATATGCTCCGAGAATTCTCAAAGCAATATTTATGTATTCCAGCTACGTCAGTTCCTGCGTAAAGAATATTTTCCAAAACTGGTGACATAATGACGGCGAAACGCAATAGACTTAAAGATAAAAATCAAACATAATATTATTGATTGAATTTAAATTTGCGTATGTTTACCACATATATCTTGTTTTTGAAAGCTATAAATTTTTCCTGCATATATATAATAAATAAAATCCTTGCAATAATTTTTACATTATTCATGCCTTTGTTAGTATTTTCGTTTTGATTAAAACACCTAACACTGATACATAAACAAAGTACACAGAAAATAAAAATTAAAAAAATTTAAATTAAAAAATGACAGTTGTAGAGTTTTTAAAAAGGAATCAAGTTGTATAAAATAAAAGTTTTCATGTTTTTAATATTACTAAACTAAAAAATAAATATTAATCTAATATATAAAAGACTGATATGTTTTACTAAAATAAAATTTGCTTAAATAAATTGTGAAAATTTATTTAATAAAATCTTAAAAAGATTTAGTGAAGCTAAACATTTACAAATAGCTTTACACACTCTTCTACACTTTTGAAAGTATCGATAGTTTAGTGAAAAAATATCGATACTATCGAAATCCGACACTATCGATGTTTAAGCAACACTAGCCTGAACCCACATATCCAAGCACCATACACTTATTTGTTTAATATCTAAAATCACTACAAACTGGACGGTTTCATATAATCACCCTTCAACCGCATGACCATTCAATGAATCATCAAAAACTGGTAATTTTACCAAAGGTTTTTTTTCGATGAAACGATCTTGTTAAAAAAAGGCAGAGGAAACCTTGTCTGCAGTTAAAGATAGTATTCAAAGAATCGCACACAAGTTGTTCTGAATTTTCGTTTATTCCACTTTTTATTACATATGTACATACGTATCTACTATGAAACTACCGGTCCCATCTATTGTATTTATATCTTATCACTATGGAAATATTGCACAAGAAATTTTTATGGTTATGACGTAATATATCTAACGAAGATAAATTTAAGGATAACGTTTTACCTTACCACTGGAACATTTCTTCTTAGTTAGTCTGCTAAGCAAACTTTGAAACTATCCTTTTAGAAAGTATGTTTAATGGTTTATTATTAAAATAATAAAATAAAATTATTATTTCAGCACTAAGCTAGTTAGAAACAAGTTTTTGATAAGATAGAACGTTTGCAGCTCGTACATACATTGAGAGTTGGGTTGTCA
Organism: Beris morrisii; assembly: GCA_951812415.1. NCBI lineage: Eukaryota > Metazoa > Arthropoda > Insecta > Diptera > Stratiomyidae > Beris > Beris morrisii. The sequence continues at coordinate 89,094,979 of OX638310.1, read as the reverse complement.
GATAGTTGGCTTCACACGCCGCGTGAGCTATATGAAATAGCCCAAAACACGCATGAAAACATGTCTGTGAACTTAGCATATCCAGTCCTAGCATATCACAAAAAAATGGAGTTCTCTTGGTATGCACACGAGTTCTATAATTTCTGATACCTTTTAACAATAGTTCTGGCGTTTAAAACCGAAAAAAAGACTACTAAAAAAATGATATGCTGACTTCCGGTAGAATATCATTTGCCGTCAATCCAAAAATTAAAGACAATTCAGGAACAATACTTACGGAGTTCCTGATACTTTTCAGCGATAATTCTATTGATCTAAGCCCCAAAAAGGACGATTTAAAAAATTATAAGCTCACTAACCAGAGCCGAAAAACATACAATACAATAAAAGTACTAACAACAAACAGTAGTTTTGGTCAGATGGGGAATAATTCCGCTGTACATGATCGTTTTTAATCATATTTCTACTAGTTATAGCAAAAAAGGACAATTCTTATAATTATCCGAAAACTCACCACAAAAGCAAATAAAATACAAAATAATCATAGATATGTGCACTACAAGGTAGTTCTAACAGCAGGCACTCGAGTTTTATAGATCCTGATACTTTTTATACTCTAGATGAAATCATATAGAGTATTATAAGTTTAATCCAGCCCAAAAGTTTGTAACGCATAGAACCAAGCCTCGGACGAAAAAAAGTTATATATTATTTTTTGTTTATTTGTGGCCAAAAACCTCAAATCCGCTTGACGTCCGTCCGTCCGTCCGTCCGTCCGTCCGTCCGTCCGTCCGTTAGCACGATAACTCAAGAACGCCTTCACCTAGGATCATGAAATTTTGAATCTGGATGTTTGGTTGAATTTGTAAGGCTAAGTTCGTTAAAGGGCAAAATTGTCCTACTCCTTCGGGTAGCTGCCATACAAAATGTCCTTAAAACACGTGTTCAAGAATATTGGTCGATAGCTTCAGAAGGGTTTAAGCTACGACTTTGAAATTTTGTATGTATTATTTTTTCAATAGTTGAAGTTAAAGATATGATTATGAAGAAAAGCCTGTTAGTCCTTCGTGTAGCTGCCATACAATTATCCTGTCAAAATGTACACACTTAATTTACGAAACTCACTATAACTCAAGTAATCTTTTAGCTACGAATTTGGAATTTTGTACAAATTGGTTTTGAGTGAAAAGAAAGTTTAACTTTACTAGTCAGCGAAATCCTATTACTCCTTCTGGTAGCTGCCACACAAAATGTCCTTAAAACACGTGTTTAAGAATATTGGCCGATAACTTCAGAAGGGTAAGCTACGTCTTTGAAATTTTGTATGTGTTATTTTTCCAATAGTTGGAGCTAAATGTATGATTATGAAAAAAATCCTATTAGTCCTTCGTGTAGCTGGCATACAAATATCCTGTCAAAACGTCTACACTTAATTTACGGCACTTACTAGAACTCAAGTATTCTTTTAGCTATGAATTGGAAATTTTGTACAAATTAGTTTTGAGTAAAAACAAAGTTTGAGTTAACTAATCAGCGAAATCCTTTTACTCCTTCTGGTAGCTGCCATACAAAATCTCCTTAAGACACGTGTTCACCAATATTTTTCGATAACTTTTGAACGCTTCAAGCTACGAATTTGAAATTTTGTACACGTTCATTTTTAAATGGTTCCAAGGAAAAGGATAAATATGTAAGAAATCAAGTGAGTCCTTCCTGTACCTCTCATGTGAAAGTCCTTCAAAAAGGACATTTTTTTCGATGACTTACCCAGTTCAAGATATGAAATTAAACACTGAATATTGTCTTTTAGTTTTGAGTAACAATCTAACGGCAGTCCTTAATAAAGGACATACAACATGCACACACGTAATTCCACTTAATCCCCAACTACAATATAAATCGGAGTTCAGTATTCATCTAGAGTATTATACGATTGGCTTGCAGCCGATCGTGACTGCGGTATGTTTATCAATAGTTCCGTTCATTCCAGCCCAAAAAAAAAATTGAAAAAATTATATTTTAACTTCCAATCGAAATTTTTCCCCTGCCCAGCATATCACTAAAAAAGATCAGTTCTGAGCACGTGGAGCATAGTTCTAGCGATCCTGGTACTTTTCGCAAATAGTTCTGGTGTTTTTAGCCCAAAAAAGGACAATTGAAAGAAACACACCACAATGATATGCTAACTTCGAAACGACATTTTTTCACTGCCCAGCATATCATGAAAAAAGACCAGTTCGGAGCACGTGGAGCGTAGTTCTACCGATCCTGGTACTTTTCAAAAAAAGTTCTGCTGTTTTTAGCCCGCAAAAGGACAATTGAAAGAAACAGACCACGATGATATGCTAACTTCGAAACGAAATTTTTTCCCTGCCCAGCATATCATGAAAAAAGACCAGATCTGAGCACGTGGAGCATAGTTCTAGCGATCCTGGTACTTTTCGAAAATAGTTCTGGTGTTTTTAGCCCAAAAAAGGACTATTGGAAAAAAAACACAAAAATATCAAAATTTTGATTAAAAACGAGAGTTCTATCAGCATTTACCCGAGTTCTACTGTTCCTCGTACTTTTCGTAAATGATATGCTAAAATATTTTCTTTTCATATCATTTCATGGATAAAAGCAAGTTCTGTTTAGATTGAGCGTAATATTTGAATTAGATCGCTAGATTTTGAAGAATCGAAAAGCGATACATCACATCGCCTTTAGAGTTTTATTTGACACTTAAAAATTTATTAGCTGTCTTTGTGTCAAATTTTTACTCTTTTCCGCAATGGAAAATTGACAAGCATCAGCGCGATTCATAGATTTTGCAATTTGAAACCAATTTCAGTTGTTTTCAATCCCGGGTCTACCTGAAATTAAAAGATATACATATTTAAAAATTGCTAATTTACTTTCTAATGTCAGCTGGACTTCATTATGATATATCGCATGGCACCAGCATTGCCATATTAAAACTTTGGTGGTATTTGTTCCACATCCGAATTGGAACATTGCGGGAAAAAGCGCGAAAAGTTTGAAAAAATTTACAAAAATTATTATTTTTGGGTGATTAAAACTCCCTTTTCGCTCCAATTACCTTTTGCGCGCGCAAAAGGTATTATAGTTGGAGCGAAAAGGGAGTTTTAATCACCCAAAAACAATAATTTTTGTAAATCTTTTCAAACTTTTCGCGTCTTTTAATTTCAGTTCGACCCGGTATTGAAAACAACTGATATTGGTTTCAAATTGCAAAATCTATTGGAAAAAAAAATTCATTATTTTTTTGGAACGCATTACATATTTTGCATTACGAACAATTTCACCATAATGTTCATAGTCACATATTTCAAAAAAATTATAAAAATACTTCCTCGGAATGTAAGCTTTGGCACTTAACAATCTCTTTTTATTTGAATCGCGCTGATGCTTGTCAATTTTCCATTGCAGAAAAGAGTAAAAATTTGACACAAAGACAGCTGATAAATTTTTAAGTGTCAAATAAATTTCTAAAGGCGATGTGATGTATCGCTTTTTAATCCTTCAAAATCTAGCGATATAATTCAGCTATTACGCTCAATCCATGATATCATATCATTTACGAAAAGTACGAGGAACAGTACAACTCGGATAAATGCTAATAGAACTCTCGTTTTTAATAAAAATTTTATATTTTTGTGTCTTTTTTCAAAAAATTCGTTTGGAAGTTACCATATCATCGTGGTGTGTTTTTTTCAATTGTCCTTTTTCGGGCTAAAAAAAGCAGAACTTTTTTCGAAAAGTACCAGGGTCGCTAGAACTATGCTTCACGTGCTCAGAACTGGTCATTTTTCGAGATATGCTGGGCAGGTGAAAAATTTCGTTTGGAAGTTAGCATATCATCGTGATGTGTTTTTTCCATTGTCCTTTTTCAAGCTAAAAACACCAGAACTATTTTCGAAAAGTACCAGGATCGCTAGAACTATGCTCCACGTGCTCAGAACTGGTCATTCTTTGTGATATGCTGGGCAGGGGAAAAATTTCGTTTGGAAGTTAGCATATCTTCGTGGTGTATTTTTTTCAATTGTCCTTTTTCGTGCTAAAAACAGCAGAACTATTTTCGAAAAGTACCAGGATCGCTAGAACTATGCTCCACGTGCTCAGAACTGGTCTTTTTTCGTGATATGCTGGGCAGGGAAAAAGTTTTGTTTGGAAGTTAGCATATCATCGTGGTGTGTTTCTTTCAATTGTCCTTTTTCGGGCTAAAAACAGCAGAACTTTTTTAGAAAAGTACCAGGGTCGCTAGAACTATGCTTCACGTGCTCAGAACTGGTCATTTTTCGTGAAATGCTGTACAGGGGAAAAATTTCGTTTGGAAGTTAGCATATCATTGTGGTGTGTTTTTCTCAATTATCCTTTTTCGGGCTAAAAACAGCAGAACTGTTTTCGAAAAGTACCAGGATCGCTAGAACTATGCTCCACGTGCTTCAGAACTGGTCATTCTTTGTGATATGCTGGGCAGGGGAAAAATTTCGTTTGGAAGTTAGCATATCATCATGGTGTGTTTTTCTGAATTATCCTTTTTCGGTCTGAAAACAGCAGAACTGTTTTCGAAAAGTACCGGGATCGCTAGAACTATGCTCCACGTGCTCAGAACTGGTCTTTTTTCGTGATATGCTGGGCAGGGAAAAAGTTTTGTTTGGAAGTTATCATATCATCGTGGTGTGTTTCTTTCAATTGTCCTTTTTCGGGCTAAAAACAGCAGAACTTTTTTCGAAAAGTACCAGGGTCGCTAGAATTATGCTTCACGTGCTCAGAACTGGTCATTTTTAGTGAAATGCTGTACAGGGGAAAAATTTCGTTTGGAAGTTAGCATATCATTGTGGTGTGTTTTTTTCAATTGTCCTTTTTCGGGCTAAAAACAGCAGAACTATTTTCGAAAAGTACCAGGATCGCTAGAACTATGCTCCACGTGCTCAGAACTGGTCATTCTTTGTGATATGTTGGGCAGGGGAAAAATTTCGTTTGGAAGTTAGCATATCATCGTGGTTTTTTTTTTCCATTGTCCTTTTTCGGGCTAAAAACACCAGAACTATTTTCGAAAAGTACCGGGATCGCTAGAACTATGCTCCATGTGCTCAGAACTAAACTTTTTTCGAGATATGCTGGGCATGGAAAAAATTTCGTTTGGAAGTTAGCATATCATCGTGGTGTATTTTTTTCAATTGTCCTTTTTCGTGCTAAAAACAGCAGAACTATTTTCGAAAAGTACTAGGATCGCTAGAACTATGCTCCACGTGCTCAGAACTGGTCTTTTTTCGTGATATGCTGGGCAGGGAAAAAGTTTTGTTTGGAAGTTAGCATATCATCGTAGTGTGTTTCTTTCAATTGTCCTTTTTCGGGCTAAAAACAGCGGAACTTTTTTAGAAAAGTACCAGGGTCGCTAGAACTATGCTTCACGTGCTCAGAACTGGTCATTTTTCGTGAAATGCTGTACAGGGGAAAAATTTCGTTTGGAAGTTAGCATATCATTGTGGTGTGTTTTTCTCAATTATCCTTTTTCGGGCTAAAAACAGCAGAACTGTTTTCGAAAAGTACCAGGATCGCTAGAACTATGCTCCACGTGCTTCAGAACTGGTCATTCTTTGTGATATGCTGGGCAGGGGAAACATTTCGTTTGGAAGTTAGCATATCATCGTGGTGTGTTTTTCTGAATTATCCTTTTTCGGTCTGAAAACAGCAGAACTGTTTTCGAAAAGTACCAGGATCGCTAGAACTGTGCTCCACGTTCTCAGAACTGGTCTTTTTTCGTGATATGCTGGGCAGGGAAAAAGTTTTGTTTGGAAGTTATCATATCATTGTGGTGTGTTTCTTTCAATTGTCCTTTTTCGGGCTAAAAACAGCAGAACTTTTTTCGAAAAGTACCAGGGTCGCTAGAATTATGCTTCACGTGCTCAGAACTGGTCATTTTTCGTGAAATGCTGTACAGGGGAAAAATTTCGTTTGGAAGTTAGCATATCATTGTGGTGTGTTTTTTTCCATTGTCCTTTTTCGGGCTAAAAACAGCAGAACTATTTTCGAAAAGTACCAGGATCGCTAGAACTATGCTCCACGTGCTCAGAACTGGTCTTTTTTCGTGATATGCTGGGCAGGGAAAAAGTTTTGTTTGGAAGTTATCATATCATTGTGGTGTGTTTCTTTCAATTGTCCTTTTTCGGGCTAAAAACAGCAGAACTTTTTTCGAAAAGTACCAGGGTCGCTAGAATTATGCTTCACGTGCTCAGAACTGGTCATTTTTAGTGAAATGCTGCACAGGGGAAAAATTTCGTTTAGAAGTTAGCATATCATTGTGGTGTGTTTTTTTCAATTGTCCTTTTTCGGGCTAAAAACAGCAGAACTATTTTCGAAAAGTACCAGGATCGCTAGAACTATGCTCCACGTGCTCAGAACTGGTCATTCTTTGTGATATGCTGGGCAGGGGAAAAATTTCGTTTGGAAGTTAGCATATCATCGTGGTTTTTTTTTCCATTGTCCTTTTTCGGGCTAAAAACACCAGAACTATTTTCGAAAAGTACCAGGATCGCTAGAACTATGCTCCACGTGCTCAGAACAGGTCTTTTTTCTTGATATGCTGGACAGAGGAAAAATATCGTTTGGAAGTTAGATATCATCGTGGTATAATTCTTTCAATGGTCCCTTTTCGGGCTAAAAACAGCAGAACTACATATTTTCGAAAAGTACCAGGAACGCTAGAACTATGTACCACGTGCTCAGAACTGGTCTTTTTTAGTGATATGCTGGGCAGGGAAAAATTTTCGTGTGGGAGTTAAAATATAATTTTTTCGAATGTCCTTTTTTGGGCTGGAATGAACGGAACTACTGCTAAAAAGTATCAGAATCTGTAGAACTCGGGTGCCTGCTGGTAGAACTGTTCGTAGTAATTGTTCTTAATGATTATTACAGACGAACGTTTCTTATGTAATTTGATTTTAATTTAACAAACTTTTATACATGCAATTCTTAGTCCATATTAACAACTTTTTAAAGTAACTGTAAATTATCAACAATCGTTAATTTAATGAATTTAGTCGCTGGTTAAAATTGCTTCCTACTCGTATCAACGTAAATTATCACTAACTAATTTTTTCTAAAAATGACATATTTTTTAATAATTTTTTCTCATCGAATAGTTGATTTTGTGAATTGTGTAGAGTGTTTTCTACCTGTGTTGCCCACAAGTAGCCGACACCCCACACACCCCCTTCCTAGAGAAGGGTTAATGATCCTTCTCGATATCGTTTCGACGTGAACCCGACTGTGACCTGGTTCGCATTACGTGTGCTGGTGTTGAACTCTGCGTGAAATTTACGCGTTTGGGTAATTTCGCGGGGCCTTGAGACGGATAAGTAAGAGAATCGAAAGAGGGTTTCAGACGGTCGATTGAAACGTTCTTCTCTTTGCCATTTAAAGCCAGTGTGAAGAACTTTTCGTGTCGTTTTAGTACCTTGAACGGACCTTCGTAAGGCGGTTGAAGAGATTTCCTCACTTGGTCCTGGCGTACAAACACATGAACACAGTCTTTAAGTGAGTTAAAGACAAATGTGCTCGTAGATGTGTGTGAAGTAGGTGATTGTGGTTTCACCGAACGCATGACCTCCCGCAGCCTTTGCACATAGTCACTAGGTGATATTGTGTGAGTGGTGTTTGTGTCCGAATGTATGAGCTCGTACGGCAAACGAAGATTTTGGCCATAAACCAGTTCAGCTGGAGTGGCATCAGCGTCTCCTCTGATGATGGAGCGAAGCCCGAGAAGGATGAATGGTAGTTCGCGAGTCCATCCTTCTGATGCTTTGCAGATCAAGGAGTCTTTGAGTACCCGATGCCATCGTTCTAGCATACCATTTGCTTTGGGGTTGTAAGCAGTCGTTCTGTTTCGTTTGAACCCCAAAACCCTGCCCAACTCTGCGAACAGTTGAGCTTCGAATTGCGCTCCTTGGTCAGTCACAATTGTGAGTGGAGTTCCGTATCGCGGAATGTATTCCATGACCAGCGAGGTAGCAACAGTGGATGCACGAATGTCCGCAATTGGATATGCTTCCGGCCATCTACTAAATCGATCGATGACAGTAAGACAGTAACTGAAGCCTTCCGAAGTTGGAAGCGGTCCAACCAAGTCGATGTGAATGTTGGTGAACTTTGCAGTTACTGGCTCGAAGGAGCCGAGAGGACTCTTCACATGTCGCGAGATTTTAGATTTTCCACACGCTATGCATTGTCTGCACCAAGTGTGGGAATCTTTATTAATTGATGGCCAGACGAACTTTCCAGCCAAAAGCCTAGTTGTTGCTTTGGCACCTGGATGAGCCGTACCATGTACCACATCGAAAATCTTCTTGCGCAACGTCGCAGGTATGTAAGGTCGCAAAGTCTTTTGCGATGCGTCACACCATAGTTGCTGGGAGGAATTTTCAATGTTAATTGGTAACATTTTCAGACTCGTTGAATTTTTGACGGAAGTTAACTCCTCATCAATCAATTGCGCATCCGCTATCTGAGCATAATCCACCGTCGATGGGATTATGAGCTCGTTGATGCGGGACAATGCGTCAGCGACAACGTTATCCACACCAGATATGTGACGTATATCCGTCGTGAATTGACCGATGAGATCCAGATGCCTAAGTTGGCGTGGAGACGCCTTTTCCGAGTTTTGCTTGAAAGCGAAGATAAGTGGTTTGTGATCAGTGAATAGCGTGAAAGTTCTGCCTTCCAGCATGAACTTGAAGTGCTTTATGGCAACGTAAGCTGCCAAAAGCTCGCGATCATATGCACTATATTTCCGCTGTGCCGCAGAAAGTTTTTTCGAGAAAAATGCCAAAGGCTGCGAGGCATTCGATACTTTCTGCTGTAACACAGCCCCGATGGCTGTGTCCGAAGCATCGACCACAAGCGAAAGTGCTGCCGAGGAAGATGGATAAGCAAGGGTCGCAGCTTGCGCTAATTGCTTTTTACAGCAATCGAAGGCTTCCAAAGACTCAGGGCTCCATTGAAGTTCCGACTTATCGCGTTTCTTTTTACTACCTTCCGTGAACTTATCTAAAATAGATTGAGACGAGGCAGCGTGAGGTATGAACCTTCGATAGAAGTTCATCATACCAAGAAAACGCCTCATCTCGTGAACGGTAGTTGGTTGCGGATAGGAGACTATGGCTTCGACTTTTGAAGCAATTGGACGAATTCCATTTGCGTCAATGGTGTGTCCCAAGAAATCTACCTGAGTTTTTACGAAATGGCATTTCGCGAAGTTTATCACCAAACCGTGCATTTCAAGTCTCTGAAAAAGTGTTTCGAGATGAACGAAATGCTCTTCCTCTGACTTTGAGGTGATCAAGATGTCGTCAATGTAGACGAAACAAAAATCTAGATCCCTCAAAGTAGAAAAAATAAACCTTTGAAAGGTTTGTGCAGCATTGCGCAAACCGAACGTCATTTGCACGAACTCATATAAACCGAAAGGTGTCGTGATCGCCGTCTTTGGAACGTCATCCTCGTTCAGAGGTATCTGATGATACGCACGTTCCAAATCGACTGTGGAGAAAACTGAACAGCCATGAAGTTGCTGGGCGAAATCCTGAATGTGCGGTATCGGATATTTATCCGGGACTGTTTGAGCGTTAAGTGCCCGGTAGTCACCGCAAGGTCTCCAACTTCCATCCTTTTTACGGGCCATGTGAAGTGGAGAGGCCCATGGACTGTCGGATGGTCTGCAAATGCCACGATCAACCATTTTACCAAACTCAGCCTTCGCAATCGCAAAGCGAGTGGGTGAGAGACGTCGCGGTTTCGAGAAGGTTGGTCGCCCTTCTGTGACGATAAAATGGCGGACCGTGTGCATTTTCGACGTGTTTTCTTTGGTGGCGTGTAAAATGTTTTTATGATTGTTAAGCAGTGCTGTAACCCGAGGGTTCTCGTGCTTGGCCGCTAGGACAGATAATTCTGTGGAAGGTCCCTTCAAAACCTGACCGATGGCTGAACTGACGTTGGTAAGCGGATCGATCAGACAGCGTTGTCTGAGATCGACAACCAAACCAAAATGTCGTAGGAAGTCAGCTCCGAGTATTGGTCGATCAACGTCAGCGACGATAAAGTTCCACTCAAAATTCCGTCGAAGTTTGAGTGAAACTTTAAGTGTCTTAAGACCATATGTCGAGATCTTGGTGCAGTTCGCTGCAGCCAGAACCAAGTTTGGATTCGCGGCGCGGCGGTCGTCACCGTGTTTGGGAACAACCGAAATGTCTGCACCGGTATCAACAAGAAATCGTAGGCCAGATGTTGTGTCCAAAATAATTAGGCGACTAGAGTTTGGACAAGTGCTAGAAGTCGCCATTTCCAACACCTGACTTAGTTTTTTGCGTGCGGAAACTTGCACGGCTTGCGACATTTCTTTGCTTTGTCCCCAAAACGTTCATGGTAGAAGCAATAACCATTTGTCGAATGTGATGTGCTTTTGGATCGGCCTCGTGACTTGCTTCTACCATTGTGCTGTGAGCCGGACTGTCGTTCGAAGTTTCGACTCTGTCTTGTGTTTTGAGCGAGCTCACTGACAGTGCTCACTAATGCAGCAATTTGCCTTTGAAGTGATTCAAAACCAAATTGCTGCATGATTGTCGATGTGGTGGCAGACGTACTAGATATTTGGGAGTGAGCCGTCGCGACTGCAATCTTGTCAGCAATCTCGCTCAACTCATCGAGGGGGCCCGTGGACACCGTTAGAATCGCTTGAGTCTGCGAGGGAAGACGTTGTAGCCAGAACTTTTTTAAAATATCGTTCGAAAAATTGCTACCAGCGAGCGAACGCATCTGGCCGAGCAACTGGGACGGTTTTAAATCGCCCAAGTCCAAGCCACTGACCAAACGCTTCAATTTGGCGTCCTCGGACTCCCCAAATCTCTTAATCATCGAATCCTTAAAGTAGCTGTATGGAGTTTGTGGAGGAATGTTTTCGATGATGTCCATCGCTTGTTCACATTCCGCCGTACTCAACATACTTAACGCGTGATTGAACTTGGTTAATTCCGCGACTATGGACGCAGCCGCAAACTGTGCATCCATAATGCGGAACCATGCGGCTGGGTTCGAGGTCCAAAAGGGCAACTTCTGGATCGCGACCGCAGCCAGTCGCGGAAGGGAATTAGCTGACGTACCGATATCGAGTTGAACTGTCGTATCTCCATTGGCCCGTGCCAACGGATTAATTCTGTCTTCGTTTGACATTTAAATGTATTTGAAAAAAAATTACTAAAAGAGAAGCAGAAATCACCGAAAAAGGAAATTAAACCAAAAAGCAATATCGCGTATCTCAGGAAATTTTCGACGACACTATTCAGAAAATTTTACAAAAATAATTAATGGTATACTTTATCTTATTATTCCTTAATTAATTAACGTTGATGTTGATATTGATGCTGTTTGTTGCTGATGATGATGTGGAATTGTAGAAAATCTTGAAATCTTCGTTAATCTTGATCTGTTGAGGAATTATAGATAATCTTGATATCTTTGTTAATCTTGATCTGTTGTGCACATCATTTTCGTTGTTGCATCTGCTATTTCTTCTGCGTTGCGGCAATACCGTTATGTTACTGCAATGTAATTTCCGTTGTTGTAACTGCTGTTTCTTCTGCGTTGCGGCAATACCGTTATCTTAATGCTGATGAAATTCTATAAATATGCGCTGCGTATTTTTGTTGTTGGGGTCACCAATTGTTCGTAGTAATTGTTCTTAATGATTATTACAGACGAACGTTTCTTATGTAATTTGATTTTAATTTAACAAACTTTTATACATGCAATTCTTAGTCCATATTAACAACTTTTTAAAGTAACTGTAAATTATCAACAATCGTTAATTTAATGAATTTAGTCGCTGGTTAAAATTGCTTCCTACTCGTATCAACGTAAATTATCACTAACTAATTTTTTCTAAAAATGACATATTTTTTAATAATTTTTTCTCATCGAATAGTTGATTTTGTGAATTGTGTAGAGTGTTTTCTACCTGTGTTGCCCACAAGTAGCCGACACCCCACAGAACTACCTTTTAGTGCACATATCTCTGATTATTTTGTAGTTTATTTGCTTTTGTGGTGAGTTTACTGATAATTATAAGAATTGTCCTTTTTTTGCTATAACTAGTAGAACTATGATTGAAAACAAAACGATCAGGTACAGCGGAACTATTCCCTATCTGACCAAAACTATTGTTTGATGTTAGTACTTTTGTTATAGTGTATGTTTTTCGGCTCTGTGAGCTTATAATTTTTTAAATCGTCTTTTTTGGACTTAGATGATTAGAAATATCGCTGAAAAGTATCAGGAATTCCGTAAGTATTGTTCCTGCGTTGAGAACTGTCTTTAATTTTTGGATTGACGGAAAATGGCTACGGGAAGTTAGCATATCATTTTTTGAATAGTCTTTTTTTCGGCTTTAAACGCCAGAATTATTGTTAAAAAGTATCAGGAACTATAGATCTCTTGTGCATGCCAAAAGAACTACATTTTTTTTGTGATATACAGGGACTTGATATGCTAAGTTCACAGACATCATGAAAACTTGTAGTCCAAATATCATGCTCAACTTTGCAATTTTACACAGACATCATAAATGTGTTAAACGCAGTTGCCACTTTGCCCACGAACTGTTCTCCAGAATTTTTAAGTAAATATTTCGTAAATTCTTTTAATCTGGCGATCCAATGTATTCCAATGTATTGGACAATCTTCAGTTCTGAGGCTGATAGGGTATGATGGTGATTTTGGTAATGATTTATTACCAATGAGGTTCTGAAGGGATCGCTATGGGCCCGTTTTTGGTGCCTAGTGTGCGCGGTGGCTCAGTGCTGCTACCATCACTAAAACTAACGTAATATTCTCCGATTATGTTGACAACATTCTCAGTGTAATTGATAATTCATTACCCTCCGTACCCAAAAATGGTTTTCTGGCTGACTTCCCCGGACTTTCTTTGTAATCATCCCGAAATAGATTTGAGGATTTTTGGATATTTATTCCACAAGTATTTTAAGGGGGGGGGGGGGGAGTATAAAGGGGTTATATAAATAAGTTTTCTCGAAGATATAACTAAATTCAAGATATCTATCTGAACAATTTGTAAAGGGTGTTTTTTCAGGTGCATGAGAACTTAAAACTATAATACAAGACAGAAATATTGTTGGAATGAATTTTTTTTATTATATTCTGGTAGATAATTTCATGGCATTTGTTTTTTAAATATGATTTCCGTCATATGTCCGCCGCGGATACGAGTTACATGGTTCATTCGATCAGTCCAATTTTTGACTACCTTTTCCAATAAATCTGGCCGTATGGCGTCAATAGTGGCTTGAATATTGGCTTCCAATGCTTCAAGAGTTGCTGGTTTGTCGGTATAAACGCATGACTTAATATAGCCCCATAAAAAGTAATCCAGAGGCGTTAAATCGCACGAACGAGGGGGCCAGTTAACAGAACCACTTCTGGAAATCAAGTTGTCACCAAATTGATTTTGCAATAAATCGATTGTTAACCGCGCTGTATGGCAAGTTGCGCCGTCTTGTTGGAACCAAATGTCGGTGATGTTTAGCTGGTTAATTTTTGGAAACAAAATTCAGTCAGCATGGCTCGATAGCGCTGGCCATTCACCGTAACGGCAACTCCTTCTTCATTTCAAAAGAAATAAAGACCGATGATGCCGCCAGCGTGTAAACCGCACCAAACAGTCAATTTTAATGGATATAATGGTGATTCGTTAAGAGAAGAGTAAAATTAGTACGAAAACGATCAATAACTGCACGAATTGCTTGCTCACTAGGCCGATTATGTTGACCATAAAATGGACGAAGTGCTCTATGAACTTCGCGAACAGATTTATTTTTTTCAAAGTACACAATTTGGAAGTGTTGTTCTGGCGTTAAACGATTCATGATGACTTGCCAAACCTTACTGAACAGAAATGTCAACACAGTTTGACATTCTCAGCTGTCAAACCACAGTTATCGATATCGATAGTTCTCATGCACCTAAAAAAAACACCCTTTATGTGGAATTGGCTAAAAATAGATATTTTAACTTTTGTTCTTGTGACAAAATTAACTATCCAAAAACATCCTTGTCTCGAGACAACCGATGTTATATTTCGACTTTGACAATTACGTAATTCATGTCTCAAAGGTGGCAGTGGCGTATGTATTCTATTGCACCCCACTTCACCGCTTCCCAAACTTTGACTTGTTGGCAAATTTTTAAATTTGAAACTAACGGATCTTTCGCGTAATACAGTGGCTTACCGAATACCCGGGAAATAGTAAAAATGTGTCTGATAATACCTCTTCCAGCTCGTGCACGACTATTCGAATGGAAAAGTTTCGCATGACAATCAAACACACCAATTTTTATGGGAGTTGAATTTGGATCGTATGTACGTACGAATGAACTGAAAAATAGGGCTCCTGGTTACATGACATTTTCTAAAACATTAGCCTCACTATTTTAAGCTATTGATTTGTTCTTCCCTGAGTGTATTTTTTTAAAACTGTGGAAAAGCAAACATGCGTTTTATTCTGAAGATCTTGATGTAATTGTGGCCCGCGAGGTCCAATCCAAAATCGAAAATTTTACCTATTTTGCTTCGGCTTCATTTCGAGATACAATACAACCGGTGAGCGATAACTCTCCACGCAGCAAGATAATAGTGTAGAATTGTCGAATATCCGATTAGTCGAAAAGTATTTGGATGCCTATTTCGTAAATTCGAAACGGTATTAAAAATCCGACTCGTCTGAAAGGTTTCGGAATTATAATATCGAAATCGGAATTATAATATCGAATGACGATATCGGTACAAATTCGGATGGACATTTTGTATCGAATGCGTTACGTCACAAAAGATCCGTAATGTCTGAAAGATTGCAGATAGATATCGAAAAGTGCAAACTGCGTAGTTCAGTACTGTTCAATGTTTGCACTTCCTTTTGAACTGCCGGGTTCTCATTGAAAATCGTCATCTTTTGAAGTTTCCTCATAAGATTTCACTGCAGTAGTTTTTGATGAATCTCTTTCGAAAGTAAGATTTTCAAGAGCCACTATAAACAAATCACGTAGGTGACCCCGACGTGATTTGTCAATTAATGAATTACATTTACTTGTGAAAATGGTGATGTTCGATGAGTTAGTTGCTCGCCAACAGGAGCAAGATAGAGCAATTAATCGTGAACATCGGCAAAAAGCCAGTTGAACAACGTACCGTGATTAACTATCAAAAAAGACGTAACGCGTTGTCGAAATTGTTTAAAACGTTTGAAGAAAACCATGAAGTGTTGAGGTTGGATACTGTTAATACGGCTCATAGTTGTTTTACGTCAAATTTGTATAACCAAGTAAAGGAAGGAGTTCATGTAATGGTCGCTAATCTAAAAAGGAATATTGTGGCTCTTGAAAATCTTACATCCGAAAGAGATTCATTAACAACTACTGCAGTGAAATCTTATGAGGAAACTTCAAAAGATGACGATTTTCAATGTGAACCCGTCAGTTCAAAAAGAAGTGCAATGGATGAGCAACTTCCACGCATGGTGAAAAAGCTAACATCACTCATCAGTTGCCCATCTCATCGAGCAAATTCAAGCTAAATCATCTGAACACCATTCCACACAATATTACGAACTAAAACTTAACAGTTTAACAAGTTACTGATTATTTCACATGAAAACTATGCGTCAGCATGGAAAATATTAACACATCGATACGACAACAAACGCATCCTCATCGCATCACTGCTCAAAAAACTCCTGCTGCCACAACCAAACTCTCTGTGCGAAACAGCAGCGGCGATTCGGTCACTACATGATGTGTCAACAGAATGCATCATGGGGTTGACAAACCTTAACATCGATATAAAATCATGGAATGTCACCTTACTGCATTTATTGACGAAGAGATTGGACAAATCAACACACATTTTGTACGAGTAGTCGATTAAAAACCCAGGTGAACCACAATCACTACAAGGACTGAACTTCCTGGAGCAAAGGTTTCAATCGCTGAATGCATTGGGATATAAAGGACGCCAGCAAGCAGAGCAACAGAGGAGTAAACCTCCACAAAATTTCAATAATTCCAAATCTTCTTTTCCAGCATCCATAGACATTGTAGAATGTAAAATACGCCAACAGCATCATCCGTTGTACAAGTGTACAATATTTAGTAACATGTCAGCGCATAACCGTTTGAAGGCGCTGAAGGAAAACAAATTATGCATTAACATTAAGGCCTTAAGGCTCCATGTGCACGTTAAATGCGATTTTGTTGACTTATGACTGTTTTCATGTGAATTTTTCACTTCAATAGCAACAAAAAAACAAATTAAATTACACCACTTTATTAGCTGGTACTTAAAATAGGCCGGCCATCAAGAAAAAATTCAAAACTGTATTTCGAAAAATAGCTATTAGAACAACAACACTTAAACATTTTTTAAAATGCGTAAATCCGAGTTCTTTAAGTGCATTTATGACCTATTTCTTGACTAATTAACATGTCATTTTCCTTAATATAATGCTAGAAAAAATCTTAAAATATATCCTCCATGAATCAAATTTTAAAAAATTTTTATTTTTGTTAATAACATATGAAGTCAAACTGAAGCAGTTTTTCACGATTTTCATGGCATAAATTACATAAGAAACCCGCATTTCATTGAATAGTTTCATAGATAGTATAACTAATTGGTATATCTAGAAGATAAATCAATGAAAAAATTATTGATTTTTAATAGTTATGTGTTAAGTCAAAGTTAGTTCGCTGCTAGACAGCGAACGATGCAGACGTGTTGTTTACGCCAAATTCTTCTTTGTGGTTTTTCTTTCGGCTTATTTGCACTTCTCCTAACTAACTGGGAAGAAGAACCAGACTAGGCTTAGGCCAAATGATGGGACTGAATGGCGGGTTTACGTTGTCGACAAATGACACCATATCTATATGACCAAGGCCGTGGGTTGCTATTATAGATATTGTTGACTACAATAAGCCTTTTTATTGTAGGTTTTCGATAACGATAGGAAAAGAAAGAACGACACGAAAATTTAGAAAAAATGAGTTTTGATTTCGAAACAAGTTTTATTTGAAGTGATGTTGCTCGGTTGGAGTTCGATAAGCGATAGACTCAAAAAGGGTGCGAGCTAAATGAACAATGCAATTTTACAGTTATTACAATTTCAGGTTTGAAGCTATATAAATCAATTTATGTTATGTATTTAACATACCGCCCACCTTGAAAGGCGGCAGTCTTTCGAAACTATCAAATTTTTTTTTTAATGCAATAGTTTTGAAATATAATATTAATTTCTTTAGGGTGCGCTATCAATTGGCAAAATAGCGATTTTGGAGATTGCTCTTTGTATTACTCCATTTTTTACCTTAATGGATACAACGCGTACCTTGCTGTCTCTTCCTTCATGTAAAGCGGTGATTTTTCCCATGGTCCAATGTAAGGGTGGTGCGTTGTCATCCTTTAGAAGGACTAAGTTGCCCAGTTTGATGTTAGCTTGTGGGCGCTGCCATCTGTTTCTCGTTTGCATGTTGTTTATATAATCCTTGCGCCATATCTCCCAAAAGGTTTGTTGCATATATTGAATTCGATGAAAATGTGAGAGTCTATTTAAGTCCGAGGTGATCTTGACCTGTGGTAGCGCAGTCAAGAAACCTCCGGTCAAAAAGTGGCCGGGTGTCAAAGCTGTGATGTCGTTAGGGTCATTGGACATCGGCGAGATTGGTCGGGAGTTCATTACTGCTTCCATTTGGCATAGCGAAGTAGTCATTTCTTCATAAGTAAACGAAAAGTTAGACATGCTCGCCAAGATTTTGTGTAAATGACGTTTAGCGATTTTTACTGCAGCCTCCCACAATCCACCGAAGTTGGGCGATCGCGGCGGTATAAAACTCCAGGTGATGCCCTGTGAGAGTGCAAATTTCTGAATTTCCTCATTACAACAGGATGAAAGCAAAGTTTTTTGAACCTGCTCTAGCTGATTTTTCGCACCAACAAAATTTGTTCCATTATCTGAAAAGATCTTGCAACATTTGCCACGGCGTGCTATAAATTTTCGAAGAGATGATATGAATGATTCCGTGGAGAGGTCGTGAACGAGACTTAGTCACGAAACAAATAAATACAGCGATGTATCCTTTTGATGGTGGCCGTCCGCGTATACGCTGAGTTAAATACAGGGTGTAACTAGTACTGAGGTTCAAACGAAAATGGGAGATAGAGGAACTTGTCCTGAGTAGAAAATCGTTCTAAACATACTTCCGTTTTTGCACCGTTAAGGAGATAGCGTGATTTTAAGGATGAAGGATTTTCATCGTACCTGTGATCACTGTTTGATCTCTAACTTCTGCTGTACTTAGCGTAACGTAATAATTCTGGGCTCGTTGGAAAGGACACAAATTCTTCTTTCTAATTGCTATCAACTGTGTCAATCAGTGTTATACTTTTTGAGAAAAATTCATTTAACTGACCCAAATTAATAAAAAATAAAAAAAAATACAAAAAAGTCCTGTTTTCTCCAAGAAGGACCTGATTAACCACCAAATTTTATTACATTTTCGGAAAGCCCATAAAATTTCACTATACGTTTGATAACAGAATTTCTTCATAGGTTGAATTGTAAAGGAGCGGGGCTAACAGTTATCAAGCACGTTCCCTTCAAGTAAATCTGGTTTGACACCCGTCATTCGCCGAAGGAGTATGATTAATAACAGTGAGGACGAAATAAATGCATGTGGTTGATGCCTAATCGATGGCCGATGCGCCGGTTGCTTACCGTGGGGTCCCTAGCCGCGATGCGCAGTATGCGCTCCTCCGTGGCCACAGGTAGCGAGTGTCGCCGTCCTGGATGTTGTGTCTCCCGCCCCGGCTGCAGTGTACCTCGTTCACGAAGGTTCCGATGAATGCTGATGAACATCCGATAATGGGGGTACCGATATCTGTCCGGATACCGTTCCCGGTAAAGTCTTTCGGCTCGCCTAGCATTCCCGTCGCACAATCCATACACGAAGTGCATGTCTGCCATTTCTTCCGTTGTAAAAGACCTCCTATTGCTTGGCATGTTGCTCGTAATGATGTCTATGACATTCTGTTTGCTGCTGCTTCCTCCCGATGCTTTTATCGCAGAAAAATCTACGTAGGACGAAGTCATTCCTATTCCTTAAGGGAGCAGGTAAACTCCACGCCCTACTCAAATGGATATTACTTAATTAACTTAAATGGATGTTAGTTAATTTACTTAAATGGACGCTATCTAATTAGTTGTCATATTTTTACTTACCTGTAATATAATTTCCACACATAAGAGCAATACGTGTGTTGTTAACATGGTTGCTCATTACTGCATCTGTTTTGCGGTAAATTCTATGTTTAGCAGTATTTTCAACATGTGCAGGGAACTCACTTGTTGTTGCAAATATGAAGAAATTCTGTTATCATATCGTACAGTGAAATTTTATGGGCTTTCCGAAAATGTAATAAAATTTGGTGGTTAATCAGGTCCTTCTTGGAGAAAACAGGACTTTCTTGTATTTTTTTTTTAATTTTTTATTATTTTTGTGTCAGTTAAATGAATTTTTCTCAAAAAGTATAACACTGATTGACACAGTTGATAGCAATTAGAAAGAAGAATTTGTGTCCTTTCCAACGAGCCCAGAATTATTACGTTACGCTAAGTACAGCAGAAGTTAGAGATCAAACAGTGATCACAGGTACGATGAAAATCCTTCATCCTTAAAATCACGCTATCTCCTTCACGGTGCAAAAACGGGAGTATGTGCAGAACGATTTTCTACTCAGGACAAGTTCCTCTATCTCCCATTTTCGTTTGAACCTCAGTATTAGTTACACCCTCTATACTGGGCCACAATAATCAACTCCAGTGGTAGAAAATGGTGGCGCAGGACGAATACGATCTGCATGCTGATCACCCATGATTTGTGTTGCTAGTAGTGGGCTGGAACGAAAGCAGATGATGCAGTGTCTTAAGACCCTTCGAACCGTTAGAGAGCCGTCGATTAACCAAAATTTTTGTCGAATTGCGTTTAGGACGGTCTGGCATTCACCATGTAAATTGATGGCGTGATGATGTCGAATTAAAGCCTCCGTAAAGGGATGGCGTTGAGGAAGCAGGATTTGATGCTTGGCATCGTAAGCTAAATTGGATTGCTGAAGACGTCCGCCGACACGAATAATGTTCTCAGAGCCCAGGAAGGGGTTTAGACGCAATAGGCGACTACGCGATACTACGATATGACCTTGTTGTAAGCCAAGTCTCTATATTCCTGCGCGAAGTACGTGCGCTGGAGATTTCTAACGAGCTGCTTTGAATTCTTCTGTTGATATTTGGAGATTGTTGGGTGTTGTACCTTTTTTGAAGCTGATGATCGAATGAATTAGCCGAAAATAATTATTAGCGAATTTGCAGCCTAGAGTGATATCAGCTACACCATTATTACCGGAACAAATAAATGTTAAGGTCTGTTCCTTCCTTTCAGGCAGGTCAGGATTAAGTGAATTCTTGCGGCGAGGCCAAAAGGCTGGTTCCAAACTCAAAAATGGAGGACCGGTTAGCCAAAGTTCGTTGACTACTAATTGATTTGGAAGACAACCTCGCGATGTTAAGTCAGCAGGATTGAGGTTGCTCGGTACATGTCTCCATGATGATGTGTCAGTCAAGCTCTGTATTTGAGATATACGATTCGATACGAAAATAGACCATTGGTTGGCCGATGATGTGATCCAAGAGAGAGCGATAGTGGAGTCTGTCCAGCAATATACGGCATTGATGGCAATGTTAAGTGCAGATTTGACTTTGTTAAGGAGGTCTGATAACAATAGTGCGGCACATAGCTCAAGGCGTGCAAGGGTTTGTGTTCGAATAGGCGCAACTCTGGATTTTGCGCACAGAAGTCTGACCTTGATAGTTTTGTTTGCATTGTAGCTGCGCAAATAGAGGCATGCGCCGTAAGCCTTTAAGCTTGCAGCACAGAATCCATGAATTTCAACCTCCGAATTGGGTTGAGTAGCGAGACGAGGTACACGTAGTTTGTGGAGATGCTGCAATTGTGTTTGAAATTTGCGCCACTGGTTGTGAAGGTATTCCTATTCAGGAAGAGATTCATCCCAGTGTAATGGAAGAGACCAAAGATGCTGGAAAAATATTTTTCCACTTGTTGTTACTGGATTCATGAATCCAAGAGGATCGAATAAACTGGCAAGTTGTGACAAAATCGTTCGCTTAGTTATGCGTGATTCCTGAGCTGCATGTAATCCCTTTGTATTAAAGATGAACTCGTCACCATGTAGATTCCATAGAAGACCAAGCGCCTTAACAACGTTGTCATTATTTATTTGTATAAAACTTTCTCTATCATCAGAGTTTATCTCAGTCAGAACATCGGCAGAGTTAGAGCACCATTTCCTTAGTGGAAATGATCCGAGTGCGAGGAGCTTGGTGACTTCATTTTTGATGGCAATAAGCTCGGTAACGGAGTTAGATCTGCACATTAGATTGTCGTGACATTAACCAATTAGGAGATATGGATTCTCGATCTCGGCTTTCGAGCGTTTAGGACGCATTATTATTCCTCCTACTCCCACACCCCTTCACCCATATCCTCCTTTCTTTGCAGATGGGTCCACTATCGATGCTCTACATAAATTCCTGTTTCAGCCTCCTAGCCTAAGGGGTTACTGAGATCTTGAAACCAAAATTTTCCGTCCAAAACGCTTTACCCACCTCCCCCCTCACAGCCCCACCACTCAAAAGGTGGGCACTTGAAGGGGTCTGCTCAGTCTACCAACAAAAAAAAATTCAACTTAATAGCTCAAAGAGTTTGAGAGCTATAAGCTTTCAAACGATTTGCGGACGGCGCACAGACGGACTGAACATTTTTTTTGCTTTTTGGTGTCTATTTGTAATGAAACGTGGAAAAAAAATTTTCGGGGTAGCACATTTTTTTTTGTAAAAATCGATAACAATACTTTATTATTAAAGCCTAGTATCCAGATCGAGTGAAATCAAAAAACACATACAAAAAAAACCGAGCGAAATGCTGGTGAACAATTTTTTCGCCTTCATTTCGCTAGCTAGTATCCAGTTCAAGGGAAATTGCCAATTGCAAACAGATGGCGCTGAGCAAAGATTCCGCAGCGAAATGAGCGTACATCGTAGTTTCACGGTGAAATTGTGACGTTTTGTCTCGTTTTGAAATGCAAAGGACAATGGACAATATTATTACATAGCCTACTGCATCCCCCAATCCCTTAAAATTTTTTTTATTTTGATATACGTTCAGTGTTGTTTTCCAATGACGAATTAATCATACTGTCGTTCGAAATCCTTTTTCTCCATTCACTCTCGATAACGTTACCTTCAGCATAATTCGGTGGGAAATACTCGATGTTATTTTCTGACATCAAAAAATTTATAGAGAAAACAGCACACAGCAGCAATTTTTTTTGCCCTGTCTAGTCCACAAAACTTGTCCTTTTCACGTATTGCCATTTGGAACACATTATACCGAAAGCAAATATT
The DNA here is from genome assembly GCA_951812415.1 of Beris morrisii. Taxonomy (NCBI): domain Eukaryota; kingdom Metazoa; phylum Arthropoda; class Insecta; order Diptera; family Stratiomyidae; genus Beris; species Beris morrisii. Next base: position 89,072,378 of record OX638310.1, on the reverse strand, counting down.
GATTATTTCTTATTTAAAATAAATTGATTTTAAATTTAAAATAAGTTGTTGTTTTTTTGTGTTTTATCAAACGACATCTTTCGATAACGTTCACGAACTAATTTCACAGCGGAATGAGCGCAGTTAGAGGTAAGCGAAATTTCACTCGATCTGGATACTAGGCTTAAAATAATAAAGTAAAATGAGTTTTGATTTCGAAACAAGTTTTATTTGAAGTGATGTTGCTCGGTTGGAGTTCGATAAGCGAGAGACTCAAAAAGGGTCCGAGCTAAATGAACAATGGAATTTTACAGTTATTACAATTTCAGGTTTGAAGCTATATAAATCAATTTATGTTATGTATTTAACAGATATATTATATAAGAAAATTTTGAGTACTGGAGATTTAGAATTTAGAACCAAGAATGGCCAAAGGTGTGACCTTACCATCTCCGATTCTTTTGAATATTTTTGTTGTTGAAGAACTAGTGAAAAAAATAATTGAAATTAAATTTTTTGGTTCTGTCTCATTTTTTTTGTTAGTTATAGTATGTTAAAGTTTTCGCAATAATGGTGTCCGGGTCCACTTTGAAAATTCATATCTCTGGTAATTTTCATCCTAGAATAATAAAGTAGAGTTTATTTTAAAGGGGAAGGTTGTTGCAATATATTATGCTTGAAATTTTATTTACAAGGATAACGATTTTCTCCTTTATCCTTGAATATCTCAAAATGCGTACCTTTCATTTTTTTTTATTTTTTTACATTTTGTAGGTTATACTGTTTTTTAAAACATACTAAAAAATTAACTTGGGATCTCGCGGTCAAAAAAATCGAATTAAATTATTATAGAACTACACTAATCCTAATTGAGAACCACTGATGTTCCTCGGTTTTTTTGACACCAATCCCCTTGAGATCCCAAGTTAATTTTTTGATATGTTTTGAAAAAACAGTATGATAAACAATACATAAAAAATTGAAGATTGCATTTTGAGATATTCAAGGATAAATGACAAAATCGTTATCCTTGAGAAAACTTTCTAGGATAATTTTTATTCGTATTTTTTTTATACTGTTTTTAAACAACAGTCTTTAAAATAAGCCCTACTTTATTATTCTAGGATAAAAATTACCAGAGATATAGATTATAGACATAGATTCTTCAAGTACAAAAATTGAAATTTTAAGTCACAAATTTCGTCATTTTTGGCGATTACCTACATTTGACTTGAGCTCGGTGGAAGTGGAACTGTTTGTTGTTTTATTTTATGAAAAGAGGTCCGGCCTCACACCTTACCAGTTGTAAATTTTAAATATTTGTTTGATAAACTGAAAGAGATATCACATCATTCTATTCGATTTGGATGTAGTTTGTCATATATCAAAATAATATCTGAAATGCGGATTAATATCTACGTTTAAATTGAAATGTAAAATGTGTTTCTCTTATTTCGATCTTCAAACAATACCTTCAAATATAGATACTGATATGGATATCAATGCAACTACCGTGGTAGCGGACCATTCCATACGAATCGGCTACAATAATTTGGACGAACTATTTTCACCACTAGAAATTCCTTTCATGACCAAAAAACGTACAAAAAGGTTCAGACAAAAGTTTGTAATTGGTTGGATAATGTATCAAGATACAAGATATGATAAATGCTGCGCAGTTAGAAGCAGATCATGCAAAAGATATAGGAAGCGTAGATGAACATGGAATCCCGGTAATTACTGTGGTCGCCGATGACTGTTGGTCAAAAAGGTCCTATGGTACAAACTATTCAGCCCTTTCGAGAGTAGCGGCAATAGTCGGTTTATATTCAAAAAAAGTACTTTACATGTAAGTGAAAAATAAGTATGGCCTTGTATGCAAGAAAGCTGAAAATAAATGTCAGAGCCCTTCAGAAGACGATGGTAGCTCTACAAGCATGGAATCTGACATAATTTTAGAAGGTTTCAAGACTTCTATAATAAAACGTGGTTTGATATATTCACAAATGATTGCTGATGGTGATTCCAACACTTATAATAAAATGATACAAGCAAGACCTTATCAAAATATTACTGACGAGAAAATTGATTGCAAAAATCATTTGATGCGAAACTACTGCAGAAAAATTAAAATCGTTTCGTGCAAAAGACTGGAGTCGTAAGCCAAAATTTAAATCGTCTACGAGTGCCAGTAAGTCCAGCAATTAGACATTGCAAAATCGAAAATGTCGACACTGCACAAAAAATTAACATAATGAATCGCCCTTGCCATGTATTTGGTGATCTTTCTCTGTGTAAGGAACCTTCATATTTTTGTAAGAAGAAGGATTTCGAAAAAGCCACGTTCCAGACCTTGAGAAACTCTGTTTAATGACACATATTCTGAAGGCTGTATTTTTATACTCTAGATGAAATCATATAGAGTATTATAAGTTTAATCCAGCCCAAAAGTTTGTACCGCATAGAATCAAGCCTTGGACGAAAAAAAGTGATATATTATTTTTTGTTTATTTGTGGCCAAAAACCTCAAATCCGCTTGACGTCCGTCCGTCCGTCCGTCCGTCCGTCCGTATGTCCGTTAGCACGAAAACTCAAGAAGGTCTCCACCTAGGATCTTGAAATTTTGAATCTGGATGTTTGCTTGAGTTTGTAAGGCTTAGTTCGTTAACGGGCAAAATCGTCCTACTCCTTCGGGTAGCTGCCATACAAAATGTCCTTATTTGTTATTTATTTAACTGCTAGAGTCTATAGAAGCCTCACTACTTCTCGAACTACGACCTAAGAGGTCTTTTGTTCCTGGCTCTTAACCACTCCCTAGGTCATATCGATTCCTTTGAGAAAGGAGATGATTTTACTCAGGGAGTCTTCGATAAATTCACCGAGAATCTGCCTTCTTGATCTGGCCACTGCATCACAATCAAAATGTGTGCCGTGGTTTCAGATGTGATATCACAGAATCGACATGTATCTAGTGATACTTTGCCGATGATCTTAAGGTGATAATTAAGTAAATAATGTCCAAAAAATATCCCATTATAACCCGTGCGTTATAGGGGAACATGGGGACACTTGATCCTTTGGGAGACTTGATTCATAGCCATTATTTTCGCAACTGTAACATTCATTTTATTTTCACGCTGTCAACGCTATTCCATTCCACCCGTCGAGAGCACCAAATGTCATTTCGACAGTCGAACGAAACAAACAAAGGTGTGGTGACATTTTTCTAATATCTAGTGCTCAAATTCTTTTCCGTAAGTATATTAAATTGTGGTAAAGATTCTCTATAATGCACAAGCGAAAAAGTAATGTAAGAGATTTTTGATGTTTTACATTAACGTTCCAAATGAAACTTTGGTATGTTTTAGGATGTGGTCAATAAAAATTTTTGACATCCGGGACGTAAAACTATATAAGAAACCGATTTCAAAATTTTAATTTTGCTCACCCAGTACAGAACCACCATTACGGTTCCGTTTGACATTTCTCGTCACACATGGACGCGAAAAAGGGAGTTTAAATCCCTTTAGCCCCGCAGGGCTGCACGAAAGGTAGTTGGAGCGTAGCGCGCGACAGCCAAACATGAACGCGAAAAGGGAGTTTTAATCCCTAAGCCCCGCAGGGCTGCACGGAAGGTAGTTGGAGCGTAGCGCGCGTCAGCCAAACATGCCATAATGGCGTCTCGAACTGTACTGGCTGGATGAAATCAAAAATTTTAAAACGTTTTTATTCATTGTTTTACGTCCCGGATGTCAAAATTTTTTATTGACCACATCCTAAAACATACAAAAGTTTCATTTAGAACGTTAATGTAAAATATGAAAAATCTCTTACATTACTTTTTCGCTTGTGCGTGAAAAAAAAGCTTTTCCCTATAAAGTGTATTCGTTGATCTTGTTAAAAAATCGCTTCTTATAAACTAGATATATATATTAGTAAAAAAAGTATACAATGGGTACACTTGATCCACATCAAACAAGAGAGACTTGATTCATGGATCAAGTCTCCCAGAATATGTGTATATTCAATTTTTGATTATTTTATCTACTGCAGATAATGCCGAGAGTATACAAGCGCAAAGAAGGTGCTAAAAAGCGCACTCCAATAGACGTAAGTCAGTTGAAGCAGGCTGTGAAGGATGTAATGGATGGCAACTCCATTAGAGGTACAGCAAAAAAAATTCAAATTAATATAAAGACATTAAAACGATACTATCGACGGCAAAAAACACAAGACGAGGATATCAGCTATCAATCAAATTACGAGCATTCAAGAATATTCTCAAAAATGGGGGAGAACTCGCTAGCAAATTACCTAGAAAAGGCTAGCAAATTAAACCATGGTCTATCATCGCACTCTGTTCGCAAATTGGCATACGAATTTGCAGTATCAAATGATAAACGAATCACTGCCAAATGGACTAAGGAAATAGCCACTCACGATTTGTTCTATGGGTTCAGAAGAACTAGTTACAGCATGCTGTGCCATTAATGCTCTTGGGAATCACATCCCCCCCTTCATGATCTTTCCTCGCAAAAATTGGCATGATCGTATGATTAAGGACACCCCAGCAGGCACACATGGAACCACATATCCAACGGGATGAATGACGGTAGACAATTTCGTAAAATTTTTGCAGCATTTCAAAAAATTTAGCAAGTGTTCTTTGGAGTCACCTTGCTTGATTATTATGGATAATCACAGCAGTCATATTAGTATTGCATGTTTAAATTATTCAAAGGAAAATGGGATACACCTTCTCACTATACTTCCCCACACATCTCACAAGACCCAACCATTGAACAGAACAGTGTTTGGGCCACTAAAAGCATATTATAACTCTGCATGTGACAATTGGATGATCAATAATCCTGAAAAGCCCATTACTATTTACGATATATCAGCGTGTTTCGGACAAGCTTTTCCTAGAGCATTTACTCCTCAGAATATACACAGTGGCTTTCGTGTTTCAGGAATTTTTCCATTCAACTGTAATACTCGTATATTCACAGAAGATGATTATCTTTCGTCCTACGCAACTGATAGACCTGAAGAAAATCTTACAAGTCAACTTCCTAAAGACGGAGATATCCCTCAAGAAATGCAGCCTGTTCCTCAGAGTGAACAATGTACGCAGAAGTTAGTTCTCGAAACACCTTGTACACCTCAGCCATCGACGTCACGTGGGTGCAGTTTTCAGACTCCAGTTTCCAATTTTCATAGTAAATCGATTATTATACCTTTCCAACATGGATTTACCAAAGGCAGATCTACAACGACAAATTTGATGGAATTGTCAAATTTCTGCATTCCAGTAATTGAAGCGGGTCATCAAGTAGATTGTATTTATACCGACTTTAGTAAGGCGTTTGATAAGATCAATCATATCATTCTGATATGCAAACTTAAGCATTTGGGTTTTCCAATTATGTTTATTAATTGGATAACATCTTATTTATGCAACAGATTTCAAAGAGTTTTATTTCGTGGGGTATTATCCTCGGAAATTTCTAACACATCGGGAGTTCCACAAGGCAGCCACTTAGGTCCTTTATTATTTATATTATTTATTAATGACTTGAGTACAATGAATTTAAACTCTAGAATTCTTCTTTATGCTGATGATGCAAAGCTTTTCCGCAATATTACGGATATGGACGACTGCATTCTCTTGCAAGAGGACCTTAGCCATTTATCTTATTGGTGTACGTTAAATGACATGCCTCTAAATGTTAATTAATGTACAACTATTTCTTTTTTGCGTAAGAAATGCCCATTTAATTTTAATTACACCGTTGAAGGAAACTCATTACAAAAATCAGACAAGGTACTTGATCTCGGCGTTTACTTTAATTCATCTTTTACTTTTGACGATCATATTAATTATATTGTGAATAAAGCGAACTCCATCTGGGGCTTTGTGCGAAGATGGTGTAAGGATTTCAATGATCCTTACGTCACAAAGGCGTTATATTGTGGTTTTGTTCGATTAATTCTGGAATATGCGTATGAACTCTATATTATGAGGTCCATAAGAGCAGAATTGAATCTGTGCAGAAAAGATTTTTGAGTTTTGCACTTAAGGGGTTACCCTGGCTTGACTCTCAAAATCTTCCTCCCTATTCTGAACGTCTTAATCTTCTCTGTCTTGAATCGCTTGATAACAGAAGGAAAGTTCTCGGGACTGTTTTCGCATTTAATATTATCACTGGAGGAATTGATATTGTTACAAGAAATTTCTTTCCGTATTCCGGGTCGTACTTTGAGAGACTATACACTACTAAACATTTTATATCATCGGACTAATTATGGGCAACATGAACCGATCACATCCATTTCACGTCTTGTTAACCGTTTTTATCATGTTATTGATTTTGACTTGAGCGCGACACAGCTGAAGTCAGCTTTAAATAAAATAATTAAATAATTTGTTTAAATATTCTATGTAATTGTTATATTTAATGGTCGCTTTTATTTGTTTTAAAACTGTAATGAACTTTAAGTAATCAGGTCTTGATGAAACTGAAATGAATAAAGATATAAGACCCTTTCCGAAAGCAACCCCAAGAAAGGATACTCTAAAAGGTCGTAAGAACGGTTCTACAAAAATACTGACAAGAACAAAAAAATCATCGAAGAAGAGTTTAGGCGCATAAAATCGAAAGAAAATACAAAAAGGCAGCAGGTAGCTAGAACAGCGAAGCGTAAGCTATGAACGTTAATGAAGATGAGCTGCTACTATTTAAAAAGAACTGAATTTTTATTTTGAAACCTATTCTTCATAAAAAACTACTAATTTTAAGAAAAGAACTTATGTTTCTGTTACTTTAATACTTTACTTTAACAATAAATATCTAATTGTGTTAATCATATCTATTTTTTATCTACAACCATATAATATTGATCCTCCTTGGATCAAGTCTACGCTAACCTATAATCAAGTCTCCCTTAATTGGGGAGACTTGATTCATTTGGACTACATACTAAAAAAGAAAAAAATAACTGTAATTCCTTTTTGTTATGTTTACCTGGACTATTCTATATGATACTTTATTTAATGCTCTAAGACATAGTTTAAAGACCATTTTAATTTATCTTATATTTTTTGAGCTATATCACAAAATTGGAAAGGGTGATCAAGTCTCCCCATATTCCCCTACCTGCGTAAGGAAAGGAATTCCGAAGCTCTCCTACTTGAGAAAGTCGGGAATTTCTTTGACTGTCTAAGTTCTGAAAGTGAGTTCCAATAATCTTCCACCTGAAGATTTACCCACTTTAAAATACCATTCTTAATGAAGCCTTTCCCTACTCCACAGAATGGTTCCGGGCCAATCATTGGTGAGTTGGCTCCCCGCTTAGCTAGCTGGTCAGCCGATTCATTACCCGGAATACCCTCATGTCCTGGCACCCACATCAGGGTTAGACTATTATGATGTGCCAGCTCTTTTAGAAGAGTATGACAGTCCCGCACAAGCCTAGAACGGAAACAATAAGATTTCAGCGCTAGCAGTGCCGCTTGGCTGTCGATAGGATAATAGCTGTAGGGCCTTTTGGTTTATTCAGTAGAAGTTTACCTGCGCACAGCTCTATGGCATGTACCTCAGCCTGAAACACAGTGGCTGTTTGTCCCATTGCCGTCCATATTTTACAATTGGGTCCAAATACGCCCGCTCCAGTTCCACTATAGGTCTTACAGCCGTCCGTGTACCAGACTGAAGCACCTTCCCCAAAATCTGGTAGACCAGATTGCCATGATACACGATCTCCAGAGTCACCATATATGGTTTCTCAAAATCATATACCTTTGGCATGTTATCGTTTACTGAGTCGGTTAGGTCCTTCTGATTAAATTCCTGTAGAATTTTAAGGTGACCGACAAGGTCTTCTGTGCTGTGATTTGTTCAACCTTTGGCCACCACACCATAGCGGCATATGTGATCATTGGTATTATAATAGACTTGTAGGTCCAGTATACCATATTTGGTCTGAGACCCCAAGTGGTACCACAGAGCCTTCGACACGCCATAAAAGACAATGTTACTCGTGTGGAGATGTTTTTAAGATGTAAATTCCAAGTCAGACACTTGTCCAAGGTAATTCCCAAGTATTTGACATCGGACGAGAATTCAATTGTCGTTCCTCTCACAATCGGGTGCCTTAAGTTTACCTTCCGTCTTCTAGTGAATGGCACTATAATTGTTTTACTTGCATTTATACTTAATCCCTGTTGGATTCACCAGTGATCTACTATCACTAGGGCCTCTTGTATGCGGTCCGAAATGACACAGTCATGTTTACCTCTTACAGTGATCACCAGGTCATCAGCGTATGCTTGAGTCTCAAAACCCTTGATGCTCAGATCCTTAAGGAGATCATCTACAACAATGCACCACAGTAGTGGGGAGAGTACACCTCCCTGAGGGCATCCCTTTACCGCTCGTACAGTGAGACCTTTACCTCCGATCTGAGCCGAGATTCTACGAGAGTCAAGCATCGCTACTATCCAGTTTCTTCTACTCCTATTTTACGAGTAAGTAATTCAATGGATTTGTAGGAAGTGTTGTCAAAAGCACCTTCAACGTCAAGAAAAGAGCACAACGCTATTTCCTTGGCTGTCAACGTCTTCTCAATTTTTTGCATTAAATTGTGAAAAGCGCTAACAGTCGATTTAAAAGCTTGATAAGCGAATTGATATTTGTTGAGCCGGCTGAAAGCAGCTGAGCTCCTTATGTATCTGTCTAATACCTTTTCCATAGATTTAAGTAAGAAAGAGGTTAGACTGATTGGGCGATATGACTTTGCGTGAGTCCAACATCTATTCCCCACTTTTGGAATAAAAGTCACATTTACGTCTCTCCATGCCAGTGGCACGTAAGCGTATTCAAAACTGGCTCTAAATAATTTGACCAGTATGGGAAGAAGCACATCGAATCCTTGTTGCAGTAATGCAGGAAAGATGCCATCAGCTGCTGGGGATTTATATGGGAGGAATGACATTACCGCCCATTCTATTGTATTAGGAGTAAAGATTCTGCCAGATAGAGCCCTAGTTCTGTTATTTGACATAGTCCAATAGGGCCTAAATTCGTCCGTATGACACCCTATCTCGTCTGAGCCAGGAAAATGTTTTTGCATCAGAACTTGCACAGTTTCCTCGATACTAACGATGTTACTTCCATCTTGCTTTTGCAAGAGTCCAATACCGTTATTGTGAACTCTAGCGAGTATCTTTTGCATTCTGGCAGCTTCTGGTAGGCTATCAATACCCTCGCAAAAGTTGCGTCAGGTGCGTCTCTTTGAGTCCATAATTTCTTTATTATACAGGATGTTTGGCACTCCGTGTGCCACCTTGTAAGGGGTTATTCCTTGATATATTTGGAGAAAAAAAGTGCAATCGAATTACCTTTCATTTGATGTAACAGTCTAAATTGTAACTGCACCCAATGTTGAGATATTTACTCGAAAACACAGATTTTTGCTACGTCCACCCTAAAAATTCAGCGATCAATGTAGTTTTTCTCAGAAAACCCCATTATAAAAATGCCATTTTAATTTTATTTTTTTATGAGCCGTAATATTACCTACCAAAGCTGCATACATATGTATGAGTTACGATTAACATTTTGGAAGTAACAGGTAAAAATACATATCGCATAAAAATTAATAATTAACTAAACTAATAAGTAATTAGTAGTAGTATTAGTATTTGGATTATCACCCTGGCTGCTGTAAACGAGTTTTCCTGAGTTTGACAGGTCACCATGTAAAACCCAGGGCTCTTGAATAAGTCCGAGGTCAAGCTGTTCTAATATAAATCTACGACCGAAAATGCTGCTTGCAGCCTTGGCATGATGTAGATTAGAAATGTCCTTAAAATACGTGTTCGGGAATATTGGTCGATAACTTCAGAAGGGTTTAAGCTACGACATTGAAATTTTGTATGTGTTATTTTTCCAATAGTTGGATCTAAATGTATGATTACGAAGAAAATCCTATTAGTCCTTCGTGTAGCTGCCATACAAATATCATATCAAAATGTCTTCACTTAATTTACGAAACTCACTATAACTCAAGTAATCGTTTAGCTATGAATTCGAAATTTTGTATAAATTAGTTTTGAGTGAAAACAAAGTTCGAGTTTACTAGTCAGCGAAATCCTTTTACTCCTTTTGGTAGCTGCCATACAAAATATCCTTAAAACACGTCTTCAAGAATATTGGCCGATAACTTCATAAGGGTATAAGCTACGTCTTTGAAATTTTGTATGTGTTATTTTTGCAATAGTTGGAGATTGTTGATGCTGCTTGATATCGCCCTTACTGGGCCGCGAGATCGAGGATTGAAATAAAACACGTCCCAGCTACTGGGCTTCTGCAACTCAACAAATTTTTATTCATTTCACAACTTAAAATTACACATTTATTTAATCCTAAAATAAAGTAAAATAGAAAAAAATGTAACAAATAACAATGACAATAGTTTTATGTACCTCAACGTAAAATACAAAAGGTGCCCAAAATACTCGCGTTTACAGATTGTACCTAACGGGGCGGATTATTCGGAAAGGTTTCTTTTCGAAGAGCGGTAGATAGGACCCTAACGGTGGCAATTGCTTGATAGCAAAATGCATTGTTATTACAAAAACTGCTGCGGTAAATTTATCGGTCTAAATTTATCACAGGGTGTTGGTAAAAATAATATTACTTAATGAAAATTTTATTTCGTTATGGTGTGCGATAATTAATTCGTGTCGCTATGATAGCGATCGCTACATTACCCCCCTTCTAGTAAAAGGAATATATGAAAAATAAAAAAAATAAAAAAATTAATTGAAGTGAAAACAAAATGAATTGAAATGAAAAATGACTTAGCAATGAATTAGCTTGGTTTACTCGAAAATTTGACCTTTTTGGGAGTTTCGCGATTTTTATCATCTTCTGGTGATTGTTCGAAAGCCGGTTTTAAACGATCAATTGATATTGATTTGTTAATACCGCGAACATTAATGACGAAGTGCTTCCTGAATCTCCTAACTACTTGAAAAGGTCCTTCATAGGGTGGTTTTAGTACTTTTCTGACCTTGTCTACTCTTATAAATACATGTGTATAGGGATTCAGCGTATTAGGAATGAAAATATCTGGTTTCGAGGTGATTCGTGGTACAGATGGATGAAGTTTGCTCATATGCTCTCTCAGCCGTTTGATAAATCCGTCCAAATTAGTGTGTTCGCCTGGATTTGGGTTTGCGAGGAGTTCACCGGGAATTTTTAGTGTTTGCCCGTAAACCATTTCGGCTGGAGAGCACTTTAAATCTTCCTTAGGAGAGACTCGTAAACCTAGCATCACGAATGGAAGTTCTTCGCACCAATGTGTGGTGTTACATCTAGCCATTAGTGAAGCTTTTATTTGCCTGTGGAGTCATTCGACCATCCCGTTGGATTGAGGGTGATAGGCAGTTGTTCGGATCCTATTTGCACCGATCAAACTGGTAAGCTGAGCGAACATTTTTGATTCAAATTGAGAGCCTTGATCTGTGGTGATGTTTAGGGGAACACCGAAACGAGATATGTATTCTGTTGCAAATGTCCTTGCAATAGTTTCAGCAGATATGTCTGCAATCGGGTAAGCCTCGGGCCATCTTGTGAAACGGTCGATAATTGTTAGTGTATATGATTTTCCTTGAGAGGATGGAAGGGGACCAACCAAATCCATGTGGATACGGCTGAATCTGCCCTCGGGTACTTCGAAATGTCCCGGCATTGATTTGGTGTGCCTGTGTACTTTTGATTTCTGACAGGGTATACATGATTGTACAAGTTTTTTAATGTCGGTGTTCATGTTGGGCCAAAAGTATCGCTCTGAAATTAACTTTCTAGTGGCCTTAATGCCAGGGTGTGATAGTTAGTGTAAATTATCGAAAATCATAGTCTGAAGTGCTTGAGGCACGTATGGTCGTGCTCTTTTGGTGCTCGTTTCGCACCATATTTTGTCGTCTGAAAATGGGAACTCAACAAGTTCCATTTTGTATTTGGACTCTTTTGATTTTTTGTTTTGTAGTAATTCGATCAATTCGGTATCAATCTTTTGATGGCTTACGAAAGACTTGAAATCTGGCTGAATTTTGGGTTGAACTGTGGAAATTTCTGAACCTATTCGTGAGAGGCAGTCTGCTACGACATTTTCTTTGCCGGAAATATGGCGAATGTCTGTAGAAAACTCTGCGATGTATTGTAAATGCCGAATTTGTCTGGGGCTTCTTTCAGCTTTTGATTTAATTGCGAAAATTAGTGGCTTATGATCTGTGAAAACTGCGCATTCTCTGCCTTCTACAAAATATCGAAAGTGCTTTATCGATAAGTAGACGGCTAACAGCTCACGGTCAAAAGCTGAGTATTTGATTTCAGCCGGCGTTAATTTCCGGGAAAAGAACGCTAATGGTTGCCAGCGTTGATCGTTGTATTGTTGCAAAACGGCATCCGTCGTAATGTTGTATGGTTTGTTGTCTAATGGGTGAAAGAGCAGTGTTGCCTTTGATAGTTCGGTTTTGATCTTTTCGAAATTTATGTCAGTGGCGTGGCGTGATAATTCAACAGGGGGAAGCAATTGGTTAATATCCAAAATTTATTATTATTATTCTACCTACAAATTTACTGCGTATTAATTGAACCTCCTCCATTAGCTACTTTTAACATTACTAATATTAAAGCACCCAGCAATCACGAACGGGAGGTTGTCAGTCGCAGTCACCTACACCGCATCTAATCATTAAACGCGTTCCGGACTTCTATAAAAAAAATTATAAAGTTTCGCCCAGAGTATTAGCACATTTTTTTTTATCTATTTACGTATTTTTCTGAATAGAAGAGTCAATAAAAGTAAAACCGAATTCGATCTCATTAACCATAAAAGTTTTTCGGAATTCGTGAAAACCCCCAGGGGTTTAATATCAAAAAATTCTTGCATCAGATTTTTCTTCAATTAAATTTAAAGCCTTTAGAAATAAAAGTGAATTGAATATCTCATTAAACCTAATATATAGTATGGAAATTCGTGAAAATGTACACAACCACTTTACACCCCCCAATGGGTTGGATATCGAAAAATTGAAAAAAAAAAAACATTTCTAGGTGCTTACATAAAGAACCCGCAGAAATAAAATCTATATCGGCATGTCCAATATATATAACGAAATCGTGAAAATGTGGAAAAATCCCTTTTCACGGACATTTGTTTTACTCAACCTCTATGCCTAAAAATCTGAATTTTTTTCCTTTAATTTCTTGAGTAGCATACGTACATATACGTACTAAGTTCCAACTTTCTTCTTCATAAGCCGTTTCTGAGATTTAAAAAACCATCACGAACCCACAGCCTTGCCCATATAAAAAAATTGTTTCTAGGATACCTCTTTATTGGCTTTATGTAGTCAATTTTTAGCTTTCTATGGATTGTGGTTTTTGAAAAATAAAAATCGGTATTATTTTCTTTCCACCCCCTCCCACCATCAGCCCCTTCACCAGTACCTCCAACATTTTTTCCCTGTTAGAAGTCTACTGGGCCTAACTCCTGTAAAATTTCTAAGATCATATGTGGTACGGTTCTTGAGATATACATACAAATGAAATTTTATTAAAAATGGCTATCGCCCCACTTTTGTGCTCCACCTCCCACCTCAAAAATTTTAATGGGCTCCACTTGTAATCCTATATACACAAACCAAATTTTACCTTCCTGGTATAATTGGTTCGGAAGATATTCTAATCCAAAGTTTTTTACCCCAACCCCTACATACCACCACCCGAATCAAAAATTGTAGCTTTTTATTAATCTCCTATTATTCCTGATGACAACTACCGAGTTTCAATCTTCTGACATCAACCGTTCAGGAGATATGTATTTTAGAATGTTTCAACCCCAGCTTTCAAGCACTTCGAACACATTGCTTTCTCCTCCACTCCCACACTCCTCAACACTTATCTCCAATTTTTTTGCAAATAGGTCCACTATCATAGTTCTACATAAGTTCCAAGTTTCAGTCTCCTAGCGTAAGTGGTTCCTGAGATCTAAAAACCAAATTAAATATAATTCAACTATTTACCACAATTCAATTCCAAACTTCTATCAGAATTCAATTCCTATCCTACTCTGGTAGCACTTATTTCTTCTCAGATCTCTGCTTGCTGATAGCTTCACCGCCACAGCCAGGAATGTGTGGAAGCAAATATTTTGTTGCATCCACCGTGGCGTGTACGAAAATTTTTTTTCATGACGTCACAGTGGGCTTACTACGGAATGAAATGAACGCTCATAGATGCAACTTTGAAATTGCTTCCATGTGTCTTCTTCTTGGATTCTTTTCGCTTGGCTTTTTCGTGGTGTTGCCAAATCGGCTGTGTGCGATATTCGCGTGTAGTTTCTTGCGAACTTTTATTTATACTGTGTCAAAGAAAATGTTTGAAACATAAATTTTTTTCGCGATTTTTCTGCGCGATTTAGAAAACGCATTTTAGATATAATATTTTCCCTTGCTTCCATGGACGCCACGCCACTGATTTATGTTGCAAAGTTCTGGCCAAGAAAATGTAAATTTCGCGTTCGATTTTTTTTCCTTCTGAGACAAGGTTATATGTGAGTGGATGGGAGCTAATAATTCTGCAAGGTGTGGAATGAATCTATGATAGTAATTCACCATTCCTGCGAATCTCTGTGCTTGCTTGATTGATTCAGGAGGTGGGAGACTTGCTATCGCTTGTACCCTGTCCTGTGACGGGAGAATGCCTTCTTTTGAGACTGTGTGGCTAAGGAATTGAAGAGATGCTGCGCCTAGTACACATTTCGATACTTTGATTGTAAGGCCGAAAGCGGCGAGTCTCTCAAATAAAAGAGTGAGATGTCTTTTATGTTGGTCTTCATCCTTGCTAGCTACCAAAATGTTATCAATGTAGACAAATGTGAAATCTAAACCGGTAGTGACTTCGTTCATAAAACGCTGGAACGTTTGACCGGCGTTTCGAAGTCCAAAACTCATCCTGGGGAATTCGAACAAACCAAAAGGTGTTGTTATGGCCGTTTTGTGGATGTCTTCAGGTGCGACTGACATCTGATGGTAAGCGCGAAACAGATCAATCTTTAAGAAGATTTGGCATCCTGCGAGTTGTATTGTGAAGTCATGTATGTGTGATATGGGATATCTGTCAGGTATAGTTGAAACATTTAATCTTCGATAATTCCCGCATGGCCGAATTTCCCCACTTTTCACTATATGTAATGGTGAAGAGACTGGGGAGCTCGAAGGGCGACAAATACCGAGCTCCATCATGTGCTTGAACTCAAGTTGCGCTGTTTTATGTTTTATAGGATTGAGTTTTCTTGGTTTTGAAAATGGACGTGGTCCTTCTGTTAGGATGTGGTGTACCACGTTGCGCTTTTCGAGAAAGCTAAAATTGGTTGCTGCTGTTAATGATGGGAACTTCCTTAGTATGTCACCAAAGGTAATATTGATGGAATAATTGATTGGGCTAGTCTGGGTGGCTTAGTGGCTAGAGCACTTGCCTTCGGCGCACCTGGTACCAGGTTCGAATCTGCTTGGTGACAAGTAATTTTCGAGAATGGTATTGGGTGCCGGACTACCAGTTCACTCAGCTGTAAATGAGTACCTGAGTTAAAAATCGGGGTAATAATCACGGACGAGCGTGTGGCTGACCACTGCACCTCTTAGTGTTCCGTTGGTCTAGTAATGAAGTAACTCTAGCATTACTTCAAGGCCTAGGCCCAATTCGGGCTGTTGCGCCATTGATTATTATAATTGATTGGGCTAGGAATGCTGGTATTAACTGTGCCAATTTTGTGTGTTAACTGGGTTGAGCTATCTATGAGTCGCTTCTGCTTCATGTCCACCATTAGACCGAAATGTTCTAAGAAGTCAGCGCCTATAATGGGCCTGTCTACTTGAGCAATTATGAATTCGTGAACGAACGATCGTCTTAAACCCAGATCAACATCTAATATTTTGCTGCCAAATGTTTTGATAGTTGTTCCATTTGCGGCTGCTAAGACAAAACTTTGGCTTTTTTTGTCATGTTTAGTTATTGTTTTGGGTGGGACAACTGACCGATCAGCGCCAGTGTCGATTAAGAAACTTAGTTTGTTATTGTGATCGTTAACGAAGAGGCGACGGCTTTTTAATAGCATCCCACTGTCCGCCGCATGAACAGTAGGATTTTTCAGCTTGTTGCTGAAGATGTTTAAGGGGTTGATTTGTTTTTGAAATTGCAGGGTACAGAGCATTTTTTAGCATTCGTCCCGAATTTTTCGTGGTACCAGCATGCACTTGAAGATTGTTGTTTCTTGTATTTATCAGATCTGGAAAACGAGCGGTTCCTAGATGAATTTCGGGATCTGCTAAATGGTCTCGTTTTTCTATTTTGAAAATGATTTTGTGAAATCATTCTCTTTAATTCTTCGATTTCATTCTCGAGCTTCACAATTTTTTCGTTGTCTGTGATGCTCGATTTTTCTTGAACAACAGATATGTTGCTCGAAGTGCGCATAGCCTCCCAAATTTTATCGGCTGTGTCTAAGATAGAATGCATATCCTTTTCCATTTGCGAAATTAGAGCTATGCTTATCAAATTGGGTAATCTTCCCAGCCAGAGTTTTTTAATGAATTTTGGGTTTGTGGCCTCCAATTTCTTCTTCAGAAATTAGTTTTTTAATTCGGGCCTCGATACTTAAAGAGTGTCTTTCTATAAGTGCCTTCTTTAAGTATGGGTATAAATTTTCTTTAGGAGGTGCTCAAAATACTCGCGTTAACAGGTTGTACCTAACGGGGCGGATTATTCGGAAAGGTTTCTTTTCGAAGCGCGGTAGATAGGACCCTAACAGTGGCAATTGCTTGATAGCAAAATGCATTGTTATTACAAAAACTGCTGCGATAAATTTATCGGTCTAAATTTATCACAGGGTGTTTGTAAAAATAATATTACTTAATGAAAATTTTATTTCGTTATGATGTGCGATAATTAATTCGTGTCGCTATGATAGCGATCGCTACAAGATAAATGTATGATTATGAAGAAAATCCTATAAGTCCTTCGTGTAGCTGCCATACAAATATCCTGTCAAAATGTCTTCACTTAATTTACGAAACTCACTATAACTCAAGTAATCGTTTGGCTATGAATTCGGAATTTTGTACAAATTACTTACTTACTTTCTTATTTATTTAATTATTACAGTTATTCTATAAGATATTTACAGTTTATACAATTTTTGTGGAGATCAGACGGGGAAAAAATTATTGTCTTCACAAGTATAGTGTATTATTTCTATTTGTTGACAAATTATGTCATTAATTAAAGTGATACTTCATTTAGGAAAATTCTTTTTAAAAACCTAACTTAAAACTATCTTACAATAAAACTAACTTATTTAGGCAGCTTAGAAACCACTCTACATTTTAAATACTCGTAGTACTGAATAGTTCTGTAACTAGGGGGTTGTCTAAGTTAAGGCATCTTTCGCGAAAATTGTTCATAGCTTTTTCCGACAGGTGTGAAATCGAACGAACTTTAGCTCAATCGTGGAGATGTCGTGTTGGAAAAGAAAACGGTTTGTTTAAAATTATTTTTAAACATTTATTTTGTAATACTTATAGCTTTTTCTTGTAAGTTTTAGCACACGGGTTCCAAATTGGGGATCTATATAAAATGATAGGCTTCATGGCTGATTTGAAGATCAAAAGTTATTTTCTTCGGAGAGCTTTGATTGCCGATTTATGAATAAATAAAGATCATGGATGCTCTTTGAAATTTTGCAGGTAACATGTTCCGTATAGTCACGGAAAGTGAATTTTGTATCAAGAATAAGACCGAGATATTTTAAATTTTTTGACCACTGAATCAGTTCTCCAAAAATATTTATTGAGGGATTTGGTAGACTGCGTTTTGTGATTTGCGTGAAAAAAAATAATTTGGCTTTTAGCCGGATTTATTTTTATATTCCATTTATAATAGAAACTTTGTAGCAGATCTAACTGGGATTGCAAATTTTGTACAAATTAGTTTTGAGCGAAAACGAAGTTCGAGCTTACTAGTCAGCAAAATCCTTTTACACCTTCTGGTACCCTCCATACAAACAATCCTTAAGATACGTGTTCAACAATATTGTCCGATAACTTTTGAACGCTTCAAGCTACGAATTTGAAATTTTGTACACATTAATTTTTGAATGGTTCCAAGGAAAAGGATAAATATGTAAGAAATCGAGTGAGTCCTTCCAGCACTTTCCATGTGAAAGTCCTTCAAAAAAGAAATTTTTTTTCGGTGACTCACCCAGTTCAAGATATAAAATTAAACACTGAATATTGTCTTTTAGATTTGAGTAGCAATCAAATGGGAGTCCTTAATAAAGAACATACAACATGCACACACGTAATTCTACTTTATCCCCAACTACAATATAAATCGGAGATCAGTATTTCAGTATTTCGGCTTGCAGCCGATCGTGACTGCTGTATGTTATTAGTACAGCATTCAAGAAGCTTGATTTATGACGTTCAGAGCAATATTGTGGAGTCTTTTAACAGCGAACGAATGTATGACCTGTATTGTAACAGATTTGTAACAATTTGAGTGCTAGCTAGACGATTTTGTATATTTAGCGTTTTTGAGTTATTATTGTTATTAGTGGTGCAAATGAAAATTTGTTGGCAATGCGTGATGCTATTTATGGGTGTAATAGTGGCAATTAAAAGAAAAATCTATCGGAACAAGTTAACTCGGTTCTTCACTTTCTCAAAAAATAAAGTATTGTGAATTGTGCGCGCAATCTCAAAATTTTATGGCACTATCACCAGTGATTAAGGTTGCCAGATAGTTGGCTGGAGAACCCGCCGAGTGAGCTATAGAAATAGCCCAAAACCCGCAAGAAGAATTATAGCCCGAATACAGTGCCCAACTTTGCAATTTTACAGTAGCAGTTGATGTGTTGAATACAGTTGCGACTTCGACCAAGAACTGTGAATTTCTAAGAAACAATGTAATGTTAATATGATATTTGTGAGGATACATAAATTTGTATTGATCACCATTTCAAAGCTCTTATTTGAAGAAAATATTTGGAACAATAATACAATATGAAGCCCTTGATGTAATAAGGGGTCAACTCAATTTTTAATAGCATGAGAGGGCTTGACATACTGACTCTTTATTGGATTCGGATGAAATTCAGCTGATACAGTTAACCCCTTACGATTTTATAATATTCTTAAGAATATTAATAAAATCATATAAAAAAGAATAAAATAATTTTAATGCAATAAGGGGCCAGAAAAGTAACGTTTTCTCATGTTTTTGGGAAAAGGAGTTAAACCCTTGTTGCTCCAAGGGCTTGAATTATATTTGAAATATAATTTTAATAATTAATAATTTTAATAATTTCAATTTTAATAATTCCATAACATAATCTAAATCTATTATTTTCTTCGATAAATGTGCACCAAAAATTTTACTGGCGCCTGGGTTATGAGAAAAAATAAGATCGTGCTTTTATGAATGATAAATTTATTTGTTTAAGTTAAAAAATGCAGCATCAACACTTAATAATCTAATTGCTTCATAATCGTCTTCGCTTAAATCACAGAAACTGTCTAAAGAAGATGAAGCCGGCTCTCGATTATCGTCATACATTTTTGAATTGAAGCGGTTCAATATATCTTTGGAGGGAGTGAAATTTTTGCAAAACGTGTGTGTAACCTGGCAAATTTTGTGACAAAAGATTTTGTGATATATTTCAAGACGCGACGAAAATTCGGGCTTATGCAAGAATATAAGTACCTTTAAGTGTACCCCAAGCCGTAAGAGAGAATCTAGCATTTGAAGTTGCATTCGATTGCGCTGCTAAACACAAGCTCCACTACTGCATTACTAACAGGAAGAGTAAACGTTTTTAGTGCAAAAAGAGCCAGGTCTTTAAACAGCTGCTCGCCTCTAGCATTCGCAGTATTTAGAACACATGCTCAGATATGTATTATGTCTATTTTTGAAAAACGCCATTATGTTCAGAAGCACTACTCGATTAGTGGTAGAGTGCCGAAGGAAATCCTTTTGATATCAAGGCCAGCGACGCTAATGCATTCTACCAAGGCTGTCGCCAAGTTTTGGCCGGTGTAACTTCAACAATAGCATGAAAGTTCGTAGCCATAGATTGGCGACTCATGCTGAAGTATCTTATGCACAGACCCATGAACTTTGTAACGGATACATCTGTTGCCTCGTCAGCAATTATGCCATAATTCTTTTATCAGTTCAATGAGAAGTACTGGCGCAACAACGGCTGAAATTAATTTTGAACATTTCGTTTGCTAATGCTTTCTAATTGTGAGCCCTTTATCACGATTCTGAGTACGCCTAGATGGTCAACAGCATTTATAGATGCATGCATTGCAACATAAACAGCCAGGAGCAAATCTGTAGTCTTCGCGTCCTTATTCACTTCGACGTAACCTGCCCAGAAATAAAAGTGAATACCAAGCTTATTTCAACAACATGCCCTAAAATCGTAATAACAATACAAACCATATTGGGTTAAACTGGATTGTAAGCTACGACTTAGAGCTCTCTCTTTTTCCATGTGCTTCATTGTTTTACCGTGTATCATTAGGTCACTGTGGTGGGCTCTTAAGTTGCATTTGCATAGTTTGGAACTAGCTTCACCCTTGCCATTATTTACATCTGCTTCACTTGAGGGTTGTAACCAATCTGAGCGAGGACGAACAACGCGATTTAGAAAAATTAAGTTCTTTCAGGAACATTTCAAAAGTGGATACATTGTTTTGGTATTTCATATTGGACAATAGTTTCATATATACCTATCCATTCATATAAAAGTAAATTCAATTTATTTCATTTCAACTTCGACGTCGATTGTGATACTGTGTTTCTAACAATGCTTGGAAATTACATGAAAGTTCAACTTCGGTAAAAAATTAAAAATCCATTTTCAAGACGATTTACAGGTTAAAAGACGTTATAAAATAACTAATAGTGTTATGTTACATATGCACAGGTAATTCTACTCACTTTTGACATTTTTTTCATTTTCCCATTTCGGCTTATAATGCTTAAGATACTTTCCCCATTTTTTCAGAAAAATTTCTAAGTAAATTTTATAAAATACGGAAACTTTTGAGCACTGTGAACAGTATGTGACACGAAGAACGAATAAATGGAAATCATAACTGTATACGAATTCAATGAATTTCATACATCGCGTTTGTATGGCATTTTTTAAAGGTTTACAATAATATCGAAGTCGACGGTGAAATTTAAGCATTGCCACATGTATAGTATTTAGTGTACTGAAGAAAATAATAATAATAAAAACGATTGATATTTCAGTTTTCCATTACTATTTTTTTCTTGTAAAACGTCTCTGTGGCAAACTAGTGAAATAGTACAATTTACGTTTGCCGAATAGCCCAAAAAGCTATAAGTAGCGTTTTGAAATTCGAACCCGCAAATTGGAAAATAAAATAGCCCAAATCGCGGGAAATAGCCCAATCTGGCAGCCTTACCAGTGATGAACAGCTTCAACGATTTTGGGAGATGGATGAGCTTCCACATAATGAAGTGACCATGTCACCTATTGACCAGAAATGCGAAACAATGTTCAAGGAAACTTTAACACCAAGGGAGTCGGGTCAATTTATAGCATGTTTACCATTCAAGGAAGATAGTGGCCCTAGAGCGAAAGCTTCTAAAAAACTCTCAATTAAAAATACAATATACGAACTTTATGCATGAATACGAAAATCTTGATCATATGAAAGTAATTAACGAAGAAGACATTGAAGGTCAACATTACTTTATGCCGCATTATTGTGTGCTGTAACCAAGTAGCACCACAACCAAGCTTAGGGTGTTATTTGATGCTTCGTGCAACACATCGTCATCAGTATCTCTTAATCAGCTTTTGCATAAGGTTGGCTCCGACTAGGGATGCTAAAAAAATATCGATATATCAAAATTGCGATATTTTTTAAACGATATATCAATAATATCGGCCGATATTTTTAAAAGCGATATATCGATATATCGATATTAAAATTCGACTATCGGACCCGATATTTTTTGTTAAGTATAGCGTATCTTAGATCTCGAACGCCATTTTTCATTTCTGCTTATTTTTGTGTCTATGTACCTACTTATACTTTGGCCGCAAATTCAGCTATTTCTAGTTGATATTTTACGTGGCAATCTAATAAGTTACTTAAGCCTAGTACTAACTAGAAGCGAAACGAAATTTCCCGTACAAATTTTTCGTTCGAGCGAAAATTGTTAGTGGATTTTGTATGTGATTTGACAGAAAATTACGTTTTCGCTTCTAGTTAGTACTAGGCTTTATGCCGAAGCAATCGGAAAACAGAACGTCTGAGTATCTAAAATTAAGCAAACATATGATTCTTAGCCTAGTGGGAACTCTGATTGGACATTGTCACATGAGGAAGCATCTCCATAGGATTAGCCTCATCATCATAATCATCAATGGCACGACAGCCCAAGTCGGGTCCTGGCCTCCTCAAGTCGTCGCCTCCAATCGTCTCGATCCAAAGACTGCGTCCTCCAGCTGCTAAGTTTTAAGATGGCTTTGCTGTCTTCATTAACCGAGTCTTCCCATCGCTTGCGTGGCTTGCTTACTGGCCTGTTACCACTCGCTTTGCCTTTAAGAGCACGCTTGGGGATTCTTGTGTCTTCCATCCGCTCTACATGGCCAGCCCACTGCAGTTTACGTAGTTTGATGAACGTTGAAGCTTCTGGCTTATTGAAGAGTTGATACACCTCATGGTTGTATCTTAGGATTAGCCTCTCTGAGAGTAAAATATGCAGAATTTGCGATGATGAAGACGAAACACTATATGATATATTTCTTAGGTATATTGAGATTTGGAGTTCACTTTCACTTTTATAAGCTTTAAACATAGTCGGGGAAAAACCTATTTAAGTATTTTTCTCCATTAAATCTCCTGGGGGAAAGTTTCAAATAGCCTCCTGGTTATTTCTTAGGTTGTCAGTCACATAGTTACCTACACCGCATCTCAGCATTAAACACGTTTCGGACCTCTACCCATAAAAAAATAAATTTGCGCCCAGACTGTTGGCAGATTTTTTAATATCACTTCGAAAGTGCATTTAGTCTTGTTTTTTTATTTATTCTGGGTAAAACTGTTTAAACCGCAAGACTCCACGTGATCAAGAAATGCCTCTCCTGAAAAGTTGTATTTTTTTACGTTTGATCCATTTTCTCGAAAACTACTCATGCCACCTCTGCTGTCAGATAAAGTAGCAAGAAATTTAAAATGTTTAATTATTTAATAATGTAATTGACGCTTTCTGTTCGTCAAAATTTGATGTGCAAGATATACAACCTTCGCAAAAATAATAAAATTGTCCAAAATGTCATTCGAGTAATTTCTGAGAAAATCGGTAATGAATTTTACACTGAAAAGCCTTTTGCAATATGCTCCCCCTAACGTTAAATTTGATACGGGAAGGCAGATAAGAATTTATTTTTCATTGCAAATATATTCGATATATCGATATTTCGATATTTTTTTTCGATATATCATCAGCCAGATATTGATATTTTTTCCAATATCGATATATCGATATATCGATATTTTTTCTCGATATTAACATCCCTAGCTCCGACAAGACCTATTTGACATCTTGATACGATTTCGTCAACATAGATTTGTACTCACTGGTGATATAGAAAAGATGTACCGACAAATTTTGATGAATGACCAAGATACAAATTTTCAACTGATCTTCTGGCGTAATGAACCTCATGAAAAGCTTAATATACAGGATGTCCGGTGCTCCGTGGACAACCTTGTAAGGGGTTATTCCTTGATATATTTTGATACAAAAATTATTCTACAGGGAGGGTCAATTTTCAATATCCGTGGAGATACAGGGTGGTCAAGAACAGCAGTGGCGGTCATATTGATTTTCAAGAGGGGGGCCATTGAAGTTCAGTAGCTACTGTACAGAAAATAGGTGTGGTAGCTACCCGTTACTGCAGCGTGGATGGAAATTGTGCAAATGCTATGGTCGCTGCGGTTGGTACTGCTTGAAAGTATCAACTTTTCATTTCCGCATCTAAATCACCAGATTTTGGCAACCGAATTTCAGAATATTAAAAAGCATTAACATCGCTCTGAAGGGATTTCTTTGATATCGTTCAATTTATCAGCTGATTGTATGATATCAAAAATTTTAACCTGTATTGTATGATTGTCTTTAAGTAATGGAAAATTGAATAGCATGGGTAGGAACTAGAAAATAAAATTAATTGATTCCAAAGCTTGGTGAACATAATTTTCGATTTCAGTAGAAGTCGTTGTTGATCTCGATTTTGACAAAATTTGGAAGCCCAAACAGACTTCAAGATTTTGAGACTTCGAGATTTTGAGAGTTTAGTTAAAATTCGAGATTTCGCCAAATCCAGTTTGAAATCTTTGGATGCTAATTTGCTGAGACCACTAGAAAAGTAGTGTATTTAATTTTTATTGCTTCTACTATCATACATATTTGATGAAACTCAATATTGGGCATTAAAATCCGAACCCTATATATTAGGCCCAACGAATAAGTGATCATTCCAGTTATTAAGTTACTACAATACTTAAAATCTACGAAAGAAATATTTTATATCAATGTAATTTATTAGGTTCATATATCACTTAGTCTCCTTATTGAGTCGATCTATAGTAGTTTAGATAACTGCCACCATAACCTAACCTAACCTACTCTCCTAATTCAAAACTTTAAAAAACCAAACTCGGAAATTCTTATTTTGGAAACGAGGAAACGATACTATATAGGCCCTATGTCGATATCTTGGGAGTTTTGTTAATCTTATACAATTTTGGTTTCTTTCAGGTCCTTGAGGCACGCATTCCCCATATATTACCGAGATAAAACTTAAATCGTATTTTTTTTTACACTAATTCGAGCCTGCGAAAAAAATTCAAAATTTTTAAATTGAGTGATTAGCTTTGATTAGAGTTTAACTTACCCTTTTTACCCGATTGGATTTCAAATTCATCCAAATATGCGAAATATATTAGAATTTGTTAGAATCTTATCGAAATCTCGACATTTCGGTAAATCGAGTTTTAAATCTTTGGATGTAAATCAGTTATTAATATGTAATAGTTACTGTAAATACTCATAATTAAGTTCTAATAGCTGATTTACAATGCAATATTTCAAACTGGATTTGCAGAAATCTCGTGATTTCGACAAAACTATTAAGATCTACTGGATTACCCATAAATTTGAATAAATTTGATATCGGCTCTGGTGACTAGGTTTTGTGAAAACATAGTTCAAAATCCACTTAAAACGACCTGGATAGCAATGATATTGTGTTTCACTGCATTTACCACAATTTACGTCTTAATTTAGGTTTAGGATGCACATTATAAAAATTGTACAAGTATAACCCAAATCTAAATTGATAATTTTGAAATATTGTAATGTACAGTCTTCTTTTCAATCAGGAGACAACAGACAAAAGAAGGATTAAAGAAAAACATAAGAAGAAATCTGATTTAATTGCATTATACTTTATTAAGTGCATTATACTTTATAAAGTGTATCTATTAATCTAATAGTCTCATATAATTTTTCTTTGAAGCAGATGTGATAAAGTAATCATGGGTGACGAATTTGTTAGGGGGGGCCATGGCCCCTATGGCCCCCCCTCTATGACCGCCACTGAAGAACAGTGGGTCGGACCTGTACCCTCACTAACTTAAAACGTTATATCTTGAAAACTAATAAATCAAATTACCTTTCTTATGATGTAATACCTCAAATTGTAATTGCACCCGATCTTGAGATATTTACTTCAAAACACAAATTTTTGCTACTTGAACCCTAAGATTCCGTGATCAATGTAGTTTTTCTCAGAAAACGCCATTATAAAAATGTCAGTTTAATTTAATTTTTTTATTTGTCATATTATTGCCTACAAAAGTTGCATACATATGAAGGAGTTACGTTTTACTTTACTGCTAGTAATAGGCGAAAATACATATCGTTTAAAAATTTAATATGACATATGGTGCCCTCGTTCAAAAAACCTGTTTAAATTGTTGATTCTACTTAAGAATTTTTATTGCCTATTTATTTCTATTTTAAGTATCGAGGAAATCAATTAAATGTAAATGAGAGTCAATACGATTGAAGCACTTACCTGGATGTGGTAGGTAAAACTGGGTACAGTACTTTGGCTCTTTTAGTGTGGTACCTAACAAAATAAAACGCCTATAAAAGCTAAACTACCTTCATATTTTCATCAGTTTCAGTTACATTGCTAGAAGTAGAAGGTATTAGTAGAATTTAGAAAATGATTTCAAAATTCCTGAATACTTCAATGAAAAATATGGAGACATTATGTTCATGTATGGAGAATGTCACGACAATACACGAGCTATCATCAGAGATATCCTCATCGACGGACACCTGAAAGAAAAGTATTTCAAGACATTTACAGAAGGATTCAGGAAACTGGCAGCACTAGGACAAGCAGAGTAAATGCAAATCCTGCGCCAATAATCGCTGTTCAGATCGATGGAAGAATACTGCAGGAAGTTCAAAATGATCCATCAATCAGTATCCGACGCTTGGCATTGCAGTTGAACATCTCTAAGTGGGAAGTTTGGAGTGTTTTAAAAGCAGAGCACTTGGATCCCCACCATCACACATCAGTACCGGAGCTGCTACCCATTGATTTGCCCAAAAGGATGCAGTTTTTCAATTGGAGATTTAGCGATTTCATTGAACCTATTATGATTCCGCCTACCCTCAATAGTTCTAATTACTTACATTTTTTAACAAATGATCTACAGGACTTTTTGTATGATATTTCACTGGTACAGTTGGCTTCCATGTTTTACCAACACAATCATGCTCCACTTCATTACGGCCGACAAATCACAGATTGGCTAAATTCCAATTATAGCAATCGCTGGATCGGTAGAAATGGACCGCTACACTGGCCTGCGAGATCTCCTGATCTAACTATTATGGATTTTTACTTTATCATTTTTTAATAATAAAGTATTGTTATCGACCTGTCATTTTAAAAAAAATTGCTACCCTCAAATTTTGTATTTTCACGTTTTAGGACTAGAAGACCCCAAAAAAGCAAAAAAAAAAATTGTCCGTCTTTCCGCCGTAGACGCCGTACGCAAAACCGTTTGAAGGTGCGTAGCTCACAAACCCTTTGAGATATTAAGTTGAAATTTTAATGGTGGGTAGAGTGGGTGAACGCCTACAAGTGGTAGCTTTTGGAGGGTGTTGGTGTAAGGGGGAGGAGGGGGGAACGTTTTAGATGAATAATTTTGGTTTCTAGATCTCAGGAACCGCTTATGCTAGGAGGGTGAAAGTTGGAACTTATGAAGTACTATGATAGTGGATCAATTTGCAAAAAAATGGTCGATAGGGGTTGAGAGGTGTGCGAGTGGGAGGGAGAACAATACGTTCAAAACGCTTGTCAACTGGGATTGATACATTCTAAAATCCATATCTCCTGAACGATTAATGTCAGATGGCCGACGTTTAGTAGTTGTATTAAGGGATACTAGGAAACTAGAAAGGAGTTAACATTTTTAGTGGGAGTAGTGAGGCATGGTGGTGGGGGGTGATAAACTTTGAATTACAATATCTTCTGACTCAATTGTGCCAGGAAGATAAAATTTGGTTTCTGTATATACAACTACCAGTGAAATCTACTGAATGTAAAATTTTTGAGGGGGAGGTGAAGCGCTGAAGGTTGGAGACAGCCCTTTTTCAAAAAAATTAATTTTTATATCTCATGAACCGTATCAGATTTGATCTTGAAATTTTTCCAGGAGTTAGGACCATTAGACCTCTAGCGGAGAAAAAACAGCAGTTGAGGAATATGAATACCAAGAGAACACTCGCCAAACGAGCTTTAGTGTGCATTCAAAATGAAGGTGGTCATTTTGAACACATATTATAATAAAAATATTTGAAATAAAAACCATTATTAAATTCTTTCAATTCAAGCAAGTGGCGTAGATCAACACTGCACTGATTTTTTAAATATTTAATTTTTATTAATTTTTATTTTATTTTATACCTATTACTTCCAAAATGTTAATCGTAACTCATACATATGTATGCAGCTTTTGTAGGTAATAATACGGCTCATAAAAAAATAAAATTAAAATGACATTTTTATAATGGGGTTTTCTGAGAAAAACTACATACTACAACTACATCACTGAATTTTTATGGTTGACGTAGCAAAAATCTGTGTTTTCGAGTAAATATCTCAAGATTGGGTGCAGTTACAATTTACACTGTTACATCAAATGAAAGGTAATTCGATTGCCTAAAAAATGTGTTATAACACTTTGCCTTGTGATTATTCGTTTTCAAGATTTAACGTTTTAAGTGAGTGAGGGTACCGGTCAAAAACACTTTTCTTAATAATTGACCCACCCTGTAGAACAATTTTTTTCTCCAAATATATCAAGGAATAACCCCTTACAAGGTGGCACACGGAGTGCCAAACACCCTGTATAGAGTCACTGTAGAAGTATGCCAAAAAAATGTTTGACAGGGGCTGCAAGGTACGGGGGTGGGGGGGTGGTTTTTCATATCTCAGAAACGGCTTATGCTAGAAAGTTGAAACTTAGTATGTATATGTAGAAGTACTACAGGAGTAATTAAAGCAAAAAAAAATTTAAAATTTTATTGATGTACAGAGCTGGGGTAAAAAAAATTACCGTGAAAAGGGATTTTCAAACATTTTCATGAATTTCGTTATTTCAAGCAGCTAAAGAATAACCAGGAGGCTATTTGGAACGTTATTTTTAAGGTTATCAGTCGCATAGTGACCTTCACCGCATCTCAGTATTAAATACGTTTCGGACTTCTACCCAAAAAATAATAAAGTTGCGCCCAGACTGTTGGCAGATTTTTTGTATGGGGACTGATGAAGGACCTTGTCTACGCAACGGCTGTAGTAACATTGGAAGATTTAAACACCAGGATCGATGCGGCGGCAACAGAAGTAGGGCAGGAGTTGAGGAGTATGAATAGCTAGAGAACACGAGCTTTAGAGTGCATTCAAAATCAAGGTGGCCATTTTGAACATATATTGTAATTAAAAAATTTTTAAGTAGAGCATAAAAACTATTAATAAATTCTTTTAGTTCAAGCAAAGAGTGTAGATAAATATGTTCTTCTGTTTTGCATAAAAGTTCAATATTTTTGGAATGTCATAAGCATAATTGCATAAAGTATGAAATTTCAAAAAAATTTGCTACCCTGAAATTTTGTATTTACACGTTTTAGGACTAGTAAACACCAAAAACGAAAAAAAAAAAATTTCCGTCTGTCCGCCGTAGACGCCGTACGCCGTACGCAAAACCGTTTGAAGGCGCGTAGCTCCCAAGCCGGTTGAGGTATTAAGTTGAAATTTGATTGGGTAAACTCCTACGACTGGTATCTTTTGAGGGGGTGGAGGTGTAAGGGGGGGGGGGTGAGGTGGGAGCATTTTTGACGAAAAATTTTGGTTTCCAGAAAAACTTTGGATTACAATATCTCCCGAACCAATTACAGCAGGAAAATAAAATTTTGTTTCTGTATATGGGATCACAAGAGGAGTCTACTGAACGTAAACTTTTTGAGGGGCGAGGTAGAGCACGAAAGTGGGGGGATAGCAATTTCTAAAAAAATTTCATTTTTATATCTCGAAACCGTATCAGATATGATCTTGAAAATTTTTACAGAAGTTGCGGTCGGTAGACCTCTAGTTGGAAAAAAATGTTAGGGACGTAGGTGTAGAAAGGGAAAAAAATCTGATTTTTATTTTTAAAAACCGTAATGAATAGAAAGCTAATAATTTAGGATTATATAGAGCCACTATAGTGACATCCTAGAAAAATAAAATTTTTGATAGGGGTAGCAAGGTATGGGGATGAGGGGTGGTTTTTATATCTCAGAAACGGCTTATGCTAGAAAGTCGAAACTTAAACTGTAAATCTATTACTAGAGTTATTAAAGCAAAAAAAAAGTTCAAATTTTTTTTGGAATTTAGAGCTTGAGTAAAAAAAAATTTCCGTGAATCCACATTTTCACGAATTTCGTTAAAACTTTTAGACATGTGGAGGAATCGAAGCAATTTTACTTCTGCGGGCTCTTTACATAAGCGCCTAGAAACGTTCCTCCGAATTTTTCGATATCCAACCCCGAACATCCCGTTCGGTGGTTGTGTACATATTCACAAATTCAGATATATTTCTTATGCCTATTGAGATTTGGAATTCACTTTCACTTTCAAAAGTATTTAAGTATTTTTCAATATTAAACTCCCTGGGGGTGTAAAGTATTATTTTCACTGATTCCGAAAGTCTCTTAGGTTTAATATGATCGATTTCGCTTTTACTGCTATGGAATCTTCTATTCATAAAAAAATAAAAAAACATACTGCAGTCACGATCGGCTGCAAGCCAATCGTATAATACTCTAGATGAATACTGAACTCCGATTTATATTGTAGTTGGGGATAAAGTAGAATTACGTGTTTGCATGTTGTATGTCCTTTATTAAGGACTGCCATTAGATTGCTACTCAAAACTAAAAGACAATATTCAGTGTTTAATTTCATATCTTGAACTGGGTAAGTCATCGGAAAAAAATATCCTTTTTGAAGGACTTTCACATGGGAGGTGCAAAAGTTATCGGAAAATGTTGTATGGCAGCTACCAGAAGGAGTAATAGGATTTTGCTGATTAGTAAACTCGAACTTCGTTTTCACTCAAAACTAATTTGTACAAAATTCCGAGTTCATAGCTAAAAGATTACTTGAGTTATAGTGAGTTCCGTAAATTAAGTGAAGACGTTTTGACAGGATATTTGCATGGCAGCTACACGAAGGACTAATAGGATTTTCTTCATAATCATGCATTAAGCTCCAACTATTGGAAAATTAACACATACCAAATTTCAAAGACGTAGCTTAAACCCTTCTGAAGTTATCGGCCAATATTCTTGAACACGTCCTTTAAGGACATTTTGTATGGGAACTACCAGAAGGAGTAAATGGATTTCGCTGTCTAGTAAACTCGAACTTCCTTTTCACTCAAAACTAATTTGTACAAAATTCCCAAATTGTAGCTAAAAGATTACTTGAGTTATAGTGAGTTTCGTAAATTAAGTGAATACATTTTGACAGGATATTTGTATGGCAGCTACACGAAGGACTAACAGGATTTTCTTCATAACCATATATTTAGCTCTAACTATTGGAAAAATAACACATACAAAATTTCAAAGTCGTAGCTTAAACCCTTCTGAAGTTGTCGACCAATATTCTTGAACACGTGTTTTAAGGACATTTTGTATGGCAGCTACCCGAAGGAGTAGGACGATTTTGCCCGTTAACGAACGTAGCCTTACAAATTCAAAATTTCAAGATCCTAGGTGAAAGCGTTCTTGAGTTATCGTGTTCACGGACAGACGGACGGACGGACGGACGGACGGACGGACGGACGGACGGACGGACGGACTGACGGACAGACGGACGTCAGGCAGATTTGAGGTTTTTGGCCACAAAAATAATGTATAACTTTTTTTCGTCCGAGGGCAACTTTATTATTTTATTGGTAGAAGTCCGAAATATGCGGTGTAGGTTACTATGCGACTGACAACCTAAAATATTATGTTCCAAATTGCCTCCTGGTTATTCCTTAGGTTGTCAGTCTCATACTAACCTACACCGCATCTCAGCATTAAGCACGTTTCGGACTTCTACCCATAAAATAATAAAGTTGCGCTCAGACTGTTGGCAAATTTTTTTGCTTTATTTATTAACTTAACTTAACTTATGCAATGCAAGTGTATGCAACTTCTGTAGGTAATAATATGACAAAAAAAATTAAATTAAACTGACATTTTTATAATGGGGTTTTCTGAGAAAAACTACATTGATTACGGAATTTTAGGGTTGAAGTAGCAGAAATTTGTGTTTTGAAGTAAATATCTCAAGATGGGGTGCAGTTAATGAAAGGTAATTCGATTCCCTAAAAAACAAGTTATAACACTTGAAATTCTGATTTTTAGTTTTCAAGATATGACGTTTTAAGTGAGTGAGGGTACAGGTCCGAAACATTGTTCTTGACCACCCTGTATCTCCACGGATATTGAAAATTGACCCTCCCTGTAGAACAATTTTTGTCTCAAAATATATCAAGGAATAACCCGTTACAAGATTGTCCACGGAGTACCGGACACCCTGTCAGCTCCTTATACAGCCAGTAATGCCTTCATACATTAGGTTTGGGAGGCATGTCCGAATTTCCCTTGGCATCACGAATGACGATTTCAGACTTTTACGTTGATGACTTAAGGACAGGTAATGATGATATTCAAAAAGCTATGGAGGTGCAAAAAGAAATTACAGAGTTATTGAGTTTGGCGGGATTTCAATTGCGTAAGTGGTGTGCAAATCACAGCCTATTGTTGAAAGAAGTCCCTCCAGAGGATATCGAACACAGTCTGGATCTCACAGGAGGACCTGATGATGACATCAAAACGCTCGGACTGTCATGGGAGCCCAGTTCCGATATTATTGCGATTAAGACCGTGTGAAACGAACAGAAAGGGTAACAAAACGCACTGTGTTATCGGATGTGGCCCACATTTTTGATCCAATTGGATTAGTCAGTCCTGTAGTAGTCATTGCAAAGTTATTCATTCAAGAATTTTGAAAACAGAAACTTGATTGGGACGCAGCATTATCCATGAATCTCCATTCAAAAAGTTAGAATTCAGACAGCGAATGAAATGTCTGAACGATGTTGCTATCCCTAGACATGTTCGTATTTCGAACTCAGGCACCAATGTGCAAATTTATCCATTCTAAGGTGCCTCCGAACGAGCATTCGGTGTGGCACTATACATTAGATCATCAAATGAATCCAATAACGTTGGTATCAAATTGCTGTGTTCGAAATCAAGAGTGGCACCAACAAAGATAGTGACAATTCCTCGGTCGGAATTACAAGCTGCAAAAATAGCAGCTGTGTTGTGTCATCGAGTAAAAGAGACATTACAGCTTCATGAAGACAGCATATATTTTTGGACCCATTCCGAAATAGTTCTACACTGACTCAATTCAGAGTGTTCATCATTCAAAACGTTTGTGGCAAATAGAATATCTTTTATACAACGTCATTCGTACATATCACATTGCAGACATATGAGCTCTGGTAATAACCCTGGAAATCATATTTCAAGAGGTATTGCCCCAGAGCGTTTAAAAGGTATCGAAAATAGGTTTCATGGCCCAAGGTTTTTACGAAAACCAATATCTCAATGGCCAGGACAATTGAAATTAAAGGAAGACATTATTGAAGAAAAAAACTTATCAAAGCCGTGTTAGCCACGTCGCGAACTGACAATCATTTTATT
Organism: Beris morrisii; assembly: GCA_951812415.1. Lineage (NCBI taxonomy): Eukaryota > Metazoa > Arthropoda > Insecta > Diptera > Stratiomyidae > Beris > Beris morrisii. Next base: position 89,038,881 of record OX638310.1, on the reverse strand, counting down.
TTCGAAATAAATCACAAGAATTGATTTTCATTCCTATTAAGAACTACAGCTTATGTCCTCATATTCGTCAGCATCAAATCAGAAAAGGCTCCAAAAAGAGGGTTTCTCCAGATGATAGAGATCCAGAACGCATTAACACTGATCATAAAGACACTTCAAGATCGCAAATTTCACGACGAAATTAAGATTCTTCGAACGCAAGGTCAGTTGAACAAGAACAATAGGCTATCTTCACTTACCCCATTTATCGATGTAAATGGCTTGTTAAGAGTTGGTGGCAGATTCGAAGCATCAAATTTGTCTTTTGATGCAAAGCATCCAATGCTTTTGCCGGCTGAGGAACCACTTACTAATATAATCATGACTGAGGTTCATGTACAAAACCACCACGTAGGAGCTCAAAACTTATTGTCTATAACGCCGCAAACATTTTGGCCTATAAATGGAAAGCGAATGCTAATAGCACAGTTCATAATTGTATGCAATGTTTCAGAACAAAACCAATGCCACTGAATCAGCTCATGGGAAACTTGCCAAGATCATGCTTGCAATCCAGTTCACCATTTTTAGTCACTGGAGTAGATTTTGCAGGCCCAGCGTGAACCCATTATAAATTACGAGGAAAGAGGCCTCAAAAATTTTATATCGTAGTGTTTTGTTGTTTTGCGACCAAAGCCATCCATCTAGAGATGTTGGCGGATTTGTCCGCGGAAGGATTCATAGGCGCATTGCGAAAATTTTGGAGTAGAAGAGGTCGTTGCAAAACACTATATTCAGACAATGCAACAAACTTCGTAAGAGGTTTTAACCAGTTGGGTGAACTATATGAAATTCTCAATCAACGCCTGACCAAAGAAAAAATTTATTCAGAATGCATCAACAAAGGCGTGGATTTTCAATTTATTACTCCACAGGCACCACATTTTGGTGGACTGTGGGAGAGTGCAGTGAAGGCAATGAAGTCGCTTCTTTATAAAACAATGAGATCTGCCTCTCTTACCTACGAGGAACTGTGCACGCTCACAGCTGAGATCGAAGCGATTTTGAACTCTAGGCCATTAACCCCGCTTTCGACAGATACCAATGATCTTGCGGCACTAACTCCAGGGCACTTCCTGATTGGCAATCAACTAAAACTTCAGTAGTAGATCCTTCTGTCGACACCAAAGAAATGAGCAACGTAGGTTAGGTTAGGTTACAGTGGCGACCAAAGCCTCACATAGACCCACGAGGGTTCATAGTGATACCACTAAAAAACAGGAGACCCAATGTACCTATGATAGTTGCGCTTGCGCTTCGATCTGTACTGAGAGCTCCTCGTTAAATTCAAAGGTCCCTGTTACCGTAGCATAGTTTAGCAGACTCTGCATGCTGTTAAACGAGACTTCTTTAAGATTTGTGAAGGTCGGTGAACCAAGAGCCTTCACCCGTCTCCTAGCAAGAGCTGAGCAGTTGCACAGAAGGTGTTCTAGCGTTTCCCGTTCCCCGGGTAGTTTACAGTTCCTGCAGAGGTCATTAGTAATTAGCCCCATTCTATACGCATGCGCCCCAATCAAACAATGGTCGGTAATAATTCCGACTAAAGTTGCGCATTGCGCCCTTGGTAGTGCTAACATGAGTTTAGTTTTTTTCTCATTTTGAGTGTTCCACATTTGTTTCGTGGTTCTGGAGGTTGATGTAGCCTGCCACCTAGCCTCGGACAGGCTTACCATCTTCTGTTCTAGGGAGTTGTGAACGACGTTAAGAGGCGGTGGTACCGAAACCGCGGTTTCTTGCCCAAGGTCTGCACCTTTTTTAGCAAGATCATCCGCGAGTTCGTTTCCTAAAATACCACTGTGCCCTGGAACCCAGCAGAGTTCCACTTTTCTATTTGAGCACAGTTTCTGTAAAGCGCGTCGACAGTTAAGTACTGCCTTGGATTTGATAATGCAGGATTTCAAAGCCATTAAGGCTGCTTGGCTATCCGTATGGATAAAAACTGCCTTATCCCTTTTTCGCGATTTGTGAGCTATCTCCGTCGCCTTCTGAATTGCCAGTACCTCCGCTTGGAAAATACTGCAATTATTCGGCAGTCTGTAGCAAGAGTATGCTGGAAGATCAAGTGAGTGCACGGCTGCGCCCACTCCGTCCTCCGTCTTAGAACCGTCAGTATAGATGTTAATCGACCCCGCAGTGTCACCGGCTCTTACCTTCCAGTATTCTCTGCTTGGTACGTTTATGGCGAACTTCCTGTCAAACCAGAGCTTAGGATCTCCATAGTCCGTAGTCCCTGTTGTAGGTAGGCTGATGTTACTGTGCCCGTATGTACATGCTTTGAACTGGCTGGACTCTCTGAGTCTTAGGTCGCATTTGCATGCTACGTATTTTGCGAACAGGTCAATTGGTTGGGAGAGAGAAGGACGTTGAGCGAGTCTGAAGAGGTGGTACAAAGGGCGCCTGTTGAGCAACCTAACAAGATGGTTAGCTTTCTAAAACGAGAATTTTGGTGTCGGTGGCATTGGAAATATATATCCACACTACAGCAGCGTTACAAGTGGAAAACAAAATGTCAAAATGAGGCACCTAGGTTACTTGTCCTTATAAAAGAAGACAATTTACCTCCCACTCAGTGGAGATTGGGACGAATTATTAAAGTTTACAAAGGAAATGATGACCTCATCAGAGTCGTAGACGTCAAAACAGCATTTGAAATTTTCAAACGTGCAATTCACAAGCTATGTCCTATGCCATTAGAAGAAAATAAAGCAATAACTGAAAACCACGATCGACAAAGACCAAAAATGTTGAAACTTGGATTTGGATAGTACTATAGTAGTAGCATGTTGAAAAAAATATATTTTTTTTATAGGGGTAAGTAATATGGTACGGGGGTGGGGGGTGTTTTTTCTAACTATAGAACGGCTTATGGTAGAAAGTTGAAACTCGGTATGTATATGTATGTCAACTAGAAAAGTAATTTAGATGAACAAAAATTTTAAATATCCATTAGCGTATGGAAGAGGGGCCAAAAGAATGATCAGTGAAAATGGAATGCATATATTTTCACGATTTTCGTCATATATATATATGTATTAGGTCTTTCCAAATATTGAATTCATTTCTATTGTACGGATTCTTCATATAAATACCTAGAAAGTGTTTTCAGGATTTTTTGAAATTCGACCCCCACGGTTGTGTAAATGGGTTGTATACATTTTCACGAATACAGCCATGTCCCTCCGGTCTGATTAGATATCGAATAACTTTTTACTTGCACGGGATTGTTTAATAATCACCTAAAACTCCTTTTCAAGTTTTTTCCTTTTTCAACACCTAAGAGGGTATAAACGGTTTGAACACGTTTTCACGAATTTCGTCATATCTCTTAGGAGTGATAAGACATGGGATTGGTTTGCACTTCCTCGCAGTTTCTTTACATATATCTAAAAACTGATTTCAGGATTTTTTGATATTCAACCGCAAAGAGTGTGCAAGGGGGTTGCATATGTTTTCACAAATTCCTGCATATTTCTTAGTTCTGATGAGATATCGAATTAATTTTTACTTCCTAAGGCTTCCAACATAATCGTCAAAAAGCTGATTTCAGTGTTTTTAGATATTGAACTCCAACAGGACGTAAGGCTTTCGACATATTTCTTGAGATTGATGAGATATCAGACTGGTTTTCACTTCCACAGACTTTTTATATAATCACCTACAAATGCATTTCCGATTTCATGTAATGGCCAAAAAACTCCTAATCGCGTATTAACTGATATACTATGACTTAGACCTCTTCCCGGAGTATGACTCAATTATGTAATTCATGTGTTATATGTGACAGCGGCGTTTAAGTATTCTAGCACGACCCCATTCTAACCGCTTCACGAATCTTTTTTAGGTTTTCAGTCACATAGTATTATTCACCGCGTCTCAGAATTAAACGCGTTCTGGACTTCTGCCCGAAAATAATAAAGTTGCGCCCAGACTGTTGGCAGATTTTTACTATAAAAGCCGCGGGATCAGATCAAAGTGGCCATTCGTAAACGATCAGTTGTTAAAGAAAAAACTCTCTTTCAGAGTACCCGCAGACTAGAGATTTAAAATCGCGCGATAGTTTAGTTGATTGGCTACTGGCTATGAAGCTATATGGAAGGGCGCACACCGAAACTAAACAATCGTCCAAACTAAACAGTTTAATAGGCAGGCCAGATCCCTTTCGATCGATGTGTGACTGAACTCTCGCATTGGCACGGCGGCTTATAAACTTGCGCACACGGACCAAATTAAAAATCTCACATGACCGCTTTTCTCTCTGCATTCAGTCGTATCTTGGCAGTATAGCTGTCTGGTGTGATGCAGATTACAGCATTAATACTCTTCCTGCGGTGGTGGTAGGTTGATATGAGTACCAATTGACTGTAACAATCGGCCGGTGGTTGAGTAATGTGCGGATGAACAACGAGTAAACAGTTTAGTCGGGCAGATAAGAGTGTGCACGGCTCGATGTGATTGAACAGTTGCGCAACTATCTAGTCTCAAGTATGCGCTATGCCTAAAACTACCTGTGCTGACATAATTTTTTCTTGATTTTAAAGAAAAATTAGGAAGTTTTGAATGATGGATATTGAAGTAGCAGGTAAGTATTTGATTTTTACAATATATGGTTTTTAAAGGATATATAGTTTTTAAACTAGGTAGTTTTGAATTTTGGTAAAATTTGAGATCTGTTTTTTGGAAAAGGTACATTTTCAAAATTGATTAAGTTATGTACCTCCGTAAGACCCCGTCAAAATTTGTGTGACAATATGAAGGTCAAATATTCATAAGGAGTCACAAGAATTTTCTGCAAATATTTGCATATTCAGATTTTATAACAGTTTATGTTGATAACGGAAATTCGAAATATTCGTACTTTTAGTTCTACTACAATTTTTTCTCGTTCCTTGTAGGATCATCTGGAGTTATATAACTGACAAGAAATTATTAATACGGAGTGATGGAAGAAAGCGGATACTGCGACTTTAACAAAAAGTTGGAATTTTTGGAAAATTACCTATGTCAATGTGCGAGTTTAGCGGAGAATTTGCTGGGTGCATTTAAGAAGAAAGTGCAGAGTTTTAAGGCGAAGTTCAAAAGTAAATGGTTAGCTGCAAGCAGGATGGATAGTATATTTAGGAAGAAAAACGATGAGCGCGTGGGTGGACAGCTGTGGACTGGGGGTTGATGCCTCAAAAACAGAGTTGGTCCTCTTCACGCGTAAAACCAAAATCTGTTAATTTTCCTGAATAGGTGGCAGTCTGACCTTTAATTTGAGCTATAGCCAGGTCATATCCGGTGAATAGTTTTCCGGAAATCCGGTTTTTTACAGTCGAAAGTTTTCGAAAAAAAGCGGAAAATTTTGCCGATTTTCCACAGTTTCAGCCACGGATGGGCCAATTTCCACGCGATTTTCATTCTGTTAATTTTCCTGAATAGGTGGCAGTCTGACCTTTAATTTGAGCTATAGCCAGATCATATCCGGTGAATAGTTTTGCAGTCGAAAGTTTTTGACTCACTGGATGTACACGGCCATAGTCAGGCCTATCCTGGATGTTTATGGGAAGAGTGTAGCAGCAAAAAGTGCCGTACGACTAAGACAGTCAGATAACTGGGTATTTAGACCTGGGGGGCACAGCTGCATACTCGGACGGTTTACTGAATGTAACCCGTTAGAGGATACATACTACTTGATTCCGCAACTCGAACTCTCTAAGAGATTCTCAGCGAGGATTCCTAGCAGAGTGGGGTTGAATGTGGATCAGCCCCACGAAGGTGTCTTTCATATCTACACGGGCGGTTCGAAGACAGACGCGGGTACAGGGGAGGATTATTCTCCGCCAACCTAAACTATAGTGAGGCATTCAGAATACCGGACTGCTGTAGTGTAGGCAGAGATGATGGGAATCGTTCAGGCTTGCAATCTGCTAGAAGATTATGCAATGCGGAACAAACCCGTCGTCGTCGACAAAGGCGTTTGACTCACACTTGATCAAATCCCGCCTCGTGAGGCTATGCAGGGATAAGATTAGTGCGTTATGCACACATTTTAATATAACAATTTGTTGGGTTCTGGGTCACAGCGGGATTCCGGGAAATGTGGCTGCGGATGAATTTGCAAGGAGAGGTTCGGCGCTGAATCAACATCAACTATAAAAACAAATTCTATTTAACTTTTAATAAAGTTAAATTTCACCAAAAAAATTAACTGATAAAATCTTTAATATTGAAAGAGTTTTTAATAAATTATTTATTTAATTTAATTTTTTGTAATATTTAATAATCAATTGATTATTTTTTAAGATGTGATTCAATCAACTGATCAAATTCGACTGAAAAAACTCGAATTCATTTTTTTAAAAAACGAAATCGTTGACGTCTATGATTGTAACTAAAAAAAAATCACAAAGTCGTCTGAAATCGTAGTTGTATTAACACTCAGTTAACGAGAAAAATATTAATATCATTAAACGCCACTACATATTCACGAATTCTGATATATTTCTTAGGACTACCGAGATATCAAATTCACTTTCACTTCTAAAAGCTTTAAATATAATCGTTATTTTTTAGGTTGTCAGTCGCATATTAACCTACACCGCATCTCAGCATTAAACGGGTTCCGTACATCTATCTATAAAATAATGAAGTTGCGCTCAAACTGTTAACAAATTTTTCTTTTTGCCACCGTAAAGCTATCTGCGTCCATATCGGGCTTAGCTTAGCAGTTTTACCAATTGTCAAGAAGTACCTACTACGTACTACCTAAAAGAAAAGCTAAGAACCAGTTTCTTTCTCGTCTTTCTTATATAACGAATAACACTCACACATACCTTGCCATAGTTACTTCGAATCGTCTTGCGCGATGTGTCACGCGAAATAGAGTGCTCCACTCTAGCGCTCCGCTAAGGCCCGGACTACATGGTCCATTTTTTTTTACTCCGGAAAAAAAACCGATTCCGGTCAGCTTCGACTACACGGCGTCCGGGAAAAAAAAAACCTTTAAGTCTACTGCGAGCAAGCGGACTGTGATAAATGCGTGCAAAGCATTCATCACACCTCTGTGAGTTCCGCTATGGAGAATTTAAGCTACGATGAACTGATATGTTTGGCAGACTATTTCGATTAGGCACAGCTACTCGAGTAACAAAATCACTCCGAAAAAAATTCCGGGCAACTCTGTATGTTCTTGAAATTTAATTTCGGATCGGTCGAAAAAATTCTGATCAACCGTCCGGAGAAACCTGTGCATGCTCAGGTTCTTATACTCTAGATGAAATCATATAGAGTATTATAAGTTTAATCCAGCCCAAAAGTTTGTAACGCATAGAACCAAGCCTCGGACGGAAAAAAGTTATATAATATTTTTTGTTTATTTGTGGCCAAAAACCTCAAATCCGCCTGACGTCCGTCCGTCCGTCCGTCCGTCTGTCCGTGAACACGATAACTCAAGAACGCCTTCACCTAGGATCTTGAAATTTTGAATCTGGATGTTTGGTTGAATTTGTAAGGCTAAGTTCGTTAACGGGCAAAATCGTCCCACTCCTTCGGGTAGCTGCCATACAAAATGTCCTTAAAACACGTGTTCAAGAATATTGGTCGATAACTTCAGAAGGGTTTAAGCTATGTCTTTGAAATTTTGTATGTGTTATTTTTTTAATAGTTGGAGCTAAATGTATGATTATGAAGAAAATCCTGTTAGTCCTTCGTGTAGCTGCCATACAAATATCCTGTCAAAATGTATTCACTTAATTTACGAAACTCACAATAACTCAAGTAATCTTTTAGCTACGAATTTGGAATTTTGTACAAGTTAGTTTTGAGTGAAAAGAAAGTCGGAGTGTACTAATCAGCGAAATCCTTTTACTCCTTCTGGTGTCTGCCATACAAAATGTCCTTAAAACACGTGTTCAAGAATATTGGTCGATAACTTTAGAAGAGCTTAAGCTACGACATTAAAATTTTGTATGTGTTGTTTTTCCAATAGTTGGAGCTAAATATATGATTATGAAGCTGCCATACAAATATCCTGTCAAAATATATTCACTTAATTTACGAAACTCACAATAACTCAAGTAATCTTTTAGCTACGAATTCGGAATTTTGTACAAGTTAGTTTTGAGTGAAAAGGAAGTTTGAGTTTACTAATTAGCGAAACCCTTTTACTCCTTCTAGTAGCTGCCATACAAAATATCCTTAAAACACGTGTTCAACAATATTTTCCGATAACTTTTGAACGCTTCAAGCTACGAATTTGAAATTTTGTACACATTAATTTTTGAATGGTTCCAAGGAAAACGATAAATATGTAAGAAATCGAGTGAGTCCTTCCTGCACCTCCCATGTGAAAGTCCTTTAAAAAGGACATTTTTTTTCGATGACTTACTCAGTTCAAGGTTAAACACTGAATATTGTCTTTTAGTTTTGAGTAGCAATCTAATAGCAGTCCTTAATAAAGGACATACAACATGCACATACGTAATTCTACTTTATCCCCAACTACAATATAAATCGGAGTTCAGTATTCATCTAGAGTATTATACGATTGGCTTGTTTTTTCCAGAAAACCGTTTTTCCGGAGTCATGAAGTCGACGAGCTAAAATCTCATACATTTCTATGGGACATGGTTTTCATTCTTTCCGGAAGGCGGAGCCTATTTTCACCGGAGTCGAAAAAAAACGGACCATGTAGTCCGGGCCTAAAACACTTTCATTCTTAGTCAATGAAACATGAAAACAAAAAAAGTGCGACACAGCCACACGTCTGTACAGCTCGACGTCTGTCAGTGGTCTGAATGGAAAACTTGATTGCAAAATATGGTTTCAAAAATCGTTACAAAAATAAATAAGTCAAAGTCGAAAATTCTAAATTCAAGAAAAAGTAGTTTGAACTACACCTAATCGACTGAAAACAAAAAGAGTGAAAGTTACTACTTCAGAAATGTCTGCAGAATCGCAAGTACCAAATATGTGTTTTCGATAATTTCGAAAACATGCTTGACGCTTAAAATTTTCCTTATGATAAAAATTTCAAAAATCGAATTCCTACAAAAACTTGATAATATATTTATTGCTTATTATATTTGTCTGTATAGAAAAGAACTATCTATTGCTGTTTTATAGATTTAGCGAATCCCGTTTACCTTATTTTCAACAAAAATGTTGATTTGGTATACTGGGCCCTTAATAAAGACCACATCAATCAGTTGATAAAACTTAACCCTAGGTCTGAGGCGCTTGAAATGTGCATTGGTTTTGATTGATAGCCTCTGATTAATGCCATACTACGTAGAAATCCCGAAAGAAAATTTCCAACTTATTATTAATTTGTTGTGACTGTCTGTCCGAGTAACAAATCAGTCCGTAATTTTCTTGTGGCTTGCTTACGTACGATCATTTTTGTGACAGCTTACTTTTATAATTTTCATATTTTTGCCTTATCCCACAAAAAATGGATTATGAAACCACAGAATATAACGCACTTTCGATAGTAAGATCACTTCTGATATAATCAATTAACATCATATTCAATCCAGTAGGTACAGAGCCGGAGAAAGCACGAAACACTGAGATGAAGGCACACCGACAGTCAATTATGTTTTGCACAGCAGGTTAAGATCTTCACTATTAATTCTTAGAATTTGGGTTCTCAGGTTTTTACCTGTATAAATATGAACAATGTCGGTATCACGCAACAATTTTATAATCCGAACCGATCGAATGAATTTCGCTTACTAATCTTCTTTGCACGGAAATTTTCTATTAGCACCGACGAGAAAAAATATTAAAATATGTAATACACATGCTCGTAAGAACATGGGCAACTACTACTACTGATATGGATCGTGTTTGGTGCACTTCAAATAATCTGTAGAGTATTAAAACGACGTCGAAAAAAGCCTATATGCGATATCTTATCTATTATATTAACTAAAAAATGTAAGATATATTTCTACTACACACTAAAAATCGCCGTACTTCACCAATGCTTAATATCTTACCCATTTTTTATACGCTAGTTCACCAACTTCAATACTACGTTATTAAGAAATTTATATATTTTTACGCGAACTTATATATCAATATATGATTATGCCATTTGGAATTTTATCAAGTTTTTTTTTAAAATTGAACAATTTCGCCCAAATATAGTCATGATGATTAAGATTTCTGAAATCTAGTAATTTAAATTATCGTCAATTTTTTCGGAACTAAGAAGAAGGAAATCTTGATGAAAGAAGTAACCCTTTGGCGCTTTCTAAAATTTTCGTTAATTATTCATACAAATTTTATAAGACAACGTAGACAACGAAATGTGTAGTAGTTCCCAACCTTCCCTGTTGGGAACTACTCTTTTCATGAACCCGTATACCGCTTTACTTATTATTGGAACCCCACCTTTGTTAATGCTTTGGAAAGGGAAGGAGCCCCTATGAGGAGGGGCGAAATGTTGAAAAAAATTACATTTTGTCGACCAAATGTTGTTGCATCTATTTTTCCCATTCACTATAAAATGATTGTTCATTTCTTTCATGCGTCGACTTTAGTTCTTAGTAATGACACTAAAATGAAACTAAAAACAAGATATAGATATAGATATAGATAAATTAGGGGTACTGTATACGCACTCACACCAAAACAGCCTCTAAGAGGGGTTTGACCAGGGACCTGGTAATATAGATGGACTACCTATTTCGCTATCTCATGTGGGACAAGTTTTCTGATTTGAAGTTTCGAAAAAATTGTACGTGATTAGTCGAGTTTTGCACTTCTTGAACTTTTTTTTATGTAAGCAAGATATCGTTCTAAAATTGTAAATTAACATAAAATAATTTCTGAGAATAACTTTTATTGTAGTTTCATTCAGAAATACCATTTTTTACTTGATTTTAGCTCGTTTATGGAACTTCGAAAGCTGAGGGACATAATTTGGGTAATTTAATTTCCTTATTGAGCTGGATAGAGATAAATGCATTCAGCTCGTGGGAATTAGAAGAAGATGGAGGGTGCTGTTTTCGAACTTGGGAAGTGAAATTTTGCTGTCAGCTGTGATTTGACCGTTGCATTTGCAAATCAAAACCGTTATAAATATTTATAATATTAAATTTTCTATTTTATAATTGAAATTGGCAGATGGTAGAATTGTGTCTTGCTATATCAAATAAATAAATTGTTATTGATACAGTTAAATAAAAAAATGTTTTTTTTTTTTGTAAGATAGTTCCTGTAAAACATACGAATTCCCAAAAAGAGTATTGAGAAAAATTGCGTGTATTTTTGTAGGTAAAGTCTCTTTATGATATTAATAAAGTTCACAAAGTACTGCAAGAATAAATTCTGAGAAACTTTTTGTTTCTAAGAATTTTTATTCTGACTTATTGTCAAATATAGAAAGTGCGTGGAAATTTCAGAGCGATTTGGAAAAATTAAATAACAAATTAAGGAAAGTGGAATAGTGTCTGTGGGAAAGTGGAAGTGTAGTGTGGAGAACTGTTTAAGCAATGCAGCTGGCGCATCAAGATATGTTAAGTTTTTCAGGTAAGTTACCCACATAGCGATATTTTTTAAGTTTTAAAAAGTGCTTTAATATCTAATCTGCTAATGTTCTTAATGGCCTCATATGGGCACTCTAAGATATAAATGGTATCGGGGAATATTTTTGGGATTATCACAGTATCTTTATTTCAATGACATTTCTAATGTAATACCCACGAAATCCGCCGGAGTTCATCCAACTATGTTGGATGTCCGCCTGGAAATCGTGAGTATTTGTGTTAATTGGGATAAAATTATAAATTATATTTTCTTATAATTATTCCCGGCCGAACCATTCTCCACTTGGACCGATAGCTGAAGGCTATTAGTTCCTGTAGCGAATGTCTCGGTCCAGCATGCCTTATACTAGGGAAGCTGCTAATAATGTTAGTACTTAGACTAGTTTCTTTTCTTTTTTTCCGTGTTAGTTTAAAATTAACTTATTCTAAGAAAAATAACTAAATGTCCTGTCGATTAAGCCACCAGTATTTTGTATCCTCACGCTCATTTCTGCCAATGCCAATGAAGTTCGCGGTGGAGTATCGCCATAACGCCAGAGGGTTGCTAGATTCAAGATTGGGGTCGTATAATAGTTTTTTAACGGTGGCGCGCCTACACGCATGGCTTATAATTGGTACGCAATCAGAGTCTAATATGTAACCGTTTTCATCGAGGTATACGAAGGCTTCGGGTGAAATAAAACCAGTTGACGCAGTTTTTTCGAAGTATTGTGGGTTGGTGAATACAGGGCCTACATAGCGGTATGTTTCGGGTTAAGTGAAACCGCAGGATTTAAATTTTTATAATATCGCAGGATGAAAATCTAATTTGAAAGTTCAGTATCATTATTCACTAACAAAAAAAGTGCGTTTTTGCTCTGTGAAACTTTCGTGTAGGGGTTGTTAATCTTTCGTAGAAAAAGGATAGATAAAATTCATAGCAGTTCCGTCAAAATAAAAATTTCTGCTAAAAATTAGCAGAGTTCCTTTGATTGAGATGAAGCACTTGTTTTTTCAATAAATAAATAAATTTCTTCAATATACCACTTTTTGCAGCATATTCAACATTTAAGTACAAATCGACTTGTTCAATACCCGTTTTGTTAAATATACAATAAAAAAATATAATGCATATTTCAACTAAAAATAAATCTACTTTTCTAATATAGATACTCATCGCTTATTTCTCAACTTAAGACAAATTTAATGAAAGGAAATGAAAGCCTAGAAAATTTAACAAAAATAAGTGTTTATTAAGTTGGTCAATACCTAAAATAATATGTATTCAAACATAAAAAAATTTAAAAAATCACAACTTGAAACTCTAATAAAATAGATTAAAGTTTTTCGATATTTTACAAATAAGTAGTGATTAATATATTACTTATATTTATTACTTATATAATTGGAACTGGTAGCAAAACAGAAATTGAACTTCTGGACTTTTGACTTTTCCTCTTCTGTAACAGTAGCAATTTCGCCCAAATCAACGTAATTTTCCCGATACTCTACTTTTGATAAGTCTTCGCTCCTATCATCATCGTATATTGTAGACTAGTGAAACTAAGGCCGAGAGACACTGAATTAAAATTTGTTTCAAATATTTTCTACTGTAAGAATGAAATTTTCAGATTTCCTAGGACCACGTCACCTTCTTTTTATAGCTGGCACGAGGTCTTTCATATAGAACCTGGAGCTATATTGCAACAGGGAACGCCAATGCTATGTAGCCTTTATTTCGATGAGAAGGATATAACGCACTCAGCATTCAAAACGACCCTTCGGAAGTGCGCGATTCCGATGGAGGTCGAATATTTATCGGAAGCTTACTTAAGTTGTTGTAGTTGTTGCCTTTAATTTAAAAAAAAATGATTTCATTGTTACCTTTTTTTATTTTCTTTCATTTATTTTCACATTATTTATATATTAAAAATTTTGTTTCATATTAAATATAATACGAAGGTAGAAGAACTTGAAATGCTAAGCGATTATGTCGATATGGACAGGATAAACGACGAAGTAACTACTTATAACTATCTCGGAGGAATTAGTTAGCTTTGAGGAATTAGTTGATTCCAAATCTGCAGAGGTTCAAATTCGAAAATACCCTTGTTCCTCTATATCCGAAATTGCCCCTGTATCAAAAAGAAAACAAAATAAAAATTTAATTTCATGAAAAAAATATCAGAATGGCTTACATGGAAAAAATAAAATTAAAAAAAATTGTATTCGATTAATAAATCGCCGCGAGTCAAGCATCAAATCCTTAAATATTATCTTTAAAGAATTGGAAAATAAGCAGCTTAATTCTTATGAAATAAGTAGCAATTTGGAAAAGGCTGGGAATAAAATTCCCAATGCAATTCTTAAGAAACTACTAGAAGGCAAACGTGTCAAAACATATCCGGAAGAATTACGTAGATTTGCCTGCACCCTTCATTTTTACTCCCCAAAGGCATATAACTAAGTCCGGACTGTTTTCAAAAAAAACTTTGCCTAGCGTATCAACTATACAGCGATGGTACTCTAGTATAAATTGTGAACCAGGATTTCTAGAAGAAGCTTTCAATACACTTCGAGCGAAAGTTTCATCCATGCGCATGAAGAACTACGAATGCATATGCTCTCTCATAATAGATGAGATGAGTATTATGAAAAAAATTGAGTTACTCGGTAAAAAATAAGAGGATTTGTAGACCTAGGAATAGAAAATGCTCAGGAAAGTGATGAAGCCACTCAGGCCTATGTTTTTATGGTAGTATCAATGAATGCTCACTGGAAATTGCCTATAGCATGTTTCCTTATTCACTCGCTGAGTGCAAATGAACGTGCTAATCTAGTTCTAACAGCTATTGAAAAATTACAAGCAATTAGATTTAAAATTGCTTGTGTAACATGTGATGGTCCATCTTACAATAAGTTCATGATAAGAGCTTTAGGTAGTAACATAGACTTACCAAATGCACGCCCATTTTTCGTAGCGAAAGAAAATCCAGATGACAGGATATTTATAATGCTGGACGCTTGCCATTGCGTTAAACTGATTAGAAATCATTTTGCTGCAACAGAATTAAAATCTGTAGCTGGAAATATTGACTGGGGATACATAAAAATGCTGTATGAATGCATAAAGCTGGAAAATAAGCTCTCAAAACTTCATCTTGAATGGCAAAGCAATAAGATGAAGGTAAAATATGCTACCCAAACTCTGAGTGCTAGTGTTGCAGATGCGATTGAATTTTGTAACAAGGGACTTCACTTAGAAGAATTCGAAGGTTCTGAAGCAACAGTCGAATTTATAAGAAACATCGACCTTGCTTTCGATATCTTAAATAGTAGAAATCAATTTTCGAAGGGAACAAAAGTGCCGTTAAGAGTATCTAATTACACCCAACGTTGCGAAGAGAAAAGGAAAATACAAGAGTATATTGTCTCTCTAAGAGCAACTGATGGCAAACCAGTATACAAGTCTAAAATAGGCACGGGATTCACTGGTATAGCAGTTGGTCTGCAAGTTGTGAAGGAAATTTACGAGGAACTCTGCATAAAAAAGGGCTTGAACAACAACCCTACTGCAAGACAATTCGTTACAGCAATGAAATCTTTGTTGACTCATGCCCAAATAACAAGTGCTGGAGGCAATGTCCAAGAATTGGAGACATGCAGTTTGCTGCAGGTATCTACTAGCACAATAAGCGTCACCAAAAATGGACTGTATATGCTCTTGGACTCAACGGATAATTTGTATCCACCATCCGAAGAATTAGATTTTGATGAAATTTGGACACTACTTCATATAACGGAATTATCATAGTTTCAAGAATCTGCAGTAGGCTACATTAGTGGTTATGTAGTTAAAATGGTCAATAGGGTAATCAAATGCACGGAATGTAATCTTGCTTTATTGGCAGAACATGCTGGAGCTGCACCGGGAATGAACAATTTGATATTTCAAAAGACCCGGGAGGACGTCACATATATATGTAGTAAAACCGAGAAAGTAATTCGCGCAAATTCATCTGAAATAAATTCGATTTTAACCCATAAGAACGTTATGGAAAGTTATATTGACATTGCGCGTAATTAATTTTGATAAGATTTTCCCTAGCCTTATCACTCACATTAAGGAAATGGAAGTAGATACGAATCATTTATATAAATTGACAAAGTCCGTTATAAATGCATATTTGAAAATAAAAATAGGGTACATCGTTAGACAACGAAACTTACAAAATAATAAACTGCTGCGATCTCAATTATCTCGAACCATAATTTTTCAGAATCACTGAAATTTAATCGTCACATATCATCGAGATCCAACTGAAAAATTACTTCACATTAACACGAAAAAGATCTATTTTGAAATGAAAATATATAATAGAAATGAATAAACCACTGAATAACCACTAGCTAATTGAATATCACGAATCAAATATGAAGACCTTATTTACAAAAAGGAATATAAGCCCAAAAACTCTCTGCAAAGACACGGAAGACAACATCATCAGCGACACACAGGAAATTAAAATGAGATGGGCTTTCTAATTCGAAATCTTCTCAATCGCACTCCATTAGTGGCAATCACGACAAACAACATCTCAATTGAGATTTCAACTGACAAAGAAGAACCAGAACATCCCACATTAGCCAAAATCGAAGCAGCCCTATATGACTAAAAACTAAAGAAGCGCCGGGAATTGACAAAATACCATTTAAACTTCTGAAAAACGGTGTCGCGGAAATACTATACAATTTGATATGCAAAATTTGGACAGAGGACAATATATCCGAGGATTGCTGACAAAGCATCATATGTCAGTATACGCTGACGATATAAACATCTTCGCAAGATCTTTCCTTAGTGCTAAGGTCGTATTTGTCAGACTTGACTCCGCCACAAAAAAAGTCGGGTTGAGCATTAACGAAAGCAAACAAAAGTAATGACGCAAACAAGAAAGATAATGCCAATTAGACAAAATATAACAATTGCAGATTATAATTTGGAGAGGGTGGGTCACTTCATATATCTTATACAGGGTGTTTGGAACTCCATGTGACACCTTGTAAGGGGTTATTCCTTGATAAATTTGGAGAAAAAAATTGTTCTACAGGGTGGGTCAATTTTCAATATTAGTGGAGATACAGGGTGGTTAAGAAAAGTGTTTTTGACCGGTACCCTCACTCACTTAAAACGTTATATCTTGAAAACGAATAATCACAAGGCAAAGTGTTATAACTCGTTTTTTAGGCAATCGAATTACCTTTTCTTTGATGTAACAGTCTAAATTGTAACTGCACCCAATCTTGAGATATTTACTCGAAAACACAAATTTTTGCTACGTGAACCCTTAAAATTCAGTGATCAATGTAGTTTTTCTCAGAAAACCCCATTATAAAAATGTCATTTTAATTTTATTTTTTTATGAGCCGTATTATTATAATTAATTATTATTATTAAAAGCTGCATACATATGTATGAGTTACGATTAACATTTTGGAAGTAATAGGTAAAAATACATATCGCATAAAAATTAAATATTTAAAAAATCAGTGCATGTGCATGTTGATCTACGCTACTTGCTTGAATTGAAAGAATTTAATAATTGTTTTTATTTCAAATATTTTTATTATAATAAATGTTCAAAATGTCCACCTTCATTTTGAATGCATACTAAAGCTCGTTTGGCGAGTGTTCTCTTGGTATTCATATTCCTCAACTGCTGCCTTACTTCTATTGCTGCCGCATCGATCCTGATATTTAGATCTTCCAATGTTTCTACTGGCGTTGCGTAGACAAGGTCCTTCATCCGTCCCCATACAAAGAAATCCATAAAAGTAAGATCAGGATATCTTGCAGGCCAGTGTATCGGTCCATTTCTACCGATCCAGCGATGCTATAATTGGAATTTAACCAATCTGTGATTTGTCGGCCGTAATGGAGCAGTAGCACCATCATGTTTGTAAAACATGGAAGCCAATCGAACCAGTGGAATATCATCCAACAAGTCCTGTAGATCATTTGATAAAAACTGTAAGTAATTGGAGCTACTTAGAGTACGCGGAAGCCTAATAGGTCCAAGTAGATGAAATGATGCCGCTCTTCTTGTGTGTTGATTGCTCTCAGCCCACGTATGTAGGTTGTGGAAGTTTGTGATACCGTCTCTGGTAAATTGGGACTCATCCGTCTACAGAATATTGTTGAAAAAATTGTCGTCATCTATTTGTCGTTCAAGGAGCCAATTGCAAAACTCCATCCGTTTGGGGAAATCAATGGGTAGCAGCTCCTGTACTGGTGTGTGATGGTAGGCATGGAAGCGTTCTACTTTTAAAATACTCCAAACCTTCCAAGTAGATATGTTAAACTGCAATGCCAAGCGTCGGATACTGATCGATGGATCATTTTGCACTGCTTTCAGTATTCTTTGATCAATCTGAACAGCGATTATAGGCGCAGACGCATTTACTCTCCTTGTTCTAACGCTGCCAGTTTCCCTAATTCTCCTGTAAACGTCTTGAAATACTCTCCTGCTAAGTGTCCGTCGATGAGTATGTCTCTGATGGTAAAGCCTTCGCGCGGCTCGTGTATTTTGGTCACACTCTCCATAAATTAACATCATGTCAGCATATTCTTCATTGGAGTACTCAGGCATTTTGAAATAATTTTTTAAATTCTACTGACACCTTCTTCTCTTAGCAACGTAACTAAAACTGAGAAAAATATGAAAATAGTTTTGCTTTTATAGGCTTTTTATTTTGTAAGACACCCTATTAAAAAAGGCATAGTACCGCATCCAGTAGTACCTACCATGTCCAGGTAAAAGCATCAATTATGTTGAAACTCACTTACATTTCATTGTTTTCCTTCATACTTTAAATAGTAATAAATGTGCAATAAAAATACTTCAGTACTACCGACAAATTAAGCAGGTTTTTAAACGTGGTCCACTTTATGGCACTGACTTTTAAATATTTAATTTTTATGCGATATGTATTTTTACCTGTTATTTCCAAAATGTTAATCGTAACTCATACATATGTATGCAGCTTTTGTAGGTAATAATACGGCTCATAAAAAATAAAATTAAAATGACATTTTAATTATGGGGTTTTCTGAGAAAACTACATTGATTACTGAATTTTTAGGGTTGACGTAGCAAAAATCTGTGTTTTCGAGTAAATATTTCAAGATTGGGTGCATTTACAATTTAAAGGTAATTCGATTCCCTAAAAAACGAGTTATAACACTTTGCCTTGTGATTATTCGTTTTTAAGATATAACGTTTTAAATGAGTGAGGGTACCAGTCAAAAACACTTTTCTTAACCACCCTGTATCTTTACTAATATTGAAAATTGACCCACCCTGTAGAACAATTTTTTTCTCCAAATATATCAAGGAATAACCCCTTACAAGGTGGCACACGGAGTGCCAAACACTCTGTATATGTATCTAGTAAAAGACGTCAGTGAAACGGACGAAATCTATCGACGGATCATGCTATCAAATAAAACATATTATCCGGTACTTCCAATAACGGAATCCAAGAAAGCGCACAGGGACAATAAGCTTCGAATATAAAAAACTAATATACGACTAAAATTAAAAATTTATCAATATACCCTTTTTTCCAAAAGCGATTTTTGCTTCAGCGATCGTTCTTGTTGATAATTCTTCGCTGCCCGGCGGCCCGCAAATCGGTAAGACTCGATGGCTACTGCGCGTGTACTTCCTTTCGTAACGCCGCACCATTTACTATAGAAAAATTTTACTTTAATATAAAGTTTATCACATAAATATTAAATTCAAAACTAAAAACATTTACTTACCTGATTTGTTGTGACAGTTGTCAACTATGAATTTGCTTTTGTCACTTTGAAGTTTCGAAATTTTTCGAAAATTCAAAATCCGCACAACAACAACATGTAATTGAGCGGGAAAGAGAGGCCAATGTTTTTTGTCCCATCGTTGTCTCGGATATTGTTTGGGAAAATCTGATATGGGTAGTTCATTTATATTACCAGGTCCCTGGGTTTGACAGATGCGTACCAAGTTGAAAAACAAGTAAATTTAAATTTGTATCATGTTTATGTGATTTCGCTTTATAAACATTTGAAATAATTGACTTTTCGCTGCAAGATTGTAAATTTCAATAACAGAAATTGAAAGAAATTCGGAAATTTTCCATTGAAAACCACAATTTCGCGCACACACACTTCCGTACCAAAGAAAAAGAAGTGCTATAATTTTGGAAGGGAACCGACAGCTTTTTTTTTCAACTCTTCACATATTCGCACTAATACACTTCAAAAACGTAATTTGATAGCAATGTCATAGCCCTCTGAACTATAGCCGTGCAGCTGAATTCAACATAAAAAACCAGAGTCATAACAAACATGACAGCTCCATACAATTCGCAACAATTTTGTATGGCGGGTGCATGACTTGAATGATAAAAACCAAGTTTTCTATTAAAGTGCAAGCTTTTGTTTGGCAAAGCAAAGTTAAATAGTTTATAAACATATTTAATAATGAGAATTAGACAAGTTTTCTCATCTGGAATTGAGTTTTCATAGAACAAATTAGGTTGAAAAAAATATCGCAATATTCAGCAATGTCGGCATTCCGCCATTAAAAAAATGTGCAGTTAAAATTGCTTATTTTTTGAAAGGTAATTTTTGTTATATGAAACATTGTATATAGCTATGATTCTGAACCTTTGTTACTCAGTATCGACTCTAGAGGGTTCGTCAATTCCAAAGTTATGTATCAAAACACCGCGCTTTGGGATAATAAAATATTGTTACGAATTCGTTCCAAAAAAGATTCTCCAATGAACTGGTATATTTTCTCGTTTTGATCCGTGACGTCACACATCACATAAAAAACGAGACATTTCTCACGACGAACTGTCATATGTGCGCGGCCTGAGTTTAAGTCGGCGGTGGCAATGTTCATTTAGCAGCACACCATTATATTAATTCGTTAAGCCTAGTATCCAGATCGAGTGAAATCAAAAAACACATACAAAAAAAACCCAGTGAACAATTTCTTCGCTTTGATTTCGCTAGCTAGTATCCAGTTCAAGAGAAATCGCCAATTGCAAACAGATGGCGCTGAGCAAAGATTCCGCATCGAAATGAGCGTGCATCGTAGTTTCACGGTTAAATTGTGACGTTTTGTCTCGTTTTGAAGTGCAAATGAAAATGGAAAATATTATTACATGGCCTACTGCATTAGGAAATCCCTAATAGATTTTTTTAATTTGATGGACGTTCAGTGTTGTTTTCCAATGACGAATTAATCATACTGTCGTTTGAAATCCCTTTTCTCCATTCACTCTCGATAACTTTACCTTCGTCATCCAATGCATGAGCATAATTCGGTGGGAAATACTCGATGTCATTTTCCGACATCAAAAAATTATGGAGAAAACAGCACACAGCAACAAATTTTTATGCCCTGTCTGGTCCACAAAACATTGTCCTTTTCACGTATTGCCATTTGGAACACAGGCCAAAATGTTGGACGACGAGCTATCGAACCAATCCACGGAAGGCGGCATAACCTCGAAATCGAACCCAGAGTCTGACGCGCCAGATCCTGCAACCGACTCACGATTCGTTATTTGTACTTCAACGTACCCGCGCCTGCCGATCCCGGCTATGCGGGAAAGTACAATAGATTCGTATTTTCTGAGTCTCGACTACTGGTTCCTCGCCTCGGGCATCACCAGCGACGCTCGGAAGTTTCACACGTTAATGGCCCAGGTACCGCCAGCGAAATTACCTGAGTTACGAGCCATTATCGACGGCGTGCCAGCGACAAGCGTAAAGTATGATTACATCAAAACGCGGCTTTTTGCGCACTTCGCCGACAGCCAGTAGCGTCGTTTGAACCGGCTCCTCTCCGACATGCCGTTAGGAGATTTGCGACCCAACCAGCTCTATCATGAGATAAAAAGAACCGCCAGCGACACAGCTAGCGAGACGGTTGTACGCGATCTTTGGGCATCGCGACTGCCCAACTACGCCCAGGCTGCTGTCGTACCATCCAGCGGACCACCCGAGGAGGTCATGCGAATCGCAGATGCTATTGTTGAGTCGATGGGCCTTAAATCAATTCGCGTCGCCACCGCTACCTCTGCTCAGACGCCAGGCTGCGTTCGCGCTACTCAGTGTGCTCCGACCTTACCCGGTACGGACCCTACGGTTACGTTCAACCCACTGCAGATCGCACAACTTTCAGCGCGTTTTGACAAGTTGCTAATTAAACAGAACGCCAATTCGCGTTGCCACTCAACTACGAGGAACGCGCCGCCTACCCGACTGAGCCGGCAAACGACACCGTCCGGCAGTCGCATAGACGATTGCTGGTACCACGCCAAGTTCGGCGAGCAGGCGAGACGAAAGTCGCGCACCGACCTGCGGAACGAGAGGTCGTGATCTCAAGGCGCAGCGACAGGATTCGGAGTTGGCGAACCCCCGAATTCACCTGTTGTTTTTCGTTTGTGTGTGGAGGACAGAATATCGAAAACGCAGTTCCTAATAGACACCGGGTATGACGTTTCCGTCATGCCTCTACTCGCAAATCAATGCAACCTCAAACAATCAACGACGCAGCTTTATGCCGGCAACGGCACCCCGATCAAAGTGTTCGGTCAGACAGCAATCAAACTTGACCTCGGCCTTCGACGCGAATTCGGTTCGTTCATCATAGCGGATGTTACAGCCCCCATAATCGGTGCCGATTTTATACTCCACTTCGATCTATTGATCGACCTAAAGAGAAATTAAGTCATAGGCAATTTGACGAGACTTGAGTCCCCGTGCTCTATAGGCTCGCCGGGTAACACATCCACCATCAAAACCTTCGACCAAACAAACGTGTTCGCCGACCTTCTATCCGAATTCGCAGAAATCACTCGGTTACCTCTTCCAGGTACACCAACGAACTCGACGATCAGCCATCGGATCGAAACAACTGGCCAGCCTGTCTTCGCTCGTCCGAGACGTCTTGATACCGAGAAATTTCACGCCGCTAGGACCGAGTTCGAGTTCCTAATTAAGCAAGGAATTTGTCGCCCGTCATCCAGCAATTGGGCTAGCCCTCTTCACATGGTTAAGAAGCAGGACGGAACGCGGCGACCATGTGGAGATTACAGGGCGCTCAACACGAAAACAATTTCGAATCGCTACCCGCTTCAAGACTTCGTCAATATTCTCCGAGGTAAGACATTCTTTTCAAAAATAGACTTGCAGCGAGCCTTCCACCAGGTGCCCGTACACCCCGACAATTACGCAAAAACTGCCATTACTACGCCATTCGGACTGTACGAATTCAGATTTATGACGTTCGGACTTCGAAATACAGCACAAACGCTGCAGCGCCTTATCCATCAAATCTTACGCGGACTCGACTTCGTGTTTCCATATATGGACGAATTGTGTATCGCCTCCACATCGTTGAAGCAGCATCGCGACCACCTTCGACAGGTTTTCCAGCGACTCAAGGACAACCACCTCGCCATCAATGTCGCGAAGTGTGAGTTTGGTCGACCCGCACTAAGGTTTCTCAGTCATCTCATAACGCCTGAGGGCATAGCACCACTTCAGGAAAAAGTAAGCGCAATTCGAGATTTTAAAAAAACCGGTCGTAGCGAAAGACTTAGTTTCCTCGCAATGACAAATTTTTATCGGAAATTTATCCCAAAGGCGATAAGGTCGCAAGACCCTCTACTGGGTATGATCACATGAAACATAAAGAACGATCGAACACCGCTCAACTGGACCAAAACGACATCCGAAGCTTTCGAAATATGCAAACAGACTCTCGTCGACGCGATGATCCTGGCCCATCCGGAAAAAGCGGCAGAATTGTCACTTTGCGTCGACGCGTCCGATAACGCTGTAGGAGCTGCTCTACACCAAATCGTTGACGGTTGAATGCAGCTCCTCGGCTTTTTTTCTAAAAAACTGACCGAAACGCATCGACTATATAGTACGTACGGTCGTGAGTTGCTCGCGATGTTTCTTGGAGTCAAACACTTCCGTTATATGCTCGAAGGTCGTCTGTGCCACATCTATGTATATTGTGACCATAGACGTTACGTTGATATGACTATCGGAGGAAGCTGTAGAATTTAACCAATCTGGACCATTCCACCACAAATTGTGTTCTTTTCGCTGCATTGGACTGATGCCTCTTGAAGTGCAGTCTGCTGGATTTTCTTCAGATCGAACGTGATTCCATATCCAATTGCCTCCATCTCATTTTTGTATTTTTTGTCACTCTGTTCGCGACGTAAGTCTCCAGTGTTCTTGGGTTCTTTTTTAGCCATGCAAGAGCAATCGTTGATCGGACCACGCATATGTCTCAACATGTGGAATGCTTAAAGAGTCTATTGTTTGTTTGATCAGGTTCGCCAAGAGTAAAGCTCCGTTTAATTGTAATTTTGGAAGTGTTATCTTAGCTTTGATTTGAGTGACCTTTGTTTTGGCACATACTAGCTGGACTTGTATTGTTCCGGATGCAGTAGTGGTTTTGCTGTACATGGCGCGGCATATGCTAGTTCTGACTAAGCTTGCTCATTTTAGTTCACCATAGTGATCGCGAACGAACTAGATCCCGACCCGTCGCGAACTAGTTCGTTCATTTAGTTCACTAGTTCGCAGGAGTTCAGTGATGATTCCAATGTGACAACCAAAAAAAAGGTCGTACTTCTCATTCCGGTAGAATGTGTCGAGGAAAAAAAAACGGTCGTAGTCGTCATTGTGGTAAAATGAGATATGAGCCAAACAAGAAGTCGGAGTCATTGTAGTACTGAGTTCCGAAAGGCATCGCTCCTTACAGTTCTCGATTCTCAACTACACAAGCCTAGTAACGATGTCACGATGTCCGCGTTGAAGTGTATGGTAATGCGGATATTTGCTACGACCACTATACATGAAATATTTACAGTCCTTCAACGTGTAATATTTTCAGTACACAAATTAGATAACTATTGGGAGGACACTCACAAAGTAGATGCCTAACGCTCTCTTCTTCTTCTTCACTTCTGCAGCTTCTGCAGTAGTCATTATATTGAATGCCTAAGCGTTGTGCATGTCTGCCAAAGAGACAGTGCCCCGTTATGACTGCCGTAATGTTACAGGTCTCTATACGACTTCTTTTCAGAAGATCGGCAGTCCTTCTAGGATGTATTACTGGCCATAGCTGCCTGGAGGTTTCACACGTAGTTAGCAGTGGCGTGGCGTCCATGGAAGCAAGGGAAGCATTGCTTCCCTTACATTTTGCTGAAAAATATTATTATCTAAAATGCGTTTTCTAAATCGCGCAGAAAAATCGCAAAAAAAAACCTTGTTTCAAACATTTTCTTTGACTCCGTCTAAATAAAAGTTCGCAAGAAACTACACGCGAATATCGCACACAGCCGATTTGGCAACACCACGAAAAAGACAAGCGATAAGAAACCAAGAAAAAGACACATGGAAGCAATTTGAAAGTTGCATCTATGAGCGATCATTTCATTCCGTAGTAAGCCCACTGTGACGTCATGAAAAAAAATATTCGTACACGCCACGGTTGATGCAATACGCTATTTGCTTCCACACATTCCTGGCTGCGGCGGTGAAGCTATCAGCAAGCAGAGATCTGATAAGAAATAAGTGCTACCAGAGTAGGACAGGAATTAAATTTTGATCGAAGTTTGGAATTGAATTATGGTAAATAGTTGAATTATATTTAATTTGGTTTTTAGATCTCAGGAACCACTTACGCTAGGAGACTGAAACTTGGAACTTATGTAGAACTATGATAGTGGACCTATTTGCAAAAAAATTGGCGATAAGGGTTGAGGAGTGTTGGAGTGGAGGGGAAAGCAATGTGTTCGAAGTGCTTGAAAGCTGGGGTTGAAACATTCTGAAATACGTATCTTCTGAACGGTTGATGTCAGAACATTGAAACTTTGTAGTTGTCTTCAGGGATAATAGAAGGATTAATTAAAAGCTAAAATTTTTGAATCGGGTGGTGGTGTATAGGGGTTGGGGTAAATAACTTTGGATTAGAATATCTTCCGAACCAATTATACCAGGGAGGTAAAATTTGGTTTGTGTATATAGGATTACAAGTGGAGCCCATTAAAATTTTTGAGGTGGGAGGTGGAGCACAAAAGTGGATCGATAACCATTTTTAATATAATTTCATTTGTATATCTCAAGAACCGTACCACATATGATCTTAGAAATTTTACAGGAGTTAGGCCCAGCAGACTTCTAACAGGGAAAAAATGTTGGAGGTACTGGTGAAGGGGCTGATGGTGGGAGGAAAGAAAATAATATCGATTTTTATTTTTTAAAAACCACAAACCATAGAAAGCTAAAAATTGACTACATAAAGCCAATAAAGAGGTATCCTAGAAACAATTTTTTTATATGGGTAGTAAGGCAGGGGTGGGGGTGGTTTTTTAAATCTCAGAAACGGCTTATGAAGAAGAAAGTTGGAACTTAGTACGTATATGTACGTATGCTACTCAAAAAATTAAAGGAAAAAAATTCAGATTTTTATTGGCATAGAGATTGAGTAAAACAAATGTCCGTGAAAAAGGATTTTTCCACATTTTCACGATTTCGTTATATATATTAAACATGCCAAAATAGATTTGATTTCTGCGGGTTCTTTATGTAAGCACCTAGAAATGTTTGTTTCCAATTTTTCGATATCCAACCCATTAGGGGGTGTAAAGTAGTTGTGTACATTGTAATGGAATGCCTAAAATTATCGCAAATTACATCAAGACGGCACTCCCTCTCTCAGCTTTCTGGTGCTGCGGAAAGTCCTGGACCAGCAACCTGCCTTGCAATGGAATGCATGCACGCGAATTTTACCAAAATCACTACAATATGCCGATTGACAGATACTTTTGAGCCTGACTGTCATTGCGCCGTCACCACAATACCAGGAACGATATTCACCACTCACCTAAAACGATAATCGAAAGGTGAATAAGGATCGTCAGAGGCTTCATCGGATGTCAGAAAACAAAAAGAAGCGAGTTGGTTTTTATCTGGCGACCAAGCCGGTCAACAAGGAGTTTTTTTTATCTGTCGACCAAGCCGGTCGCAAAAGTGTCTTTGAAAAGGCAGACCGTGCCGGTCTAGTGCGTCGATATTGTTTTTTTTTGTGCTCGCTGGGAGGACCCGGTGATTGAAAAAAAAAGATACGGCAGCTCCCGCCAGCAGAAGAGACTCGCAGGGAGGACCCAAAAGAAACGGCTGTTCCCGCCCTTACGTTTGTGTTGAACCGAAACGATCAACCCACCCACAAAGAAAAGGAGGCAGGAAACGGAAAAAAAAAACTACTACGGTATGCCTACAAATTTTTTTTTACTCATTTAAACTCGTAACCTAAAAAGAAAACAAATAACTAAAATTGAAAATGCACCTATGCAATAAGAAGGAAAACCTAAATAAATCTCTATTAGCCGATCATACTTAAGTCTTTTTCGTTCGGAATTTTTTTTTTATGATTTTTTTTTTTTTGTGGGATTTAATGAATGTCTTTAACCGTAGTAATAAGTGTTGAATTATGTGTGTTCCGTGTGTGGTAAATTTCGCGATTTCTTTTTGTGCGGTCCCCGGGCGAAGTTGATCTTTTCTTTTGAAAATTGTCCCATCGGATGGACTTTTGTCGGGTCCGTGGTGTCCGTGCTACGACCATGGAGCCCTGAAAGCCCCATTTTGGTGTAGGATTTCTCTCGGGAAATTGAAGATCGGTTGCCTACGTGAACCCCCTTTTGCGGTGGAATTTCAATTGGTGCGTGATTTGTGCGGCATTCGATGCCTTTTGGTTTGTGTTTTTTTTTTCGGTGATTTTAAGACACGCGGTGCCGAAAAAATGGAAAAATTGAAATAACGGTCAGCCCTCCTGAAAAGAAACGGTTTCTTTTCGGCAGGTACCGTTTGCGTTCCATGCGGCGTGGGTGACGCGCAACCGCGTGGATATCGCTGCCTAATTGCCATCCCGTTTTGGAAGAAATGTTTCGGTACTTGGCAAATTCTTGCAAAGTTCGTGAAGAGTTTCGATTTTCCCTAGGCGAATTTTGCGACAATTCATGGCGCACAAATCGATTGAATCCGATTGGAGTTCATCGAAATGGAGTCATCGAATTTGGGATTTTCGTATGTTTTATTTAGTGATTTTCAGGGTATAGAGTTCCACCTTTCTTTCGGTCGAAGAAGCGTTGGAAAGTTTAAACTCGAATCGAGAATCTTTTCTTATAGACTTTCAGGTTCATCGTCGAGGTCGGTTCAGCAAGATTATGAGAAGATCGACGCATCTTCCTTTCTTTCTTTCGTGTTTTTTTTTTTTTTCTCCAATTTTTTTTCTCCAGTGGATGCAGAATTTATTATCTTTTTTTGTCATACTGTGGGGGGAAAAAGGGAGAATAGCGTCTACGAAGAAGTTATCAAAGGAAGGACCAAAGCCCAGCACTCTCCTATGGCAGAGAGAAAGAAAGAAAGAGTTTTCACAAATATTTTTGTGTTTGCGAATCATATTTCGTTTGGATATAAGTACCAACGTAGTTTGATTAGGGAAGATATCAGAAATCAGCAAAATTTCTCGGAAATTCGCCTACGCCGCAGATAATCCCGTTCTAGAAGCTTGCGCCACGAGGCAACGCCAAAGTATATCGTGAATAGCGGGTTTCCATGAAAAATCCGAGTCAAAGAAAAATTCGAGTTGTAGAAAATTCGAGTTATAGAAGTTTCTTTTTTTTTCTTCTTTAACTTCAAAACTGAATGCCCCAACACATGCGGTATTCAAATTAGCAAGTAGTATCGGTGCTCGTTTTTACGAATAGGTAGTCCTATTAGAGGGGCGCCCTATTTCCCGACTACTAGTAATACTTCATTTTTCCTCCGAATTTTCTGAGTCAAATGTACGAGAACATATTCGATTTTCTTGTACCTTTCTCTATATTTTGGTTGAACTTCGTCTTCGTGAGTTCTGTGGCTTTTCTTGCGGGCTATTAACACCCTACGACGGTGAAATACCACCTTTCTCTACCTTCATATTAGTATAGTCAACATGTTGGTAGGAATGATCATGGGGATCGCTTTTCTTTTGCCTTTCTATTACGAAAGGATATGTATAAATAATTTTAACCAGCAAAAATATGGTTACTGCTTCGGCCTTCCCGCCGAAAGTCTCCATCCTTGTGCTCTCCTCCTTCATTTCCTCACTCTTCTTTCTCCATCCTTTTCCTAGTCTGACTTCCTACTTTCCTTCTTCCTATACCGACCCAGCCCGCTGAGGATAGAGTACGGACTTCTCAAACCATACTTCTCAGCCCCTATCGTGCATAATAACTACGATGTCCATGTATATAGATAGCCACCTACGCCCCTTCCGACGAGCTACGCACGTGCTTAAATGCTAGATGCACGCTATCTTTCGGCAATCCATGGGGCATATGCCACCCAACTGTGGCTTTGTCACCAGACGACAATTGTTACACCGGTCTATATGATCCTGGCCGTCTTGAACAAATGGTGACGGAGACCTGCTCCCACTACTTGTTTCAGGGCGGAGTACTGGGTAATATACACTCGTAGTGAAACCAATTACTTAGGCTGCAATGTTGCGAATTTTCAGTTTGTTTGGACGGATACCGTGATATGATTCGTTTCATATCATGGCGCCCCAAATTGATCGCGTCATTGTAGTTTAAAAACGTCCTGCGTACATTACAACATTTTCACGAATTTCCATATATTGGGTTTAATCGAGATATTTAATTCACTTTTATTTCTAAAGGCTTTAAATTTAATTGAAGAAAAATCTGATGAAAGCATTTTTTGATATTATACCCCTGGGGGTTTTCACGAATTCCGAAAAACTTTTATGGTTAATGAGATCGAATTCGGTTTTACTTCTATTGACTCTTCTATTCAGAAAAATACGTAAATAAATAAAAAAAAATGTCCCAATACTCTGGGCGAAACTTCATAATTTTTTTTATAGAAGTCCGGAACGCGTTTAATGATTAGATGCGGTGTAGGTGACTGCGACTGACAACCTTAAAAAACAGCGTTCCAAGTAGCCTCCTGGTTCCCGTTCGTGATTGGGTGCTTTTATTTTAGTAATGTTAGAAGTAGCTAATGGAGGAGGTTCAATTAATTCGCAGTAAATTTGTAGGCAGAATAATAATAATAAATGTTGGATATTAACCAATTGCTTCCCCTTGTTGTATTATCACGCCATGCCACTGGTAGTTAGGTTGAACCATCTGTCATTGGTCAGCTCCATTTCCTTCCTTTCAAGATTACTCTTGACGTAATTAAGCGGTATTTTTACCGCTTGGGTTGCATGTATAGCAGCAATTTCAGATCCAGTTTTGGCTAGCTCATCGGCTGCCTCATTTCCTGGTATCCCTTCGTGTCCCGGAACCCAGCACAGGAAAACCTTATGAGCTGCGCCCAATGTTTTCAGACGCTCCCTACACTCCCTCACTAGCTTTGACTTGACTAGGTTGGAGCTTAAAGCTTTCATTGCTGCTTGGATGTCTATGTAAATCTTTATACACGACTCTTCGGGAAGATTTGTGGCGGAATTTAGTATGTCCATTGCACTGCTTACGGCAAAAACCTCGACTTGAAAAATACTGCAGTAGTCCGGCAGACGAAAGGATACTGGAATGTTCATGTCGGCTGAGAAAATCCCTGTCCCCGTTCCAGTATCCATTTTTGACCCACCTCTGAATATAGCAACTTCAAATTCCCTTATCACTTTTTGATTATCCCAGTCCCCCCTAGTAGAGAAAAGGATATGGAATCCTGTATCGAAACGGAGTAAGGGGTTATTCCTTGATATATTTGGAGAAAAAAATTGTTCTACAGGGTGGGTCAATTTTCAATATTAGTGGAGATACAGGGTGGTTAAGAAAAGTGTTTTTGACCGGTACCCTCACTCACTTAAAACGTTAAATCTTGAAAACGAATAGTTACAAGGCAAAGTGTTATAACTCGTTTTTTAGGCAATCGAATTACCTTTCATTTGATATAACAGTATAAATTGTAACTGCACCCAATCTTGAGATATTTACTCGAAAACACAGATTTTTGCTACGCCAACCCTAAAAATTCAGTGATCAATGTAGTTTTTTTCAGAAAACCCCATTATAAAAATGTAATTTTAATTTTATTTTTTTATGACCCGTATTATTACCTACAAAAGCTGCTTCTTGTGAGGAATCGCTGTCATGTGTATCAAGTCATACTTCAGTGCTTCAACGATGTGGAAGTATCCGTACACATTTATTTCATCATCCTTCTTTTGTATTGTGGCTTGCTTTTGTGGAGTACTTATAATCCTGAAATGTGAGCCTAGTTTGTTCGAGGAACTTTCTAATGTTTTATTTATATTGTCCGTGGTGAAGAAGTCAAGGATGTTTCCGTGTCCAAGAAGCATTTTGGTGAGTTTGATGTACTTCATTTGCATCTCATCATAGTAGTCTACGGCAGTTAGATACGTTGAGATCACTTGAATGCTGACTTGATTATGATCGACCTTTACGTACATTTGCTCATGTGATTTACCGAATCTATGACTTGATTCATTTTGCTCCCGAACTCCTTGAGCTTATTGTTCATGATCAGGTCGGAGTGTGTTATGCGATTGTTCATTAAGATTGCTTGTTGGGTAGTTGTTTGCAAGATGTTTTGTTGATTTCGCTGCAGGGTCTCGGTGTTCTCATATACTTCATCATTGACTCCGAACACACTTGTTAGCAGATTGCCCAATATACCTCTTCGTTGTCTTGGCGTTGAAGATTCTTTTCTGAGTATTTCATGAATTTGATGCAGGAGTTGATCGTGTTTAATCTTAAGGTGTAGAAGAAGCGTTTCACAATGAGTTAGCTCAGATAATTCTCTAGTTTTTTTTACACATGTCATCAACTTGCTTCCAAGTCCTTGATATATATTCTTTGTCTTCTAGAATGTTTTTCAAGGGGAAGCTTACTTCTAGTCTCAAATTGAAGTTAGCCGGGATTGATTCGTTGAAGATATCTGTTGCGCCTGCGGTTAAAAGTGAAAACAGCATTATTGCTATGCTCAACAAGTTTCTTGCCCAGGTACATGGGGCAATACGTCTTTTCTTTGTTGTTGCCGGATTCTTTAATGGTTCCTTCCTTTTGATGGTTTTTTCAGTTTTTCTTGATGTAGTTGCAATATTTGATGTCGTCTTAACCGTTTTTGGAATCGTAGGATTGTTATCTAACGGGATCTCTATCGGCAATTGACAGAGGTTTGTAATGGCTGTTTGTTTGAAATTGTTTCCGTGATATCTTACGGTTACCATTCGAATCTTCCCGTCCTCCCTAGGGTGAACTTTGTGGATTTGACCAAGTGGCCACTTCGTGGGCGAGGTGTCAGATTCTTTTATTAAGACCATTTCTCCTACAGCTGGATTGGTGGTTTCTTTTGTCCATTTCGAACGTCGTTGAAAAGTGTGAAGGTACTCTGTGGACCATCGTCTCCAAAATTCTTGGTGTACTGCTGTCAGAGTCTTCCAGCGGTCGTGTAGATTTTTGTAGGATTTTTCTGGCTCCGGAAGTGCCAGAAGAGGCCGGCCAATAACTAAATGTCCGGGTGTTAGAGCCTCGAGGTCATTTGGATCACTGGATATCGGAGTGAGAGGTCTGGAATTGAGGCAAGCTTCTATTTGGCACAAAATCGTTGTGAACTCTTCAAACGTTGGTATTATTGATGTCTCGTCAAGAATGCGTTTGAGATGTCCCTTGGCAGGCTTTACATCGGCTTCCCATATACCACCTATGTGAGGGCTGGCCACAGGTATAAACTTCCAAGTAATGCCATCTTTAGCAGAAATTCTTGCAATTTCGTTGGTGGAGTTGGATATGGCTTCCTGGATGTCTTTGTCCAATTTGTTATTTGCCCCCTCAAAGTTTGTTCCGTGGTCGCTGTAGATCTCCAAACAAAGTCCTCTTCGACTCGTAAACCGCTTAAAAGCCGCCAAGAATGCTTCGGCTGTCATGGCGCTGACAAGTTCTAGGTGTATCGCCTTGGTCACCATGCATACAAAAAGAGCGATGTAACCTTTTAATGTCGTGGATCCTCGCCCTTTAGACATACGTGTCTTGAAGAAATGCAAGCACTCCAAATTGATTAAAAACACTATATAAAATATACACACTACCAGAAACACGTCCATTTTCAAAAATATTAAACAAAACAGAAGTGACACTTGACACTCGTTCTTCTTCTTGCTTGCATAGAATCGAAGTCGTAGTCGGTGTTCTGTTCAACACCAACTGCGCAGTCGAACCTCGCGCCGCAAGGTAGGCAAATCGCAGTCGCAGTCGAGGTCCGTGTTCTGTTTAGTACTTTAGCGAGCGGCTACCATGAAGTAGAGATGGGTCGTTCCGGAGTGAACTGTTCCAAAAGAACACTTCACTGAAGTGAGTGAGTGAAGTAACTCACTCCTTTTGGTGAACTGCAGTTCCATTCGACACGTGACAAAAACATGAAGAACGACGGCCGCACGACCCTTTTTTTTTGGTCATCACATTGAGTGTTGTTTTCAGTGACGACTACGACCTTTTTTTATTATCAACCAACAAAATCTTCTGGTTTTGCCCGTCTCCACAACGAAGACATAACTTCATTCTTCACAAACTACCAGTCAGCTCTTCTTTCTCAGTAGTTTATCATATATTTCGTTCATATTCATTTTACATGCGTGTGGTATTT
This sequence comes from Beris morrisii, assembly GCA_951812415.1. NCBI lineage: Eukaryota > Metazoa > Arthropoda > Insecta > Diptera > Stratiomyidae > Beris > Beris morrisii. The sequence goes on along the minus strand of OX638310.1, from coordinate 89,005,560 downwards.
TCAATTGAAGTGACTACTGACTGTAGAATAGAGTCGGATCGTTCAGGAGTTTTCAAGTGAACGAGTGACATTGCTTTTGACTGCAGTTCCGTGTCAAAAACACGAAGAACGAGAGCGGGAGGACCCTTTTACTTTATATTTTATAATAATAATAATTTTACTTTATTATTTACTTACGCCATACGCAAAACTGTTTGAAGGTGCGTAGCTGTCAAACCCCTTGATATATTAAGTTGAAATTTTTATGGTAGGTAGAATGGATGAACCCCTACGAGTAATATATTTTGTAGGGGTTCGGATGTAGGGGGGGGGGCGTTTTAGATGAAAAATTTTGGTTTCTAGATCTCAGGAACCGCTTATGCTAGGAGGCTGAAAGTTGGAACTTATGTAGTACTATGATAGTGGACTCATTTGCAAAAAAATGTCGATAGTGGTTAAGGGGTGTGCGAGTGGGGGAAAACAATGCGTCCAAAACGCTTGAAAGCTGGGATTGAAACATTCAAAAATTCATATCTCCTGAACGATTGATGTCAGATGGCTGAATCTTTTACCTTAACAGATACTATGAGATTAGAAACTAGTTAAAAAATTTAAGGGTGGTACAGAAGTACGGAGGTGGGGGGTGAAAAACTAGGAGTTACAATATCTTCCCACTCAATTATCCCCGGAAGATAAAATTTGGTTTCTGTATGTGGAATTACTAGTGGAGTCTACTGAATGTAAGATTCTTGAGGGGGGACGTGAAGCGCGGAAGTTGGGGAACAATCATTTTTCAGAAAATTAAATTTTTATATCTCAAGAACCGTATCAGATATGATCTTGAATATTTTACAGGCGTTTGGACCGTTAGACCTCTAGTGGAGAAACGGATTTTGAGGGTGTGGGAGCGTCGTAAAAAACAAAAAAATAAACTCGGATCATCGATACAAAAAAAATCGGTACGGGGTTTTAATTGTGATCAGTTAGGTCATTTCGCCCGTGAGTGTCAAAAAAAAATAAAAACAAACGTTTCCAAAGAAAATGTCTTATTAACTTCGTTCGTGGCACGGACAAATTTTAAAAACAGTGGTTTGCTTGAAGGGCAAACAGACGAGACTAGTACTTTCTAAAGAAGGAACTCGAGCAGAGCAAATACTCGAGTTGGTTCATTCCGACGTTTGTGGACCGATAAATGTGAGATCATTCGGAGGCTCACAATATTTTCTACTAAAGGGTTTTCCAATAGGGACTTGACAACTTTGAATTCAATTTGTGAACGCACCCTTTCACTAATCATCGAACTGTCACTGTCAATTTATTCAGTAAACTTAACATTTTTATCATGGTAAAGTACACGAAGGAACAACGTCTGCAAATTATAAAAATTTACTACAGAAATTCGGAGTCGGTGACCGCTACTTTAAGAGCGTTAACTCCGATTTTCGGTCGTAATTCTCGCCCTAGTAGACAGGCAGTAACAAGTTTAGTGCAAAAATTTGAGTCTACATATTCGTTGTGTGATGTTGCCGTGCCAGTGAGACAACGGGTTGGTCGAAGTGTCGAAAATATCGCTGCCGTTGAAACGTCCGTAGCAAATGATCCAAATCAGTCAATTCCACGGCGTTCTCAAGTGTTGGGCATCGCCCAGACCACGTTATGGCGAATTTTGCGTAAGGATCTTGGTTTACACCCATACAAGATCAAGCTGACTCAAGAATTGAAGCCGATGGACCATTTGAAGCGACGTACGTTCTCCGATTGGGCTCTGGAAAAGATGCGCCAAGATGATCAATTTCATCGCAAAATCATCTTCAGTGACGAAGCTCATTTTTGGCTCAGTGGGTTCGTCAATAAGCAAAATATGCGTTATTGGTCCGGTGAAAATCCACATGTGCTTCATGAAAGACCACTTCATCCACAAAAAATAACTGTTTGGTGCGGTTTGCATGCTGGCGGCGTCATAGGGCCATATTTTTTCGTCGACGATAATGATCGTCACGTTACTGTGAATGGTAATCGTTATCGCGCCATGATTACCGATTATTTTTGGCCCGAATTGGAAGATATGGACTTGGACAACATGTGGTTTCAACAGGACGGTGCCACAAGCCACACAGCACACGTTACAATCGATTTATTGAAGAGTAAGTTTGATGAGCGTGTTATCTCAAGAAATGGACCAGTCGATTGGCCGCCTCGTTCGTGCGATTTAACGCCTCTGGACTTTTTTCTTTGGGGCCACGTCAAGTCGTTGGTCTATGCCAACAAGCCGACGACGTTGGAAGAGCTCAGAGCCAACATTGAACACGAAATAGCAGCCATTTCGGCCGAAATGTGTGGCCGAGTCATCGAAAATTGGGTCCAACGAATCGACCGCTGCAAACGTGCCCGCGGTGGCCATATGAACGAAGTCGAGTTCCATTCATAAATGTTTTGATTGTACTTCAACCCGATAATAAAGTTTTTGAAATATCTCAAATGGTTTGCATTTTATTTTGAAAAAAAGTTGTCAAGTCCTTATTGGAAAACCCTTTATTTGTAGATAGCTTTAGCCGAAAAGTTTTTGTCTATGTTCTTAAGTCGAAGTCCGAAGTAGTTGAAAAAATCATTGAATTTAGAAACTTCGCAGAAAAGCAAACAGGCAAGAAAATAAAAGTCTTACGAACGGATAATGGCACCGAGTATGTCAACAATCGAATGTCAAATTATTTGAAGCAGTGTGGTATTAAACATCAAACAACAACTCCTTATACGCCATAACAAAATGGTTTGGCCGAACGAATGAATAGGACTGTTGCAGAAAAGGCACGTTATATGCTATTTGAAGCAACTATAAGCATTCAGTTTTGGGCGGAGACCATATCAACAGCAGTGTATTTAATAAACAGAATCCCATGTCAAGGGAAGGATAAAACTCCAGAGGAAATATGGTCAGCTCAAAAACCAAATCTGAAGTTTTTAAAGATTTTCGGTTGCAAGGCGATGGTACACGTACCAAAACATTCAAGAAAAAAATTTGATTCAAAATCCGAAGAATGTATTATGGTTAGATACAGTGAATCATCAAAGGCGTTTAGGCAGTATGATCCAGTGAACAAAAAGATCATTGTTAGCAGAGATGTCGTGTTTCTTGAAGATCATCACGTTGATTGCAGTGAGGTAAAAAGATTATCTGAATTCAATTTTAATCAATTTTTTTTTGAAGATTCCACTAATCAAAATATTAGAGACTCTTTGAAGTCGGAAGGAGAAAAAGAGACAGAGCAAGAAGACTTAATCGTCTCAGTGGAACAAAAAGACATAATTCCGAAAGCGAAAATTATGCACGAAATGGAACAGCATGTTGAACCACCGCGAAGATCAGAACTTAATCGAAGTAGGAGATCCGGTCACTGTTGGTATGGCTTTATCGAGGGCGGATGTGAATTGTTGAAAGAAGGCAATGAAAGCTGAAGTTGAAGCTCTAGTTGAAAACAATACTTGGGAATTAGCCGATTTGTCATCGAATAGACGAGCTATAGATTGCAAGTGGGTATTTAAAACTAAAAGAGATTTCACCAGCAGAAATGTCAAATATGAGCCCATATGCGAAATGCCGGAGTCCAACCAGAGTCCCGCACACTGCCCAGAACTGGCATTGCATTGTCCGCCAAGACTTGTCGATCGGTATTGTTTTGGTACTGACAAACACCAGACCAGTGTCGGGCCAATCCTGGTGATTAGTACTCCCACTTGATCTGAGCCGACTTTGGTCCGAGTTGCTGGGCCTATGTGGGACCTAGAATTGGCTAATTATAGGTGTCTAAGCTCTTTCGGCATTGGCTCGACGATCGGCTCTGTATTTGGCACATCTCGGTAGAAAAATTTTTTGTTTCTCAACATATCAATTGATTCAGTTTCAACCCTATTACGAGAATGTGTCAGATTGGTCTAGTGGGTAGCGTAGCGGACTAATGTGTGACGGGACCATGGTTCGAATCCGAGAGTGTGCAAGGTGTGTAAGTAAAATCAGCTCGAATTTTAAAAAAAAAAAAATAGCAAAATAAATTCGTAGTTTAAAAAAAAAAACTTAATAATTTTAATTTTATTTTTGTTTCTTTTCTTTACTGAGGCCCAGTATCGGGCCAGAGTTTCACCAAGAGTAGGACCGGTGTAATCAAATCGATATTGGCTCGGCAATGATTTGGTCTAGGCCACATACTGGCCCGAAACATTAGCCAGTACTGGCAACTCTGGCACCAGTACTAAGCCTGTGCTGTGCCGTTCTACTTTTCGTACATGGGAGGCTCGATTAGTAATTAAAGGATGCGCTCAATGTAAGGATTTGGACTACAAGGAAACATATGCTCCAGTTGTACGCTACACGTCGATTCGATTATTATTATCGATTACAGCAAATCTTAATTTACAAATGGACCATAAGGATGCAGTAACTGCGTTTTTACAAGGAAATCTGGAGGATGAGATTTATATGCTTCAACCTGAAGGCTACGCAGATGAGAAGAGCCGAGTTTGTCGTTTGAAGAAGTCACTATATAGGCTGAAACAAGCCAGTAGGATTTGGAACATCAAACTAAATAGCGCGTTAACAGAATTTGGTCTAAACAGATCGATGGTGGATCCATGCATATACTATAGGATTTCGGAGGACAGTATTATCATCGTGACAGTGTATGTTGACGACATGCTGATTTTATCAAACGATGACGAAAAAAAGAAGAAACTTATCTTCCAAATTTAAGATGAGAGATCTTGGCGTGGCTTCTTCTGTATTACGAATGAATATTATTGGCATGACCCGTTCGGTCGGTGGTCAGATCTGAACTCTTTGCTATCAATCCCTTCGAGCATGATGGATGCCAATCGTCGCTAGCCAGTGATAATTGCAGATCAGCAGTATCACTGACTTGCGTGTCGCGACTATCGACCTTTGATAGTGAGTCAGCAATATCGGTGCTCGTGCATCGCGAATGTCGACCTTTTGTAATTCGGCCGCTTATGTTGGTTGTTGACCGGTGCTGTTGACTTGTATATTGCCGATGGATCATATTATCATGCACGCGTCGGTCGGCAGTATACAGTCAATAGCAGGGAAGTAAGTCGAGCCGATTTCCTGATCACCGATAAGATTTAATTATTAGATTTACTTACTACTGGGTGAAATCAGGCTCGATATCCTTCCATCCCCGAAAAAATTCGGCGCAAATTGTTCCCTCATGCTCGGCTCACATACTCACATAAAGGTTAATTATTATCATAATTATACTCTAGATGAAATCATATAGAGTATTATAAGTTTAATCCAGCCCGAAAAGTTTGTAACGCATAGAACCGAGCCTCGGACGAAAAAAAGTTTTATATTATTTTGTGTTGAGTTGTGGCCAAAAACCCCAAATCCGTTTGCTGTCCGTCCGTCCGTCTGCACGATAACTCAGGAACCCGTTGGCCTAGTAGGTTGAAATTTTGTCAGCACCTGTAAAATGGAAAAAGTAAGGCTAAGTTCGTTAATGGGCGATATCCTTCCACTCCTTCGGGTACCTCCCATACAAGAGTCCTTAAAACACATATTCACAATTATTGCTCGAATGCTTCAAGTTAGGAGCTTGAAATTTTGAATACTTAAAGTTTACAATGTTTGGAACGAAAGTTCCGAATATGAAGCAAATCGAATAAGTCCTTCGTGTAGCAGCCTACAATAATCCTTCAAAAATGTATTCAAGTTACAGAATCCACTACAACTCTAGTATAATTTAAAGCAGGGATTTAAAACTTTACAGGAATTAGTTTTATATCAAAAGCAAGACTGATTTCATTAATTAGCGCATTCCATCAACTCCTTCGGGTAGCTGTTATACAAAAGTTCTTGAAACACGTGTTTACCAATATTGAACGATAACTTTAGAACGCTTTAAGTTACGACTTTGAAATTTTGTATACGTTGATTTTATAATAGTCGCAGCTGAAGGAAAAATATCCCGTAAGTCCTTCATGTAGTTGCCATACAAAAATTCTGTAAAAATGTCCCAACTTAATTCATGGAACTCACTATAACCCAAGAAATCGTTTAACCATCCATCGAGTAGCCACTATACAATAGTTTCTACCTGTAAATAAGAGGTCATGCAATAATTGTATGTACACTCCTCATTCTTTTGATATAATCCCAACTAAAATATAAATCGGAGTTCAGTATTTCATCTAGAGTATCATACGATTGGCTTGCAGCCGATCGTGACTGTGTTATGTTTTTTTTTTTTTGTCTTTCATCAATAATGATAGAGATTTATATATTGTTTTTAATTTATTATTTTAATAACAAAGTATTGTTATCGATTTTTAAAAAAAAAAAATTTGCTGCCTTGAAATTTTTTTTGAATTGACCAGAATTCAAATTTGCGCGCCTCACGTTCGCACACCTTGACAACACTTACACAACATCTGAAGTACAGTTAGTCGACAGCAAGCTGCCGATCGCGAAGCACTCGATCTTTCTAAATTTAATTCAAATAAAGCGTTAATTACTAAATCGGGTTTCCTTTACTTTTCTCATGTTCTCAAGACTGCGCAACAGTTTATGGGCCCAGGTCTATCAAACTCACAGCTTGTCTACATTATTTGTGAGCCAAGCAGTATATTCACAAATCAGCGGCGACGACTCGTGGATCGGGGACGCGCGTCGCATCACATGACGTACCAAAGAGAAATTTTTCGAACGTTCGAGGAAATTGAGGACGGTACAACATCGATTACAGTGGGCAACAATGCGGTAATATATGCTCGTGGTCGTGGCTCGATTAAGATGAAGTCTGCATCAGGTGGAGATGTCACTTTGACAAATGTTTTTTACGTTCCAAAACTCGGCCGAAATTTGCTGTCACTCGGAGCAGCAACAACTAAACAGGTTAACATAACGTTTGGTTTGGATAAAATTGAAATGTTTAAGAAAGGAAGGCGAATGGCGACAGGTAATAAGCTTCCGAATAATCTGTATAAAATAGATTTCATTCAAGTTGGCGGTTCACAAGAAGTTGACGGCTCAGCAAATGTGATCTCGAAGGATGCAACGCTGCAAACTTGGCACGAACGACTAGGTCATGTCAATTACAAATCGGTTCGAGAGCTAGCAAATGGATCATCTGTAATAGGAATGAAGCTGATTAAGTCTACTATCAGTGGGAGTGATGATTGTTTCTGCGAAGCATGCATTTATGCAAAGCAATGTCGAAAACCTTTCTACGAAAACGATACCAGAGCAACGCATCCAGGTGAGTTGATGCATTTTGATATCTGAGGCCCAATGTCAATCGAATCGTATGGTGGTGCAAAGGTGATGGCAGTCTTTGTCGACGACTATTCCGGCATGCTATTCGTTAAACCACTCAAGTTCAATCATTGAAGCGGTTCAAGATGTAATAGCCGAGATGAAGGCAGCAGGACATGAAGTTCGACGCATGAGGTCGGATAATGCGTTGGAATTTCAGAGCGCGGATATGCGCAAATTAATGCGGAAACACTCCATTGTACAGGAGTTTTCACCGCCGTACACGCCGCAGCAAAATGGGCGTATTGAGCGGCAAAATCGTACAGTACAAGAGATGGCTCGTGCAATGTTGACAGGCGCGGATTTGCCCAAAGGTCTATGGGCTGAAGCAGTGGTAACAGCTGCGAAATTCCGTAATGTCATTCCATTGAAGCGGTTGGATGGCAAGACACCACAAGAGGCACTTACGGGCTCCAAACCAGATATCGGACATCTGCGAATTTATGAAAGTAAGGCCTATGTGCTTATTAATGACAAAAAGAGATCAAAGTTCGACAAGAAGTCAATTGAAATGCGATTGGTTGGATACCAACGAAAGGCTTATCGTTTATGGCAACCTGGTACCAGCAAAGTGATTGTCAGTCGTGATGTTATTATTCAAGAACAATCACCTAAGCTTATGGCTAGAATCGTTATACCTGATGACGAAGACGTAGCGAAAGCTGAAGCAGTTTCGGGCAAAGACGAAACTCATATCGATGCTTCGACTGGTAGCGAATGCGACAACATTGCAGGAAGAACTCGACATAAATTGAAGAATAACCAGAATACTGCCAATAGTCCAAGGTCGCAGTCTGCTAATCTACATATCCTAAATGCGTGTGCATTCATCGCAAATGTAGATTTACCGACAACCATCGAAGAAGCTAAATCATCAAGAGATGCTAAGCATTGGGAAGCGGCAATGAACGACGAATTGGATTCGCTGAACCAAAATGAAACTTGGACGCTGGTAGATAAACCGGTAGATCGAAAACCCATCAAAAACTAATGGATTTTCCGGTTAAAAACGAACCGTGATGGATCAATCAACCGCTACAAAGCGCGGTTGGTCATAAAAGGCTGTTCACAGAAGCTCGGCGTAGACTACACTGAAACGTTCTCGTCAGTTGCGAGATTTGATTCGGTGCGTACGCTATTAGCAGTAGCAGCAGCTAAAGATTTCGAGATTCATCAGCTAGATGTAAAGACGGCGTTTTTGTATGGTGATCTCAATGAGGCTATTTTCATGGATCAGCCTGGCGGCTTTAATGATGGCAGCGGACGTGTATGCTGACTCAAAAGGAGTCTTTACGGTTTAAAGCAGGCCCCGCGACAGTGGCATTCAAAGTTTGACACTTTTATGAAGCTACTCGATATGAAACCTACCGATGCTGATCCGTGCGTATACACAATCAAGGATGGTGAGTTGATGGTCGCACTCTATGTTGATGATGGCTTGGTGATCGGAAAATCAAAACAAAAGATTAACAAGCTACTAGAGGCAATCCGACAACAATTTGAAATAACAAGCTCCGAGGTATCATGCTATCTAGGCATTGAAGTCATTCGTAATCGGAAGGAACGAACGATTCGTTTGGTACAAACAGCATATGTGAAAGCAGTTCTTCACAAATTTACGATGGAAAATTGCAATCCAATATGAACTCCAGCAGAAGTGACTGGTAAACTCAACGCGGCGAAAGATGATGATGTGGTTGATGTGCCGTATCGTCAACTGGTTGGTAGCTTGGTGTACTTGACAGTCGGTACACGACCAGATTTGGCATTTGCATTTCGCAACTATCGAGATTTCTTGACGTTCCTACGTAAAAACACTGGAATGCTGGCAAGAGAGTTTTGAGGTATCTTGCGGGTACTACAGAAATCGGCATAACTTTCGGATGTGAAAAAGCATTGTTGTCGTATTCTGACGCTGATTGGGCAATGTGCATCAAAAATCGGAAGAGTGTCAGCGGTGTAATCCTTCTACTAAATGGTGGTCCCATCCTATGGTCATCGCGACAGCAGGCAGTGGTGGCGACATCAACAACAGATGCGGAATACATAGCAGCTCATGACGCAGCAAAGGAGGTAGTATGGACACGACGACTCCTAAATCAAATTGGATGTTGTCAGTTAGGACCAACTACATTGTTCTGCGACAATGCAGCAGCAGAGAAACTGATCGGAAATCCGGTCTTCCATCGTCGAACGAAGCATATCGACGTCAAGTTCCATTACACAAGGGAACAAGTTCAAAACGGTGAGATTGAGGTCAAACATATCGAAAGATCGAAGCAGCTTGCAGATATTCTCACTAAGGCTCTAACAAAAGATAAATTCCTGGAAAATCGACTCAACTTAGGACTAAACTAGCGAACTGTTCAGCGAGTGGGAGTGTTGAATTGACCAGAATTAAAATTTGCGAGCCTCACGTTCGCACACCTTGACAACACTTACACAACATCTGAAGTACAGTCAGTCGACAGCAAGCTGCCGATCGCGAAGCACTCGATCTTTCTAAATTCAATTCAAATAAAGCGTTAATTACTAAATCGAGTTTCCTTTACTTTTCTTATGTTCTCAAGATTGCGCAACATATGTAAGTCAACTAGAAAAGTAATTTAGATAAAAAAAATTTCAAATATCCATTGGCGTACGGAAGGGGGGCAAAAAAAATGAATAGTGAAAATGGAATGCATATATTTTCACGTTTTCGGTGTTTGGCACTCCGTGTACCACCTTGTAAGGGGTTATTCCTTGATATATTTGGAGAAAAAAATTGTTCTACAGGGTGGGTCAATTTTCAATATTAGATGAGATACAGGGTGGTTAAGAAAAGTGTTTTTGACCGGTACCCTCACTCACTTAAAACGTTAAATATTGAAAACGAATAATCAAAAGGCAAAGTGTTGTAACTCGTTTTTTAGGCAATCAAATTACCTTTCATTTGATGTAACAGTCTAAATTGTAACTGCACCCAATCCTGGGATATTTACTCGAAAACACAAATTTTTGCTACGTGAACCCTAAAAATTCAGTGATCAATGTAGTTTTTCTCAGAAAACCCCATTATAAAAATGTCATTTTAATTTTATTTTTTTATGAGCCGTATTATTACCTACAAAAGCTGCATACATATGTATGAGTTACGATTAACATTTTGGAAGTAATAGGTAAAAATACATATCGCATAAAAATTAAATTTTTTAGGTGATTATTAAACAAGCCCGTGGAAGTAAAAAGTTATTCGATATCTAAACAGACTGGAGGGATATGGCTGAATTAGTGAAAAAGTATACAACCCCTGTACACAACCGTGGGGGCCGAATTTCAAAAAATCCTGAAAACGGTTTTAGGTATTTATATGAAGAATCCGTAGAATAAAAATGAATTGAATATTTGGAAAGACCTAATATACAGGGTGTTTGGCACTCCGTGTGCCACCTTGTAAGGGGTCATTTCTTGATATATTTGGAGAAAAAAATTTTTCAAGCTTTTTCCTTTTTCAATCCCTAACACGAATTTTGTCATATCTCTTAGGAGTGATAAGACATCGGATTGGTTTTCACTTCCTCCGGCTTTTTTTACATATATTTAAAAACCGATTTCAGGATATTTTGATATTTAACCCCAAAGTGGGTGCAAGCGGATTGCATATGTTTTCACAAATTCCTGCATATTTCTTAGTTCTAATAAGATATCAAATTCATTTTTACTTCCCAAGGCTTCCTACATAATCGTCAAAACTTGATTTCAGTATTTTTAGATATTCAACTTCAATAGGACGTAAGGCTTTCGACATATTTCTTAAGATTGATAAGATATCAGATTGGTTTTCACTTCCACAGACTTTTTATATAATGTCTCAGTTGGACGGATCGTCGTCTACAAAGCTTTTTGGATAGTTTTCTAACCAGGAGTGTTGCTTTTCTACGGCATTTGATTGGAGGGGGGGGGGGGGGTTTCAAGAGTTTGCATAGGGACTTGAATACATCGCTAGTGAAGTTTGTGCCTTGGTCGGTACCTATCTGCTTTGGTAACGAATATCGGCTGATGATCTGTTCATACAAGATCTTCGCAACTGTGGTGGCTTCTTGATTTGGCTGCGAAGTCTACGAATCGAGTCAAATCGTCCATCATTGCTAATATGTATTTATTTCCGGAATATGGTTCTGGGAGTGCCGACGATATCGACATATATCTTATCAAATGGTCTATCTGATATTTGAGTAACTACCAGAGCCATTTTTGTTGTTCGTGACAGCTTATTTTTCTGGTACTTCAAACATTTTTTGATTAAGGTTTCCACGTCTCTTTTCATTCCCTTCCACTTGAAATGCCGTTGAATTCTGTGAAGTGTTTTATTTCTTCCAAAATGTCCTCCGAAAGCAGGACTTATGATAATCTTGGAGTATTCTCTGAATGTCCTCTGGTCGAGTTATCACTTCTGGTTGAGTTTTTGTGAGTGACAACAAATCACAGGTTGTCTATGATTCCGGTGACGGTGCATTGATGTGGTTTATCCTCCGATGCAAATCAATCTTTGCAAAGTTCTGGTGATTTTGGAACCATTTATGGATCTGTTTGACTTATTCGACCAATGCCCTCTGCTTCGGTAATTAGGTTGGTAATGGTTCAAGGTTCGTTTTTTGTATTCGTTTTGTTTAGGCCTTATTTTAGGGGTATGTATTTTTGATGGGCTATATCTTTGTTCGTGTTGGGTGTTGTTGCCTTCTTTGCCTGCTGAACTTGTGCGCGAGTTGTGACTAAACGAGGCTGTACTAAGGTGGGGTTAGGTCTCCTACTTAATGCATCAGCGTGTGAAATACTTTTTCCTGGTTTATGACAGATCTCGAAGTCGAATTCAGAAAGCTTTTGTTGAAATTTTAGCATTCGTGAAGTGGTGTCTTTTACTTTTAGCATACCTGCCAACGGCTTGTGATCAGTGATTATCTTAAAATACCGACCTAGAAGATAGCACTTGAATTTTATTTTTAAATTTGTTTTATTAAATGTAACGCACAATCTTACACATCTCTTCAGAGCTCTCCAAATATAACTCGCCTGCTGACTGACTTGCATTCCCTTTTATAGAACGTTCTTTGCATTCCAATCAGGCTTGTACTTTGATCTGTTTCACAAATGATCGTCAATACATATCTTAAATAATTAAAACATATCTGTTTGAGATGTGTACATTGATTCTTAAGTTATGTCTAATTCTTATCTTATTCTATATGATTATGTATATTTGGACACTTTTATGAGTCATGGATAATCTTATGTTTTATTCTTATCTTATTTGGACACTTTTGTGAGTCATGGCTAATCTTATGTTTTATTCTTATCTTATATGATTATGTATGTGTATGGTATATGTATGCATATGTAACTCTTGTAGTTTTTCGTTGCCCAAACCATTGCGAGAAGTTCTTCTCTGCGAAATTCAGAGTTTGACTTGCATAAGCCGCGGGTTTTCCGTTTTGTTCTAGTATCGCGCCCAAGGCTTCTCCGCTAGCGTCCGTCACGAGTGTGAATTCCTTATCAAAGTCTGGATATGGCAGCAAGGGTGGTGATATCAGAGCGTCTTTGATTTCAGTAAATGCTTGTTCGCATGCTCCATCCCATAAAAATTTATTATCCTTCTGGAGTAGCTTGGTTATAGGTTTAGTTATCTCTGAAAACTTCGGAACGAACTTTCGGTAGTAATTTGCGAGTCCCAGAAACGATTGTACTTCGCGGATTTTTTTCGGTCTTGGAAACTTCTGGACGGCTTCTGTTAATCGCGCATCAGGTTTAACTCCTGCATCAGAACAAACAAGAACAGGTCACTTCCTTGGCTAGGAATTGGCACTTGGTGGGTTGCAATTTCAATTTGCTTGCTCTGAACCTATTGAATACTTCCCGTAACTTTTCGTTGTCTTCATCTAGGTTTTTGCGAAGATAACTACATCATCTAAATAAATGAAACACCTCAGTCCTTGCAGATCCGTTAATATTTGGTTTAGTAGAGATTAAAAGAACGCTGGGGCAGTTTTGAGCCCGAATGGCAAGCGCTTATATTGGTAGTGATCGTAGTTCACACTAAAAGCTGTTCTCGCTCTGTCTCGCGCGTCTACAAGTACTTTATGGTAGAGATGGGCAAAGCAGTTCCTTTTAGTGAAGGAGTTTACTTCGAGTCACTCACTTGAAGGAACGAGTTCAGTAAACTAGTTCCAGTGAACTGTTCGTTCCGGGATTCTGATGACCAACAAAAAAAAAAAAAGGTCGTCGTTCTTCCTCACGTTCACCAAAAGGAGTGACATCCGTCAGTCTGGGCGCAACTTAATTATTTTATGGGTAGAAGTCCGAAACACCAGTACTATGACTGACAACCTACAAAATAACGTTCCCAATAGGTTATTCCTTACATTGTCAGGCACATTGTACCCTACACCGCATCTCAGCATTAAACACTTTTCGGACTTCTTCCCATAAAATAATAAAGTTGCGCCCAGATTGTTGGCCGACCTTTTTTTAAGTTTTAATTACCCTAGTAGCATATCTATATATATAGTTACTAAGTTTCAACATTCTAGCATAACCCGTTTCTGAGATATGTAAAACCACCCCGTACCTTGCTACCACTATCAAAAATTTTGCTGGGATGTCTCTATAGTTGTTCTATACAGTTTTAATTAAATTTTAATAAATTTTTTTTTTTAATTTTAAATTTTTAGCTTTCTGTCCTTTGCTGCTTTCGAATAATTAAAATCGGAATTTTTTCATTTCCACCCCCACCCACCATCACTCCCTACATGCACACCCTCAAAATTTGTTTTTCCGCTAGAGGTCTAACGGTCCTAACTCCTGTAAAATTAACGGTTCTTGAGATATAAAAATTTAATTTTCTGAAATATGATTGTCCTCCCACTTCCACGCTTCACTTCCCCATTCAAAAATCTTGCATTCAGTAGACTCCACTAGTAATTCTATGTACAGAAACCAAATTTTATCTTCCTGGGATAATTGAGTGGGAAGATATTGTAACTAGAAGTTTTTCACCCCCCAACCCCCACCCCCATACTTCTGTACCACCCTTAACATTTTTAACTAGTTTCTAATCCTCTAGTATCTGTTAAGATAACTACAAAGGTTTAGCCATCTGACATCAATCGTTCCGGAGATATGGATTTTAGAATATTTCAATCCCAGCTTTCAAGCGTACTGGACGCATTATTTTCCCCCTCACTCGCACACCCGTGTACCACTATCGACAATTTTTTTGCAAATGAGTCCACTATAATAGTACTACATAAGTTCCAACTTTCAGCATAAGCGGTTCCTGAGATCTAGAAACCAAAATTTCTCATCTAAAACGCTTCCCCCTTACACCCCCACCCCTACAAAATATATCCCTCATAAGCATTAGCGTAGCGTGGCGTGAAACCTCGGGGTAGCGCTCTTAAGGGTTCCATATACGACAGGTCGATCGTTGAAGGATTTTGGTATTTTTTTAGTTTTGGATAGGTACTCTTAGTAAAGTATAGCACTGTGTTCGGCGAAACGAAAACGAACGAAAAAGATAACTTGGAAGTAGAGTGAAATAAATTATTCAGTTCGCTACTAGATGTCATTGAAATAAAAACGCGCGAAATTTGAAAGAAATTAAAATATTGGCTAGAATTTACAATTCCGGCACACAACACAACAAAATATAGCTCACACAAAATTTCCCGAGCACCGAACGGTTGAAAGTGTTGAATTGTCAAATATTTCGCTTGTCATAAAAGGGTATCATACCCTTGGGATCAAAACTTTAACGGAACCAAGCGCCATCTATTTGTGACTACTGCAAATGTCCATTCCGCCCATGAACACAGTACTGCAAAACGAACGAAATATTTCGTCGAAATAATTATTTTTTTTATATGGAATTTAACAGTTCATTTCGTTTCGCTCGGAAAACAGTACTAGGCTTTAGAAGTAAATGACTTTAAACCACACGCAAACGACATGTCTAATTTCCTATATGCACCCGTACTGTCGTTTTGGTTTCGTTCATTCGATTAGATTAAGGCTCCATGAGTCCGGTGTGAAAATTCTGTATTCTCTTTTGATTTTTCTTTGTTGAAAGGGGAAAAGTCAATTTCAATCGTTTTTCATTCGTGCATTTTCGTGGTCCGCCGTTTCAGTCATGAATCGAATAGCTCTTGTGTCCATCGCCTTTACATGCGGGAATATGATAATAACAGAATAAGCGTGAACAATACTACAGCATGAGTGGGGGAAGTATTATCGGTTTGACTTTATGGTTTGTTGTTTCGTCTTTGCCGTCGTGTAATTTCAGGTGTCGAGTGTCGTGTCTGTTTTGTAATCATTCATCACTCATCATAAAGCTATAGCTATAGTCACTTAGCCAAAAGTGTATCGGTGTTCTGCGCATGACATCACTCAGAGTTCGGAATTCATATACAGTAGCACCTTGATAGGCAAGGCAATGATCGGTGATTTTTAAATATTTTCCTTAGTTGATGGAATAATATTTGTACAAATGAAAGTTTGAGTTTAAAATAAAATAGTACTCCCATATTTTTATGTGACAATTTTCTTCATCTTATTATTTCTCTTGTCTTTATAAAACATATTTCATTCTCTTTTTTAAGTATGTATTCGCAATTCGAATAAAATCCCTAATTCTATAATAATTTCATTTTCATTTTTTGGACAATCGATATCTTTCGCGTTTTCTAATATCGATTTCAAAAAGTTTCTGCTAATAGACAAGGAACTGTTAGCATTTTGAAATACAGTTGAAGATAATATTTCAAAATTCTGCTGTATTTTTCTATGAAATCCTTTTATGGTTTTGAAAGATCTCCTCTGATAGATGGTTTACTCAAGTTCACCAGTAATTTGCGGTTGGTTGAATTGCAATCTGTGGAGAACTACTTATGTCGGTATGTAAACATTGAATAACTTTGACATTTTTCAACAGACTGACTTGATTGGCCAAACGGTCGCTCGAATGGTTGACATTGAACCTGATTTTTGGAAGTAAATTTTGATGACTGACGAGGCCCATTTCACATTCTTTGGCGGCGTTAATACGCAAAATTACCGCATTTGGGGAACGGAGAATCCACACGAGATCCATGAAACGCCATTGCATGATCAAAAAGTGACTGTTTGGGCCGGCGTTTGCGCCAAAACCATCATTGGGCCATTTTTTTCCGACAAAACGAAACAGTCGATGGAAAACGATATCGGTGGATGTTAGCTCATTTTATCTGCCCGCAAATGCAAGAAAAAGGTCTGGATGGTTACTGGTTTCAACAAGACGGTGCACCATGCCATGCAAATGAAACAATGCAGTTTCTGCAACGAAAATTCCCTTTACGTCTGATGTTGAAAAGTGGCGACATTGACTGGCCACCGAGATCACCAGATTTGACTCCTCCGGACTTCTTTTTATGGGGTTATTTGAAAAGCAAAGTGTACGCCAGCAAGCCTCAGACCATTGACGAGCTCAAAGCAAACATTCGTGCCGAAATCATCGCTATACCGCCCAAAAACTAATGGAAAATGCAGCAAAAAGAGCACATTTTGTTGTGGCCAATAGAGGCAGCCACTTGATTGATGTTGTATTCAAAAACTAATCTAAATAGATTCTTAAAGACCAAATTGAATAAAAATACCTCACACATAAAAATCAGTTCTTTTTATTCAAAGTTATTCAATGTTTACATACCGATATAAAAGATGGCGCACCATGTATTTTTTAATTTCGGCGAATAAGACCAACTAAATTTTCTAGTCCATCCATTAATAGGAAGAATTATTAACAGTTTTGAATCAATTGCATAAATTGGTACAAACCCGAGGAAATTGGCTCTATATCAGGTGTATTATCTATAATTGCGTTCGATCTATTTATAGAACTACCATCATTGTGTCCAACTATGTAGCTTCGGAGCCTGAACTGGAACTCACGTTGGTCAGGATGATCATGTAGGCTACCTTTACTACGAATGGCAGAGAAAAAAAAACTTTCAGTTACCCAAAGACTCATTTCGAAAATTTCGAACAGAATCATTTGTGAAAAATGTCTTGCAAATCCTTGCGGCGGCTTGTTATAACTTTTCAACATTTAACTTTCGACAATTCACAATTCACAATCACCATCCGCAATCATTTGTGAGTATATCAAACTACGTTTTATTATTGAAGTCTTGAAACCTTCTAAAATTATATCAGATTCCATGCTTGTAGAGCTACCATCGTGTTCTGAAGGGCTCTGACAATAATTTTCAGCTGTATGCAAGACAAGGCAATACTTACTTTCACTTACATGTAGAGTACTTTTTTTGAATATAAAATGACTATTGCCGTTACTCTCGAAAGGGCTGAATAGTTTGTACCATAGGACCTTTTTGACCAACAGCCATCGGCGACCACAGTAATTACGGGCATTCCATGTTCATATACGCTTCCTATATCTTTTGCATGATCTGCTTCTAACTGCGCAGCATCTATCATACACTTCTCAGATACAACATCCAACCAATTACAAACCTTTGTCTGAACCTTTCTGTACGTTTTTTTTGGTCATGAAAAGAATTTCTAATGGTGAAAATAGTTCGTCCAAATTATTGTAGCTGATTCCTATAGAATAAACCGCTGCCACGGTAGTTGCATTGATATCCATATCAGTATCTACATTTGAAGGTATTGTTTGAAGATCGAAACAAGAGGAACACATTTTACATTTCAATTTAAACGTAGATATGAATCCATTTCGCATTTCAGATATTATTTTGATATTTGACAAATCACATCCAAATCGAATAGAATCATTTTATCAAACAAATATTTAAAATTTACATAAAAAATTTTAACATGTGTTTTTTTTAATATTTTCTAAACTAGTAAATGGTGGTCCTCTCATTAAAAATCGGAAAAAAATGATTAAAAGCATCACCATCGCCGATTCTTTTAAAACTTTGTGTACTAGAAGAATTACCAAAAAAAAAAACAAAATTAAATTTTTTTTTCTATATCAACATTTCTTTATTTAGAAAATAGAATGTTAAAGGTTTCGTAAAAATGGTGTCCGAGTTCTATTTGTAAATTCATATATCCGTTTATTTTCACGTAGAATAATTAATTGGGTCTCATTATAAAGAAAAAGATTGCTGCAATATAAATAACATATTATGGAAAAAATATCATTGAAATTTGTTTGTCAAGGATAACGATTTTGTGATTTTGATTACTAATTCTTCGAGTAGACACAATTTGAAAAAAATCGGAACTGATAAGGTGTGAGTCCGGACCTCTTTTCATAAATTAAAACAACTTTCAGCAGGCATTATTTCTTCCAAAACAGTATGTATTTCAGTTTCACACCCCGGTCTATTCCTAATTGGAAACAACCAATATTAATTACACATTTATGCATATGTAGAAAATAAATACAACATTTTTTTTTGCATTACTTGCTTTCTCACAATAGGCTTTTCGACTTTTTTTCTGATTCCTCTCGAAATAGCGGGTATGATTCTTTGTATTTGCATATTTTTTCGGTTCTATTAATTTCACTTACAACTTTCACTTTGAATTCTCAATAGAAACTGTCGCGATTTCATACTCCAGTTCTATTATAATACAAACATAAGTCCCACGAAGCAAAATGGTGGGTTTACGTGTACGACGTTTGACATAGTCGACGAAAACAGTTCCACTTCCACCGAGCTTATTGTCTTATATTCTGTTGTTAAAAACTGTCGCAATATATTATAAAAAAATACGAATAAAAATTGTCCTTGAAAGTTTTTTCAATTTTTGTCATTTATCCTTGAATATCTCAAAATGCATATCTATATATTTTTTTAAATTTTTTATATATTGTTTATTATACTGTTTTTCAAAACATGTCAAAAAATTAACTTAGGATCTCAATGGGATGTGTGAAACTGAAATACATACTGTTTTGGAAGAAATAATGCCTGCTGAAAGTTGTCTTAACTTTCACACCTTATCAGTTCCGATTTTTTTCAAATTGTGTCTACTCGAAGAATTAGTAATCAAAATCACAAAATTAGCAAATTCAACAAATTTCAATGATATTTTTAAAAAAATAAAAAAAATTAAAGATACTCATTTTGAGATATTCAAGGATAAAGGACAAAATCGTTATCCTTGAAAATAAAATTTCAAGGATAATTTTTATTCGTATTTTTTTATATTGCGACAACCTTCCCCTTTAAAATAAGCCCTATTTTATTATTCTAGGATAAAAATTACCAGAGATATGAATTTTCAAAGAGGACTTGGACACCATTATTGCGATAACTTTAACATACTATGGGCCGTATTATTCACTTCGGGTTATTTATAACCTCTGGTTAATTCCAGTTTTTCCAAAGATTTGGTATTATTCACCTCCGGTTATCGTTTTTAACCGGTGATTCGCTGGTTTTGTAATCAGTGATTAAAGTTACCCAGAGAAAAATTTAACCGGTGAAAAAGTTCCAGTTTACTACGATATCCAGGGATTTAACCGGCGATTTGACAAATTTTGTATTATTCACGATTGAAGTTATAGAAAGATTTCATTTGTTGGATAATTGGAGTGATTCTGATGAAGAACATGACTCGAGCATCACCAATACAAAATGGTACAACGAGTCGACATCGACATATGCGACAACAAAGACTTTTTCTGTCGATACCAGATTGTAAAGCCAAATGAATTTTTTCCATTTTATCGTTCTCCACCCTCACTCCTTCCATCATCTCCCTCCAGTTTTCAGCTAGGAGTGTAAATGGTCTAGGTCTCGTATTATTTGTATGATCCCATCTCATATAGTTCTTGAGATATGAGGTGTGATTTTTTAAAAAAAATGCTTATCCTCCCTGAAAAATACTTTCAGCCAACTCCTATTGTCCATCTTAAAACATAAGCCACATATCCTTTTTCTGGTTTAATTAGTTTGTGAGACTTCTCAATGCAAAGTTTTGTTACCACCCACCCCCGCCACTGACCATTCTCAAGAAATTATTTTCGATCTATTCGCCTAGTTCCTAGTTTAGCAAGTATCAAGTTTCAACTTTGTGACATTAACCGTTCAGGTGATATGGATTTTAGAATATCTCGACCTAAGCTTTCAAGCGTTTCGGACACATTGTTTTTCTCCGAACTCCCGAACCCTTTCACTCATATAAAAATGAAGCCAGCAAGTGGGTACACTATCATAAATCTATGTAAGTCACGAATTTCAGCTTCCTAGCATAAGTGGCTCCTGAAATATAAGAACCAAAGTTTTGCGTCTAAAACGCCACCCACATCCTTCCTCACCCCTTCACTAGAAACTTATCACTTGAAGGGGTCCACTCAATCTACCCTACCAATAAACTTTAATTCAATAGCTCCAAGGGTTTGGGAGATGCAAGCCTTCAATCGACTGTCCGCACTGTAAAATCCAATCACCCGGAAGCACACACTCAGAAAAGTATCAGAATCAAATGGGATGGTTCTCGTTGAACGTGTAAACCGTGCATCACACACATCGTTTGTACTGCTCCCAGATCCACAACCATGAAAAAATTGCAGCGAAAAATTCTCATTTTTCCTGAAATTACAAATTTAAATATTCACAAAAAAGAAAAATGTCACATTTTGTAAATAATTAATAAAATTATTGACGTTTGACTGGAAAAATAATGGAAAAATGGAAAACCAGCCGTTTAGATAACCCGACCTATTAAATCGCTAACCTGAGGTGAATAATATAATTTTATACCCAGAGAAATTAACCAGTGATTAAAGTTAATACTCCGGATAAGTTAACAGCTGGTTAAGGCGAAAATAACCCGAGGTGAATAATACGGCCCTATAACTAACAAATAAAATGAGATAGAAAAAAAAAATTTAATTTCAATTATTTTTTTCACTAGTTCTTCAAGTACAAAAATTTTCAAAAGAATCAGAGATGGTAAGGTCACACCTTTGGTGATTCCTGGTGGAATGACCCATGTCTAAATCTCCAGTACTCAAAATTTTCTTATACAATATATCTATGTATATAATACCAACTCACGTGGTCATGTAGATATGGTGTCATATGTCGACCACGTAAACCCGCCATTCAGTCCCATCATCGCCTAAGCCTAGTCTGGTTCTTCTTCCTAGTTAGTTAGGGGAAGTACGAATATGCCGAAAGAAAAACAACGAAGAAAAATTTGGCGTGGATAATGCGTCTGCATCGTCCACTGTCTAGCAGCGACCTAACTTTGAATTTACAGAATAAATAGTGTTATAGGTTTTCAAATTATTTGAAACGCATAACTATTAAAAATCAATAATTTTTTCATTGATTTATCTTCTAGATAAACCAATTAGTTATACTATACTATCTATGAAACTTTTCAATGAAATGCGGTTTTCTTATGTAATTTCTGCCATGAAAATCGTGAAAAATTGCTTCAGTTTGACTTCATATATTATTAACAAAAATGAAAATTTTTTAAAATTTTATCTATTGAGGATATTCTTTCAGATTTTTTCTAACATTATATTAATGAAAATGACATGTTCATTATTCAAGAAATAGGTAATAAATGCTTTTAAAAAACTCGGATTTACGCATTTTAAAAAATGTTCAAGGGTTGTTGTGCTAATAGCAATTTTTCCAAATACAGTTTTGAATTTTTTATCTACTGGCGACCTAGTTTACATACCAGCTAATAAAGTGGTATAATTTTATTTTGTTTTTTTTTTGTTGCTATTGAAGTGAAAAATGCTTTTGAAAACAGCCATAAATCAACAAAATCGCATTTAACGTGCACATGGGTCTTTGAAAGAGAGAGATTGATTTGAGTTAAAATAAATCATAATTTCATATTATTTAAACGCTAAATTAATTTTACTTTGCCAATCAAGGATTTTTGGTAAAAACAAAAGATTTTCCAAAATAGATCATGGTAAAACAAATTCATCTATAAAATTTGTTCGTAATTCTAACAAATGTGATCTCCTGGTCTCAAGTCGTAATTTTGATTGAGTAAAAACTGAATCTCTAAAATTCATGATCAATTTGTTTTTCTAAAGAAGGGACCAAATTAATTCAAATGGCTTGGTTGTTGACATCGTCAAACAGAGAAATATACTGTTTTATCAAAGGAATGCAAATTGCAAAAACACAGTTGAATCAAATTGCCATGTGCCAATTAACAATTTAAAATGCAATATAAAATCGCAATCGCAGTGAAACGACAACACTTTCAAAAAGAAAACCATATAGAGGAAGCGCAAGTTTCTAGCGCTGGCCAGGCCGAAGAAAAGTGCGAATGTTTTTTTTTTTTGTTGCTGGGATTTTGTTCTAGGTTTCGTCGTGTAGAATAGCGCTAAAAAGTTGCGATACCCTCCATGGAATGATAGTTTTTTTGACGGTAATCAAGAAACTTTACGTGAGCTATGGATCTCTATACTTAACATATGGACATGTAAGTTATATGTCGATTAATCCATTGATTAACTCAAGTATGAATTCATATTTATGAATGCATAAGTGGACTAGGAACGGAATAAAGAAAAAAGATTCTTTCAAGAAAGAAAGGGGTAGCGGCGCTACCCCCGCTACTCCTGACGCTACGCGCCTGTTCATAAGGGTTCACCCATTCAACCTACCATAAAAATTTCAACTTGATATCTCAAGGGGCTTGAGAGCTACGCACCTTCAAACAGTTTTGCGTATGGCGTACGGCGGCTACGGCGGACAGCCGGACATTTTTTTTTTTGATTTTTTTGGTGTTTGCTAGTCCTAAAACGTGGAACTACGAAATTTCAGGGCAGCAAATTTTTTTGAAATTTCAGTTCGATTACAATGCTTTATTATTATAAAATAATAAAGTAAAAGGTTCCTCCCGCCCTCGTTCTTCATGTTTTTACACGGAACTGCAGACAAAAGCAGTGTCACTCGTTCACTTGAAAACTCCTGAACGACTCAACTCTATTCTGTAGTCACTAGTCTCTTCAATTGAAGTGTTCACTAAAATGGAACTCTTCGCTCCTTCGATCCGGACTCAGTTCAACTAGTCACTTCAATTGAAGTGTTCGCTAAAATGGAACTCTTCGTTCCTTCGTTCCGGACTCACTACCACAGTTGTGCTTGTGGCTTCGAAAATAGGACGGAGAGCGGTGTATACTAGTGATGTGCAATGTAATTACTTTTCAGTATCGAATAATTACTGATTAGTATTCGATATTTGGTATTCGATACTTTTTCGATTACTTTCTACTAGGCGTCTGTATATACTTATCCACTGATGACCTTTTTTAGCTCATCAGATTGTATCAGCCGACCTTTTTTTTTGTAGCTCATCACAAAATTGAAACTTAATGAATATCTGTAGGTATACTATGAGAATAGACCGGAAACAAATTTTTGAGTGGGGACAGTGGCGTACGGGGGTGGGAGGTGAAAAACTTTAGATTACGATATCTCACGAACCAATTGCACTAGACAAATAAAATTCAGTTTGTTTATAAAGGTTGACAAATCAAGTTTGATGAAAGTAAAATTTTTTAAGAGGGCGATGGAGCATAAAAGTGGAGGGGATACGAATTTTTCAAGAAAATCACGTCACATATCTCAAGAACCGCTTAAGATAGATGCTTAAATTTTTTACCAGAAGTAGACCTAATAGACTCCTAGCAGAAAAAAAGGGTGGGTGAGAATGTAGAGGGTGAGGGTGGAGGAGGGTGAAAAGGTAAAGATTCCGATTTTTATATCCCGAGAACCCATAATGATATAAAGCTAAAACTTAGTATTCAGATAGAGCTATAGTAGTAGCATGTTGGAAAAATATAATTTTTTATAGGGGTAGTATGGTACGGGGGTGGGGTGTGTTTTTCCTATCTATAGAACGGTCTATGCTAGAAAGTTGAAAATCGGTACGTATATGTAAATCAACTAGAAAAGTAATTTAAATTAAAAAAATTTTCCAAATATCCATTGGCGTTCGGAAGGGGCGCAAAAAAAATGATCAATGAAAATGGAATGCATATATTTTCACGGGTTTCGTCATATCTATTAGGTCTTTTCAAATATTGAATTAATTTTTATTCCACGGATTCTTCATATAAATACCTTGAAAGCGTTTTCAGGATTTTTTGAAATTCGAATTTATCTAGTAACACCTTTTAGGATTTATGGTTATTCAACCCGCAAGTGGGTGTAAGGAGGGTGCATATCTGATGATATATCGAATTCATTTTTACTTCCTAAGGTTTCCTATACATATAAGCGCCAAAACGTCAATTTCAGTATTTTTAGATATTTAATCCTAAGGGGAGTAAGGGGTGGTATGCTTTTCAAGGCTTCGACATATTTCTTGGGTTTGATGAGATATTAGATCGCTTTTCACTTCCACAGACTTTTTATATAATCGCCTACAAACCCATTTCTCAATTTTTGGATATTCAACCCCCAAGGGTTCGCATATGTTTTCACAATTTTTGCCATCCCTTAGTTCTGATGAGATATAAAATTGGTTATTACGGCATTTGATGTAATGACCTAAAAACCAACGTTTTTTCAAATTTCATAAGCCAAGGGGGTGTGAAGGGTTTGCTTACGTTTTGACAATTTTTACAAGATCCCTCGTGTCTCCTGAGATATCAAGTTGCTTCTTATGAAATTGTCTAAAAACCTGTTTCACAATTTTTTCGAAATTCAAACCCCAAGTGGAAGTAATGGCTTTATATACGTTTTAACAATTCGTCATATCTCTTAATTCTGATAAAGCAGCAAAATCGTTTTTACTTCTATGGGCTTTTAGTGTACATAATATACCGAAATTTGAATAGTCTACACGGGCTTTTCCAATATTTAAGCGGCTAAAAATCTCTATTTTTAATATTTTTTTTTAAAACAAAACTAACGTTCCAAGAAACCGCATAATTTTGAAACAACTGATGATATACTCCGACTTTGACCGCTCCCGAACTTTGACCCGAAAAATAATAAAGTTTAGCCCAGACCATGGGCAGATTTTTATACTCTAGATGAAATCATATAGAGTATTATAAGTTTAATCCAGCCCAAAAGTTTGTAACGCATAGCACCAAGCCACGGACGAAAAAAAGTTATATATTATTTTTTGTTTATTTGTGGCCAAAAACCTCAAATTCGCCTGACGTCCGTCCGTCCGTCCGTCTGTCCGTGAACACGATAACTCAAGAACGCCTTCACCTAGGATCTTGAAATTTTGAATCTGGGTGTTTGGTTGAATTTGTAAGGCTAAGTTCGTTAACGGGCAAAATCGTCCTACTCCTTCGGGTAGCTGCCATACAAAATGTCCTTAAAACACGTGTTCAAGAATATTGACCAATAACTTCGGAACGCCTAAAGCTACGACTTCGAAATTTTGTATGTGTTACTTTTTCAATAGTTAGAGCTAAATGTATGATTATGAAGAAAATCCTGTTAGTCCTTCGTGTAGCTGCCATACGAATATCCTGTCAAAATGTATTCACTTAATTTACGAAACTCACTATAACTTAAGTAATCTTTTAGCTACGAATTCGGAATTTTGTGCAAATTAGTTTTGAGTGAAAAGAAAGTTCGACTTAACTAGTCAGCGAAATCCTTTCACTCCTTCTGGTAGCTGCCATACAAAATGTCCTTAAAACACGTGTTTAAGAATATTGGCCGATAACTTCAGAAGGGTTTAAGCTACAACTTTGAAATTTTGTATGTGTTATTTTTCCAATAGTTACAGCTAAATGTATGATTATGAAGAAAATCGTAATAGTCCTTCTTGTAGCTGCCATACAAATATCCTGTCAAAATGTCTTCACTTAATTTACGGAACTTACTATAACTCAAGTAATCTTTTAGCTATGAATTGGAAATTTTGTGGAAATTAGTTTTGAGTAAAAACGAAGTTCGAGTTTACTAATCAGGGGAATCCATTTACTCCTTCTGGTAGCTGCCATACAAAATGTCCTTAAGACACGTGTTCAACAATATTTTTCGATAACTTTTGAACGCTTCAAGCTACGAATTTGAAATTTTGTACACGTTCATTTTTAAATGGTTCCAAGGAAAAGGATAAATATGTAAGAAATCGAGTGAGTCCTTCCTGCACCTCCCATGTGAAAGTCCTTCAAAAAGGACATTTTTTTTCGATGACTTACCCAGATACCCTGGTTCGAAAGTTGTATAGACATGCATTGTAATGAATATAATACAAAGAGAGATCCCTACTTACATTATTTATAATATTAAAATAATAGGTATCAGGACGTTCGGTCGAATGTGCTTGTCGGGTTCAAAACCGCAAGCACCGACCGGACGTTCTTTACTGCACAGAACTCACATGTACACTGCGGCTTTATCTGTATGCTGTGTACATGAGAGCTTTCTAGATACTGGCCATACATTTCACGCATGTGTATGCGTGAAAACTGGTAAAAGCTCAGATGAATTTATAATTTCATGGATCATTTTCAAGTCAAACGTCGATGACATCACTATGCGCAGAATCTCCGTTTGAAATTAAAACCACCAGATGGCAGTACACGCGATTAAAGTGTGTATATGCTAATGTGTATTTGCTAACCTTCAGATTACGTTAGCTCAGGAAGCAATTGAAGGGGAAAGTGGAGCATGCGAGTGGAGAGGGTAAGAATCTTTTTAAGGAGGTCGTTTCTAGCTCCCATACATTTTGTATGGCGAAACGCGTTATGTTTCGGTACCTGAATCTCAGCTTCTACTTAACTCACAACAGTCAGATTTCGCACACTTATTGCTTAGTGTATTTAAAAGCTTAGCACATGAGTAAATTAAAAAATGTTCACTAAAAGTCGAGATATTTAAGAAAAAGGGAATGAATAAAATTTTTTACTGTTTTTCTTCTTTCATATTTGAAAAAATGATAGTTTTTCATAAGATATTCTAATTTGCTCATGTATGAAGCTAGTCAATATTACCACAAACAAATTAAAAACAAATTAAGACGCTACTGTGTGTGGTTACTGAGAAACGTGTACCGAAAGTTGAAAAAGCACTACTTTTCAGGAGAGCCTAAAAACAAAAAAGTACATGCAATGACCATAAGCTGTGTTTTTTTCAACTGGATCAAGATAAAAATCATTCGTTTTACATTGAAAACAACAAAAAAGAGATGATCCAAAATCATAATGGGATCATAGTTGGATCAGTTTTGCGCTTTTAAAGCTTATTTAAATGTCCAGCATTTTCACAGATGACGCCACGCGATTCAGCAGTAATGACCAGTAAATTTAATTTGTAGCAGGTATTTGTACCTAACAGGCAGAACATGCTCGTCGAAAAGTCGTGGAAACTCAATACATTTTGTACGGAAATGCAAGTCCATGTGTAAGATAGAGACAGAATTTACAAAATTATTGAAAAAGTCTTTGTTTATATGACCTTTGTACATTGCCGTTTCGTCGTATAGTATAAACGAATCTTTGCCTCCAGGGCAGCTGACAGTTTATCCGAGGTATTTACCAACAGGATTGTTAACCTTGCTAGATTAGCTTTTGGGATGATCCACATCGTTTTTTTCAATTGTGATCTGATCCAATTGTAAAAACACACCTATATTCGACTTCTCCCACTATCACGGTTCAAAACGCGGTAACAGTCTTAATACCGCAGCTGGCGCGTTTTACCGGTAGAAAACCGCAAAGTAAACCCCTTGCACCGAAAGGGGCGAACGGGTCCTTGCCGGTCAACCCAGAGAAGGGTCGTGGGCGCCAGTGGTTCCTGAATTTAAGGAACCCGCTCTCATTCAATTTACCCCGTCCGAACCACTAGTTCGGGGAAATCACTCTTTACTCTATTTGCTTCAATCGAAACTAAGCACACGGGGAAAAGGCTGAAATACGTCACAATAATTATGCAAGATACGTAGTTCTACAAGTATATGATATATTGAAATTAAAAGAAATTAATGGAACTAGTATAATATAGGCAAAGATTAATTAAAAAAAAAAGCAAAATATAAAATAAACATACTGCAGTCACGATCGGCTGCAAGCCAATCGTATAATACTCTAGATGAATACTGAACTCCGATTTATATTGTAGTTGGGGATAAAGTAGAATTACGTGTGTGCATGTTGTATGTCCTTTATTAAGGACTGCTATTAGATTGCTACTCAAAACTAAAAGACAACATTCAGTGTTTAACTTCACACCTTGAACTGGGTAAGTCATCGAAAAAAATGTCCTTTTTAAAGGACTTTCACATGGGAGGTGCAGGAAGGACTCACTCGATTTCTTACATATTTATCCTTTTCCTTGGAACTATTCAAAAATTAATGTGTACAAAATTTCAAATTCGTAGCTTGAAGCGTTCAAAAATTATCAGAAAATATTGTTGAACACATGTTTTAAGGACATTTTGTATGGCAACTACCAGAAGGAGTAAAAGGATTTCGCTGATTAGTAAACTCGAACTTCCTTTTTACTCAAAACTAATTTGTACAAAATTCCGAATTCGTAGCTAAAAGATTACTTGAGTTATAGCGAGTTCCGTAAATTAAGTGATAACGTTTTGACAGGATATTTGTATGGCAGCTACACGAAGGACTAATAGGATTTTCTTCATAATCATACATTTAACTCAAACTATTGGAAAAATACTACATACAAAATTTCAAAGACGTAGCTAAAACCGTTCTGAAGGTATTGGTAATATTCTTGAACACGTGTTTTAAGGACATTTTGTATGGCAGCTACCAGAAGGAGTGAAAGGATTTCGCTGATTAGTAAACTCGAACTTCCTTTTCACTCAAAACTAACTTGTTCAAAATTCTGAATTTGTAACTAAAAGATTACTTGAGTTATAGTGAGTTTCGTAAATTAAGTGAATACATTTTGACAGGATATTTGTATGGCAGCTACACGAAGGACTAACAGGATTTCTTTCATAATCATATATTTAGCTCCAACTATTGAAAAAATAACACATACAAAATTTGAATGACGTAGCTTAAACCCTTCTGAAGTTATCGACCAATATTCTTGAAGAAGTGTTTTAAGGACATTTTGTATGGCCGCTACCAGAAGGAGTAAAAGGATTTCGCTGATTAGTAAACTCCGACTTCCTTTTTACTCAAAAGTAACTTGTACAAAATTCCGAATTCGTAGCTAAAAGATTACTTGAGTTATTGTGAGTTTTGTAAATTAAGTGAATACATTTTGACAGGATATTTGTATGGCAGCTACACGAAGGACTAACAGGATTTTCTTCATAATCATATATTTAGCTCCAACTATTGGAAAAATAACACATACAAAATTTCAAAGACGTAGCTTAAACCCTTCTGAAGTTATCGACCAATATTCTTGAACACGTGTTTTAAGGACATTTTGTATGGCAGCTACCCGAAGGAGTAGGACGATTTTGCCCGTTAACGAACTTAGCCTTACAAATTCAACCAAACATCCAGATTCAAAATTTCATGATCCTAGGTGAAGGCGTTCTTGAGTTATCGTTCTAACGGACAGACGGACGGACGGACGGACGGACGGACGGACGGACGGACGGACGGACGTCAGGCGGATTTGAGGTTTTTGGCCACAAATAAACAAAAAATAGTATATACCTTTTTTTCGACCGAGGCTTGGTTCTATGCGTTACAAACTTTTGGGCTGGATTAAACTTATAATACTCTATATGATTTCATCTAGAGTATAAAAATTAATTCAATGATATGTTGAACTTACTAGTTCCTCCTAACTGATTCCGCTAACCTACACAATTCTACCTTAAACTCTAAGGCGCTGCTGGTGCGTTGTCCCGCGATGTCTGTTTTTAATTACTTCTCCGCAGCTGCTTCTTTCGTTACAGAACTCAACGCTATCTTCGACCGTAGCACTGTCTCCAAAATCTGCCCTTCGTTGTCTCGAACTCTCGTACCAACTTCTTTCCTGCGCCGCGTACCACTTTTTTTCCTTGATACTACGTCAGCAACTTGTGACACTTGTAATCCAATAACTCCTCGGGACCTCCACCTCTCTCGACCGATTCCAAACCAAAAGTCCCCGTTCTATTTTTTTCGTCGCTTCCTCGAAAACTCCCAGCGGTTCTTCTCGTCCACCGTTCGCTCCAACCAGCTTTTCGAAACATTTATTTGAGTTGAACGATCTTCCACTCTCATGAAATTCTTCCTTCTTGCATGATACCGTCGTACGGTCTTCCAGCATTACATTCGGGTATTTAGCCGGGGCTCACACCATTTCCATCGTCCATTTCGCCGCTCGACTTCGCCGTTGAATTGCATTCACTCACTAAATGCCTGATCACCAAATGTCAGTTGGTTTGTTTACTTTCGGCTTACGCGTGTTTGTTTTGATGTGGTAATTGCGTGTGCGCGTTCCGGGTTGTATCCGCTTGGCTCATTTCCGCATCGTTTCCGTTTTTTGTTGTTATATGTACAGGAGCACAGTGCCTGGTGAGTAATTTCTTTTATTATTCAGTTCAACTTGCAACCTCACTCGGGCGACCGCAGGATGGAGTAACCCGGCATGTAAGATCGCTGATGGTGGTAAAAGCGATTTGCTCGCGGTATTCCCGCGACGTGACAATGTTTAATTCAGAACATTGCCTTAAATTTCCGATGACAATTTAGTTCCAATACTAACCTAACTACGCCTAACCTTGCCCTAAATAATATAACTAACCTAGTATAATTCAGATGATAACAATAATTCTAATATTAACCCTACACTATAACTAATATTAACCTAACTAATAGAAGCTAACATAGTATACATGTGGAATATAAAAGGTTGCCTACCCATGAAGTGTGGAATACAAAAGGTTGCCTACCCATGGCACGAGCGATGGAACGGGATGAACCAGTCAGTCGAGACTGAGAAGCGAAACCGGCAACATAGAAATTTGAAATAAATAAAAGTGAGAATTAAAAATAAAGTAGTCTTTTAATTCCCACATTTGGGGGCTCGTCCGGGAAAATTTGATTGATAATTTGATTTATAATAATCGCGAGTAAAAAACTGAAAGTGATTGTGTCGGTCGGTTAAAGAAAACCCGAAACATTCTTACGCAAATAATCGTGTGCTGCCTCAAACCAACCAATGGGAAAAAAACGTGGAAATCGAAGTAGCTCGGCGACAAATTCGCCCAAGTACGAAGAAATGGTCGACGATCTCAGACGCGAATTGGATGATCGAGACGCAACGATACGCGCACTCAGGGAAACAGAAAGGGACCAGAGGATGTCTGAGCTAAGCAGAAAAATTGATATGCTTAACCTGTCTATGACGCAGATGAGTAGCGGTAATACCGAACAATCAGACCGTTTCTCATTTACCGATATAGAGGGTTCATGTAGAAAATTTTGCGGAACAAGAGACGGAATTCAAATTCAGGCGTGGATAGAAGATTTCGAGGCCACGGCCCAAATTTTTAATTGGAGTGATATGAAGAAGATGGTATTCGCTAAACGACTATGCGAAGGACCCGCCAAGCTGGCGCTAAGTGCTAAAGATGGGCTGAATACTTGGCACAATTTAAAGGAATTCTTGTTAGCGGAGTTCAAAGTAAAAGAAAATAGTGCCGAAATATACGAATTAATCCGAAATCGTAAGAAACGGCGTACAGAATCACATTACGAGTACTTTCTGATAATAAGAGAGCTAGCTAGAAGGGCAAAACTTGAAGATGACGCAATAATGAAATTCGTATGTGACGGCATAGAAGGTGACGATAGGAACAAATTTATTTTACTTGCGTCGAGGGACTTGGTGGAGTTTAGACGAAATCTGGAAATATACGCGAAGATATGCGAAACTTCAACACCCAAATCATCGGGAGGAGAATCAGCTAAAACCGACGGAAATAAAACGAAACAAAATCGTTGTTATAATTGTGGGATGCCAGGTCATATTTCTGCGAACTGTACCAAGAAAAAATTGGGTATTAAGTGTTTTTCTTGTAATGGCTTTGGTCATAAAAGCAAAGATTGCCCGAAGAAAGCAGATGGTAGCAACAGCAACGTGGCCTTCGTTCAGGAAACTGCTAGAGTAAGTGAGCATGATATGCTTAAGGAAATAAACCTGTGTGGGCTCAGTGTCAAAGCTTTACTAGATACTGGAAGCGATCGGAGTTTTATAAGACAAGATTGCCACCAAAATATTGGCGCTCCGAATTTGACAGGTGAACCTATCACTTTCCGTGGAGTTGGGTCAGACGTTTTGTTCACTATTGGATCATTTTGTGCAGATATAACGGTAGATGGAAATAATTACGCTGAAACTTTCCACGTAGTATCCGAAAAAATTTTGCCGAAATCCGTCGTATTAGGAAAATCATTTTTAAGTTTAGTAGAGGTTTCAATTAGACCAGATGCAATTACTATAGTCCCATTACAGAACAAGATGATTTCTCTATTAGCAGTAGATACGGAAGAGCTGAACGTAGAGGAGTCAGTTGCATTATCAACGAAACAACGAGTAGAGACATTAGTGAGGAACTATACACCAAATAAATCTGCGAAGTCATCTGGATTCGAAATGAAGATTTTGTTGAAAGATGAGAAACCTATCAGGCAACAACCACGACGTTTGACTCACATTGAATATGAAATAGTTTCCAAGCAGACACAACAATGGTTGGATGAAGGAATAATCACCGAAAGTGAGTCAGAATTCTCAAGTCCAGTAGTCCTGGTGAAGAAGAAGGATGGGTCAACAAGATTATGCATCGATTATCGGCAACTTAACCGAGTTATCATAAGGGATAATCAGCCTCTACCTCACATCGAGGATCAACTGAGTAAATTAAGCAAAGCCAAAATATTTACGACGCTGGATCTTCGAAATGGGTTCTTTCATGTACCAGTCGCGAGCGATTCTCGCAAATATACTTCCTTCGTGACACCAATGGGTCAGTTCGAGTTTACTAGAGCACCGTTTGGACTAAGCACCTCACCGGGTACGTTTCAAAAATTTATAAACAAGATATTTAGTAGACTTATACGCGATGGAGTACTGTTAGTCTACATTGACGACTTAATTATCCCTACGGAAAACATCGAACAAGGATTAGAGGCTATGCAGGAAGTGTTAAGAGTAGCTGAAGAAAACGGTTTAGAGATGAAGTGGTCGAAATGTCACTTCCTAAAACATAGAATCGAGTATTTGGGGTATGTCGTGGAAAACGGTTTCGTTAAACCGTCAGAATGCAAGACAAAGGCGGTATCGGCATTTCCAACGCCACGTACTGCTAAGCAGATGCAATCCTTCCTTGGCCTCGCAGGATTCTATAGGAAGTTCATTAGAAATTTCGCAATAATAGCAAAACCATTAAGCGATCTTCTTAGAGGCAAGGCGAAATTTGAATTTGGTCCAGAGCAGATGCATTCATTTATCATGCTGAAGTCAGCTCTGACTACAAATCCAGTATTGGCGCTTTATCATCCAGTAAAGTAAACAGAAGAACCACTTAAACTATCGCGCGCAAATAATAAAATGGTAAAATACAGCAACGACGAATGAATACGACGATCAGCTAACGAAATCCACGATGATTAAACCAACGACGAATGAAAACGACGATCAACTAATGAAATCCACTATGATTAAACCAACGACGAATGAATACGACGATCAACTAATGAAATCCACGATGATTAAACCAACGACGAATAAATACGACGATCAGCTTATGAAATTCACGACGATTCTACCGAGGACGCTAGAGGGATCAGGACGGCCGAGTGTGGAATATAAAAGGTTGCCTACCCATGAAGTGTGGAATACAAAAGGTTGCCTACCCATGGCACGAGCGATGGAACGGGATGAACCAGTCAGTCGAGACTGAGAAGCGAAACCGGCAACATAGAAATTTGAAATAAATAAAAGTGAGAATTAAAAATAAAGTAGTCTTTTAATTCCCACATACATATACAATTAATCAATGCTATTATCGATTTTTCAGCCTTTCCTCCAATCCAGTGACTCTTACTAATTCGTTACTTTACATTTACTTTTAGGTACGCCATTATTAACTGTGGAGCCGTGCTGAGGGACGTCCGCCAGCGCATCGGAGGAATAAAAATAAGCATAAAAGGTAATTCTTTTCACGATTTGATTTTTATAGATACCGAAACTAACGATTGGTCTCTCTAGCCTTCCAGAAAGAATGTTCATTAACAGTTAACCTCGTAATACCACTTCAGAGTAAAATTTGAGTCACTTCCCGTTACTCGAAAGAGGTGCGGTTTTTTGTGTGATGTGCAGAAATGAGTGTAGAATAATAATACATATAAAAAAAATCAATTTTTTTTTCATATTTTTGCACCGACCCCCTTAAAAATCACGTCTCATATCTCAAGAAGAACGGTGTAAGATAGATTTTAGACGAAAAATTTTGGTTTCTAGATCTCAGCAACCGCTTATGTTAGGAGGCTGAAACTTGGAATTTATATAGATCTTCGATAGTGGACCCATTTGCAAAAATATTGTTGATATTGGTGAAGGGGTGTGGGAGTGGGGGAAAAATAATGCGTCCGACACCTTCAAAAGGCGAAATCGAGACATTCTAAAATCTATATCTCCTAAACGGTTAATGTCACGAAATTACAACTTAATGATCATCTGTAGGTATACTAGGAGAATAGACCGGAAACAAATTTTTGAGAGGGGGCAGTGACGTACAGAGGTGGGTTTTGAAAAACTTTAGATTACGATAGCTCACGAAGCAATTGCACTAGAGAAGTAAAATTCGGTTTCTATATAAAGGTCGATAAACGAAGTTTGCTGAAAGTAAAGTTTTTGAAGGGGAAGGTGGAGCGT
The DNA here is from genome assembly GCA_951812415.1 of Beris morrisii. NCBI lineage: Eukaryota > Metazoa > Arthropoda > Insecta > Diptera > Stratiomyidae > Beris > Beris morrisii. The sequence goes on along the minus strand of OX638310.1, from coordinate 88,970,433 downwards.
GGGAGTGGAGAGGGTAAGCATTTTTTTTAAAAATTACGTCTCATATCTCAAGAACAGTGTAAGATAGATACAACAAAAAGTCGTGATATATAAAAAAAAAACATTTTAAAAAATGTAAAAGAAAGGTGTCGGGTCCAACAAAAAGAGATGATATTCACAGAGTCGGTTTTCTTTCTATTAATATTTCCACTTACGCTTTTATACAAATTTGTGATATTTCCACTTACGCTTGTAATACAAATTTGTGATATTCATTTTCCCAAGAAACCCGACAATCGCTCGGAGAAATATCACCCCCCAAATTTTCCAGATTAAAAGCAACCAAAAAGTAAACTTTGCACATCATCTATTTGCCATACGACGAGCGATTATCGAGTTTCTTGGGAAAATGAATATCACAAATTTGTATACAAGCGTAAGTGGAAATATCACGAATTTGTATAAAAGTGTAAGTGGAAATATTAATAGAAAGAAAACCGACTCTGTGAATATCATCCCTTTTTGTTTATAAGTACACGAGCCAAATGATACCATGGAATACCGATGGATTCAGATCTTCTGGCCCTAATCGGTGGTTTCATAAACAGAAATAGTCCGTTTGATGTCCTCTTGTCATGACTCTAGTGTTTTTTGTCCTTCGGAACCCTTTCAGGATATTACCGCATCCCTATGCGGCAATATCCTGATGATGTCCTACTTGCATTGTAGCGTTTTCTGTGACTCCGATGATGGAATGGTTGCTCTCTAATCCGCTGAACTTACCTAATATTTCTACCAGTTAATGAGTGTCCACTAATGGCTGTTCGTATTCGGTTGCCGTACGCGCGAACGCAGAAAATTATTGCTTTGTGGGGGGGGGGGGGGTGGATTTGTTACAGAAAAATTATATGATTATGTAGAATAATTATTATAGAAAGGATTTATAAGTTTGATGAATGCGTTTGTAATGTTCAAATACTCGTACTTAGGATATTCTTTTTTAAAACATTTTGAAATTCAGAACACTTACATCAATAATATTGTTACATGTAAACCTGGCAACCGCGCAACTCGATCGTTTCACATAATGGAAACATCAACAACCGAATACCTAGCTACAAAGTAACCCAATCAGAAACCTAGTTGAAGTATATAAAGAGAGCGGAGCAATACGATTATACCCCCACTCTAATCGAATACGCTCGAATGTACTAGAAGCGTAGAAGATCAAATGGAATGCTCTCAAACTTTCCAGTACTGTCCACACACACCACCGAGCGAAGATTCAAGAACAGTCTCGACTACAAAGCAGATGAAGCTTTCAGCGAGAAATATAGTAATTTTTATTACGTCGACTGTGACAGCCAGCGTGTATATGCGACCGTATTAGTGGAAAGCGATCGATTGCGTGTGATCGAATCAAGCGATATAGATAAGCGGGCGGTTTTGCCATATAGTGTGAATAATTGTGCGAACAGAATTAAAGTGCGAATAAATAAATTGTTACTTATTTTGATTTTAAACGAACTGTGTTTTACTTCAAATCCCGGCGAACCGCTGGCTCGCAACAATTGGTGTCAGAAGTGGGATTTCATTTCATTTCAGACTTCAAAGGACATTAACCAAAAATTAGAACAGCAATCAAACATCAACAGACCTTAACGACCTTAACCAAAAGTTGCAGCAGCAGAACAATAAAATCGAAGATCTAAATCAGACGATGGCCACCATGGGTAAAGCAATGGAAGAAAATGTAGAAAAGAAACTTCGAACTTTTGAAGATCAAATAACGGAGAAGACATCAGCGATTGTAGAAGAAGTTGAACGCCTAAAAAGGGACTTTGATAACGTGAAAGCGACTGGGGTCATCAAAACAGAACACGTTACGCACAAAGAGCTCAAAGCTCCAATCTTCGATGGATAAACGCCGTGGGCTATCTACAAGACCCAATTTGAGGCTGCCGCGAGAAATAATCATTGGAATGATTTGGAACGAGGAACGGCTTTGATATTGGCGCTAAGAGGTCCACCAGCAGAAGTTCTTCAAACAATTCCGCAGGAGCAGCAATAAGATTTTTCGACGTTAGTACAGACATTGGATCTTCATTATGACATTGACCACATGCAAGAGATCTACAAAACACAACTTTACAACCGAAGCCAAAAGACTGGTGAAACACTTCAAGAGCTGGCGCGCGATATTGAACGACTTACACTATCATCGCTTCCCAATGCGCAAACAGAGCAACGCAACGATACAGCTGTTTTCGCATTTAACAATGCTGTACAGTACAGAGAGCTGCAGCAGGCGTTAAAATTGGCAGGAAAGAAAACGATTGGCGAAGCCTTAATATATGGGCTTACGTTCGAAGCTGCCAAGCAAAGCTCGCGAAATAACTACCGAGTTCGAGAAATAACAGAAGAGTGTGTATGTTAGAGAACGGAGTACACCAAACGGAGCGAAGGATCTGGTGCCCTCCGATGTTGGAATTGCGGACAGGCAGGACACTTAAGACGCGACTGCCGAAAACCAAGAAAAGCTACCAACTATTGTTCCGGCTGCTAAACAAAAGGGAGAACGAGGCGAACCGTCACGAGAGCACGCTTCGCCTAATGATAATCCGGGAAACGAGTAAAAGCTTCATGGGGCAGAAGTTGGCTGGTGGAATCGACGCCCCCGGAACCATAATCGCAGTTTCTCGACTACATCGTGGTGAAAACGATTTATGCATGAGTGGTCGAGTCTGAAAATTAAACTGCATAATGACAATTGTCACTGGCGCAACAAGATCAGTGCTAAGATCCGATCTCTTAGATCGTACTGGGCTTCACAACACCAAGAAGTACGCACTTCGCACTGCTACAGGAGAAATTACTACAGTCCATGGAGAAATAGCTCGTGATATACAGCTTGGAGATTTGACATTCTCACATGTATTCGTGGTAGCTGATATTACCGATGAGTGTATTCTTGGAATGGATTTTCTGAAACCACACGGCATCCAGCTGGACTTAGGACAACGAATAATGAAGTGGCGGAACATCGAAATTCCAATGGAAATAACATCCTCCAACACGACCAAGCTGCGAGTTATATTGTGCGAAGATGCGGATATACCAAAGTCATCGGAAAATATTATTTGGGCAGAGCTCGATGGTGATCCCGGGAACCACCGATTCTACCTCATCGAACCAGAAACGGGAAAAACCCTAGTAAAAAGAAATGAGAAGATGATTGTACCAATAAGAGTGCTCAACGTTTCGGACAGCATTACCAGCGTAAAGAAAGGAGATGTAATTGGCAGCTGCGAACCAATCTCAGCGGTGACGAGTATAGACACTGAAGAACATCAAGACGTAGCCTCTAAAAATAATTCAAGAAGGAAGAATAGTGTAACATCAGCAGTTCTTCAGTCAAGCAAGCTTAGAGGAGCACAACACAAGCAAGCAGTGGATCTGATTGAAAGAGTCAGCCACATCTTCTCCACTGGTGATGAGGACTATGGCAGAACAAACCTAGTGAGACATCGTGTAGATACCGGAAGTGCTACACCGATACGTCAACCTCCAAGAAGAGTACCATTAGCGAAACAAGGAGAAGTCAATTCAATGGTCAAAACAATGGAGCATCAGGGAATCATCGAAGAATCAAAGAGTCCGTGGATATCGCCAGTGGTGCTGGTTAGGAAAAAGGATGGCAGCACCCGTTTTTGTGTGGACTACAGACAACTAAATGAAGTTACGAAAAAGGATAGCTATCCACTACCCAGAATCGACGATATCATGGACACCCTGACAGATGCTAAATGGTTCTCAACGTTGGACCTGAAAAGTGGCTACTGGCAAGTGGAAATAGACGAAAATGATAGAGAGAAAACAGCATTCTCTGTCGGCAGCGGACAATTAATCGTGATGCCGTTTGGCCTGTGCAATGCTCCAGCTACATCCGAAAGACTAATGGAATTTGTTTTGCGTGGCCTGAGTTGGAAAACTTGTCTCGTTTACCTAGATGATGTGATCGTTATCGGCAAGACCTTCGAGGAGCATCTGAAAAATCTACAGGAAGTCCGAAGAAGTGCACTTTGTTTAGTGCAGAAGTAAAGTACTTCGGTCACATCGTTTCAGCTGATGGTGCAAAGACGGATCCGGAGAAGATACTGGCAGTCAAAAATTGGCCTACTCCGAGTGATAAACATCAGCTGCGTAGCTTCTTAGGATTAGCGACATATTACCGTCGATTCGTAAAAGATTTTGCCAACACGGCGAAATGTCTTCATCAGCTAACAGAAAATGGAAAACCATTTACTTGGAATCAACAGTGCCAGGAAACATTCGAAAAAATAAAAGATCAACTTTGCGACTCTCCAGTTCTGGCGTATCCAAAACCAGGTCACGGTTTCATCATAGACACCGATGCCAGTAATGTCGGTATCGGAGCAGTACTATCACAGGAGATCGACGGGCAAGAAAGAGTGCTATCATACTACAGCCGAGTACTCTCAAAATCAGAAAGGAACTATTGCGTAACTCGCCGAGAGCTCCTAGCCATTGTAGAAGCTACAAAACATTTTCACAAATATCTCTATTGTCAAAAGTTCCTTCTTCGAATGGATCACGCATCGCTTAAATTGCTACTTCAGTTCAAGAATCCCGAAGGCCAAGTAGCAAGATGGATACAAAGGCTTGAATCCTACGATTTTGAAATTTTTCACCGAAGAAGGAGAATTCACGGTAATGCCGACGCGTCCTTGTCCACCAAACTGCAAGCATTGTCACCGCGAAGAAGAAAAAGAAGTCGGAGGAACCATTCAGCGAATAACGACCGAACCAAAGGATGGATGGAATCAGCAAGAACTGGAAGATGCCCAACGAAAAGATCCATATATTTCACCGATCATGGCATGGAAGGACAAAATGGAGCGGCCTGAGTGGAAATACATCTCACAATTCAGCGAAACCTTAAAGAGTTATTGGGTACAATGGACTCCCTCCACCTAGACGGTGGGTTATTAAAACGGAAATGGGAAACCGCTGACGGAACATCGCATCTCATGCAAACCATTGTCCCGCATTCTAAAGTCGAGGAAATTCTGAAGGAGTATCACGAAGGTACTTCCGGTGGACATTTAGGTGTAAATATAACCTTGGCAAAGATATGAGAGAGGTTCTATTGGATCCATCTTCGAGATGACGTCGAAAATTGATGCCATAAGTGTACCACCTGTGTATCGAGTAAAGGCCCGTAACGCAGATCAAAGGGAGAAATGCAACAATACAACGTGGGAGCTCCATTCGAGAGAATTGCTGTGGATATTGCTGGACCATTTCCGGAATCAGAAAATGGTAATCGCTACATTCTTGTGGTCATCGATTATTTCAGCAAATGGCCCGAAGCTTACGCAATTCCAAATCAAGAAGCAGTTACCGTCGCAGAACAAATTGTTACCAACTGGGTGAGCAGATTTGGAGTTCCACGTAAACTACACTCCGATCAAGGGCGCAACTTTTAATCTCAAACATTCAAACACGTGTGCCAAATGCTGGGAATAAACAAAACGAGGACAACTCCACTACATCCACAGGCCGATGGAATGGTGGAACGTTTCAATAGAACACTTAATTCAAACCTATCCAAACTCGTCAGCGAAAGGCAACAGGACTGGGATCAACACATTCCTCTATTTTTAATGGCCTACAGAACATCGGTACACGCAACAACAGGAGAAACTCCCTCCCGAGTCATCATCGGGAAGAATATTCGAGTCCCCGCGTTTGGAGTGCCACCAGACCAACCGACCCATCCAAAAGTTTACGTATCGGATCTTCGACATCGACAACACACAGTTTACAACCGGGTCAGAGATAAAATTAATTTGGCAACCGATCGGATGAAGACGAGGTATGATCAACGGGCGAATTCATCAGGATTCCAAGAGGGCGATTTAGTTTGGCTATACAATCCCAAACGAAAGAAGGGCAGGTCACAATCCCAAAGGAAAGAAGGGCATTCGAGTATATGTACATTCTCTCCTGATAGTGGAATTTCGACCCTTATCAGCAGGGTGTGTTCCTCTACTGTTATCGCCATTCGTGCCGCTTGGTGTAGTGGAAATAGGTCTAGAAAGAATAGCTTTACGTTCGCTAACAGGATTACCTTGTACTTAGATAACTAAGATAAGCGATAATTACGGCAAAAGTACGTAAATTTCCATTCTCAGTTTGAGTTGGAAAATCACGCTGTTCGTTGATCGTGTGAAGTTGTCATGCGAAACGCCTAGTTCGCACAGATTCCCCGCTATCTGGTTTATGTCGGTAGGTAGTTAATTATTTTATTGATTTGCTTAATCTGTCAAAATTTGACCTCATCACCGACACCTGTTGCTTTAGGAGCTCGGATGTCTGGCTGTCGTGCCTCCCTAATGTGTTGCGTTTGTTATATAGTATGGACGTCCTCGCTGTCCATGGTTCCGAACGCCCATTTGAATAATTTACCTATGAATTCTAACGCTTGCCAGACCCTTCGGCGGCCGAGGATATGCTGTATGTCCCCTTAAGCGTATGGACGTTCTGGATGTCATTGCTGTCTCTTTGATCATTGGCGTGAATTTTGTGTATATGCCTTTAAAAAATTGCGTCTCCTGCCTTTTCGAAGACTACCGGTGTGTTGTCGAGCGATATGTTGGTGAAATGGAAACTCTCCTCAGCGGTCGGTTGCCGCTTAACTTATAAATTATAAATAAAGATGTTTGACTTGGCAGAGAAACTGAAAATGTTATATTTTATATTCAAACGTTTAATGCAATAAATAAGTGAAAATTGTAACCTAAAAATTTTAAAAAATTAAAATTTAAATAAATAAAGGTTTTACTTCTCTATCCGGTGAAATGTAGATTAAAATACAAATACGTATAGCTTATTTATGTATGTGTATTATTACCTTATGCCATAAATAAATACCAGTATTCAAAAGTCCAGTCAGTCGAAAGCCCGAAAGTATGCATACATACAGAAAATTCAATTCTGTGACAGCAAACATTTTTCTGGTGTTTCTTCCAGGGGGTGATACTCGTGAAACTGTTAAAACATGTTTGAAAAGACTAATGACTGCGATCTGTTACATTCAAATTCGACCACTCAAACCTGGCATATGCTTCATTATAATTTTTTTTTAAATTATGCCATTTTCACATTAGGCCAACCTGCAACTGCGTATAGTTGAAGGTAAAAGTAAGCATGCACATATGCAATGAACACTGGCAGCACGCGCTATCCGTCTACCGAAAACTTCTAATTGTTTTTCTGCTTCGCAATAATTTCGGAATTCGTTTCCGTATTTTACCACTCAACCACCGGTTATCGTTAACCAGGAGTAAAAAAGACGGCAATATTAAAAGAAAGAGGTAGAGAATCACACGCATGTACACCGATACGAAGTATGTAAGTTAATTTTGTTCCGAGGCGTATACGTTTTAACTGAAAGTTTACCGGTTAATGCTACGGCGGACTTAACTGGTAAATTTCTTGCTGGGGTATTACTTGTCTTTTTTTGTGTTTTAGTGGATATACGCGATACCCGACCAAAACACGCGGATAGTCCCGAAAGGGAGTGGGATCTAAGAGGGAGGAGTACTCCAGCACCTCATTTCTAATTGCCAACAGTGAAGGCTAGTGGCATCTCAAACTTGATGTGCCGACAAGTCCATGTGGAGACCTGAAAATAGGAAAATTGTTGGGTTTTATACCTAGAGTTTCGTTTAAAGGTTAAAAATACTTTTATTCGTCGTCGTTTAGATAATAAATGACTTAAGGTGCGTTTCCATCTCCGCCGTTTAGCGTCGGCGACACGGGTGTCCCGGCACACTTTTGACATCGTCGTTTCCATCTGCGGCGAAACGGTCGACGCGACGCTAAAAAGTCATAAGTCATGCGCCTGAATGCCAGTGCTAGATTTTTTAATTTTCACCGGATGTCTATAGACTTATTCGATGAATTATTGGAAAAAATTAAACCTGCTATTGAAGAGATAATAAATTATTTATCGTGAACCGATTTCAACCTAGATAATTAGCCGCTTATCGTACATTTTTGACTTTTAAATTACTTTATTATTTTTTAATAATAAAGTTTTTTTTTTTTAAAGTGGTAAGAGTTTCATGTGTTTTGGAGAAAACTCCGACATGTTGAATGACGTATGGCTCTGTCTTAGGACTACCGATAATTCGGTGTAGGTTACCGTGGGATGTCTGTATTCCGTTGTGGTATACACCGTCTTCTCATACGGCAACCTCAACTCTCTGTTGCTGACTTCACAGGGTTTTACTATTCTTAGTAAACCCAAACCAGTCAGATTCGCTACGAAATGCGCACCCGACAGGATAAGTTGACTCTTCGTCTTAAAGAGCCACTGATAGCTGGCCTCCATTTTCATTAAGACTCCTTTAGTCGCCGGTACCGCTGTGTGTGTGCAACTAGTTGTGGTTGACGTGGAATGTTGCAACAACTGAACTAAGCAATCGGGATTCTCATGAGTAAACATGGGTCCTTTGTGTCGGCATATAGCTATAGACGCTGAAGCATTATAAGCCACGCTTATCCATCCCGAGCAATCTTTCTGGGTTAATTTAATAAACATGTTGTGGGACTGTGTTTTCGTTTTGTAGGGCGAGCATTTTTGGAGCATCAGATCCCATCGATCATTGAAAATTGTCGGCTAATAGTAAACTTTCTAGTTCGAATAAATGATAGGATCAGGTAGTGGAATCTCGATTTTGGCTTAAAGATTCACTTGAGCCAGCATCGTTATTATTTGTGTGGCTTGGTGTAAGGCATACAGATCCCGGAAAAATGGGCGTGTTCTTGATGATAAAACCAGTTTTTCAATTATAACATTGTCGTTATAATTGTTTTATCCAGGATAAACAGATGGATTTTATTATAATAAAGGTCATTCAGGATTGATAACTCTGTTGGCTGTCTGCTACTTATGGTACTTCTAAAAGGCCAGCATTGATCAGCGCAAACAGCTCGTACACTTCCTTTTTCAGTTTTAATCTCCTAATTTCATCGTTGGTGGTGGCAGTGACTTTATCATGGCGGCGCCCAGTTCACGTAAATTTTCCGATACTCTATTCATGTCTGACATTAGATTTGCCACTGGGCTGCTTATCTTGTCGAAGTTCGATTTCTTCACGGAGATTTGATGTGATACCAACTCGAACGTTCATGTGAGCATCGTCACTGTCCATCGTAGCAAAAGCCCACTTGGCGAACCTTCCGATGAATTCTAATGCTCTTCTCGATCTTTGAAAATTAAAAATATGCCGAACGTGTTTCGGCGAAGGGTTTTAACGATAACTAAAGTTTCCTTCACCATATGAAGGCACCGATGATGGAATGGGAATATCCTCCTGAGGCTGTTGTTCACCGTTTCCGTTGGATGATGGAGTGAGAATATCTTCACGAGGCTGTTGATGGTTGGGCATCCAGGTCGTCTTTGTATATCGCGGATCCTATGCGGGAGAATTAAGTGTTCTCTTCCCCCGTTTGAGCTCAGGTGTGCTTATATGAGAGTGGCATAGATGGCGGAGTCCCATTGACGAACTTGGATATCATAACGACGTGACATACCAAAATTACTTTATACATAATGACATATCGATTTTACTTATTCGTCAAGCTCAATAAAAATTCTCTAAAAATTAAATCAATTTAACGTAAAAAAAACTTTTCTATGAATTTTAATTTTACTTTTTTTCTATTACTAAAGAGTCTTCGTTTGTTCCTCCTCCAAAAAGTAACTACTTTATTTTCTTGAAGATATCGTCCTCTATTCTATTATTTATTTAATTCAGTTTTGAATACTTAGGATATACGTTCTTATTATAATTATATTTTTTTGAAATATTGTAAGCAAATTTTCGATAGAAAAATGTCAGTTTAATATTATTTTTTTATTTGTGATATAATTGCCTACAAAAATTGCATACATTTGCATTGCATAAGTTTAATTGTTAAGAAAAAATTATGATACCACGAATATTGCACTTTTGTGCAAAAAAGTAGAGCATGTTCATCTACACTCCTTGCTTGAACTGAAAGAATTTAATAATAGTTTTTTTTTCTTTATTTCAAATTTTTTTATTTACAATAAATGTTCCAAATGCCCACCTTCATTTTGAATGCACGCTAAAGCTCCTTTTGCAAGTGTTCTCTTGGTATTCATTCTCTTCAACTCCTGCCTTACTTCTGTTGCTGCCGCATCGATCCTGGTATTTACCATATATCTTCCAATGTTACTACTGCCGTTGCATAGACAAGGTCCTTCATCCGTCCCCATACAAAGAAATCCATAATAGTTACATCAGGAGATCTCGCAGGCCAGTGTAGCGATCCATTTATACCGATCCAGCGATTGCTATAATTAGAATTTAACCAATCTGTGATTTACCGGCCGTAATGAGCTGGAGTACCATCGTGTTGGCAAAACATGGAAGCCAATTGTACCAGTGGAATATCATCCAAAAAGTCCTGTAGATCATTTGTTAAAAAATGTAAGTAATATGAACTATTGAGGGTAGGCGGAAGCATAATAAGTCCAATGAAATCGCTAAATATCTTTACCAATAACACCTGCCAATACTTTAGATTGCTTTACTTAATACTTTACTTTACTTAATACTTTAGATTTCATAAATAGATTGGACAGTTATCTAGAAGAAAATAGTTCGATAGGGACTCACCAAAAAAAGAACACGAATACCTTGATACGCTATCCAAGTTTGGATTTAATGAGTTCTTGGTTGGATTACTAGGATTGGTAGTGGTCGACCTTCATGTCTTGATCACATTTTCATTAAGAAAAATTTCGAAATCAAGTTTGTCCCTGCTATATTCCTAACAGACCATTACAACACTGAAGCCAAAATAATCTTTCCTAACTCAAAAACGGTTACAATCATAAATTTCAATCAATTAAGGGATCTGTCTGAAGCTCTTGACTGGTCGTAACTTTATAATATATCAAATCCTAATATATGTATGTCTTCTTTCGTTAATAGATAGATAGATTGGAAATAGGGGTTGGTATGGTTAACCTCTGACAATGCAGCCACAGTTGGGCCTATTGTGACGTCAACCCGGATTGACTATGATTCCTCTTCAATCCCTGCGCTTTCAATGAAGCCTAGTATTTTGCGAAGAGAAATGGTCATGAATTCCGATGGGTCCATGAAACCCTGATCGAAGTGACGAAGTCTTTTGTGAGTTAAACCCTCACAGTCACAGAGGATATGCTCTGGTGTTTCATCTTTCTTCATTGCATATTCTCCAAATCTTAGTCTCAGAGAGCAATCCTATTGAGATGCTTCCTCATGTGACAATGTCTAGTCAGAGCTCCCACTAGGGTTCGGGTCTGATATCTGCATAATTTTAGATACTCAGATGTTATTTTTTCCGAATGTTTTGGCATACAAAGCTTTGAGTGCCTGTTGCCTGGTGCCAATTCCCAGTGAATGGCACTTGGCGATTTTAACCACATTTGGATGTTCATTCTGGCTGTGCTTAATGGTATCCCACAGAATGGATATGGTCCCATGAAGTCAGCTTCTGAACCTTTCCTAGCCGCTGTGTCCCGAAATCCAAATGAGATTAACTCTGTTCTTATTTCCGAGTTAAATCAGGCATTGGAGGCAATTCCAAACAAGTTTGGAGTAGATTTGAACAGGCTGAAGTGCCATTATTGCATCCTTGCTGTCCAAGAGAATATATATTTGTTGGTTTTTGTAGCCCCGTTTGATATTTTCTCTAATGCATAGTTCAATAGCATGAGTCTCCGCCTGAAAAACAGTGGATGTTATGTGCATGGTACAGTAGAATTTACATTTTGGCGCATTCCATAAACTCCTGCTCCTACACCTTGATCCGTTTTAGATCCGTCTGTGTACCAGATTATGGATCCTGGTCTTGGAATGGGTTTGTTTGTGGCCCAATCCTCCCTTTCAGGTAGGACAACTTTGAATGGCTTTGTGAAATTAAATTTCGGTACCATTGAATCAGAAAGAGGTATCGCTAGTATCGTGTCCATGTTGAGTTCCGCGGAAAGAGTTGGGCAAGCTGTTTTGCGCTCTGACTCGTCCTGCGAGCTCAAAGGTTTGTATGTGGTGAATCTAGCTTCTTTCTGTATTTCTAAGTGTAGAGGTGCTAGGTTGAGAAGCAACTCTAAGGCAGCTGTGGGAGTGGTGCGCATCGCCCCAGTAATACGCAGGCATGTCAGTCTTTGTAATTTAGTCAGCTTAAGCTGAGCAGTTTTCTGCTTTGTTTACTTCCACCAGACGGATGCCGCGTAAGTTATAATGGGCGTAGCAACGACGGTATACATCCAGTAGGTTAGTTTTGAACTCAGTCCCCAGTTTTTGCCGAGAAGGCTCCTGCAGGTCCAGAGAGAGATTCTGGCCCTTTCAAGAACTTTGTCCAAATGAGCTTTCCAGGTGAGCTTTTCATGCAGGATAATACCCAGGAATTTTACCTCACTAGAATACTCTATGGATTCTCCAAAAAGAGTAGACTTAGATAACGTGTATCATATTTACTTTATATTTCAAACACCAATTTTTGACTTTTGTGGACATTATCATTATTTTCTCAAAATCAATTAAATAAAACTTAATTATATGCTTCGTGTTTGATTCATTTGAATATTAGTTTTCCATTATTTTCTTAATATCAATCATATTAAGATTGATACCCTTCGACGTGTTTGCTTGATTCAAATAGTAATTGCTAATATCTAGAAAAAATTTTCTTACCTTCATCAAAGAAAATAAAAATAATTTCTGATGTTAAGAAAATATGTATTGATTGGCTTAATTTCAACAAAAGCTTTTTCTGACATCAACAATATTTATGTAATATAGACAACACAATTTCTAAAATCATGTACACAATTTATTGAAAATATATAATGAAATTCTAGATAGGTACCAGTAAAATTAGTTTGTCTAAAATCAAGAAAATGTTTGTTGATAATAATAACAGATTTATTTCACCCAAAATCAATCCTAAATTTGTTTGATATAATGCGTATTTTACTGTATATTAATGATAAATTCTCTCCGTGTGTATGCCGAGATTCACAAAAATGGGTATACAGGGGGTGGGTTTTGGATGAGGGGTGGCGCCGTAAATTCGGGCGCATCGGGAATCGCGAGCCGTTAAATCAGGAGAAATGTTAAGACCTATTACAGAATCGTAGCTTCTCTGTATGCCTAGATTCACAAAAATGGGTATATAGGGGGTGGGTTTTGGATGAGGAGGTGGAGCCCGAAATTCGGGCGCATCGCGAATCGCGAGGCGTTAAATCAGTAGAAATTTTAAGACCTATGTATTACAGACTCGTTGCTTCTCTGAATGCCTAGATTCACAAATATAGGTGTACAGATGGTGAGTTTTGAATGAGGGGGTGGAGCCGTAAATTCGGGCACATCGGGAATCGCGGGCCGTTAAATCAGGAGAAATTTTAAGTCCTTTTGCAAACTCGTAGCTTCTCTGTGTGCCTAGATTCACAAAAATGGGTATATAGGGGGTGGGTTTTGAATGAGGGGTGGAGCCGTAAATTCGGGCGCATCAGGAATCGCGAGCCGTTAAATCAGGAGAAATTTGAAGACCTATTTCAGACTCGTAGCTTCTCCGTATGCCTAGATTCACAAAAATGGGTATACAGGGGGTGGGTTTAGCATGAGGGGGTGGAGCCGTAAATTCGGGTGCATCGCAAATCGCGAGCCGTTAATTCGGGAGAAATTTTAAGACCCATTACAGACTCGTAGCTTCTCTGTATGCCGAGATTCACAAAAATTGGTGTACAGGGGGTGACTTTTGGATGAGGGGGTGGAGCCGTAAATTCGTATGCATCGGGAATCGCGAGCCGTTAATTCGGGAGAAATTTTAAGACCCATTACAGACTCATAGCTTCTCTGTATGCCTACATTTACAAATATGTGTATATAGGGGGTGAGTTTTGGATGAGGGGGTGGAGCCGTAAATTCGGACGCATCGGGAATCGCGAGCCGTTAAATCAGGTGAAATTTTAAGACCTATTATAGAGTCGTAGGTTCTCTGTATGCCCAGATTCACAAAAATGGGTATACAGTGGGTGGGTTTTGATTGAGGGAGTGGAGCGGCAAAATCAGGGGCTGTGAGAACAATTAATCATTCAGTTATTATGATTTTGGAAACCAATTCCAGAATTGTTGCTAATTCTATACGCCGAGATATACGAACTTACTTACTATACAGGGTGTTTGGCACTCCGTGTGCCACCTTGTAAGGAGTTATTCCTTGATATATGTATTTGCAGAAAACAATTTTTCTACAGGGTGGGTCAATTTTCAATATTAGTGGAGATACAGTGTGGTTAAGAAAAGTGTTTTTGACCGGTACCCTCACTCACTTAAAACGTTATATCTTGAAAACGAATAATCACAAGGCAAAGTGTTATAACAATCGAATTACCTTTCATTTGATGCAACAGTCTAAATTGTAACTGCACCCAATCTTGAGATATTTACTCGAAAGCACAGATTTTTGCTACGTGAACCCTTAAAATTCAGTGATCAATGGAGTTTTTCTCAGAAAACCTCATTATAAAAATGTCATTTTAATTTCATTTTTTTATGAGCCGTATTATTACCTACAAACCCGCTACCGCTGCATACATATGTATGAGTTACGATTAACATTTTGGAAGTAACAGGTAAAAATACATATCGCATAAAAATTAAATATTTAAAAAATCAGTGCATGTGCATGTTGATCTACGCTACTTGCTTGAATTGAAAGAATTTAATAGTGGTTTTTATTTCAAATATTTTTATTATAATAAATGTTCAAAATGGCCACCTTCATTTTGAATGCACGCTAAAGCTCGTTTGGCGAGTGTTCTCTTGGTATTTATATTCCTCAACTGCTGCCTTACTTCTATTGCTGCCGCATCGATCCTGATATTTAGATCTTCTAATGTATCTACTGGCGTTGCATAGACAAGGTCCTTCATCTGTCCCCATACAAAGAAATCCATAAAAGTAAGATCAGGAGATCTTGCAGGCCACTGTATCGGTCCATTTCTACCGATCCAGCGATTGCTATAATTAGAATTTAACCAATCTGTGATCTGTCGGCCGTAATGAGCAGGAGCAGCATCGTGTTGGTAAAACATGGAAGCCAATCGAACCAGTGTAATATAATCCAACAAGTCCTGTAGATCATTTGATAAAAACTGTAAGTAATTGGAGCTATTTAGGCTTCCGCGTCCTAATAGGTCCAAGTAAATCGTCACCAATCACACCTGCCCATAAATTGACGCTGAATCTGTGCTGAAATGATACCGCTCTTCTTGTGTGTGGATTGCTCTCAGCCCACGTATGTAGGTTGTGGAAGTTTGTGATACCGTCTCTGGTAAATTGGGATTCATCCGTCCACAGATTATAGTTGAAAAAATTGTCGTTCAAGGAGCCAATTGCAAAACTCCATCCGTTTGGGGAAATCAATGGGTAGCAGCTCCTGTACTGGTGTATGATGGTAGGCATGGAAGCGTTCTACTTTTAAAATACTCCAAACCTTCCAAGTAGATATGTTAAACTGCAATGCCATGCGTCGGATACTGATCGATGGATCATTTTGCACTGCTTGCAGTATTCTTTCATCAATCTGAACAGCGATTATAGGCGCAGGATTTGCATTTACTCTCCTTGTTCTAACGCTGCCAGTTTCCCTAATTCTTCTGTAAACGTCTTGAAATACTCTCCTGCTAGGTGTCCGTCGATGAGGATGTCTCTGGTGGTAAAGCCTTCGCGCGGCTCGTGCATTTTGGTCACACTCTCCATAAATTAGCATCATGTCAGCATATTCTTCATTGGAGTACTCAGGCATTTTGAAATAATTTTTTAAATTCTATTGACACCTTCTTCTCATAGCAACGTAACTAAAACTGAGAAAAATAGGAAGGTAGTTTTGCTTTCATAGGCTTTTTATTTTGTAAGACACCCTATTAAAAAAGGCATAGTACCGCATCTAGTAGTACCGACCACGTCCAGGTAAAAGCATCAATTATGTTGAAACTCACTTACAGTTCATTATTTTCCTTCATACTTTAAATAGTAATAAATGTGCAATAAAAATACTTCAGTACTACCGACAAATTAAACAGATTCTTGGACGCGGTCCACTTTATGGCACTGACTTTTAAATATTTCATTTTTATGCGATATGTATTTTTACCTGTTACTTCCAAAATGTTAATCGTAACTCATACATATGTATGCAGCTTTTGTAGGTAATAATACGGCTCATAAAAAAATAAAATTAAAATGACATTTTTATAATGGGGTTTTCTGAGAAAAACTACATTGATCACTGAATTTTTAGGTTGGCGTAGCAAAAATCTGTGTTTTCGAGTAAATATCTCAAGATTGGGTGCAGCTACAATTTAGACTGTTACATCAAATGAAAGGTAATTTGATTGCGTAAAAAACCAGTTATAACACTTTGCCTTGTAATTATTTGTTTTCAAGATATAATTTTTTAAGTGAGTGAGGGTACCGGTCAAAAACACTTTTCTTAACCACCCTGTATCTCCACTAATATTAAAAATTGACCCACCCTGTAGAACAATTTTTTTCTCCAAATATATCAAGGAATAACCCCTTACAAGGTGGCACACGGAGTGCCAAACACCCTGTATAAGTGGGGTTGAGTTTTTATTCACAGGGGTGCATATTTCGTGACAGGGTGGGCCGAACTGATCGGAATCGGATTTATTCGAAAGCCTTTTATTAGCCGTTAATTCATGTATTACTAGAACTTTGTTGCATTTACCTTTAACATTGTTTCGGGTATGGTCATCTTAGCTCCCATCGGCAGTCAGAATGACCCCACGGTTTTACCATTAGGGGTGCATCGGCAAATTTTAATTTAATTAGCCTTTAATTATGACATAAGTTATATGTTAAAATTCCAATTTGGTCATCCTAAGTTCTTTGACATGCTCCAGCCCAGATATGTGAGTTGTACTCAAGACGGGGTCTGATATGGGTCTTGTAAATTTGTGCCAGGTCCAATGGTGTGAAAAATTTCTTGCACCTTCGGAGAAAACCTAGGCTCTTGGAGGCGTCAAGAGCTACATCATAGATGTCTTGATTTAAATCAAGTTTTTTTTACTAATGTTCATTCCTAGAAGGTGGAAATGCTCCGAAGTGTCCAATGTAACACCATCAAAAATAAGATTAGGCACCGACGATGTGTTGTGTCTAAGGGAAAGATGATCGCATTAAACTTGAAATACTGTAGTTTATACTTATGAAAACAATTCATAATATTAAAAATAAATATTTAATCACTTTGTGGAGTTACTTGAATTATTTTACGTTTCATCTTTAAACCTCGAATACTAATATCTATGTTTTAATGTTCACACTTTCTGCCGCTCAAGTTCCTAATCACGGGATTTTTCTTGTATTATGGCATTTAACTGACTTCAACTAATTACTTACCATAAAAGATAAAAAAAATTATACATACAACATGCGTTATCGCTTGCCATTTAGCAGCACTGTAGCTCTGCTAATACTATTTAGAGCCCTAAATTCTTCTCGAAAGTATTCTGCTATCTGTGATAAATTCTCTCCTATCATTGACTCAAAGATAAGATATCGATGTAAAAATTCTGTATCTGTATTACGAAATTTTTATTATTACCTACATATTATTATTTATTTGTGTTTTGTCAAGTAGGTTACATCAATCATTTGATTAAATGTTTTGTTACGATCTCCTCACTACCGGATGAAATTAAACATAATTCAAACTTCATCCAACTAGGTGTGGACATAGTTTCAACTACAAAACGGTTTTTTTTCGTAATTTTTGCATTGATACTAAGGGTATGACTTTTGTTTGAAATTGAGGATTTAATAGAGGAATTTAGTATACGAGTTCATGTTATTGCGAACAAAACATTTCAACCCATGGACAACTACCTTATTGTATAATTACATCTGTAGTGGATAATGGATAAGTTGAGTGATAGTGTTTTTAAAGTGAAAAATGGTTTGAAGTTAGTGACAAATTTACTAAACTAGAAAGTATTTTAATTTTCTTGAACATTTTTGCGGTGATGAAAACAATGATTTGTTGATAACGACGGTAATATTTGATAGTAGCTCCTAAATTACCGGTATGTTGCGTGATAAGGAAATTACTGGAAAAAGTACTTAGTCAACATTCTCAACTCAAAGGTTTTTGTATAGTGGGAAAGATCACAGTACTTCTCAAAATGTTTTGGACATCTGCAATTAAAATTTTCATTATGTTAAACATAATTTGGAGTGGACTTTCTCAAAATACGGACAGTAATGTCGGTAAGTTTTCCAACGAAAGTATGTTCTAACATTCTAATCGTTATTAAAATTTTCTTTGTTATCATTTCCTTTAATTAGACTCATCGCATACTTGTAAGGCAGAACGTAAACATACTGAGCAGCCGAAGCGTACGGCTCAATCAAAAGTGAAAAAATGTTGCCGAAGCGATGAAAACTTGTACGCTGTTAACAGTACAGTGATCTATCATTGCAATAGTCTTATCTACCCGATTATTGTCGAAATTACAAATGTCGAATTGTATGAGGATTGTATAGTGTTTGAGAATAACAGCATGAACTATAAATTGCCAATTGAAAGTGTTGAAAATCCGGCGGGACATGATTATTTGACGTAAGTGAAGCGACAAAGATTAATAATTATCCTCTACTAGCTGACCCGGCCACGCGTTGCTGTGGCTCAGTCCGGCTTAGTTAAAAACATAGGAAAAAGTTAGTATAGTAACGTTTCTAATAAGTTTGATTAGTTCTTTATTGCCGCACTGGAAACTGTAGTCGTTTAAATTGAAATGGTATGTCGGTCGGAATCATTGGAATGCGTGGTATCAAAACATACTCTCTATTATACTTTCCCTTTATAATGGTTGCTTCGATCACGTTGTTCATTCATTTTTTCACCGCTAGCCTTGTGCCGTTACAAGGACGCGGTTGGTTGATATTTCGCAACATTATGACCACCGATCCGACCTTCAATTGAAGATTGTGAGGCGGCAATCCTGGCAAATCCAGCGAGTTCAATCAACTGATTTGTATGTCCTCAATTCACCGGCAATTTCATTTTGAATTTTGAAATTTTATTCATTTACATCCATGTTTTTGGCAGCCAATATTGCTCGTTCGCTCAACCAAACATGATTTGTGTTATTTTTATCAACGTTTGGGAACACGTTTTGAATGAGTTCGGTTTTTGGTTCAGTAAACTGACAAAAATTATCAGGAAAGGTTATCCAGTCAAAATGTCTAAAGGGAATTTGCCATGACCAATGTCAATGAGTTGTTTTGAAAATGTTTCACCATATCGATCATTTTGCAACTCGACACGCATATTCTTGCTTAATATCTTGACGTGCTTCCACAAAATGGAGGACTTTCAACATGCATTTAGTTCATCAGCTGGCGTTGACCGTGGAATCACTGGCAATGTTTGACGAAAATCTCCAGCTAACAAAATCATCGCACCACCAAATCGGTTTTGATTGTTCCGCAGATCTTGCGTGGTTCCGTCTAATGCCTCCAAAGACTTTTTATGTGCCATCGTCCATTTATCCCATACTATCAGTTTACATTGCTGCAAAACCTTTGCCATTGCAGTGTTCTTCGAAATGTTGCAGGTCGGAGTTTCGCTGCTTTGCATGTTTAACGGCAATTTTAGCGCTGATTGGGCTGTTCGACCGCCTTCCAACAATGTTGCTGCAATGCCTTGCTTCATCAGGCATTGCAGCAACATTGTTGGAACACCTTTAGTGGGAAAATGGTGGTTTTACGTTTTTCCGGGATATGAAATAAATATGCAGGATGTCCGGTACTCCGTGGACAACCTTGTAAGGGGTTATTCCTTGATATATTTTGAGACAAATATTGTTCTACAGGGTGGGTCAATTTTCAATATCCGTGGAGATACATGGTGGTCAAGAAAAGTGTTTCGGACCTGTACCCCCACTCACTTAAAACGTTATATCTTAAAAACTAATAATCAGAATTCAAAGTGTTATAGCATGTTTTTTAGGGAATCGAAATACCTTTCATTTGACATCTCACCTAACACCTTTAATTGTAACTGCACCCGATCTTGAGATATTTACTTGAAGGCACAAATTTTTGCTACTTCAACCCTAAAATTCCGTGATCAATGTAGTTTTTCTCAGAAAACCCCATAATAAAAATGTCAATTTAATTTAATTTTTTTATTTGTCATATTATTACCTACAAAAGTTGCATATACTTGCATTGCATAAGTTCAGGCCAGGTATCAGTTAAAAGGCCCGAAAAATGTCTCAATTTCATGATTTTTTTCTGGATATAAAATTAATATACAGGGTGTAACTAGTACTGAGGTTCAAACGAAAATGGGAGATAGAGGAACTTGTCCTGAGTAGAAAATCGTTCTACACATACTCCCGTTTTTGCACCGTTAAGGAGATAGCGCGATTTTAAGGACGAAGGATTTTCATCGTACCTGTGATCACTGTTTGATCTCTAACTTCTGCTGTACTTAGCGTAACGTAATACTTCTGGGCTCGTTGGAAAAGACACAAATTCTTCTTTCTAATTGCTATTAACTGTGTCAATCAGTGTTATGCTTTTTGAGAAAAATTCATTTAAATGACACAAAAATAATAAAAAATTAAAAAAAAAATACGAAAAGTCCTGTTTTCTCCAAGAAGGACCTGATTAACCAAGGAGAATTCTCTGGACCGACGAATCGCAATTCACCCGCGATGGCATACAAAATTTCCAAAATATGCATGTGTGGGCACGTGAAAATCCCCATACTAGCCGAAATACGTCCCATCAACATCGCTTCAGTGTGAATGTTTGGGCTGGCGTCATCGGCAGAACTTTCATCGGTACGGTATTTCTTCCCCCAATTCTCAATTCCACTAATTATGCCGAATTTTTGGAGGAAACTTTACCAGACCTCATAGAGGATATACCACTCCGTGTACTGGTCAGGTTTTGGTACCAGCACGATGGAGCGCCAGCGCATTGTGGTGCTAATGTCCGTCGATGGCTCGACGCGAATTTTCGGGATCGATGGATTGGTCGTCGCGGTCCCATTGCATGGCCTAAACGATCTCCCGACTAAACTCCCATGGACTTTTATGTCTGGGGGTATTTGAAAAGCATCGTCTACGCAGAGGAAATTCATACACAAGAACAGCTCATTTCCCGTATCACCGAAGCATGCGATCAGTTACGAGCCCAACTACTGCGTGTGAACCCCACCAATGACATTCGTCGGCGATACCACTTCTGCTTGCTCCACAACGGCGGACATGTTGAAAATTAATTATTAATAAACTATAATTCAACTCTTTTATTTCGTCCTCACTATTATTAATCATACTCCTTCGGCGAATGACGGGTGTCAAACCAGATTTACTTGAAGGGAACCTATGAAGAAATTCTGTTATCAAACGTATAGTGAAATTTTATGGGCTTTCCGAAAATGTAAAAAAATTCGGTGGTTAATCAGGTCCTTATTGGAGAAAACAGGACTTTTTTGTATTTATTTTAAATTTTTTATTATTTTTGTGTCATTTAAATGAATTTTTCTCAAAAAATATAACACTGATTGACACAGTTATTAGCAATTAGAAAGAAGAATCAAACGTATAGTGAAATTTTATGGACTTTCCGAAAATGTAATAAAATTCGGTGGTTAATCAGGTCCTTCTTGGAGAAAACAGAACTTTTTTGTATTTATTTTTAATTTTTTATTATTTTTGTGTCATTTAAATGAATTTTTCTCAAAAAGTATAACCCTGATTGACACAGTTATTAGCAATTAGAAAGAAGAATTTGTGTCCTTTCCAACGAGCCCAGAATTATTACGTTACGCTAAGTACAGCAGAAGTTAGAGATCAAACAGTGATCACAGGTACGATGAAAATCCTTCGTCCTTAAAATCGCGCTATCTCCTTAACGGTGCAAAAACGGGAGTATGTGTAGAACGATTTTCTACTCAGGACAAGTTCATCTATCTCCCATTTTCGTTTGAACCTCAGTACTAGTTACACCCTGTATATGGAAAAAACTATTAGCGGGTTTTATAGAGGTACAAGTGAATAATAATTGTGAATTTTTTCATAAAAAAATATTGTAAAACGGTGGCTGCAGCTCCCATGGCGTAAGGTCGCGATCGGCGTGAGTTGAAGTACGCGGTACCTTCTACAGCCTTGCCAAGTGATCTGAAACCAAAAATCCAAAAAAATTTTTTAAACTAGATTAAATTGGCATGGCCCTATCGTTTTCCGATTTTGAAAAACGCCCGGCGAAAATGGCAGCTATTTGAAAAAAACGCTTTTTTCACTCTTTTCACTCAAATAAAAAAAATTTGAAATAAAAAAAAACTCGACGTTGGGGCCCCCCAAATTTAGTTTACTTTCTTTTAAGCTTTTATTCATTAAAATCGGTTCATTCGTTGAAGCTGTAGAACGTACCGTGCTCCGAAAAAGTGGTTTCGAGAAAAACGGGTTTAAAGTTTGAAGTTATAAAAGATCGTATTGAATGTCGGCCGACCGTTCCACAAATCGGTCTGTAACCCGTGAAATATATTCGATATCGAAATATCCTTTTGTGCACGTATTCTCAATAACTTAAGAATGAAAATTAAAAAAAAAAAGTTAAGTTAATAAATAAAATAAAATAATGATTCCAAAAATATTGCATTTTTATGGAAAAAAGAAGAACATATTGATCTACACTCTTTGCTTGAACTAAAAGAATTTAATGATAGTTTTTATGCTTTTTTTAAAAAATTTTTAAATTTCAATAAATGTTCAAAATGACACCTTTCATTTTGAATGCACGCTAAGACCCGTTTTGTAAGTGTTCTCTTCAGTGGCGGTGCTGATAGTTTTGGCGCCCGGCGCACTTTCTACATTTTGGTGCCCCAAATTTTATATTTTGTTTTCGAAAAATGAAGGATAATTTCCAAGATTTAGCATTATATATATGGAGGAGATGGTGTTAAAGTGACCCCTGCTGTTAATTTGGCCCGCTAATTATTTCTAATAATTCACAATATCATTTCTGATATGTGTTACATATCAGGCTTTCTGATATGTAACAGATAAAAACCATAGAACAAAACTGAAATAAACTGCGCTTATTCATGGGTCATTCCATCAAGAATCGCCAAAGTTGTAACCTTACCATCTCCGATTCTTATGAAAATTTTTATACTTGAAGAACTAGTGAAAATAATAATTGAAATTCAATTTTTGTTTCTATTTCATTGTTTTGTTAGTTATAGTATGTTAAAGTTTTCACAAAAATGGTGTCCGAGTCCACTTTGAAAATTCTTATCTCCGGTAATTGTTATCCTAGATTAATAAAATATTTTTCAAAACATATCAAAAATTTGCCAATGGTCTGGGCGAAACTTTATTATTTTTCGGGTCAAAGTTCGGAAGCAGTCAAAGTCGGAGTGTATCATCAGTTGTTTCGAGATTATGACGTATCTTGGAAAGTTAATTTTGTTCTTAAAATAAAAAATATTTAAAAAGCCCGTGTATTCGAATTTCGGTATATTATGTACACTAAAAGCGCATAGAAGTAAAAACGAATTTGTTGCCTTATCAGACTTAAGAGATATGACGAATTGTTAAAACGTATGCAAACCCATTACATCCACTTGGGGTTTGAATTTGGAAAAAATTTTGAAACAGGTTTTTAGACGATTTCATAAGAAGCAACTTGATACCTACCATGAGACACAAGGGATTTTGAAAAATTTGTGAAGACGTAAGCCCCCTTGGTTTTTAGGTCATTATAGAACATCAAATGCCGTGATAACGAATTTTATATCTCATCAGAACTAAGGAATGTCAAAAATTGTGAAAACATATGCAAACTCTTGGGGGTTGAATATCGAAATGACTTAAAAACGTGTTCAACCCATTTATACCCTCTTAGGGGCTGAAAAAGGAAAAACTAAAAAAAAAGTTTTAGGCGATTATTACGCAAGCCCGTGAAAGTGAAAAGTTAGTCGATATCTAATTAGACCTGGGGAATATGACAGAATTCGTGAAAAAGTATACAACCACTTTACACCCCCTTAGGGGTCGAATTTCGAAAAATCCTGAAAACACTTTCTAGGTATTTATATGAAGAAGCCGTAGAATAAAAAGAAATTAAATATTTGGGAAGACCTAATAGATATGACGAAAATCGTGGAAATATATGCTCTCCATTTACACTGATAAATTTTTTCACCCCACCTTCCAAACGCCAGTATGTCGTCTGGGGTTTAACGTGAACACCTGCCACGAGGGCTTAATTTCACGGTCCTCTTCGGACACGGATTGATTAGCCGAAGCAACGACAATCACCGTCGCCCCGACAAGCAAGGGCTTCCAGTTTATACCGGGTGCAGGCCCAGTATTCATACTTGTGGATGCGAATCCTACCTAAAACTCTGCTGCTTTGTGGAGCACAGCGTCCGGTTGTATCGCAACTCCACGTTGAATTCCCGAAGGAACCCTGCCCGCTTGGGCATAACCACAGCCACCACGTGACTCCCCGAAGGGCCTCACCATCGCAAGGAGATGATAGTAACCTAGCATGGGCTCTCCCTACCCCGTGGTACCCGATTAAACCTCAGGTCAGGCTTCGTAGAACCAACATTCCATCAGAACTACTTTTGAAAAGCACCGTGCATACTTTTGGGTCAAATGGTCCAACTCGGATCCGTGTGGTCGTTTCGCTCCACAAAGGCAACATAGTAATCGACATACGACTTTCTGAGATCCATTGGAACTCCTATGATACACCCTCCTGCGGGTTTGACTCGGGTACGTGTAAACGTCAGTTATACAAAGGTAACAAGTTACCCCCCTGCGAAAGCACGGCACAAGTGCCAGCATACATGTAAGAGCCAGGTGTCATTAAATTGGAACCACAATTCTATAAGCTCATAATAAATTGCTCGAAGATGTAAACGAGTACAAGAAACATCATAATACAGCATATATACCACACGTGAAAATAAACAAACGTCTTCTTGCCATGCACAACGTGCTGGTGCCACCAGAGCACTATCATAGCGTCAATTAGCGACCTAGGCAAAAATCATGTTCAGTCAATTGTGAAGATCATCCATCATTATACACAGGCAATAGCATCATAATCAGTGACTTCTAAGTGAATCATCATACAATATAAACCCTAAGTATCAACAGTGTTGTTGTGAGACATAGTATATACAGGCAATATCTTAGTAATCAGAAACTCATACCTTAAATGTAAATGCAAATTTTAACTCTTTGGTGTAATCGAGTTTGTAGGCAACAATATACTACTAGTAACCTTCGTATGTCATCCAGTAACATCGTAATACTGCAAGTAAACACGTGTATCAATAAATATCGTCTGCCATGCACACCGTGCCGTAGCACTATCACAGCGTCAATTAGCGACCTAGGTAACCACCCAATAGTCAATTGTGTCAACCATCCATATTCAAACACAGGTCACAGCATCATACTCAGTACTTCATAGAAACTTCATAAATCAGAATATAAACCAAGTATCGGATGTCTAAAAGACATAGCATCAACAGGCAATACCATCATAATCCGTAACTCCTACCTTGACTTCAATAATAATCTGTGATATAATCATCAAATTTTAAATCATTTTTGAAATCGTATTATTTGTCTTCAGTAGTGACATCTACTGTGCATACTATTTTTGTAAGCATCTTTATTTTAATCAATTCAACAATATTCAACATGTTAATATACATATGACGACAATTTAGAAATGCGGCTGTTTGCATACATATTTTCTGCCAAGGTTTACTGAGGGCTAGACACCTGGGGTCCACCTCAAACTTAGCCACTGTGGGTAATGGTATCAAGACAAACAAGCTGGTAACGAGCAAACACGAATGCAAGCTCCCCGCTCATCATGGTACCAAAACCCTCTCCGGTTCATCAGGTTTTCATCAGTTTGTACGACAGTCCTCCGAAGAGGGGAGTGTCACTACCATCACCTGAAGGGATCAGATAGCCAGTAACTCCGGTTAACCGAGATTCTCGCACTCAGACGATTTTTTCTCGAACCCACCAATGTTTATACGGACTGAGGACCGTTTGATACACTACCAGCATGTATCAAGTTGGATTTTGGTTTGAAAGGGGACCAGACTTTAGTTCGATATCTCAGGATAACTTAAGATCTAGCACCACGACAAGGTACCTGGACTTTTCCCGGAAGAGATAATAGATACCCAATCGTTCCAGGAGAATAAATGAATACTCAATCCCTTCACGGTGAATGGAAAATCACTCAATCCGCTCCCCCCTTTCGTGTTGGCTAGATCTTCCAAACACCAATGGATATTTGAGATTTTTTTTTATCTAAACTACTTTTCTAGTTAATTCACATATACATACCAAGTTTCAACTTTGTAGCATGAGCCCTTCTATAGATAGGAAGAACACCCCCCACCCCCGTACTATACAACCCCTGTAAAAAATTATATTTTTTCCAATATGCCTCTACTACAGCTCTATCTAAATACCAAGTTTCAGATTTCTATCATTATAAGTTCTCGAGATATAAAAATCGAAGCTTTTTCCTTTTCACCCTCCCCCACCCTCACCGACAAAATTTTTTATCCTGCTAGGGGTCTATTAGGTCTACTTCTGGTAAAAAGAAGCATCTATCTTACACCGTTTTTGAGATATAAGACGTGATTTTTTAGAAAAATTCTTATCCCCTCCACTTTCATGCCCCGCCGCCCCTTTAAAAAATTTTACTTTCAGCAAACTTCATTTATCAACCTTTATACGTAAACCAAATTTTATTTGTCTAGTACAATTGGTTCGTGAGATATCGTAATCTAAGGTTTTTCACCTCCCACCCCCGTACGCCACTGCCCACCCTAAAAAATTTCAATTTCGATCTATTCTCCTAGTATATCTAGAGATGTTTCTTCTTTAAATTCGTGACATTAACCGTTTAGGAGATATGGATTTTAGAATGTCTCATTCTCGCCTTTTTCGCGTTTCGGACGCATTATTTTTCCCCCCACTCCTTCACCCTTTCACCCATATCGGCAATTTTTTTTGCAAATGGGTCTACTATTGAAGCTCTATATAAGTTCCAAGTTTCAGCTTCCTAGCATAAGCGGTTGCTGAGATCTAGAAACCAAAATTTTCAGTCTAAAACGCTTCCCCCACCTCCTCCTTTACACCCCCACCCCTCTAAAGGTGTCTACTTAAAGGGGTATACCCAGTCTACCCACGAAAAAAAATTCAACTAAATAACTCAAAGGGTTTGGGTGCTACGAGCCTTCAATCAATTTTGCGTACATCGGTAGACGTACGGCGTATGGCGGACAGACGGACTGAAATTTTTTTTTCTTTTTTCGTGTCTACTAGTCATGAAACGTAAAAAAAAAATTTGAGGGTAGCAAATTTTTTTTTTTTTTAGAAAATCGATCACAATACTGTATTATTGAAATAATAAAGCAAAAATTAACTTGAGATCCCAAGTTCATTTTTTGGTTTGTTTTGTAAAACAGTATAACCTACAAAATATAAAAAAAAATCGTTATCCTTGAAAAAAAATTTGAAGGATCATTTTTAGTAAATTTTTTTTTATATTTCGACAACCTTCCCTTTTAAAATAAGCCCTATTTTATTATTCGAGGATAAACATTACCAGAGATATGAATTTTCAAAGAGGACTCGGACACCATTTATGCGAAAACTTTAATAAAGGGTTTTCCAATAGGGACTTGACAACTTTGAATTCAATTTGTGAACGCACCCTTTCACTAATCATCGAACTGTCACTGTCAATTTATTCAGTAAACTTAACATTTTTATCATGGTAAAGTACACGAAGGAACAACGTCTGCAAATTATAAAAATTTACTACAGAAATTCGGAGTCGGTGACCGCTACTTTAAGAGCGTTAACTCCGATTTTCGGTCGTAATTCTCGCCCTAGTAGACAGGCAGTAACAAGTTTAGTGCAAAAATTTGAGTCTACATATTCGTTGTGTGATGTTGCCGTGCCAGTGAGACAACGGGTTGGTCGAAGTGTCGAAAATATCGCTGCCGTTGAAACGTCCGTAGCAAATGATCCAAATCAGTCAATTCCACGGCGTTCTCAAGTGTTGGGCATCGCCCAGACCACGTTATGGCGAATTTTGCGTAAGGATCTTGGTTTACACCCATACAAGATCAAGCTGACTCAAGAATTGAAGCCGATGGACCATTTGAAGCGACGTACGTTCTCCGATTGGGCTCTGGAAAAGATGCGCCAAGATGATCAATTTCATCGCAAAATCATCTTCAGTGACGAAGCTCATTTTTGGCTCAGTGGGTTCGTCAATAAGCAAAATATGCGTTATTGGTCCGGTGAAAATACACATGTGCTTCATGAAAGACCACTTCATCCACAAAAAATAACTGTTTGGTGCGGTTTGCATGCTGGCGGCGTCATAGGGCCATATTTTTTCGTCGACGATAATGATCGTCACGTTACTGTGAATGGTAATCGTTATCGCGCCATGATTACCGATTATTTTTGGCCCGAATTGGAAGATATGGACTTGGACAACATGTGGTTTCAACAGGACGGTGCCACAAGCCACACAGCACACGTTACAATCGATTTATTGAAGAGTAAGTTTGATGAGCGTGTTATCTCAAGAAATGGACCAGTCGATTGGCCGCCTCGTTCGTGCGATTTAACGCCTCTGGACTTTTTTCTTTGGGGCCACGTCAAGTCGTTGGTCTATGCCAACAAGCCGACGACGTTGGAAGAGCTCAGAGCCAACATTGAACACGAAATAGCAGCCATTTCGGCCGAAATGTGTGGCCGAGTCATCGAAAATTGGGTCCAACGAATCGACCGCTGCAAACGTGCCCGCGGTGGCCATATGAACGAAGTCGAGTTCCATTCATAAATGTTTTGATTGTACTTCAACCCGATAATAAAGTTTTTGAAATATCTCAAATGGTTTGCATTTTATTTTGAAAAAAAGTTGTCAAGTCCTTATTGGAAAACCCTTTATAATACAGTATAACTTCTCTATAGCGGACACCTTTGGGGAATTCAAAAGTGTCCGCTATAAAGAGGTGTCCGCATTTCGGGGGTATTGAGTTTAATACCTAATTCATTGGGGAATAAAGAACTGTCCTCTATAGGCAGGTGTCCGGTTTTCGGAGGTGTCCGGTAATAGAAGTTTCACTGTATAAATAACAAGAAACAAAAAATTAAAATTTAATTATTTTTATACTCTAGATGAAATCATATAGAGTATTATAAGTTTAATCCAGCCCAAAAGTTTGTAACGCATAGAACCAAGCCTCGGACGAAAAAAAGTTATATATTATTTTTTGTTTATTTGTGGCCAAAAACCTCAAATCCGCCTGACGTCCGTCCGTCCGTCCGTCCGTCCGTCTGTCCGTTAGCACGATAACTCAAGAACGCCATCACCTAGGACCTTGAAATTTTGAATCTGGATGTTTGGTTGAATTTGTAAGGCTAAGTTCGTTAACGGGCCAAATCGTCCTACTCCTTCGGGTAGCTGCCATACAAAATGTCCTTAAAACACGTCTTCAAGAATATCGGTCAATAACTTCAGAAGGGTTTAAGCTACGACATTGAAATTTTGTATGTGTTATTTTTCCAATAGTTGGAACTAAATATATGATTATGAAGAAAATCCTGTTAGTCCTTCGTGTAGCTGTCATACAAATATCCTGTCAAAATGTATTCACTTAATTTACGAAACTCACTATAACTCAAGTAATCTTTTAGCTACGAATTCGGAATTTTGCACAAATTAGTTTTGAGTGAAAAGAAAGTTCGACTTTACTAATCAGCGAAATCCTTTTACTCCTTCTGGTAGCTGCCATACAAAATGTCCTTAAAACACGTGTTCAAGAATATTAGTCGATAACTTCAGAAGGGTTTAAGCTACGACTTTGAAATTTTGTATGTGTTATTTTTCCAATAGTTGGAACTAAGTATATGATTATGAAGAAAATCCTGTTAATCCTTCGTGTAGCTGCCATACAAATATCCTGCCAAAATGAATTCAGTTAATTTACGAAACTCACTATAACTAAAGTAATCTTTTAGCTATGAATTGGAAATTTTGTACAAATTAGTTTTGAGTAAAAACAAATTTCGGGTTTACTAATCAGCGAAATCCTTTCACTCCTTCTGGTAGCTGCCATACAAAATGTCCTTAAGACACGTGTTCAAGAATATTGGTCGATAACTTTAGAAGGGTTTAAGGTACGACATTGAAATTTTGTATGTGTTACTTTTTCAATAGTTGGAGCTAAATATATGATTATAAAGGAAATGCTGTTAGTCCTTCGTGTAGCTGCCATACAAATATCCTGTCAAAATGTATTCACTTAATTTATGAAACTCACTATAACTCAAGTAATCTTTTAGCTACGAATTCGGAATTTCGTACAAGTTAGTTTTCATGGTGCGCTCACCCTTGAGGCTCGCCTCGAGGCGAGCCTCTACCCCCATCAGGCCATTGCAAACCGGTTTTCGTCGGCTGTGTTCTTTGCTGTGTTGAAAGCAATTTACACTCAACATGCCTCTGCGGCACAACTTGCCTATAAGTGCGAAACGACAGAAATACGATGAGCTGCGAAGTGCATGCTGCAACAGTTCATTGTATGTGTGTACACATATGGAAGCGTGGGTCGGAGAAAAAGTTGAAGAATGTTAGACTCTTGCGACTCCACAAGCCATCTGATTGGTTCAATTTTTGGTGGGGATAGAGGCTCGCCTCAAACGTGGAGTGTAAATGCACCATCAGTGAAAAGGAAGTTCGAGTTTACGAATCAGCGAAATCCTTTTACTCCTTCTGGTAGCTGCCATACAACATATCCTTAAAACACGTGTTCAACAATATTTTCCGATAACTTTTGAACGCTTCATGCTACGAATTTGAAATTTTGTACTCGTTAATTTTTGAATGGTTCCAAGGAAAAGGATAAATATGTAAGAAATCGAGTGAGTCCTTCCTGCACCTCCCATGTGAAAGTCCTTTAAAAAGGACATTTTTTTTCGATGACTTACCCAGTTCAAGGTATGAAGTTAAACACTGAATATTGTCTTTTAGTTTTGAGTAACAATCTAATAGCAGTCCTTAATAAAGGACATACAACATGCACACACGTAATTCTACTTTATCCCCAACTACAATATAAATCGGAGTTCAGTATTCATCTAGAGTATTATACGATTGGCTTGCAGCCGATCGTGACTGCAGTATGTTTTTCACTAGTTCTTCATGTACAAACATTTTCAAAAGAATCGGAGATGGTAAGGTCACAAATTTCGACATTTTTGGCGATTCTTGATGGAATGGCCTTCATACGAAGGATCGTCTTACTTTCGCAAGATATGAAAAATTAATTCCATCAACATCTGTGATTGCCTTTAAAGGTGCATCTTATAAGAATCAATGAAAGAATATATCAAAAGATCTCACGGAGCAAAACGTAGCCGCAATCTTCAGAACTGTAGATGTGGATGATGAACAGATAAGCTCGGATAGAAGTAATGAAAGTAGTGAGTAAAGTAGCTTCTTCGTCTGAATACATACAATTCGACCAGGGACGTCATTTCAGTCTTACCAAGGAGGCAAGATCTTTTCCACTGCATATAAATTAATTTGAGTCGATATTAAGATATGTAGTGTATGGTATGCATGCGCGCACACAAGTTCAAGGAGAACGTAAATTTGTTTAACTCCTTTAAAAATAGTCTTTCTTGAAAAAATCAAAAAGTCACGGTTCCCATCAATTTTGAAATTGCCCCCCCCCCCAAATTACGTCCCTGAATTCGGCATCTAATATTCAAACAAATTGTGAAGGATCCTTTCCTAGTGATCAAAGAAGAAAATATACATTCAATTGTGATTTTTTGAAGCAGAATGAATGTTCTGGAGCTGAAGGCGATAATTATATGCGATTTTTGCCTATAAAATTGATTTTTAGCTATTTTTCCTATGGTTTTATGCACACATTTAATTTGGCTCTCCAGTGCCATATTACCACTCATTTCAACGATATTCGTATGCAAAAATTTCTGAATTTAAATAATTTTTTAGAAACTGTGAGGCTTTCTTCCAATTTTAAGTAATTAAGCTTAAAAGTTTTGCTGACATAACGAAACATTTTAAAGTAGCCTTTGAAACGTAATTACTATTAGCACTTATTTTTATACTCTAGATGAAATCATATAGAGTATTATAAGTTTAATCCAGCCCAAAAGTTTGTAACGCATAGAACCAAGCCTCGGACGAAAAAAAGTTATATATTATTTTTTGTTTATTTGTGGCCAAAAACCTCAAATCCGCTTGACGTCCGTCCGTCCGTCCGTCCGTCCATCCGTCTGTCCGTTAGCACGATAACTCAAGAACGCCTTCACCTAAGATCTTCAAATTTTGAATCTGGATGTTTGGTTGAATTTGTAAGGCTAATTTCGTTAACGGGCAAAATCGTATGGCAGCTACCTGCAGGAGTAGGGTAGCTGCCATACAAAATGTCCTTAAAACACGTGTTCAAGAATATTGGTCGATAACTTCAGAAGGGGTTAAGC
Organism: Beris morrisii; assembly: GCA_951812415.1. Taxonomy (NCBI): domain Eukaryota; kingdom Metazoa; phylum Arthropoda; class Insecta; order Diptera; family Stratiomyidae; genus Beris; species Beris morrisii. The sequence goes on along the minus strand of OX638310.1, from coordinate 88,937,705 downwards.
TACGACATTGAAATTTTGTGCGTGTTATTTTTCCAATAGTTGGAGCTAAATGTATGATTATGGAGAAAATCCTGTTAGTCGTTCGTGTAGCTGCCATACAAATATCCTGTCAAACTGTATTTACTTAATTTACGAAACTCATTATAACTCAAGTAATCTTTTAGTTACGAATTCGAAATTTTGTACAAATTAGTTTTGAGTGAAAACAAAGTTCTAGTTTACTTGTCAGCAAAATCCTGTTAGTCCTTCGTGTAGCTGCCATACAAATATCTTGTTAAAACGTCTTCACTTAATTTACGGAACTTACTATAACTCAAGTAATCTTTTAGCTATGAATTGGAAATTTTGTACAAATTAGTTTTGAGTAAAAACGAAGTTCGGGTTTACTAATCAGCGAAATCCTTTTACTCCTTCTGCCATACAAAATGTCCTTAAGACACGTGTTCAACAATATTTTCCGATAACTTTTGAACGCTTCAAGCTACGAATTCGAAATTTTGTACACTTTAATTTTTAAATGGTTCCGAGGAAAAGGATAAATATGTAAGAAATCGAGTGAGTCCTTCCTGCAGTGCTCGTCAAACAGTGCTCCCAACTCATGAGAATTCTAAATATTTCAATTTTCTCGATAACATTAGAACAACTGTACCCGTATTGCCGTTTAATTATTAGATAACACTTCTTCATTGCATTCGTATAGTGGTGATCACGTCACGAGAGTTTAATTCCCTATTTATTTAAAAAAAATACCCAGAGGGAAATTAATAACCCATCGGAATTTACATGAAAAAATAATGTACATAAAGAACTGAAGCACAGGCAACTCGCATACGCCTGGGATCTCAGAAAACCCATTTCGTTCCTGTGGCGCACTTTTATAAACTGCGCCAGATACCATGAATACATATGCACTCAGCGGAATACAACGCATGCCGTCGCGCATGAAAACGTTCACAGGTCACAGTACCGTGCGTGTTGGATGTCGAACCGTGGTGCAGATGAAATATTTGCGCCAAAGAGTAAGTCAATAGATTCGCACATGTTTGATCGAACAAAACGATGTACATGTCGGATCGGTGGAGGAAAATGATGTTGGTTATACAAAATCGTTTATGTATGTATGTACTATGTATTTGGAAGAGGGTGCTACGAACATGTATTTATATGATAAGATCAAACAGCAATCACATATTTAAGGGAATAAAACAAACGTTTGGGAGTACGACGTGTTATTAATATGTAATTGGATGGATAGATATATGTAGGTAGGATGCCGTGTTTTAAAATTGCGAAATTTATAAACAGTGAATTTGATAATTGCAGGTTCGTACATGAACGAACAATTGCGTAGATAGGTGGAACATTAGGTGTGGCGACCTAAAAATTTGGCGCCCGGCGCAGTTGCTCCACTTGCTCTAATGGAAGCTCCGCCCCTGGTTCTCTTGGTATTCATACTCCTCAACTCCTGCCTTAATTCTGTTGCTGCCGCATCGATCCTGGTATTTATATCTTCCAATATTAATACTGCCGTTGCGTAGACACGGTCCTTCATCTGTTCGCATACAAACCAATCCATAATAGTTAGATCAGGAGATCTTGCAGGCCAGTGTATTGGTCCATTTCTACCGATCCAGCGATTGCAATAATTAGATTTTAACCAATCTGTGATTTGTCGGCCGTAATGAGCTGGAGCACCATCGTGTTGGTAAAACATGGAAGCCAATCATATCAGTGGAATATCATCCAAAAATTCCTGTAGATCATTGGTTAAAAAATGTAAGTAATTGAACTATTGAGGGTAGGGGGAAGCATAATAGGTTCAATGAAATCGTTAAATCTCGTTACCAATCACACCTGCCTCATAAATTGACACTGAACCTGTGCTCTTCTTGTGTGTATATTGCTCTTAGCATGTATGTAGGTTGTGGAAGTTTGTGATACCGTCTCTGGTACTCATCCGTCCACAGAATGTTGTTCATAAAATTCTCGTCATATATTTGTCGTTCAAGCAGCCTATTGCAAAACTCCATCCTTTTGGGGAAATCATTGGGGAGTATCTCCTGCACTGGTGTGTGATGGTAGGCATGCAAGTGTTCTGCTTTTAAAACTTTCCAAACTTTCCACTTAGAGATGTGCAACTGCAATGCCAAGCGTTGGATACTGATTGATGGATCATATTGAACTTCCTGCAGTATTCTTTAATCGATCTAAACAGCAATTATTGGCGCACGACTTGCATTTACTCTGCTCGTCCTAATGCTGCCAGTTTCCTGAATCCTTCTGTAAACGTCTTGAAATACTTTCCTGCCAGGTATCCGTCGATGCGGATATCTTTGATGATACACCGATCGCGCCGCTCGTGTATTTTCATGACATTCTCCATAGATGAACATAATTTCTCCATATTCTTAATTGGAGTACTCAGCCATTTTGAATTTATTTTCTAAATTCTACTAATACCTTCTACTTTTAGCAATGTAACTAAAACTGATAAAAATATGAAGGTAGTTTAGCTTTTATAGGTGTTTTATATTCTTAGGTACCACACTAAAAAAGCCAAAGTACTGTACCCAGTTTTATCTAGCACATCCAGGTAAGTACTTCAATCATATTGAAACTCATTTACATTTCATTGATTTCCTCGATACTTAAAATATAAATAAATGTTCAACAAAAATTCTTCAGTAGAACCAACAATTTAAACAGGTTTTTTGAACGAGTGCCACTTTATGTCATATTTAATTTTTAAGCGACATGTACTCGTATTTTTGCCTATTACTTCCAGTAAAGTAAAACGAAACTTATTCATATGTATGCAACTTTTGTAGGCAATAATATGACAAATAAAAAAATAAAATGAAACTGACATTTTTATTATGAGGTTTTCTGAGAAAAACTGCATTGCTCACGGAATTTTAGGGTTGAAATAGCAAAAACTTGTGTTTTGAAGTAAATATCTCAAAATCGGGTGCAGTTACAATTTGAACTGTTACAGGTAATTCGATTCTCTGAAAAACATGTTATAACACTTTGAATTTTGATTATTAGTTTTCAAGATATGACGTTTTAAGTAAGTGAGGGTACAGGTCCGAAACACTTTTGTATCTCCACGGATATTGAAAATTGACCCACCCTGTAGAGCAATTTTTGTCTCAAAATATATAAAGGAATAACCCCTTACAAGGTTGTCCACGGAGTACCGGACACTCTGTATAAAAAGAGGATGTATGTATGTATGTATGGATTTATTTGTGTATGTATGTCGGCTATAGATTCCTAAACCGCTCAACCAATTTTGATCAATTTTTTCAGGAAACATGTGGAATAGTACCGTTATGGTTCCTGTGAAGTTTGGTGCCGATCGAATCAAAACCAATTTTTTTTTTCGATTAAATTTTTTCGCGTTTTTAGTTCCCTGGTGCTCAAACTGTTTGTTTGTTTGTTCCTATTGTTGGGTGCTGCAATATCACTAAGATATTACAGCTGGTATTTGTTTTTAAAAAACCTGAAATTTGGTTTCGGCCTTCGTGAGAAGTCCACAGTTGAAACCGAAAAAGAAGGTAATCGCCACCAAAAGAGGAGGCAGATTTACCCAGAGTTTTGAAATAGCTGAAAAGTAATGTTGATTAGATTGGTAAATGTATTTTACCTAAAATAAAAAAAAACAACTAAAATTCTGCTGCTTGAAAACAAAACTTTTAATGGTGTGTTCTTGCTTGAACAGAGTTCCCTCGTAGGACTGATAAAAATACTGGACTAAGAATAACATCGATCAATAACTTAAATACTAAATTAATGCTAACTAATATAAAGGTAAACAGGCCAGTCGTTCAACCTATTGCGGAATTCGCTTATTAAAAAAAAAGCTGCCGATCAAGAGAGTCGGCAGTTTTGGTTGACCCACAAATGGGGCAAACTCGTAGGAGTGCATTACACCCATTTGCAGGTCGCGGCATTTTTAGCCCAATTGCAATTTGATCGCGCGGTAAAACGCTCAAACAAAGCAACAACTCGGACATTTCCCAGTACCTGTGGCGCGCGGTATGTTACGACACAGCACTAGAGGTGGATCCGATGGAATTCCCACGCTGTGACGTCACAACACCGTAGTACAGGCCGAGCACTGTAACTTGATCAGTTTATGACCGAGTTGTTGTGTTGTTGTTGTTGCATTTTAACTGGGAAAAGTTAAGTGAAGAACGACTGGTCTGAATTACAGTAATGACCGTCGAGAGGAAATGCAAACGTTGGATGCTGCCGCTTTGCTGGGCACAACATCCCTCCATATCCTACGAGTTTGCATTTACTCCCGAGCGGTGTACATTACGCACTTAAACTAGACATTAACGAATGAAATATATGTAAAGATAGGGGGTTTTAAAGACTTAACTTACATTTAGATAGCGTAATAAACTAATAAAAAAAAATATTTATAAAGGCACAGTTTTAAGTACTTAACCTAACGAAAATGTATCGATTCTACATGTAATTGAAAATTCAAAAAAAATCAAAGCAAAAATACATAAGGGCTAATTTGCAAATTTTTATGTTTTGGGGCCGTAGGCAAAAGTTAGGTTGCTGGTCTTTCGCTTCGAGGTTTGAGTTGGCGTTGCTCTGGTCATCGGTGTTTGGGGGTGGGGTACCTCGTACTTGGGCTGCTGCGTGTTGTCATTTTCTTCTTCAACTGTTTGTGGTTGGACTGGTCTGGGTGCGCTGGTGCGTGGTGGAGAGTCGAGTTCGATATGATCTCCTTTTCCGCTAGTGGTGGGTCGTGATGTGACCACGGGTTGCGAGATGATTAGTGGCTGCGTGGGAACTGCGGGCTTACTTAACTTCTTCCGCTTGATGGAAAGCATTGAGGCGGCGCCTAGTAGCAGTACAGCGAAAATGCATGCCACGAGTGATGCCATGAACGATGGAAAGAGATCTCCTGGTCCTTATCGATTGTTTCTTGTGTAGAAATTGTCCGTTTGGTCATTCGTCGTTTGAACATCGCTGGTGTGATTTTAGTGTTATTGTATTATAGAATGAGGTCGGTACGTTTCCTGTGCTATTCAAATGATGTATGTACTTGAGTTGAATATTCAAAGTCGTTAGATCACCGAAAATTTGTACGATACGTTCTAGAAATGGACGTTGCATTTCTGAATTATTCAAAATATCGTAGGGTAGTCCTAGAGTTGTTTTTGTGAGAATGCTGTATTGTCGTTTCGGTAGATGATTAACAACAACCGTCAGGGCATCATTTGCAGTTAGACCTTCGTGATCTGCAGCAACCAGAAGATATTCTTCGGATCTGCATCAGCGATTCGGTGAGTTTCTTTTGATGCGCTGCACAACTTCGTCGTGTTTTTCTTCGCGACATTTATCTCTGGATAGTGTATTGTTACTGTAGATAAACGTTGTGGAATGTGGGTCCAATTAATTTTGACGGATTCCCCGAACAACAACATTCGAAATCATTTAATATTTCGACAATGCCTCGAATTAATCCAATTTTTCAGTCGACATTGCTTCAGAATTCTTCGTTGGGCTTCACCTGAATGCTGACCTTGTGATTTACACTTCAATGTGTGACGAAACTTAAGGCGTCTCTCCCCTCATAAAAAAATCGACACCGTCTCGAATAAATAATTCCGTTGATTGTATTAGATGTGGAAAAGAGCATCGTCGTATTGTTTATGTTGCTGTTGCCACCCTTTTTTTTTAAGCAAGTTTACTAATAATTATGACATTTTTACGTTAATTTTATTATTTTATAATTTTTTCTGTGCTGTTGCCACCCGAAACTTTTTTTTTTTGAAAAAAATTTTTTTTTTCTACACTATTAATTACTATACATATATTTTTTTTTTTTTTTTAATTTTCAATATCAATCTTTATTTATTTGATACTTTAACATTAATTTAATTTTAAATTTGTCTTATTATTAAATTTCTATATCTAATTAATTTCTTTCTTTCTTTATGTATTTCCGATTTTCTCTATATTATCAATTTTCATTGAAAGTTTTGACAACTCGTTTTTATATTTTGTTATACTCGTATATAATTTTTTCTTTTTTTGAAAAAAAAAAGTGATTTTTTTTTTTAATTCGAATCTCATTCGGCATTTTATTTGCCACAATTTTTAAAATTATTTTTTTTTTATATATTCTTAACATCATCTATTTTTATACTCTAGATGAAATCATATAGAGTATTATAAGTTTAATCCAGCCCAAAAGTTTGTAACGCATAGAACCAAGCCTCGGACGAAAAAAAGTTATATATTATTTTTTGTTTATTTGTGGCCAAAAACCTCAAATCCGCCTGACGTCCGTCCGTCCGTCCGTCAGTCCGTCCGTCCGTCCGTCCGTCCGTCCGTCCGTCTGTCCGTGAACACGATAACTCAAGAACGCCTTCACCTAAGATCTTGAAATTTTGAATCTGGGTGTTTGGTTGAATTTGTAAGGCTAAGTTCGTTAACGGGCAAAATCGTTCTACTCCTTCGGGTAGCTGCCATACAAAATGTCCTTAAAACACGTGTTCAAGAATATTGACTAATAACTTCGGAACGCCTAAAGTTACGACTTTGAAATTTTGTATGTGTTACTTTTTCAATAGTTGCAACCAAAAGTATGATTATGAAGAAAATCCTATTAGTCCTTCGTGTAGCTGCCATACAAATATCCTGTCAAAATGTATTCACTTAATTTACGAAACTCACTATAACTCAAGTAATCTTTTAGCTACGAATTCAGAATTTTGTACAAGTTAGTTCTAAGTGAAAAGGAAGTTCAAGTTTACTGTTCAGCGAAATCCTTTTACTCCTTCTGGTAGCTGCCATACAAAATGTCCTTAAAACACGTGTTCAAGAATATTGGCCGATAACTTCAGAAGGGTTTAAGCTACGTCTTTGAAATTTTGTATGTGTTATTTTTCCAATAGTTGAATGTAAATGTATGAATATGAAGGAAATCCTATTAGTCCTTCGTGTAGCTGCCATACAAATATCCTGTCTATACGTCTTCACTTAATTTACGGAACTTACTATAACTCAAGTAATCTTTTAGCTATGAATTGGAAATTTTGTACAAATTAGTTTTGAGTAAAAACTAAGTTTGAGTTTACTAATCAGAGAAATCCTTTTACTCCTTCTGGTACCTGCCATACAAAATGTCCTTAAGACACGTGTTCAACAATATTTTTCGATAACTTTTGAACGCTTCAAGCTACGAATTTGAAATTTTGTACACGTTCATTTTTAAATGGCTCCAAGGAAAGGGATAAATATGTAAGAAATCAAGTGAGTCCTTCCTGAACCTCCCATGTAAAAGTCCTTCAAAAAGGAAATTTTTTTTCGATGACTTACCCAGTTCAAGATATGAAATTAAACACTGAATATTGTCTTTTAGTTTTGAGTAGCAATATAATGGCAGTCCTTAATAAAGGACATACAACATGCACACACGTAATTCTACTTTATCCCCAACTACAATATAAATCGGAGTTCAGTATTCATCTAGAGTATTATACGATTGGCTTGCAGCCGATCGTGACTGCAGTATGTTTTTATCATACTTTGAAGCTTTTTCGGAATTTCTATTTATCGTTACATTATCGTTATTTATACATATGTTTTTAAGCAAAAGTTTTCCGTTCGAGCTATTGAAAATAGCCTAATTAGCTCTTATGAGTATATACAATTTTTTTTTGTTATGTTAATCAAATTTAACGGTTGTTTATTATTTAATAAACAGAAAATAATTTACTATATTTTTTTTTTATGTGTGTGTGTGTCAGTGTTAATATGTTGGGGTTAGTGTGTGGGGTTAGTGTGGTTAGTACACGACGTCCTCATGCGTTCGTTAAATCTGCTAATGTTCCCTTCAGGCCTGTTTGAAAAAGTAGTTACCTAAATGAACACAAATAAACAGAAATGTTGGTAAAACTACTGGCTCAACCATGAAAAATTTTAATACGGTTATTATGAGTCTTTCGTATCTTATTCCCCATTTTAATTGTCGTAGTGACGGGCCTGTCTACTGCTATTACTTCGTAGGGGCCCACCCAAATGGGTGAAAATTTATTTTTCCTCGTAGAGTTTTTGAGAAGAACCTTTTGACCTACTTGGACCTTTAACAGGTTGACGTTGCGATCGTAAACATGTTTAGACGCGCTTTTGGCACAGTTCAAATTCTTTCTAGCTAGTTCATGCGCCCTCTGAATTTGTACTTTTAATTGATCCGGATAATCAATGCATTGAGTTCGAGGTTTGGGTTTTCTTTTTAGGTTTGTCGGCATATCGAAATGGAAACCGTATAGACAACTCATAGGGGACATTTTTGAGGCTACATGTGGTGTATTATTGTGAACATGCATAGCCGGTTTGAGCCACTGATCCCAATTTCGCTCATCGTCTCCCACGAAGCTTCTTAAGTATTCCGCCAACGGTCGATGGCTGCGTTCCAACGATCCGTTCGCCTGTGGATGATACGGTGGTATGTGTAACTTTCGTATTCCGAGCATCTTGCATGTCTCCGCAAATAGTTTGGAGGTAAAATTTGTTCCGGTGTCCGTGACTAGTATTTTGGGAATGCGGAACCTGGTGATGATCTCGTCGTAAAAGGTTTTGGCGACGGTAACTGCCTCTGCGTCTGGCATTGGAGCACAGGCCATGTACTTGGTTAAGTCGTCCTGAAAAGTGAGTATATAACGGTTTCCTGTGTGTGTCAGGGGTAATGGTCCCACCATGTCCATGTACACTTTGTCAAATGGGAACTCCGGTGTATCTGTTATAATCATAGGCATTCTAGTCAGCTTGGAACTTTTGTTGGCTTGACATTTAGGACAGGCTTTTATAAAATTATCAATGTCCTTTCGCATGCCCTTCCAACGGAACTGTCGTTTGATGCGTAGATGTGTCCTCTTTATTCCCTGATGGCCTCTTAACGCTGAGCTGTGAAAATCTTTCAACACTACTTGGATTTCCCTAGGGTCGGTAAGGGTTTCAAACTGTCTTGTCGTCTCAACTGCTTGAATAGGTGAGGCCGAAGGCGTGATGATTGTGTCGGCATTTTGAGCGCGAGCTGTGCTTCTTGTTTGCACTACCGCAATAACCCCGCTGGACAACATGTTGTTGCTGTTGTCGTCATTTCTTCGAGTCTTTCATTCTCAGTGGCTATTCTACTTAAGGCGTCCGCGTTTGCATTGTACTTGCCCGGTTTGCACTCTATTTTGTAGTCAAATTCGGACAATTTATGATGGAAACGCACCAAACGAGAGGTTGGGTTCTTTACACTAAATACGCCTTTTAATGGACGATGGTCGGAGTACACCGTAAATGGGCGACCTAGGAGGTACGAACGAAAGTTGTTCGCGGCCCAAACGATGGCTAGCAACTCCTTCTCTATCGTTGAGTAATTTTTTTCGGCCGCATTCAGTGTACGGCTCGCGAAGGCCATGGGTCTGTCCTCACCTACCTTACCCTGGGATAAAACGGCCCCTAACGCAACGTTACTCGCATCCGTGGTTAATACAAATGGTTCTGTGAAGTCGGGATATATAAGAATGGGCGGAGAAGTAACCGCTTTTTTCAAAAATTCGAAAGCTTCTTGACAATCCTCCGTCCATGCAAAAGGGGTATCCTTCTTTAGTAGTTTGACAATGGGGGACGCCTTGGGTGCCAGATTAGGAATGAATTTTCGGTAATAATTAACAAACCCTAAAAATGCTTGAGCCTGTTTAACACTATATTACGGTTTTTCCCCGTGGAGAACCGTTTTAAAACCCCAGCACTAAGGGGGCGAACGGGCCTTGTCCGGCCAACCCAGAGATGGGTCGTGGGCGCCAGTGATTCTGATTTAAGGGCCCCGTTCTAAATCTTCCCGACCGAATCACGAATTCGAGAAGAGTTTCGCGCGCATTTACCGGAAAACAACGGAAGGCGAGCTGAAACACGTCACAATTTACACCAAAAGAAGAAATTCAGAGTTTTACGCAACAATTCGACTTTAATTTTAATGTTCACTTGGCGAAGTAGTCGCCTACGAGAATAACCTACTTACTTGGTCTCTACTAACACATTTATCTATACCCTGGCTACGGTCCTTAAAGCTAGTGCGCCTCTGGTGCGTTGTCCCTCGATGGTTTCCTCCGACGTCGTTGCTCTGGTTATTGTAGTTGTTTAAATATCCTCGCGTTTCGGGCTTCGCTATTTCTCCCCTGGTCCTGTTGCCACTCTGAATTCGATTCGCACAACTCTACTCGTGCCGTCACCGACTTGTGACGCTCGAAGCACGTACTTCTGGTTACTTTCAGGTAACCGCAAAAACTATCTCCACTAATAAATATACCTCGTCCACTCGGTAACTATCACTTGATCAAAAGACACCGTTTTCGGGTGTTGCACTTTCCTCGAAACCTCGGGTCAGCTTTTCGAATCGGTAAATCCCCGTTTTCCTGGGTCAACGACTGCTTTCTCCAGGTCGTTCACTTACACTTGATAACTTTCTCTTCTTCGGTAGCTTTCACTCTCGACCCGACTTTTTAGCATGGACCCAAACCTTGCGGACCTGCCTTACCGACTAGTACTTCTCGCAGTATAAGTCGCCATGTTTGCACTGAGTGATGTGATTGGTCCTCCATGATGTGATCTGTCCCAAGCGAGGTGATTGGTCCTCCGTGATGAGGTCTGTCCCAAGCGATGTGATTGGTCCTCAGTGATGGGATTCGTGATTCGATGTTGCGTGTTGTGTGTTAATTTCCAATTGTAGTTTCAGTCTAACCCTAATCTTACTAGCTCATACTAATTCATATTTCCTATTCCTATTCTTAATATCTAACTATAACTAACTAATGTAACTCTAATTCGCTTGTACATATTCTTCATCCTAACATAACTATAATTCATTTTTTCTATATACTAATTCATATTTCCTATTCCTATTCTTAATATGTAACTATAACTAACTAATGTAACTCTAATTCGCTTGTACATATTCTTCATCCTAACATAACTATAATTCATTTTTCCTATTTTCGAGTTTAGCTCGACTTCCATGTGTGTGCGACGGGGTACTTAATTGATTAATTCCCTCCTTTGTGCTGGTACCTTTTTAGTTGAGACTGAAGGCCAATACGTGCGCAGAGGTGCTTTCACAAGGAGCACGCGTTGAAGTAGTTGGTAAGTTGGCCTATCTTCCTCTAAAAACATCATACACTTTTATTTACTGAACACTTTTCTTCTTTCCAGGATGACGATCAAAATTACGGCGTAACAATTCCCCCCTTGCTTAAAGAGAATTTCCAAAATTCTCTAGGAAATCCCCTCCGGTATATTTTTTTTTAATTTTTATTTCACTTCTATGTTACACTTGAGACTTAGACTACTATGATTCCCTTGTATTACTAACACGTACCCCCTCCATAAGTTAGATGATCCTCTTTATCCAGTCCCAAGAAACAAACAACTACGCGCATATTCTAATCGCGGCCCCTTACATATGTTTTTAAGTCCTTCACATTCCATACTCCGCCCCGTTTACCACTCTGGTCCTCAAGTTCGTACGTCCAAGGAGATACCCTTTTCACTACCTTGAACGGCCCGATGAATTTCGGAGCCAAGTTGGCCGAGAAAAACTTTGCCGCGTCCGACAAGACATAATTTTTCCGCAGGACGAGGTCGTTTGGAAAAAAGCCTACATCTCGTCGTCGTAGGTCGTAGCGGCTCTTGCTTTTATCGGTGGCCTTCCTGAAACGCGCCCTGATTTCTTCTCTAACCTTCTCTAACACGATTGCCCTTACATGTGGATCTGTAATCTGGGAAGAAGCTGAACTACTTGCATTCGGCCCCTCATTCGGACATCCGGTAGTCGACATTTCCCTTCCAAAATTAATAAAATAAGGGGTACACTTCATAACTTCGTGTGATGAAGTGCGAAGAGCACACGCTATTTTTGCCAAATTCTCGTCCCATTTCCGGTGGTTCTCCGAAACGTACGCCCTCAACATGGTTTTGATGGATTGGTTTATGCGCTCCGCCGGATTTGCTTGGGGGTGGTAAAATGCCGTATACCTGATAGTGGTTCCGTAGGATTCGGCCATCGTCTGCAAGTTTCTTGCCTTAAATTGGACACCATTGTCACATACCATCCATTTTGGTACTCCAAACAGTAAGAAAACATGTTCTTCCAAGGCTTTGGTCACTGCCGCGCTCGTGGCAGATCTTAAGGGGAATAGAAGTGGGAATTTTGAGAAGTAGTCCACCACCGTTAAGATATAGCAATGGCCATGCGAGGAGCGCGGAAGTGGTCCCACCAAATCTACGCAGACCATTTCCCAGGGCTGCTTAGCTTCCCCGTTTCGTGAAACCATAAGCCCAGCCGGTAATCGGCGCTCTGGTTTTATGGCTTGACAAACCTGACACGTTTGAACATATTTTTTTACGTCTATCCTCATCTTCGGCCAATAATACCTGAGCGCAACTCGCTCACACGTCTTGGTAATTCCCGTATGACCCGCCTTTGGGTCGTCATGGCATTCCGCTAGAACTTTAGCTCGCTCTTCTTCCGATACCACCCTCTTCCAGGAGTTTTCGGAAGTTAATTCTGGAAAGGCCGCTGGAACGTGCTTCCATAACCTACTTTCCTCAATTCGCCACGCAGAATATTTCCCTGGGTGATTATGCACCAACTTCATCATCCTGGTATACCACTTATCAGCTTGGGCAATTGCCTCAATCGTATCCAACACAGGTACCGATCGGGATAACGCATCCGGGACCAGATGATCCTTCCCTTTCCGATGGATGACGTCATAGTTATATTGTTGCAGCCGTACAGCCCAACGTGCCAGTCGTCCGTTTGGCTCTTTCAAATTGTGCAACCATAGCAAGGAGTGGTGGTCAGTTACTACACTAAACTTGGTGCCTTCCACATACGGTCTCAATTTTTCAATCGCCCACAGCACCGCCAGACATTCCTTCTCTGTGGTCGAATACTTTCGTTCCGCACTCGTCAAAGAACGACTCAGATAGCAAACGACTCGTTCCTCATCTGCTCGGCCTTGAGATAATACTGCCCCAAGGCCAAAGTTTGATGCATCCGTTTGGATTACAAATGGCAAATCGTAGTCGGGGCAGGTCAGTATAGGTGCCGTGGAAAGCCTAACTTTTGCTTGCGAAAACGCCCGATCGCACTCTTCACTCCACTCGAATTTGCGATTTTTCTTTAGAAGCGCAGTTAGTGGTGCAAAAAAAGTTGCAAAATCCGATATAAATCGGCGATACCACGACACCATACCCAAGAATTGGCGAACCTCCTTGACATTTCGTGGTGCTGGGAACTTCCTCAAACTCTCCACCTTCTCGGGATCGACATGAAGACCGCTCTCATCCACGACATAACCCAAGTAACGCAATTCCGACCTACAAAATTCGCATTTCGCGCGTGAAACACGTAACCCTGCTGCAGTCAGACGACGAAACACTTCACGCAATATCTCTAAGTGCTTTTCGAAACTCTGCGTTACTATGATTATGTCGTCGAGATAGACGAACACGAAGGGTTCCAGGTCGCTTCCCAGTACCCTATCAATTAAACGCTGCCACGTTGCTGGTGCGTTTTGTAACCCAAACGGCATGCGCAAAAATTCGTATAACCCCCTGCCAGGCACTGTGAACGCAGTATACTGACGTGACGATTCCGCCATCGGAACCTGCCAATATGCGGATTTGATATCCATTGAGGACAAATACTTTGCGTCGCGGAGTTTGTCGAGTGTAGCTGAAACGTACGGAATCGGATATGCATCTCGTTCGGACACCTTGTTGACTTTTCGAAAGTCTACACAAAACCGATACGTTCCATCCTTCTTCTTAATCAACAATATAGGAGAGGCCCAAGCACTTTTTGATGGCTGAATCACTGCATCCCTCAACATATCCTTTAGTTCTAGGTCGATATGCTTCTGGACAGCAGGTGATACCGGGTAATATCGCTGCTTTATCGGAGGTGATGTTGTTTTTATGATATGTTCCACCTCTGAAGTACGACCCAGACCATCACCCATCTCCGCGAATTCCTCCTCCAGTAGCTTCTCCAGTCGATCTCCCTCATCCCCATTCAATTTTGTCTTTGGATGCAGACATTCGATCGCTGCTAGACTCGGTTGCTCGGCAAAATCCCATTGTTCTCGACTAAGGTCGACAACTAACCCGAACTGCACCCAAAAATCTGCGCCAAGAATGAGTGAATGAGGAAGTCTCTGGACGACTAAACACTCCATCCATCGTGTACGATCGTCCACCTGAATTGGCAGCCAAACCACTCCATCCACCGCACACTCATCCCCGTTAGCTAACTTAACAGACGGAGATTTGGCCGAGCTCAGTATTACCCCCCGTTCCTTTAGAACATTCCATCCATCTCTTCCCCAAATGGTGCGTGATGCCCCCGAATCCAACAACCCAACGAATTTTGCACCAAAGACGGTCACCTTCAAATGTGGCCGTATATCACCCTCTTTCGGAGTCAATGCGAAGCTAATAGGCGGTACAGTTTCGACATTCGTGCTCACTTTGCCGCTATTTAGTGAGCACGACTCGCGTTTCCCGAATCGGTTGTTGCAGTTTTCGGTTCCTGCCTTCCATTCCCATGATTCGGGTTCGGGCTGCAAACAGGACAATTAACTCGCAACACACCCACTTTCCCACATCCAAAACATTTCCGTGGCTCCTCGCATTCTCGTGACACGTGTCCCGGAGCCTTGCAGTTATAACACTTCAACGGTCTTGGAGCTTGACCTCGCGAGTTACTATTGGACTCAGTACTATGTACCTCTGGCTTGATTTTCTCAGTGGAATCTACATATGCCAAGTCTCGTTCCAACAAATTACCTGTTCGGTGGCCAGGGGGAGGTTGAAACGCCTCCACTGAAAGTCTTGTGGCCTCTAAGGACCGACCCAATTTAATCAGTTCCCCAATTGAATCAATTTTTACCAACCCGAGCTGATGTTGATAAAATGGACTTATGTTTCGTCTGAGGACTCTTAATTTTTCCGCTTCTGTGCAAGTCGTTGAAAGGCGATTGAAGAGACTTTCCACTATAGCCACATAAACACCTATAGACTCATCCCTTCCTTGAGTTCTTCTCTTAATCTCGTCCATTAATCGGTCGTCGTAGTCGGGAGGGAGAAATTCGGCCCGTAGTTCCGTAACTAATTCGTCCCAATTCTTACATTTGTTCCTGTTGGCCCTCAACCACACCAGACCTTTCCCTTCGAACAGGTCAATTGCTGAACGAAACAAAACTGCCTTTGAAATACCTCTTGCCACTCTCAATTCTTCCACCCTTTCAAGAAATGACGAAATTGATCCTTTCTCGCCCGAGAATTTCAGATCCCATTTCGCCACGCTTACTTTTGTCGCAGAGATTTGTTGTGCTGGGGCCGAAGGGTTGTACGCTTCTTCATCTTCCTCTTCGGAAGAAACCTGCCCACTCTTCTCGTATAGAGTTCCCAATTGCAACAAAATAGACGATTTCGCCTTCATTTTCTGCGAAACTTCCTCTTTCGACGGTTCCGCACCTTCCAGACGTCTCAAACAAAATTGAATTTTCGTCCAAATTTTTTTATATTCCCCGGATGATTCCACCCCCTTGAAATCACCCAACAGGTCCTCAATTTCTGTGAGCTTGGACTGTACTGCAAGCAAGTCTTCTGCAAACTTGAATGGGTATTGCGGCAACAAAAATGAATCATCGGACTCCTTCTCCGCACGCAGTGCTGCTCTGAGTGATTTTCTCATTTCATCCACTTTGTCCGACATTATTCCCCGAATTGCCAACTCATACACCAATTCATCTTGGCTCAGTCTGTCCACAAAAATTTTAGTTTTATTCGACATTTTAATTACAGCCGTTCCCTGCACGTAAGAGAAATTACCGAGGGATTCTTGGTTGAAAAATTTCGGAGGAGGAAACAACAAAAAAAAATAACAATATGAACGACTTAGAGTAAAAAGAAATCAATTCTCTTGCCCAAAAATTCTATACTAAACCAATGCCTACTGTGTTTAAAAACTAAAACAAAAATAAATAACCACAAAAACTGTCCCGAACCCCTTTTTGGGAATGCTACACCAGTCGAGACAAAAAAAAAAAAATTTGGAAATTCTCTTTATTGATTTAACGTATAATTATATGTTTTCGTCCTCCAAGAAAAGAAAAGAAAAGCGGTCACCACAGTCCAATTGCCGAATACTAACGGTATAGAGAAAAAAAAATATATATTACGATTATTACGGTTATATTATATAAAAAGGTATGTCGCGTAATTCAAAATTAACTTCTTACCAACCAACTCTCCATGCAGAAATTTGCACTTTCCTTGTGAAATCACACTAGCACTTCTTCACCAAACTTAAGTTTCCGAAAGAAAAAAAAAACGATAATTTTAACCATTGATTGCCACCAAAATACGTTGGGCGCCAAATATTACGGTTTTTCCCCGTGGAGAACCGTTTTAAAACCCCAGCACTAAGGGGGCGAACGGGCCTTGTCCGGCCAACCCAGAGATGGGTCGTGGGCGCCAGTGATTCTGATTTAAGGGCCCCGTTCTAAATCTTCCCGACCGAATCACGAATTCGAGAAGAGTTTCGCGCGCATTTACCGGAAAACAACGGAAGGCGAGCTGAAACACGTCACAATTTACACCAAAAGAAGAAATTCAGAGTTTTACGCAACAATTCGACTTTAATTTTAATGTTCACTTGGCGAAGTAGTCGCCTACGAGAATAACCTACTTACTTGGTCTCTACTAACACATTTATCTATACCCTGGCTACGGTCCTTAAAGCTAGTGCGCCTCTGGTGCGTTGTCCCTCGATGGTTTCCTCCGACGTCGTTGCTCTGGTTATTGTAGTTGTTTAAATATCCTCGCGTTTCGGGCTTCGCTATTTCTCCCCTGGTCCTGTTGCCACTCTGAATTCGATTCGCACAACTCTACTCGTGCCGTCACCGACTTGTGACGCTCGAAGCACGTACTTCTGGTTACTTTCAGGTAACCGCAAAAACTATCTCCACTAATAAATATACCTCGTCCACTCGGTAACTATCACTTGATCAAAAGACACCGTTTTCGGGTGTTGCACTTTCCTCGAAACCTCGGGTCAGCTTTTCGAATCGGTAAATCCCCGTTTTCCTGGGTCAACGACTGCTTTCTCCAGGTCGTTCACTTACACTTGATAACTTTCTCTTCTTCGGTAGCTTTCACTCTCGACCCGACTTTTTAGCATGGACCCAAACCTTGCGGACCTGCCTTACCGACTAGTACTTCTCGCAGTATAAGTCGCCATGTTTGCACTGAGTGATGTGATTGGTCCTCCATGATGTGATCTGTCCCAAGCGAGGTGATTGGTCCTCCGTGATGAGGTCTGTCCCAAGCGATGTGATTGGTCCTCAGTGATGGGATTCGTGATTCGATGTTGCGTGTTGTGTGTTAATTTCCAATTGTAGTTTCAGTCTAACCCTAATCTTACTAGCTCATACTAATTCATATTTCCTATTCCTATTCTTAATATCTAACTATAACTAACTAATGTAACTCTAATTCGCTTGTACATATTCTTCATCCTAACATAACTATAATTCATTTTTTTCTATATACTAATTCATATTTCCTATTCCTATTCTTAATATGTAACTATAACTAACTAATGTAACTCTAATTCGCTTGTACATATTCTTCATCCTAACATAACTATAATTCATTTTTCCTATTTTCGAGTTTAGCTCGACTTCCATGTGTGTGCGACGGGGTACTTAATTGATTAATTCCCTCCTTTGTGCTGGTACCTTTTTAGTTGAGACTGAAGGCCAATACGTGCGCAGAGGTGCTTTCACAAGGAGCACGCGTTGAAGTAGTTGGTAAGTTGGCCTATCTTCCTCTAAAAACATCATACACTTTTATTTACTGAACACTTTTCTTCTTTCCAGGATGACGATCAAAATTACGGCGTAACAACTAGTCGGCATGGGGTAGTCGTCCACACAACTTGTCTTTACCGGGTCCGGTAATGCACCCTCTTCTGAGCATTTGTGTCCCAAATAATTCACCTCACGACAAAGGAAATTGCATTTCTCTGTATTTCATTTTAAATTGTGCTCCCTTAACTGGGAGAAAACCCGTGACAATTTATCGTTGTGCTCCTGCAGATTTCGGGCATAGATTACGATGTCGTCGAGATAGACGAAACAGTCTAGCCCTTGCAATCCTGTCATGATGTGATTCATTATTCGTTGGAATGTGGCGGGTGCTCCTGTAAGTCCAAATGGCATCTGATTGAACTCGAAGTGGCCCAAACCCGTGCTGAACGCTGTTTTCGGCTTATCCTCCGGGTCTATTAAGACCTGGTGATAGCCGCTGGCCAAGTCGAGAGTGGAGAAGTAGCGACAATGCCCTAATTGGTCCAGAATATCTTCTATTCTAGGCAATGGGAACGCGTCTTTGATCGTTACTTCGTTCAATTTCCAGAAATCTACCACCACTCGCTATTTTTTCTTACCATCTGCCCCCGCCTTTTTGGGCACCACTAGGAGTGGGAAATTCCAAGGGGATTTGCTAGGAGAAACTATTTCGTCTGCGACCATCTTCGCCACCTGTCTGTTTATTTCATCCCTGTGAATTTGTGGCAACCTGTATTGTTTTTGATTAATGGCAGGTTGCTCCGCCTTCGTTGGGATTTTGTGGGTGAGCATGTTGGTGTGCGTAAGAGGGTCGCCTTCCAAATTGAAAATATCAGAGTACTGAACGCATATGTTCTCTAGCGCGTTCTTTTCCTCGCTGTTTAAGTTTCCTCCAGTTTTCAGTGATGTTAATAACTTGTCCAGCCTCTCGGATGGTGGCTCAGTGGTTATTAAGTTCACTCTTCCTAATGTTGGAGCTAAAACTTGGTATTGGTTCAACCTGGAATAGTTAGGCACGAAATCGCTTCCTAGCAAATAGTCCTGTGTGCTGGCGTTCAGAATGGGTACGCTGACTTTGTGTTGGCTTACAGTGGCTAATGTATTGGCAATGTAGATGCCAGAGTCGATCTCCTGTGCTTCTACAAGAATTTCACCTTTCTGAATGGAAACCCATAGTTGTTGTAAGGTCCTCATTCGTGCCGGCAGTGTCGACAGTCCCTCGGGCTTAATCGACATGTCACAGCTTTTCAAAGGGAAATTCGTGGATTTGCCGGCAGTGTCGACAGTCCCTCGGGCTTAATCGACATGTCACAGCTTTTCAAAGGGAAATTCTTGGATTTGCCATTACCGTCAGAAATGGTAAGCATTTTAGTCTCGGCGTTAATTATCGATCGATTCCACAGTAGTCTCGACCAATAATCCCATCCGCCGGAATTGCATGCCCCTCGTTGATTATTTGCCATTTCGTTTTGAATGGCAATTGTGGGTGTATCCTGAATTTCACCGATCCTAATGTGGCGCTTACGCCCCCAATCACCCCACCTAAATTCCTAGCATCCTTCGTGTCTATGGATAGGTGTTTTAAACGTACCAATGATGTTCGTTTTATTATACTGGTGTCTGCCCCCGTGTCTACTAGCACAGTGATCTTTCCCGTTTTCGCCAGGGAGCATGGAAATTCGATGAATACGTCGTCAGGATTTCTGGATCCCTGATCGACCGTACTACTTATTTTTTCGATGGGTAGGCTCAGCGAGGCCAATCCTCCATCTTTATTTTCACTTAATACTAATGCAGGTTGTGTACTGCTTAATGCGTTGATGGGTTTACTCGGCTTTTCTCTGAGCGAGGCTATTTCCACATCTTTATTTTTACTAACTACTACTGCAGGTTGTGCACTGCTTAATGTGTTGATGGGATTACCCGGTTTTTTTCTGAGCGAGGCTATTTCCACATCTTTATTTTTACTAACTACTAATGCAGGTTGTGCACTGCTTAATGTGTTGATGGGATTACTCGGCTTTTCTCTGAGCGAGGCTATTTCCACATCTTTATTTTTACTAACTACTAACGCAGGTTGTGCACTGCTTGATGTGTTGATGGGATTACTCGGCTTTTCTCTGAGCGAGGCTATTTCCACATCTTTATTTTTACTAACTACTAATGCTGGTTGTGTACTGCTTAATGTGTTGATGGGATTACTCGGCTTTTCTCTGAGCGAGGCTATTTCCACATCTTTATTTTCCCTAATAACTTTGTGTTCCTCCCCTCGTAGGAGGAAGAATCAATTATTGGGCGTAATTTATTTATAGTTGATGATTTTAGTGGGGCGCAGCTTGGTTGGAATTGCTGGCCCCCTGGCCGTTTCCCTGTTTCTTTTCATGGTACCGTTTTTTGCTGTAGCATGTCTCCTCGATATGCCCCAAATAGGAGCACCAATCGCATTTGAGCTTTGGTCCTCTTGGACACGTATTGGTAGAAAGACCTGGCCCCGAGGGCAGCTACTGATGTTGTGTCCATAAACCTGACACGTATCGCAATAGGGCGTATTCTTTCGTTGCCTGCAGTCAGCATAAGTATGGTTAGCCTTTCCGCAGAAACCGCAGATTAATTTGATTGTACCTTGTTGCTTAGGCTCCGGTGTGTGATTTGGAAAAGAGGAACTAACCTGTTGTTGTGCAGGTAGAGAGTAACCGTTATAGGCTTGTAAGGGGTAAAACTGGGCTGAGGTAGTATTAGTAGTAGTATTATAACCATTATAGGCTTGAGAAAGCGAAAACTGAGTAGGTTGGGCTGACTGTGGATATGTTTGAAAATAGTTGGCAGGACGAGGTACATCATTCAATATGAAAGGCATGTTTGATATATTACTATTTAGGAAAGGGTTAGTTGCGAAAATAGGATAATTTTGGTTTGTGGTGATTCCTAACATTAGCGAGGTTTTAAGTGCCATGTCCAAAAGCTTGTCCAAAGAGTCATCAACACTTGTGAGCATAAGTTGCCGAAGTACTGGATCAATGAGGCCCATCTTAAAGGAATTGACTACGGTTTTCTGCACCTCTGCTAATAGGGCTACGGAATCGGCTGTTTTGTATTGAGCTGCAATGATTTCTTGGGCGGTTGCCATGAGCTGGTTCAGTTGTCTAAAAAATGTTTTGACGTCCTCTGATGGTGCTTGACGCTTAGACTTGATCTCAGCCATCACACTATCCAATGTCCTAGCCGCAAGGTATGTGCTTTTAATTAATGACTTGAACTCGTCCAGAGTTTTTATCTGTCTAATTCGTACGAGCTCAAATGCGTCTCCAGATAGTCTAGTGGATAACAAGGACACGAAGATGTCCTCGTTGGCCTCGCCCAAACACTTAAAAGCCAACTCACAGGCGTTGATGAACTCGTGTACTCTGCCTGCGAGTTCTGGTGAACGAGTGCCGTTGAACATAGGGACTAGACGGGACACAGTTTTCCCTACAACTTCATACGACGTCATTTCTGTGTTGTTTGTTATATTTGGATTAGGAATAACAAACTCTGGTTCGGTACTAGGGCGAAGAAACTCCTGTGCCAGACTTAGTTCTGCTTGTGCAGGCGAACGGGTCCCTACCCTCACTAATTCTTCTAATCGCCTGATCTTTTCTTCCAAATCCCGTGTGGACGTTTCCCTTCCACTGTTAAGCGTATCTATTTTGTTTTGCAGTGTTCGTACTGCTAATTTTTGCTCTAACAACTTTCTTTCTAGTGTTTTTTTCTTTTCCAACCGACTCTTGGAGCCTTGCGTATGTTTCCTTAGCTTTAAGAGTATCTTCCTCTATTTCTTCGTTTAAAGTTTTCTGCTGGCGTTCGTAGTCTTTTAGACGTTTTTCCCTGTTCTTTATTTTTACTTTTAATTGCTCGTTAATTTCTAACAAGGTCGCATTTTTTTCCTGGACCGTTATCAACAACCTGTTCAAAATAAAGTCGGTGGTTTCCAACCGTGTAAGTTTTCCCCACTGAGAATAAACCTCATTGACCAGCAAATCGTGTACTTCTTTTGCTGTCAATTTTTTATACTCGCAGAGCAACGTGTTGTTGAAGGTCTGAACCAGATCATCCTGTTCTTTTTTTTCCTTCTTATTTTGTGCCAACTGTTCTCTCAGGAGCTCATACTCTTCCATCAGATCCTCAGAACAGTTAGGTGGAAACTCCTGTTTTTACAAGGTAAACGACCAACAACAAACTCCTGCTAAAGGAGAAACCAATAGTAACCGAGAAGAAAAGAAAGAGAAAAAAAAAAAACGGTAAAAATATACCAGCACCAAGATCGGGGATTACGCAGAAAAAGAAAGTTTTAAAATATAACAGATGTTTTATTAATTATTTCGAGATTATTTTTCAATCTGCTCTCCAAAGAACTATCCTCTGAATCTTCTATTAAGCGCTTCCAGTTCACCTTGTTTCTCAATCAAGTTTTTCTTTAGTTTAGTGTCCGTCGTGATCGTGATTACTCGGTACAGCTCTGCCCTTTCCCTACGTTGCCGAACCCTTTTTTCCGCCGCGTTTGTGTTTTTTAATCACTTTTGGAGTCGGTGGTTGCGACTGCTTGCTAATTTTCCTCCGGTAATCCTCTAACGAAAGTGGCTTAGGACCCCAGGTTGGATTGTTCGCAATTGCCCTTGTTAGCTCTGACTCTTGCACCTCCTTGACTTTAAGCGTCTCGGCATCCATTACTGAAAAAGTAGTGCATTGAGTCCATGTTTGGCTGTTATTGATTATGGATATTATAGATAAAAAAAATGGAAATTAAAAATTGACTCGATGACCGATACGCTGACCCAGTAGTTTTAATCGTAAGAGAATTATTTTTGATATTTAGATCAAATTTACCAATATTAATTGCTTGTCTATTCAATCTTCCCTGCAAATAAGTTTAGAAAAATCTTCTAAATCTCCTTGTGGAAAGGTATGTCCATTGGTTCGACTATTAGCAATACTTGGAAATAGTTAAAACCTGGCTGAGCTTATTACGAGAAAGCAATTAAGTTGAAATTGTGCGCCTTCCAAATCTTCTTCTGCGCAATTTCAAACTCAAATGTTGACCCCGTAACTAAAAAATGGTAGATTCTACTTGTTAGTATAAATACTAACAAGTCACAATCCGGCTGCGCCAATGTTGGGTGCTGCAATATCATTAAGATATTACAGCTGGTATTTGTTTTTAAAAAACCTGAAATTTGGTTTCGGCCTTCGTGAGAAGTCTACAGTTGAAACCGAAAAAGAAGGTAATCGCCACCAAAAGAGGAGGCAGATTTACCCAGAGTTTTGAAATAGCTAAAAAGTAATGTTAGATTGGTAAATGTATTTTACCTAAAATAAAAAAAAGAACAACTAAAATTCTGCTGCTTGAAAATAAAACTTTTAATGGTGTGTTCTTGCTTGAACAGAGTTCCCTCGTAGGAGTGATAAAAATACTGGACTAAGAATAACATCGATCAATAACTTAAATACTAAATTAATGCTAACTAATATAAAGGTAAACAGGCCAGTCGTTCAACCTATTGCGGAATTCGCTTATTAAAAAAAAAGCTGCCGATCAAGAGAGTCGGCAGTTTTGGTTGACCCACAAATGGGGCAAACTCGTAGGAGTGCATTACACCCATTTGCAGGTCGCGGCGTTTTTAGCCCAATTGCAATTTGATCGCGCGGTAAAAAAAAGCTCAAACAAAGCAACAACTCGGACATTTCCCAGTACCTGTGGCGCGCGGTATGTTACGACACAGCACTAGAGGTGGATCCGATGGAATTCCCACGCTGTGACGTCACAACACCGTAGTACAGGCCGAGCCTGTCTACTGCTATTACTTCGTAGGGGCCCACCCAAATGGGTGAAAATTTATTTTTCCTCGTAGAGTTTTTGAGAAGAACCTTTTGACCTACTTGGACCTTTAACAGGTTGACGTTGCGATCGTAAACATGTTTAGACGCGCTTTTGGCACAGTTCAAATTCTTTCTAGCTAGTTCATGCGCCCTCTGAATTTGTACTTTTAATTGATCCGGATAATCAATGCATTGAGTTCGAGGTTTGGGTTTTCTTTTTAGGTTTGTCGGCATATCGAAATGGAAACCGTATAGACAACTCATAGGGGACATTTTTGAGGCTACATGTGGTGTATTATTGTGAACATGCATAGCCGGTTTGAGCCACTGATCCCAATTTCGCTCATCGTCTCCCACGAAGCTTCTTAAGTATTCCGCCAACGGTCGATGGCTGCGTTCCAACGATCCGTTCGCCTGTGGATGATACGGTGGTATGTGTAACTTTCGTATTCCGAGCATCTTGCATGTCTCCGCAAATAGTTTGGAGGTAAAATTTGTTCCGGTGTCCGTGACTAGTATTTTGGGAATGCGGAACCTGGTGATGATCTCGTCGTAAAAGGTTTTGGCGACGGTAACTGCCTCTGCGTCTGGCATTGGAGCACAGGCCATGTACTTGGTTAAGTCGTCCTGAAAAGTGAGTATATAACGGTTTCCTGTGTGTGTCAGGGGTAATGGTCCCACCATGTCCATGTACACTTTGTCAAATGGGAACTCCGGTGTATCTGTTATAATCATAGGCATTCTAGTCAGCTTGGAACTTTTGTTGGCTTGACATTTAGGACAGGCTTTTATAAAATTATCAATGTCCTTTCGCATGCCCTTCCAACGGAACTGTCGTTTGATGCGTAGATGTGTCCTCTTTATTCCCTGATGGCCTCTTAACGCTGAGCTGTGAAAATCTTTCAACACTACTTGGATTTCCCTAGGGTCGGTAAGGGTTTCAAACTGTCTTGTCGTCTCAACTGCTTGAATAGGTGAGGCCGAAGGCGTGATGATTGTGTCGGCATTTTGAGCGCGAGCTGTGCTTCTTGTTTGCACTACCGCAATAACCCCGCTGGACAACATGTTGTTGCTGTTGTCGTCATTTCTTCGAGTCTTTCATTCTCAGTGGCTATTCTACTTAAGGCGTCCGCGTTTGCATTGTACTTGCCCGGTTTGCACTCTATTTTGTAGTCAAATTCGGACAATTTATGATGGAAACGCACCAAACGAGAGGTTGGGTTCTTTACACTAAATACGCCTTTTAATGGACGATGGTCGGAGTACACCGTAAATGGGCGACCTAGGAGGTACGAACGAAAGTTGTTCGCGGCCCAAACGATGGCTAGCAACTCCTTCTCTATCGTTGAGTAATTTTTTTCGGCCGCATTCAGTGTACGGCTCGCGAAGGCCATGGGTCTGTCCTCACCTACCTTACCCTGGGATAAAACGGCCCCTAACGCAACGTTACTCGCATCCGTGGTTAATACAAATGGTTCTGTGAAGTCGGGATATATAAGAATGGGCGGAGAAGTAACCGCTTTTTTCAAAAATTCGAAAGCTTCTTGACAATCCTCCGTCCATGCAAAAGGGGTATCCTTCTTTAGTAGTTTGACAATGGGGGACGCCTTGGGTGCCAGATTAGGAATGAATTTTCGGTAATAATTAACAAACCCTAAAAATGCTTGAGCCTGTTTAACACTAGTCGGCATGGGGTAGTCGTCCACACAACTTGTCTTTACCGGGTCCGGTAATGCACCCTCTTCTGAGCATTTGTGTCCCAAATAATTCACCTCACGACAAAGGAAATTGCATTTCTCTGTATTTCATTTTAAATTGTGCTCCCTTAACTGGGAGAAAACCCGTGACAATTTATCGTTGTGCTCCTGCAGATTTCGGGCATAGATTACGATGTCGTCGAGATAGACGAAACAGTCTAGCCCTTGCAATCCTGTCATGATGTGATTCATTATTCGTTGGAATGTGGCGGGTGCTCCTGTAAGTCCAAATGGCATCTGATTGAACTCGTAGTGGCCCAAACCCGTGCTGAACGCTGTTTTCGGCTTATCCTCCGGGTCTATTAAGACCTGGTGATAGCCGCTGGCCAAGTCGAGAGTGGAGAAGTAGCGACAATGCCCTAATTGGTCCAGAATATCTTCTATTCTAGGCAATGGGAACGCGTCTTTGATCGTTACTTCGTTCAATTTCCAGAAATCTACCACCACTCGCTATTTTTTCTTACCATCTGCCCCCGCCTTTTTGGGCACCACTAGGAGTGGGAAATTCCAAGGGGATTTGCTAGGAGAAACTATTTCGTCTGCGACCATCTTCGCCACCTGTCTGTTTATTTCATCCCTGTGAATTTGTGGCAACCTGTATTGTTTTTGATTAATGGCAGTTTGCTCCGCCTTCGTTGGGATTTTGTGGGTGAGCATGTTGGTGTGCGTAAGAGGGTCGCCTTCCAAATTGAAAATATCAGAGTACTGAACGCATATGTTCTCTAGCGCGTTCTTTTCCTCGCTGTTTAAGTTTCCTCCAGTTTTTAGTGATGTTAATAACTTGTCCAGCCTCTCGGATGGTGGCTCAGTGGTTATTAAGTTCACTCTTCCTAATGTTGGAGCTAAAACTTGGTATTGGTTCAACCTGGAATAGTTAGGCACGAAATCGCTTCCTAGCAAATAGTCCTGTGTGCTGGCGTTCAGAATGGGTACGCTGACTTTGTGTTGGCTTACAGTGGCTAATGTATTGGCAATGTAGATGCCAGAGTCGATCTCCTGTGCTTCTACAAGAATTTCACCTTTCTGAATGGGAACCCATAGTTGTTGTAAGGTCCTCATTCGTGCCGGCAGTGTCGACAGTCCCTCGGGCTTAATCGACATGTCACAGCTTTTCAAAGGGAAATTCGTGGATTTGCCGGCAGTGTCGACAGTCCCTCGGGCTTAATCGACATGTCACAGCTTTTCAAAGGGAAATTCTTGGATTTGCCATTACCGTCAGAAATGGTAAGCATTTTAGTCTCGGCGTTAATTATCGATCGATTCCACAGTAGTCTCGACCAATAATCCCATCCGCCGGAATTGCATGCCCCTCGTTGATTATTTGCCATTTCGTTTTGAATGGCAATTGTGGGTGTATCCTGAATTTCACCGATCCTAATGTGGCGCTTACGCCCCCAATCACCCCACCTAAATTCCTAGCATCCTTCGTGTCTATGGATAGGTGTTTTAAACGTACCAATGATGTTCGTTTTATTATACTGGTGTCTGCCCCCGTGTCTACTAGCACAGTGATCTTTCCCGTTTTCGCCAGGGAGCATGGAAATTCGATGAATACGTCGTCAGGATTTCCGGATCCCTGATCGACCGTACTACTTATTTTTTCGATGGGTAGGCTCAGCGAGGCCAATCCTCCATCTTTATTTTCACTTAATATTAATGCAGGTTGTGTACTGCTTAATGCGTTGATGGGTTTACTCGGCTTTTCTCTGAGCGAGGCTATTTCCACATCTTTATTTTTACTAACTACTACTGCAGGTTGTGCACTGCTTAATGTGTTGATGGGATTACCCGGTTTTTTTCTGAGCGAGGCTATTTCCACATCTTTATTTTTACTAACTACTAATGCAGGTTGTGCACTGCTTAATGTGTTGATGGGATTACTCGGCTTTTCTCTGAGCGAGGCTATTTCCACATCTTTATTTTTACTAACTACTAACGCAGGTTGTGCACTGCTTGATGTGTTGATGGGATTACTCGGCTTTTCTCTGAGCGAGGCTATTTCCACATCTTTATTTTTACTAACTACTAATGCTGGTTGTGTACTGCTTAATGTGTTGATGGGATTACTCGGCTTTTCTCTGAGCGAGGCTATTTCCACATCTTTATTTTCCCTAATAACTTTGTGTTCCTCCCCTCGTAGGAGGAAGAATCAATTATTGGGCGTAATTTATTTATAGTTGATGATTTTAGTGGGGCGCAGCTTGGTTGGAATTGCTGGCCCCCTGGCCGTTTCCCTGTTTCTTTTCATGGTACCGTTTTTTGCTGTAGCATGTCTCCTCGATATGCCCCAAATAGGAGCACCAATCGCATTTGAGCTTTGGTCCTCTTGGAGACGTATTGGTAGAAAGACCTGGCCCCGAGGGCAGCTACTGATGTTGTGTCCATAAACCTGACACGTATCGCAATAGGGCGTATTCTTTCGTTGCCTGCAGTCAGCATAAGTATGGTTAGCCTTTCCGCAGAAACCGCAGATTAATTTGATTGTACCTTGTTGCTTAGGCTCCGGTGTGTGATTTGGAAAAGAGGAACTAACCTGTTGTTGTGCAGGTAGAGAGTAACCGTTATAGGCTTGTAAGGGGTAAAACTGGGCTGAGGTAGTATTAGTAGTAGTATTATAACCATTATAGGCTTGAGAAAGCGAAAACTGAGTAGGTTGGGCTGACTGTGGATATGTTTGAAAATAGTTGGCAGGACGAGGTACATCATTCAATATGAAAGGCATGTTTGATATATTACTATTTAGGAAAGGGTTAGTTGCGAAAATAGGATAATTTTGGTTTGTGGTGATTCCTAACATTAGCGAGGTTTTAAGTGCCATGTCCAAAAGCTTGTCCAAAGAGTCATCAACACTTGTGAGCATAAGTTGCCGAAGTACTGGATCAATGAGGCCCATCTTAAAGGAATTGACTACGGTTTTCTGCACCTCTGCTAATAGGGCTACGGAATCGGCTGTTTTGTATTGAGCTGCAATGATTTCTTGGGCGGTTGCCATGAGCTGGTTCAGTTGTCTAAAAAATGTTTTGACGTCCTCTGATGGTGCTTGACGCTTAGACTTGATCTCAGCCATCACACTATCCAATGTTCTAGCCGCAAGGTATGTGCTTTTAATTAATGACTTGAACTCGTCCAGAGTTTTTATCTGTCTAATTCGTACGAGCTCAAATGCGTCTCCAGATAGTCTAGTGGATAACAAGGACACGAAGATGTCCTCGTTGGCCTCGCCCAAACACTTAAAAGCCAACTCACAGGCGTTGATGAACTCGTGTACTCTGCCTGCGAGTTCTGGTGAACGAGTGCCGTTGAACATAGGGACTAGACGGGACACAGTTTTCCCTACAACTTCATACGACGTCATTTCTGTGTTGTTTGTTATATTTGGATTAGGAATAACAAACTCTGGTTCGGTACTAGGGCGAAGAAACTCCTGTGCCAGACTTAGTTCTGCTTGTGCAGGCGAACGGGTCCCTACCCTCACTAATTCTTCTAATCGCCTGATCTTTTCTTCCAAATCCCGTGTGGACGTTTCCCTTCCACTGTTAAGCGTATCTATTTTGTTTTGCAGTGTTCGTACTGCTAATTTTTGCTCTAACAACTTTCTTTCTAGTGTTTTTTTCTTTTCCAACCGACTCTTGGAGCCTTGCGTATGTTTCCTTAGCTTTAAGAGTATCTTCCTCTATTTCTTCGTTTAAAGTTTTCTGCTGGCGTTCGTAGTCTTTTAGACGTTTTTCCCTGTTCTTTATTTTTACTTTTAATTGCTCGTTAATTTCTAACAAGGTCGCATTTTTTTCCTGGACCGTTATCAACAACCTGTTCAAAATAAAGTCGGTGGTTTCCAACCGTGTAAGTTTTCCCCACTGAGAATAAACCTCATTGACCAGCAAATCGTGTACTTCTTTTGCTGTCAATTTTTTATACTCGCAGAGCAACGTGTTGTTGAAGGTCTGAACCAGATCATCCTGTTCTTTTTTTTCCTTCTTATTTTGTGCCAACTGTTCTCTCAGGAGCTCATACTCTTCCATCAGATCCTCAGAACAGTTAGGTGGAAACTCCTGTTTTTACAAGGTAAACGACCAACAACAAACTCCTGCTAAAGGAGAAACCAATAGTAACCGAGAAGAAAAGAAAGAGAAAAAAAAAAAAACGGTAAAAATATACCAGCACCAAGATCGGGGATTACGCAGAAAAAGAAAGTTTTAAAATATAACAGATGTTTTATTAATTATTTCGAGATTATTTTTCAATCTGCTCTCCAAAGAACTATCCTCTGAATCTTCTATTAAGCGCTTCCAGTTCACCTTGTTTCTCAATCAAGTTTTTCTTTAGTTTAGTGTCCGTCGTGATCGTGATTACTCGGTACAGCTCTGCCCTTTCCCTACGTTGCCGAACCCTTTTTTCCGCCGCGTTTGTGTTTTTTAATCACTTTTGGAGTCGGTGGTTGCGACTGCTTGCTAATTTTCCTCCGGTAATCCTCTAACGAAAGTGGCTTAGGACCCCAGGTTGGATTGTTCGCAATTGCCCTTGTTAGCTCTGACTCTTGCACCTCCTTGACTTTAAGCGTCTCGGCATCCATTACTGAAAAAGTAGTGCATTGAGTCCATGTTTGGCTGTTATTGATTATGGATATTATAGATAAAAAAAATGGAAATTAAAAATTGACTCGATGACCGATACGCTGACCCAGTAGTTTTAATCGTAAGAGAATTATTTTTGATATTTAGATCAAATTTACCAATATTAATTGCTTGTCTATTCAATCTTCCCTGCAAATAAGTTTAGAAAAATCTTCTAAATCTCCTTGTGGAAAGGTATGTCCATTGGTTCGACTATTAGCAATACTTGGAAATAGTTAAAACCTGGCTGAGCTTATTACGAGAAAGCAATTAAGTTGAAATTGTGCGCCTTCCAAATCTTCTTCTGCGCAATTTCAAACTCAAATGTTGACCCCGTAACTAAAAAATGGTAGATTCTACTTGTTAGTATAAATACTAACAAGTCACAATCCGGCTGCGCCAATGTTGGGTGCTGCAATATCATTAAGATATTACAGCTGGTATTTGTTTTTAAAAAACCTGAAATTTGGTTTCGGCCTTCGTGAGAAGTCTACAGTTGAAACCGAAAAAGAAGGTAATCGCCACCAAAAGAGGAGGCAGATTTACCCAGAGTTTTGAAATAGCTAAAAAGTAATGTTAGATTGGTAAATGTATTTTACCTAAAATAAAAAAAAGAACAACTAAAATTCTGCTGCTTGAAAATAAAACTTTTAATGGTGTGTTCTTGCTTGAACAGAGTTCCCTCGTAGGAGTGATAAAAATACTGGACTAAGAATAACATCGATCAATAACTTAAATACTAAATTAATGCTAACTAATATAAAGGTAAACAGGCCAGTCGTTCAACCTATTGCGGAATTCGCTTATTAAAAAAAAAGCTGCCGATCAAGAGAGTCGGCAGTTTTGGTTGACCCACAAATGGGGCAAACTCGTAGGAGTGCATTACACCCATTTGCAGGTCGCGGCGTTTTTAGCCCAATTGAAATTTGATCGCGCGGTAAAAAAAAGCTCAAACAAAGCAACAACTCGGACATTTCCCAGTACCTGTGGCGCGCGGTATGTTACGACACAGCACTAGAGGTGGATCCGATGGAATTCCCACGCTGTGACGTCACAACACCGTAGTACAGGCCGAGCACTGTAACTTGATCAGTTTATGACCGAGTTGTTGTGTTGTTGTTGTTGCATTTTAACTGGGAAAAGTTAAGTGAAGAACGACTGGTCTGAATTACAGTAATGACCGTCGAGAGGAAATGCAAACGTTGGATGCTGCCGCTTTGCTGGGCACAACACTATGCCTGCCTATACTATTCATCCGATTGCGGTGAAACTTTGTTGATTTGTTGAGCATACGCCCGCGAAAACTCTTCTGCAATAGGTGGCGCGAGTTACGTTACCGCTCAACCTGACTCCCACGATAGTCAGCGTTTTCAAAATATTAACCCATTCACCCAAACTCCCACGATAGTCAGCATTTTCCCAACATTTATAATTTTATTGAATTTCAAATCCATCAGCATTTTGATATGTTAACATTCACATTTAAAATACGTAGTGGTGTAAATTATGTAGACACTACGTAAGCAGTAAAATATGATAAAAGCAAGTGAACATGTGTAAAAGATTGGAGTACGAGTTAAAAAGTTAATAAAAAAGTTACTAACGAAACCTAAGTTTTTGATTTATTTTATTTTTTGTACTTCTTCATCGCGAAGAACTTATAACTGGCGCAGTCGAAGTAGGGCGGCGAACGGCATCATAAAAACATAGTTTTTCCGAAATTTTCCGCGAAAGAATATCGTGAAATTAAAAAAATTTCCTAAAAACGGAAATAGTGACTATTGTGGAAACATATATTTTCCGTTCTGCGAAAGAATATCGTGTTAAAAATAGTGACTATTGTGAAACGAGTAATTTCCTTGAAATTAACCGCGAAAAAATATCGCGACAGAAACTCCATAAAAAAAGAAACAGTGACCGGGAAACCAAATTGACCGGGAAGGAAAATCGCACATCGTAACTTACGAGTGGAGTGTTTTCTTAAAGTGCCGGTAGTTTTAACAAAGGTTTTAACTTTAATCGCCGTAGCTGCATAATGATGATTTCTTTCATCACAATTTTATACATGTAAGTTAAAATACTGAATAATTCCTTTTTTCTCAATATCCCGTCTCCGATGTCATTTATAAGGCGTAGTAGGCCATACAGTTTGTTAAATTGCGTAAAATTTTCTCGTAGTGATTCAGATATTTATAGTAGTGCCGAAGCAAGTTCCTCCTTGGTATAAAACCCAAACATTTTACCACCAATTAGTGAGGAAGATAACTTCGCGGACACAAATAGTGATAGTGATATTAAAATTATCTCAAATAAACAGTGCAATAATATCGATAGTACAATGGCTACACCCAATAATAATGGCAAAGCGACTCCAACCGTAATTACAGCCTCAGACATATTTAACTCTTTAAGAGTACCTGACGCTATTAAAGACCTTCGGAAATTCGAAGGCAACCCACGTTTATTGTTCGATTTCCTTGACAACGTTGAGGAAATCCTTTCGCTTATCTCCGTAACAAGCGGAACACCCTATGGTCAATTATTAGTTAGGGCCATATGGAATAAAATCGTTGGTCCCGCCAACGAGGTCTTAAACATGTATGGAACCCCTTTATGTTGGGATAAAATAAGAGAAAATCTTATTCTCCACTATGCCGATAAACGCAACGAAACATCTTTAATTCGAGACTTGCACAATTTAAGGCAAAACATTAGTTCAGTGGAAAAATTCTACAGTGAAGTGATAGAGTTATTTGCTAGTATGAATAACCACATCCAAATACATGATCAAGACGAGTGCGTTAGAAATGCAAAAAAACAATTGTATGAAAGTATGTGCCTAAATACATTTTTATCTGGATTACAAGAACCATTAGGCTCTACAGTGCGTGCAATGAGACCTGAGACACTTGCTACTGCATTTTCATACTGCGTGAAAGAACAAAATATGTTCTACACAAAGCCATCTAATGTACAAGTAAGGCAAGCAATGCCACCCTTCCAATCTCAGCCTACCCAACAGCAAAGACTACCCCAACTTTACTCGAAACCACAACCTAACTCTTTTAACCAGTTTAGTACTCAATATAATCCATCTAATCACCCAGGACCTCAATTTAATTCATTTAACCAACCTAGACTACAAATTAATCCACTCTACCAACCAACCATTTAATCAAACCAGACCACAAATCAGTCCTTTAAACCAACAACGATCCCAACCTAACACATTTAATCAACAACAATTTGGACAAAGACCCGTTACACAGTGGCAAAAACCTGAACCCATGGAAGTTGGTTCAAGCAACATGAGAACTCAAAATCGTCCAAATAATTTTAGACCACATGGTCCACCAAATCCTAGTAATAAAACATTGCTGAACATAGATGAAGGAAACTCTTCAACACATCCGGACAAACATATTGATGACTGTTACTCACAACAACCAGACCAATCAGATTATGACAGTACTCAATACTACGACTATAACGAGAATGACGGAGAATACAGTAATGAGTCGACGGTAAACATCCTAGATGATCAAAATTTTCCATTACAAGCCTCAATAGATCAGTCGGATACGTCGATATAAACAAGCACGGTTTCATTCTACCTTATATTAATATTTCATCACCTTTCGGACGACCACTGAAATTTTTAATTAATACGGGAGCATCCTCGTCCTTTATAAACCCAGAATTTATTAGCCCTAATGAAATTATAGAAACAAAACCCACCACTATTACAACAATCTTTACTAACTACGAACTAAACAAGGTAGCAATACTTCCAAACTTTCATGAATTTAATCAAGCAGGAGAAACCCGTTTCCTTGTATTCCGTTTCCATGGTTACTTCGATGGTCTGCTTGGACTCGATGCTTTAACAGCTCTAGGCGCTAAAGTTGATCTAGCTAACCAAGAACTGATCACGAAAAATACTTCCATCCCACTGTGCTTCAAACCAAATTATATGTCAGACAAATACATTATCCCAGCTCGATCGAAATTCATAGCAAAACTGCCAGTTGACTTTCAAAACGGGGACATTTATTCCTCAAAAACCATTATTAAAGACAAATTATATGTTTCTGAAGGAGTCTACCACTCCAAAGATTGGTACAGTTTAATGGAAGTCGTGAATCAATCTAACAAAGAACAAACTTTGTTGCTAGAACAACCACTTAAGGTAGAAAGTTTCAACAATCAAGAATATAGAAGAAAACACGCTCAGTGTTGCTTATAAAGACGAAAACTCAGAAGATACTGCCCAAAAAGACGTTACGAAACTTCTCCGTGTGTCACATATGAACAATGAAGAGAAGAAAGCAATTTTCAAGGTCTGTCGTGAATTTGAAGATGTCTTCTTCAAAGAAGGACAGAAACTATCATTCACAAATGAATTTAAACATCGTATTCAAACCACTGATGACATTTCAGTTCACGTCAGGTCCTATAGGTATCCGTACGTGCACAAACAGGAGGTGAAAAAACAAATCCAAGAGATGCTGGACCAAGAAATAATTAGACCAAGCTTCTCACCTTGGAGTGTTTCTGTGCGGATAGTACCAAAAAAACGTGACTCCAGTGGAAAACAGAAGTGGCGACATGTGATCGACTACCGCAAATTGAACGAGAAAACGGTCAGTGATCGCTATCCCTTGCCTAACATTACGGAGATTCTTGACAAACTAGGTAAATGCATGTACTTCAGCACATTTGATTTAGCAAGCGGCTTTCACCAAATTGAAATGGACCCTCGAGACGTAAAGAAAGCAGCCTTTACGGTTGAAAATGGACATTTCGAATATATCAGAATGCCTTTCGGACTGAAAAATGCCCCATCTACCTTCCAACGCGTTATGGACAACGTCTTAAAAGATTTGCAAGGCAAAATATGTCCGGTATATTTAGACGACATTATAGTCTATTCCATCTCTTTGCAGGAACATTCGGAGAACTTACGAAAAGTATTTCAGAAGTTGCAAGATGCAAACTTGTATTGTACAATTAGTGTATTTACAATTAGACAAATCGGAGTTTCTTCACAAGGAAGTTTCATTTCTTGGACATGTCGTCACAGTAGACGGTGTAAAACCCGACCCTACCAAAATCAATGCTATCAAGGAATTTCCCATTCCTAAAACCCAAAAGGAAATAAAATGATTCCTCGGGTTACTTGGGTATTATAGGAAATTTATTAAAGACTTTGCACAGCTCGCCAAACCGCTAACCGAATGTTTAAAAAAAGGCAAAAAGATAGAACTAAACTAAACTGTAAAGACCTTCTTGTGAATGACCCATACTTCAATATCCGGACTTCACAAAACCATTCGTCCTTACAACGGACGCCAGTAATTATGATCTTGGCGCTGTTCTCTCACAAGGATCAATCGGCAGCGATAAACCGATATGCTATGCAAGTCGAACTCTGTCGTCTTCTGAGTGTAACTACTCCACAATTGAGAAAGAACTTTTGGCCATAGTATGGGCGACAACATATTTCCGGCCATATCTGTTTGGGCAAAAATTCAAAATTGTCACCGATCATAAGCCTCTGACCTGGCTCATGAGTCTTAAGGACCCAAACTCCAAACTAACTCGTTGGCGTCTGAAATTAGAAGAGTTTAACTATGAGCTCGTATATAAAAAAAGGTTCTCATAACTCTAACGCAGATGCATTAAGCAGAATCAGACCTGAAACAGAAATCCATACAAAGGAGGTAGATATACCAGCATCGGAAACCAATGGCACTACCATTCATTCAGCTACAGAAAACTTGAACGATGGGATACCCATATCAGAGCAATCCATTAACGAATTTAGCATCCAATTATTCCT
Organism: Beris morrisii; assembly: GCA_951812415.1. Classification (NCBI taxonomy): domain Eukaryota; kingdom Metazoa; phylum Arthropoda; class Insecta; order Diptera; family Stratiomyidae; genus Beris; species Beris morrisii. Next base: position 88,901,698 of record OX638310.1, on the reverse strand, counting down.
CGAAAAATCAAGCAAAAGGCCCCCAATTTCAACTGAAACACCATTTAGAAACAAACAGAGAAGGATAATTCGAATGGCTGCCTTCTCCGAAGAAAACATTACTAGTATATTTGAACAATACCTACCACCCAATAAATTGATCGGTATCTTTACGGACAACGACACTTTCGGGATGTTTCAAAACTTATTTTCCAAATTTTTTTCGCAATCCAAAACTTTTAAATTAGTACGATGTACGAAAATTCTGACGGATATTATCAATGACGACGAACAAGACAAAACTATCTTGGATTATCACACTAAAAGCAATCATCGCGGCATTAATGAAACCTTATTACACCTTCAACGAGAATACTATTTCCCATACATGAAACAGAAAATTACTAAAATCATCAATAATTGTCAAAAATGTAAACTTTTAAAATATGATAGAAATCCACAAAAGCCTAAATTCGAAATTCCCGAAACACCTGACAAACCTATAGACATTATTCACACTGACATTTACACTATAAATGGGAAACAGATCCTTACCATCATAGACAAATTTTCAAAATTTTCCGCAGCATATACACTGATAGCCCGAAATAGCCTTAATATTATCAAATCTATCCGAAATTTTCTTAGCCCCCACGGCATTCCTAAAAAGCTCATATCTGATCAAGGCTCAGAATTTACTGCATCCATATTTCACGAATTTTGTAAACAATACAGTATAGAACACCATATAACATCCTTCCAGCAAACAAGCAGTAACAGTCCCGTGGAGCGTTTGCACTCCACTCTTACCGAATTTTATCGAATAATATACGACAAGGACAAAGAACGAGACCATGACGATATACTTACTGAAACACTGATATCTTATAATAATGCCATTCACTCCTCAACCAAACTGACACCATATGAAGTATTTTATGGCAGAACATACAAATTTAATAATATACAGTACAACGGGGTACATGACTATTTACAAAAACTTAATAAATTCCAAACAGAAATATACCCAGAAATTAAATCTACCCTGGAAAAACGTGTAGAGAAAACCATTAACAAGATAAACCAAAACAGAGTAGACCCACAACCAGTGCAAGTAGGAACGACGGTTTTTAGAAAAGAATGTAGAAGAAATAAATTTACCGCTAGGTATACCAAACACAAAGTTAACAAAGACAATAAAATTGCAATTATAACTAATACTAACAAAAAATTTCATAAATCTAAAATCAGAAAAAAACCAAAATTACAGGACGATACTAACAAACGGACAACAGATCGAGATACACGACCTGAACCAGGGACACAAAATATTACCTCTTAAACTTGGAACTGCAAGGAAAATAATCAATCTACTGCACATTGTAAGACTAGAAAAATACGAACAAAACCTACAAACGATTTCAAATTTACTAAAAATACTCGATAACTTCGACGGACTATATGATTCCTTAAAAATAAGTAAAATTAAATTCAATGAATTAAAGAACAAACTCTTAACTTTGAAACCAAGACCAAGGAATAGGAGAGGCCTAATAAACGGTTTAGGATCTTTAATAAAAGGTATTTCAGGGAACATGGATGATGAAGATGCGCATCGTCAGAACAAACAAATTGAAATCTTAACCGCTAACCAATCAAATGAAATTCGCGAAATAAACAAACAAACTACTATAAACAACCTGATGAATAAAAGATTTGATAACATTACTGATCATATCAATAGCCAACAAAAAACGATAGAAAGCTTCTTAAAAAATTATCAAGAACAAGCCAAAAATAGAATCAGAACAAGTGAGAATTTGCTTCGACACATCCAATATCTTAATCAGATAAACTATAACATTGATCTTCTCTACAACCATTTGGTTAGTGTAGGAGAATCAATAGTGCTAGCAAAATTAAATATTATTCCAAAACAAATTTTAAGTCCCAACGAACTCTCGGATATATATCAAAATTTTCAAAATCAATCCGTTTCAATTTATTCCGATGAACACATTTACGAACTATTAGGATTACAGGCCAGCAATATAATTTTCAATATACGCATACCCGTTTTCTCCAAAGATAGCAATTCCTTCTTTCACATAATCCCTCTTCCTATACAACCATCAAAAATAATATCCACAACCCCCTACACCGCAATTAACCGAAATAATATTCAGTTCTGGAACGAAAAATGTCCGGAAGTAGAAATGACGAAAAACAAACTGCTCAAATACTCCAACCAGAGCCAAACTTTGTCCTGCTGATCAACATTCCACCAACGCCAATACGATCGACGTGCAAATTTAAACACAAAAATCTTAAAGGAACTTGGCTCCTACACTTTAAGGATTGTGAGCTTGAAATCAATGGTATCATTTACAAAGATAACATCAACTACTACTGGGATGATATCCAGATCTACCCTTCGGTCCTGAGCCAAATAAACACCACGATTTCCGACGAATTAAACCTGGAAAAATTGAGAAGCTTCCATATCGACAATAGAAAAGCAATCGAGTTCCTGGACACAAGGACCAATCAGACCAACATCTTTTCGTCCAGCGGAATAGTAATCATCGCCAGCATCTTAGTTTTCATCATTACTTACCTGATCAGGAAGCGAAACACCACCAAATATGTAGTCGAACAAAATATAATATCGAAAAATCCATCCTGTACTCCAGCCAACGAAACTGGAAACGTCCAATTTCTTTGGCCCACGCATCACTCTTAGGGGGGAGAAGTTACGTTACCACTCACCCTGACTCCCACGATAATCAGCGTTTTCCCAATATTAACCCATTCACCCTAACTCCCACGACAGTCAGCATTTTCCCAACGTTTATAATTTTATTGAAATTCAAATCCATCAGTATTTTGATATTGTTACATGTAAACCTGGCAACCGCGCAATCGCGCAACTCGATCGATTACGAATAAGAGAAACAGTAGCAACCGAATACCTAGTTGCAAAATAACCCAATCAGAAAGTTGAAGGTAAATAAGAGAGCGAAACAACACGACTATATCTCCCCTATAATCGAATGCGCTCGAATGTACTGGAAGCCTAGAAGATCAAATGGAATGCTCTCAAGCGTTCCAGTTGCGTCCACGTCAACTACAATCAAGTAGTATAAAAGCAGACGAAGCTTTCAGCGAGGGACATAGTAATTTTTATTACGTCGACTGTGACAGCCAGCGTGTATTGTCAGAAGTGGGATTTCAAGGATTAATTCGGGTTAGAATCGCGAGTGGAAAAAGTGAAATTAAAATTCTCGAACGGACAAAGTGAGAATTTTGTGCGCGAATAAAGTTTTTAAACTGTGAAGTGAAGTGAAAATTCTCGAACGGACAGTCACACAAAAGTGAAACGGAATATTCTCGAGTGCTCTAGTGAGCGGTAACTATAATTAGTGAAGTGGAAAGTTCTCGTACGGACAAAAAGAGAACTTGAGTGAATTTGTATCGCGGAAAATCTTTAACGGACAAATAAAAGATAGTGAAAATGCCGCGTTATTTAAAAGACTTAAAACTAATGGAGCTGAAGGAAGAGCTCGGTAGACGCGAATTATCTACAACAGGGAACAAGACTGAACTTGTCAGCCGAATGATCGAAGTGCTTGAGGCTGAAGGCAAGGACTCAAACAAGTTCGAGTTTCCAATCGAAGAAGCTCGCGCAGCAAGCAGTGATGAGTGTTCCGAGACATTAGACTCTCTAAGGCAATTGATGCAAATTATGAACCAACAAAGGCAGAAAATGGACCAATAATCAACGGACCTCAACCAGACGTCGAAGGACATTAATCAGAAAATAGACCAAAGTTCAACGGACATTAATCAAAAACGGGACCACCAAACTGAACAACACAATCAACTATCAATAGACCTCAACCAAAAATTGGAACAGCAAAGCGAACAGACGAAAGAACTAAAAGAAGATTTAAATAATAAAATTAAAGATCTGAGCCAGTCGATGGACACCATTGGTAAGACAATCGAAGAAAATGTAGAGAAGAAGTTTCGAACCTTCGAAGAACAAATTACGGTGAAGACATCTGAGATTGTGGAAGAAGTTGAACGCCTAAAAAGGGACTTTGAAAACGTGAAAGCGACTGGAGTCATCAAGACAGAACACGTTACGCACAAAGATCTCAAAGCTCCAATCTTCGATGGACAAACACCGTGGGCTATCTACAGGACCCAATTTGAGGCTGCCGCAAGAAATAATCATTGGAATGATTTGGAACGAGGGACGGCTTTGATATTGGCGCTAAGAGGTCCACCAGCAGAAGTTCTTCAAACAATTCCTCAAGAGCAGCAACAAGATTTTTCGACGTTGGTACAGACATTGGATCTTCATTACGGCAGTGACCACATGCGAGAGATCTACAAAGCACAACTCTACAACCGAACCCAAAAGAATGGTAAAACTCTTCAAGAGCTGGCGCGCGATATTGAACGACTTACACTATTATCGCTTCCTAATGCGCAAACAGAGCAACGCAACGGTACAGCTGTTTTCGCATTTAACAATGCTGTACAGGACAGAGAGCTCCAGCAGGCGTTAAAATTGACAGGAAAGAAAACGATAGGCGAAGCCTTAGTATATGGGCTTACGTTCGAAGCTGCCAAGCAAAGCTCGCGAAATAACTACCGAGTTCGAGAAATAACCGAAGAGTGTGTATGTCAGAGAACGGAGTACACCAAACGGAGCGAAGGATCTGGTGCCCCTTGATGTTGGAATTGCGGACAGGCAGGAAACTTAAGACGCGACTGCCAAAAACCAAGAAAAGCTACCAACTATTGTTCCGGCTGCGATGCTAAACAAAAAGGAGAACGAGGCGAACCGTCACGAGAGCACGCTTCGCCTAATCATAGTACGGGAAACGAGTAAAAGCCAACTTCATGGGGCAGAAGTTGGCTGGTGGAATCGACGCCCCCGGAACCATCATCGCAGTTTCTCGACTACATCGTGGTGAATGCATGAGTGGTCGAGTCGACAAATTAAACTGCATAATAACAATTGACACAGGCGCAACACGATCAGTGCTAAGATCTGACCTCGTAGACCGTACTTGGCTTCACAACACCAAAAAGTACGCACTTCGCACAACAACAGGAGAAACTACTACAGTCCATGGAGAAATATCACGTGACATCCAGCTTAGAGATTTGACATTCTCGCATGTATTCGTGGTAGCTGATATTACCGATGAGTGTATTCTTGGAATGGATTTTCTGAAACCACACGGTATCCAGCTGGACCTAGGACAACGAATAATGAAGTGGCGAAACATCGAAATCCCAATGGAAATAACATCCTCCAACACAACCAAGCTGCGAGTTATATTGTGCGAAGATGCCAAAGTCATCAGAGAACGTTATTTGGGCAGAGCTCGATGGTGTTCCTGGGGACCACCGATTCCACCTCATCGAACCAGAAACGACACCTGCATTACGAAGTCTAATATTGGGAAAAACGCTAGTAAAAAGAAATGAGAGGATGATTGTACCAATAAGGGTGCTCAACGCTTCGGACAGCATTACCAGCGTAAAGAAAGGAGATGTAATTGGCAGCTGTGAACCAATCTCGGTGGTGACGAGCATCGACACCGAAGACAACATGACGTAGCCTCTAAAAAGAATCCAAGAAGGAAGAATAATGTAACATCAGCAGTTCTTCAGTCAAGCAACCTTAAAGGAGCACAACACAAGCAAGCAGTGGAACTAATCGAAAGGTTCAGCGACGTCTTTTCCACCAGTGATGAGGACTATGGCAGAACAAACCTAGTGAAGCATCGTGTAGATACCGGAAGTGCTACACCAATACGTCAACCTCCAAGAAGAGTATCAATAGCGAAACAAGAAGAAGTGAATTCAATGGTCAAAACCATGGAGCATCAGGGAATCATCGAAGAATTAAAGAGTCCGTGGATATCGCCAGTAGTGCTGGTTAAGAAAAAGGATGGTAGTACCCGTTTTTGTGTGGACTACAGAAAACTAAATGATGTTACGAAAAAGGATAGCTATCCACTACCCAGAATCGACGATATCATGGACACCCTGACAGATGCTAAATGGTTCTCAACGTTGGACCTGAAAAGTGGCTACTGGCAAGTGGAAATAGACGAAAATGATGGAGAGAAAACAGCATTCTCTGTCGGCAGCGGACCGTGGCAATTCATCGTAATGCCGTTTGGCCTGTGCAATGCTCCAGCAACGTTCGAAAGACTAATGGAATTTGTTTTGCGTGGCCTGAGTTGGAAAACTTGTCTCGTTTACCTGGATGATGTGATCGTTATCGGCAAAACCTTCGAGGAGCATCTGAAAAATCTACAGGAAGTCTTTCAGCGACTGCGAGCGGCAAAATTAAAGCTGAGTCCAAAGAAGTGCACTTTGTTTTATGCAGAAGTAAAGTACTTGGATCACATCGTTTCAGCCGATGGTGTAAAGACGGATCCAGAGAAGATACTGGCAGTGAAAAATTGGCCTACTCCGAGTGATAAACACCAGCTGCGTAGCTTTCTAGGATTAGCGACATATTACCGTCGATTCGTAAAAAACTTTGCCAACACGGCAAAATGTCTTCATCAGCTAACAGAAAAGGGAAAGACATTTACTTGGAATCAACAGTGCCAGGAAGCATTCGAGAAAATAAAAGATCAGCTTTGCGAATCTCCAGTTCTGGCGTATCCAAAACCAGGTCATGGTTTCATCATAGACACTGATGCCAGCAATGTCGGTATCGGCGCAGTACTATCACAGGAGATCGACGGGCAAGAAAGAGTGCTATCATACTACAGCCGAGTACTCTCAAAATCCGAAAGGAACTATTGCGTAACTCGCCGAGAGCTATTAGCCATTGTAGAAGCTACAAAACATTTTCACAAATATCTCTATGGCCAAAAGTTCCATCTTCGAACGGATCACGCATCGCTTAAATGGCTACTTCAGTTCAAGAATCCCGAGGGCCAAGTAGCAAGGTGGATAGAAAGGCTTGAATCCTACGATTTTGAAATTGTTCACCGAAGAGGGAGAATTCACGGTAATGCTGACGCGCTCTCATGTCGTCCTTGTCCACCAAACTGCAAGCATTGTCACCGCGAAGAAGAAAAAGAAGTCGGAGAAACCATTCAGCGAAAAACGACCGAACCAAAGGATGGATGGAATCAGCAAGAACTGGAAGATGCCCAACGAAAAGATCCATATATTTCACCGATCATGGCATGGAAGGACAAAATGGAGCGGCCTGAGTGGAAATACATCTCACAATTCAGCGAAACCTTAAAGAGTTATTGGGCACAATGGAAGTCCCTCCACCTAGACGGTGGGTTATTAAAACGGAAATGGGAAACCGCTGACGGAACATCGCATCTCATGCAATCCATTGTCCCGCATTCTAAAGTCGAGGAAATTCTGAAGGAGTATCACGAAGGTACTTCCGGTGGACATTTAGGTGTAAATATAACCTTGGCAAAGATATGAGAGAGGTTCTATTGGATCCATCTTCGAGATGACGTCGAAAATTGGTGCCATAAGTGTACTACCTGTGCATCGAGTAAAGGCCCGCAACGCAGATCAAAGGGAGAAATGCAACAATACAACGTGGGAGCTCCATTCGAGAGAATTGCTGTGGATATTGCTGGATCATTTCCGGAATCAGAAAATGGTAGTCGCTACATTCTTGTGGTCATCGATTATTTCAGCAAATGGCCCGAAGCTTACGCAATTCCAAATCAAGAAGCAGTTACCGTCGCAGAACAAATTGTTACCAACTGGGTGAGCAGATTTGGAGTTCCACGTGAACTACACTCCGATCAAGGGCGCAACTTTGAATCTCAAACATTCAAACACGTGTGTCAAATGCTGGGAATAAACAAAACGAGGACAACTCCACTACATCCACAGGCCGATGGAATGGTGGAACGTTTCAATAGAACACTTAATTCAAACCTATCCAAACTCGTCAGCGAAAGGCAACAGGACTGGGATCAACACATTCCTCTATTTTTAATGGCCTACAGAACATCGGTACACGTAACAACAGTAGAAACTCCCTCCCGAGTCATCTTCGGAAAGGATATTCGAGTCCCTGCGGAATTAATGTTTGGAATGCCACCAGACCAACCGACCCAAAAGATTACGTATCAGATCTTCGACATCGACAACACACAGTTTACAACCTGGTCAGAGATAAAATTAATTTGGCGTCCGATCGGATGAAGACGACGTATGATCAACGGGCGAATTCATCAGGGTTCCAAGAGGGCGATTTAGTTTGGCTATACAATCCCAAACGACAGAAGGGCAGGTCACCGAAACTACAGCGCAATTGGGAGGAACCTTACCAAATCATCAACCGGTTAAATGATGTTGTGTACCGTATTCAGTTGCATCTATAACCGTATGTTTGGTAATAAATACACTTTTCTTTCGGTTATACTATAAAATATTTTTATTCTAACTTTTACACAAATTCACTTTTTCTTAACTTAGGTATCGTTATCACTAGATTTAATTTTGAGGGTTTTATAAAATATCTCAATACGCATTATAATTCACTGTATACTTGATTTAATTTACTAAGACCGGTTTTGAACGAGATGTGGTTGGCTTCCTGGTCAGTAAGCGAAAGGGGCGAACTCAAATTTTTGGTACTCGTCGTTACACGGATATGGCTGTGAAGTTGGTTGTACTTTTGTGTCGACATCTATCCGTCGAAGTCGCTACATCACTCCCCCTCCAGCGTAGCGTGCTATATTTTGAAAGAAACTGTTCCGGGTTTGTTAAGGTCGGCAACAGAATCCTGAATCTTATAAGCTGGTTTTAGTCGGTCAATGGAGACTGATGTATTTTTTCCGTTTATATCCACAATGAAGAATTTTCTTAATTTTTTTTTAATTTTATATGGACCCTTATAAGGTGTGGAAAGAGCTGATTTTACCTTGTCTTCACGAATAAAGACGAAATCTGCTGTTCGGAGGGCGTCGGGTACGTGTACGTTGTTTTGTTTAGATTGCCTTGGTGGGGTTGCTTGTAATTTTTGCATGCTATTCCGCAATTGTTCCGCAAAATTGGAAGAACACGTTTCATCGGGGTTTAAACTGGGCCATAGAAAGTCTCCGGGTACCCGTAGAGTTTCTCCATATACTAATTCTGCCGGGCTGCAGTTTAAAGTGTGTTTTGGTGTTGTACGGAAACCCAAAAGTACAAGAGAAAAAACCGATGGTCTTAGTCACTAGTGTTTAAGAAATAATACTGTATATTTATATGCTTATTATTGTAATATAATAATAATAATAATAATAGTTCTTCGCTCCAATTTATTGTATTGTCGCGGGCTATTAATGAAGCTTTTAGGGTACGGTGGAATCGCTCCACCATACCGTTTGCCTGCGGATGATACGCAGTGGTGCGTATGCGACTACTTCCCAGTATTTTGTTAACTTCTGTGAATAGTTTTGATTCAAATTGGCTTCCGCGATCAGTGCTGATTATGCTTGGGACTCCGAATCGGGATATATATTGATGAACAAAGGCTTCTGCTACCGTCTGGGCGGTCATGTCTTTTAAAGGGTATGCTTCCGGCCAGCGAGTGAACCTGTCTATTATTGTTAGGATGTAATTGTATCCGTTTGACTGAGGAAGGGGTCCTACTAAATCCATGTGGATGTGTTCAAACCTTTTGGACGGTGTATTGACTTGTCCGAATTCGGATTTTGTATGTCTCTGCACCTTTGCCTTTTGGCAATTCATACAAGCCCTCGACCAGTGGTTGGTATCTTTATTTAGTTTGGGCCAAAAGTATTGTGAACTGATTAATTTTCGAGTAGCGCGAATGCCAGGATGAGATAGGTTGTGCACGGTTTCGAAAATGTTGCGTCTCAGTTCTTCTGGAATGTATACTCTATTTTTTTGTGTGCTGGTTTCGCACCATAGTTTGAGAGAAGACAAGGGGTATTCGCATAATTTTAAATGATATTTTGCTTTCGATTCTTTTTTGGAGGCTATGAGTGCTTTTAGTTCCTCATCTTTTTCTTGGGCTTTCATTATTTTCTCAGTTTCTGAGACGATAGATAAAGCACCAACGTCCTCGCCGGATCGTGAAAGGGCATCTGCCACGACATTGTCTTTCCCAGGTATGTGTTTTATATCTGTGGTGAATTGAGATATAAACTCCAAATGTCGGGACTGTCGTGGACTGCGCTCGGTTTTTGATACGATAGCTTTAGTTAGTGGCTTATGGTCGGTAAATATCGTGAAACTTTTACCTTCTGCGAAGTAGCGAAAATGTTTTATAGACAAAAATATTGCGAGTAATTCTCGGTCGAAAGCCGAATATTTTTGTTCAGCCGTTGTTAGTTTTTTTGAAAAGAAGGCTAAAGGTTCCCATATTTTGTTGTTTCGCTGTTGAAGGACTGCTCCTACCGCGATGTTGGAGGCATCCGTTGTGAGAGTCAGTTCCGCATTTTCTATGGGGTGTGCCAATAAGGTTGCTTCGAATAGTGCGTCTTTCACCTTGGTGTAAGCTTCGACGCAGGCATTTGGCCATTCGAAGTTCTTTTTATTCTTCAACTTAAGCAAGTGAACTAGTTGTTCATGAATGGGGGCTAATAGTTGTGCCAATTTTGGTAAAAAACGGTGGTAATAGTTCACCATACCAATGAATTTCTGGATTTGCTTAATTGAAGTTGGAGGCGGGTAATTTATGATGGCTTCCACCCGTTCTTTTGACGGTGAGATCCCGTCTTTTGTTATTTTGTGGCTTAGAAAGTCTAAGGAAGTCACACCTAGGACACACTTACTGGTCTTTACCCGTAAACCATAATCCCTAAGTCGTTGAAATAACGTGTGTAAGTGTTGACAATGTTCTTGTTCAGTTTTGCTGGTGATAAGAATATCGTCAATGTACACGAATACAAAGTCCAGGCCTTTAATCACTTCGTGCATGAACCGTTGAAAGGTTTGAGCTGCGTTTCGAAGTCCGAATGGCATGCGCACGAACTCGAAAAGTCCGAAAGGTGTCGTTATTGCTGTTTTGTGCACATCTTCTGAAGCAACTGGTATGTGGTGATATGCACGCACTAGGTCTATTTTCGAGAAAATTTTGCAGTCTCGAAGTTGCAATGAGAAGTTTTGAATGTGTGGTATGGGGTACCTGTCTGGTATTGTTGTGGCGTTGAGACGTCGGTAGTCCCCACACGGTCGCCAGTCTTCAGTGTTTTTCTTCATTGCTAAATGTAAGGGCGATGACACTGAAGATGAGGACGGTCGGCAGATTCCCAGTTCGACCATATGTTTGAATTCGACCACGGCTGTTTTGTGCTTAATGGGGTTAAGTCGACGCGGTCTTTCATAAGGCAGTGGTCCAGTTGTTAGTATATGATGAACTATACTGTGTCTTATTGGGGCATTGAAATCGGGTGAGGCTGTTAAGGTAGGGTATTGTTGTAAAATGTTACCGAACGTGCTGTCGATGGTACTGAAACGAAGCGTAGGTGTATTAACATATGCATCCGTTGCGTTTATTGACAGCCTAGTTTTTAGAATCAATCAATTTTTTATTTTTTAAATCGATTATTAATTCGAATTTCGTTAAGAAATCGGCGCCTATTATTGGCCTGTTGACTGCAGCAATGGTAAATGCATGTATGAAATTTCTACGCACTCCTAAATTGATCTGCAGAAGTTTTGTTCCATAAGTTGTTATTGCTGAACCATTTGCAGCAGATAAGGATAAGTGTGAAGATTTTTTTGGATTATTAAATATGTCATGTGGGACTACGGATAAATCCGCACCTGTGTCGATAAGAAAATCGAGTTTATTTATGGAGTCTCTTACGAAAAGGCGGCGTGACATAATATTGTTACCCCTACTTGTTGCCGCACGTATTGTAGGGTGCTCTAAAAATTTGAGCTTGTTGAAGGTTGTGGTTGATGTAGCTTCTCGGAGCAAGGAGGTACGCATTTTGTTGCTTTATTTCCGAATTTTGTATGGTACCAACATTTTTCGGCCTTTGGACTAGCTTGACGACTTTTGGACCTACTTTTTCTTACAAATCTTGGGGATTTATTTTTGTCTGATAGAAGTTTGGATATCATTGTTTTAGGGACTTGATTTCGCTCTTTAGTTCGTCAATGGCCGCGTTGTTGTTTTCGTTTTGGTAATTATTATTGTTATTATGATGGGTTTTTATATTTTTATTTTCTACAGGCGAAATGGTAGTTTGTCTAGGTAATGCTTCCCAAAGCTTATCGGCAAGTGAACTAAGTTCTGTGAAATCCTTTTCGCTTTGAGGTATCAGTGATAAATTGATAAGGTGAGGCAGTCGCCTCAGCCAAAGTTTTTTAATGAAAGTCTCTCCTATAGTACCAGATGTACCGGCTAATTGTTTTAAATACCGGTAAAATTCTGAGGGTCTTCTATCGCCCATTTCTTCATTGGAAATGAGTTGCTCTATACGTTTTTCCTCACTTATTGAATGTCTTTCTATTAGTGAAAGTTATGTGATTTGCTGAAATTACTAATCTTCTTTAAATAAAAACGAAATGTTGTTGAATTAAATAAAATTGTTTATTTTTACTCTCCTTTAAAAATATATTGCTTTACGTTTCACTTTTACAAAACTACCAAAAATTTCAAATAAGATCAAAATATGGTTCTCCAAATTTCTAAGGCAGCGCAGTCGGCAAGCCAAAGACTTTGTCGAATATTTAGCTGTTCTCGTTGGAACAACTCAAGCAGCGCAAATTTGGCCTACTTGAGAGGTTGCAACGGAAGTTAATTGAATGATACCGCGTTTATTAATGCTACCTTGAATCTTCAGTTGAGCTTCCTTCACGCAGCGCAAATTTGACCTACGGTGGTGAACCTCAATAGAAATATTTTCAAAGAGATCGAGCCGACGTTGTGCGTGGCTTAAATAGCCCGATTGAGCTTTTGTTTCCGTTGTCCTGGACCAATTTTTGGTGAGGTGAAATTGGGTGGACCGTGCGGAACGAAAGTATTTAATATTATAAGTGTGACCATTATGAATGTTATGAAAACATAGAATTATGTTTGGGGAGTCCAAACATTCTCCCGCGCGCAATTCGAACAAGTGTGAGTGATGTATGTAATTCAAACTTATATTTATTCAGATAATTCAATCTTATATCTAATAAAAACTTAGAACTATTCAACAATATAACTTAATTCTATTATTAATTCTATATTATTGTGTGGGTGGTCTTGGTGATGCATGCCTTAGGCGGAACCAGTGTGTCTTCCATCCGGTGTACTTCACTCGAACTTGGCTTCCTTTGTTGAAAAACACGGTGTATGCTCGTCGTTTTGATTTTTTGATTTTTCTCCACGGAATGGAGTTAAGTTCGTCGTAGTTTAATTCGAACAATTCTCCCTGATCCGTGACAAGAGTGTATTTCCTCGATGTATCAGATTGTAGCGAATGTTCGCCAATGTTGTTTCTACTGGAAGATGGTTCGTTTGCCGTGCCGTTGGGAGTAACCATTGGAGATGAGGTTACCTTAGGCTCTAGAGTTCGACCCGGAGTGATCGGTAGATCATTGATCCTACCAATGGGTGGGACGATATCGGGGTCCAGGTTTCGACCCGGAGTGATCGGTAGATCATTGATCATACCAATGGGTGATGATGGTGGGCTGTGTAACACCACCTTGGACGGTAGAGGTTTCAGCAATTCCTCGACACTGCCTATGTTACACCCTGAAGTAAATGGCAACTCTTTAGCTTGAGTTATGGTCAGTAGGTTGCATACTGTTGATTGGATTTCTGGCATTGTATCCTTCTTTGCGCCATTATTTGTATTGGATAAACCTTGCAGTGATACGTTTGATTCTTGATGTAGTAACGTGTGATGTCTATCATTACACTTGTAACATGATCGGGCACTTGTACAAGCATTTCTATGGTGGTTTCCCAAGCAGTTAAAACATATTGCCTTGGAACGAACTAGGTTCCATCTAGCTTGTACCTCAAGTCCACGAAACTTTTGGCATTTGAAAACCGGATGGCCTTCCTTGCAGCATGGGCACGTTAAAGCAGCTTTGTTGTTTGATTTAACAAAATACGAGTAAGTCGTTCTTTTTGGCGATGTGCTTGGTTTCGTTTCAGATTCTGCAATCACCTCAAGCGTTCTGTACCGACATTCTATAAAGCTCTCAAATTGTTTATAGGTGGGTAGTGTGTCTGAATCAGTTACCTGTTGTTCCCACATGTTACGAGTATGTGACGGAAGCTTCTTAGTCAACAAGTATAAAATTATAGCATCCCAGGTACTTGTGTCGATACCTAATGCCTTTAATTCGTGCAGTGCCTCATTCGAATTGTCGATCAATTGTTTGAATTCCTTATCGGATTCCGTGCGAATATCGGGCAAATTAAATAGCGCTTTTATGTGAGTATTCACTAAGACTCGTTTGTTGTCATAACGCCGAACTAACAGATCCCAAGCTGCATCGTAGTTGGAGTCTGTGATATCGAACTGCTGTAAAGCTTTCGACGCTTCACCTGTGACAACACCCTTTAGGTAGTGAAGTTTCTGTACCTTCGGTAATTGGTTGTTGTCATGGATAACGCTTTTGAAAAGATCGTAAAAGCTTCTCCAGCTGCCATATTCGCCATTGAACCTTGGAATTTCGATCCGTGGAAGCTTAATTTCGGGCTTAGCATGCGATGGGTTTGGAATGCGACTACTGTTGCTATTGAGATTGGTATTGGTATGTTTACTAATGACCTCACTTAGTTCACCCATATAACCAAATACTGCTTCTTCAACGAGTAAATACTGCTCAGTATATTTCTCGTCAACGTCTTCAAACTCGGACCCGGTTGCAGCCATCATGATGCTTTCGTGTTTTTGTGAACATCGATCCCAAGTTTGCTCAATACTCTTGAGACGTGCTGTCGCATATCCCAAAGTTCTGCGACATTCCGATGTTTTCTTGAAGTTGGAGAGGGCTTGTTTGATTGTCGCGAAATAGACAGCTAGCTCTTTCATGCCGCTTGCCATGGTTGATGTGCTCGACCTGTTTATGTTGTAAATTTACGTAGGTTGTGCTTATCACGATAGATAACGCGACTTATAGTTTTTGGTGATCTCGGCGATCAATGAAATTGTTGTATTGTGACTGATTGCGATGCTGTGTCGTGTTGTCGGTGTACGCAGATCAGAGCGCAATGAGACTTATTGGTTTTGATGAAAACCGGATTTGTGACTTGTCTCTGTGCAATGAAATCGTCTCGGACGGATGATTTATTGTAGAGAAATTATAATTCTTTGTGCAATTGCTAAATCGGACGGCGATTGCACTGCGGTGGTGTGTGTTATCTCTATAGATAACACAATTATCGACGTTACGTTTGTGACCACGTAACCAACGAACTTGTGGCTGTGTGGCGTGTCGTAATTTGGTCGATCGCTGCTTTAGCGCGAGGGATGATTATAATCCGATGATTATTTTGGTTTCGCGAAAACCGGTCGTGGTGGGCTCTAAGCAAAGGAATTATTTTCGGTCGAATAATTTATTGCAAGAGCGCGGTGTGTTTTTTGTGGTCCAGGAATTGCTTACGAAGGCAATTGCACTGCGATGGTGTGTATCTCGGTTGATAACACTACGATGATGCCGATTGTTGTCTTCTCGACGTGACGACTATGCGATGCGCCTTGATGTCGCAAAAAATCGGTTTTTCGGTGAAAAATTTGTTCAAATTCTTGTTCGGTTAAATTAAACGCGTATTTTTTTTTTGGTAAAAATGTGATAACAATATTACGAAAAGTGATTAAATTAAACAATTTTATCGTTCTACAACATCCGGCTCGACGGACCAATGAAAGTTATGTGATTTGCTGAAATTACTAATCTTCTTTAAATAAAAACGAAATGTTGTTGAATTAAATAAAATTGTTTATTTTTACTCTCCTTTAAAAATATATTGCTTTACGTTTCACTTTTACAAAACTACCAAAAATTTCAAATAAGATCAAAATATGGTTCTCCAAATTTCTAAGGCAGCGCAGTCGGCATGCCAAAGAATTTGTCGAATATTTAGCTGTTCTCGTTGGAACAACTCAAGCAGCGCAAATTTGGCCTACTTGAGAGGTTGCAACGGATGTTAATTGAATGATACCGCGTTTATTAATGCCACCTTGAATCTTCAGTTGAGCTTCCTTCACGCAGCGCAAATTTGGCCTACGGTGGTGAACCTCAATAGAAATATTTTCAAAGAGATCGAGCCGACGTTGTGCGTGGCTTAAATAGCCCGATTGAGCTTTTGTTTCCGTTGTCCTGGACCAATTTTTGGTGAGGTGAAATTGGGTGGACCGTGCGGAACGAAAGTATTTAATATTATAAGTGTGACCATTATGAATGTTATGAAAACATAGAATTATGTTTGGGGAGTCCAAACAATTAGGGTTTTCTTCAATTGTGGGTATAAATCAGAAGTCGGTGGGTTTGAAATAAAGTCTAAAATGGACTCTACAACGTCTTGCGGTAAGGACGCGATAACGTGGTTGTATTTGCTGCTGTCGCTTGAGATTCGACTCACCGCGAATTGAGCTTCCGTCTGAACAAACCAGGAATTTTGAGAATTGGTCCAGAAGGGAGGTAATCGTAGCGACATCGACTCAGATTCGTTAGGCCTAATTGTACCCGGAAATGATTGTTCGCTTTTTTGAGTTTCCGAAAATTGAGTCGATCCTTCGTCGCTATTCTTCATTTCTAAATGACCGCGATTTTAACCACCTTTATCACTACAATTGTATCGCAATCAAATCGAGCTGCAGTTTGACATTAAAATAATGTACTAAAAAAAATTAATGCGTATATGTAACAATATTAGTCTTTATAATATTTTTAAAATAATTATTTATTAATGTTGGCAACTGAATAATTGGAAATTAAAATATAAGGAATAGAAAAAAAATCAAAATTCAATATG
Source organism: Beris morrisii (assembly GCA_951812415.1). Taxonomy (NCBI): domain Eukaryota; kingdom Metazoa; phylum Arthropoda; class Insecta; order Diptera; family Stratiomyidae; genus Beris; species Beris morrisii. The sequence continues at coordinate 88,884,747 of OX638310.1, read as the reverse complement.
TGTATATATGTATGTAGAAATCGTCGCAAAACTTTTCGTTTGATGAAATGTGTGTAGGTATAAATTTAAAGACTGCCGCAAAACCTTCCTTTTGATGAATTGTGTGTATAAGTTTAAAACTGTCGCAAAATCTCCGGTCGAATTTAATTTGGGTCGGCTTGCTAGCAGGTACTTCCTTCGGTGTGTTTTGGTGTTGGATGCCGTCGTTGTGTTATTTTGCTTCAGGCAACATTTTATTTTGAAGTAATAAACTTACTGCGTTGATGCTGGCTACCTTTTTTTAGTCGTTGCACCGCAAAACCAAATTAATTGCACATGTTAATTGCATGTTAATGTGTAATTTTATTGTTTCGAATTACTTTATGGAACAAAGTATCAAGTTATGTTTTTAGGCAAATTTTATTTATTCGTTGAAATTAATTGTTTCATATTGGTATATTTAGTTAAATGTGTTGCGAGGATTCATATCGCGCGTGTTGTTACGGTTTTTTTATGTTAACTGGATTTTCTTTTCTTGTGAAAAATAACTGTTACCACTTATTACTGTTGTACCACGTTGCGCGAAAATTTTTCGTTTTAAATTTTGTATATTTTGTGATTTTATGAATTATTAATTAGAGAATAACTTTAATTTGGTTTTATTAGTTAACTTGTGTATGATTTTTGGGCGTATTTTAGTAATTTTCACTTTTTGGGGTCACCACTTATAACCGTATGTTTGGTAATAAATACACTTTTCTTTCGGTTATACTATAAAATATTTTTATTCTAACTTTTACACAAATTCACTTTTTCTTAACTTAGGTATCGTTATCACTAGATTTAATTTTGAGGGTTTTATAAAATATCTCAATACGCATTATAATTCACTGTATACTTGATTTAATTTACTAAGACCGGTTTTGAACGAGATGTGGTTGGCTTCCTGGTCAGTAAGCAAAAGGGGCGAACTCAAATTTTTGGTACTCGTCGTTACACGGATATGGCTGTGAAGTTGGTTGTACTTTTGTGTCGACATCTATCCGTCGAAGTCGCTACACATCAAAAACCTCGTACTAAAATGAAAGTGGTACACTTCGATAGACTAACGAAGTACCATGGCGCCCATGACGAGGGGATCGACTCTGTTCGGGACGAACAGGAACTAAGGAGGGAGTAATGTTACATGTAAACCTGTCAACGGCGCAATCGCGCAACTCGATCGATTACGAATAAGAGAAACAGTAGCAACCGAATACCTAGTTGCAAAATAACCCAATCAGAAAGTTCAAGGTAAATAAGAGAGCGAAACAACACGACTATATCTCCCCTCTAATCGAATGCGCTCGAATGTACTGGAAGCCTAGAAAATCAAATGGAATGCTCTCAAGCGTTGTTGCGTCCACACACACCACCGAGCGAAGATTCAAGAACAGTCTCGACTACAATCAAGTAGTATAAAAGCAGACGAAGCTTTCAGCGAGGGACATAGTAATTTTTATTACGTCGACTGTGACAGCCAGCGTGTATACGCGACCGTGTTGGTAAAGAGCGAAAGCGATCGATTGCGTGTGATCGAATCAAGCGATATATGGTATAAGCGGGCGGTATTGCCATACAGTGCGAATTATTGTGCGAATATAATTAAAGTGCGAAGAATAAATAATCACTTATTTTTATTTTAACCGAATTGTGTTTTACTTGAAATCCCGGCGAACCCCTAGCTCGCAACAATATGTTAACGTTCCCATTTAAAATACGTAGTGGTGTAAATTATGTAGACACTACGTAAGCAGTCAAATATGATAAAAGCAAGTGAATATGTGTAAAGGATTGGAGTACGAGTTAAAGAGTTAATAAAACATACTGCAGTCACGATCGGCTGCAAGCCAATCGTATAATACTCTAGATGAATACTGAACTCCGATTTATATTGTAGTTGGGGATAAAGTAGAATTACATACGTGTGCATGTTGTATGTCCTTTATTAAGGACTGCCATTAGATTGCTACTCAAAACTAAAAGACAATATTCAGGGTTTAATTTCATAAATTCGAAAAAAAAGTCCTTTTTGAAGGACTTTCACATGTGAGGTGCAGGAAGGACTCACTTGATTTCTTACATATTTATTCTTTTCCTTGGAACCATTAAAAAATTAATGTGTACAAAATTTCAAATTTGTAGCTTGAAGCGTTCAAAAGTTATCGAAAAATATTGTTGAACACGTGTCTTAAGGACATTTTGTATGGCAGCTACCAGAAGGAGTAAAAGGATTTCGCAGATTAGTAAACTTGAACTTCGTTTTTACTCAAAACTAATTTGTACAAAATTTCCAATTCATAGCTAAAAGATTACTTGAGTTATAGTAAGTTCCGTAAATTAAGTGAAGACGTTTTGACAGGATATTTGTATGGCAGCTACTCGAAGGACTAATACCATTTTCTTCAAAATCATACATTTAGCTCCAACCATTGGAAAAATAACACATACAAAATTTCAAGGTCGTAGCTTAAACCCTTCTAAAGTTATCGACCAATATTATTGAACACGTGTTTTAAGGACATTTTGTATGGCAGCTACCAGAAGGAGTGAAAGGATTTCGCTGACTAGTTAAGTCGAACTTTCTTTTCACTCAAAACTAATTTGTACAAAATTCCGAATTCGTAGCTAAAAGATTACTTGAGTTATAGTGAGTTTCGTAAATTAAGTGAATACATTTTGACAGGATATTCGTATGGCAGCTACACGAAGGACTAACAGGATTTTCTTCATAATCATACATTTAGCTCTAACTATTGAAAAAGTAACACATACAAAATTTCGAAGTCGTAGCTTTAGGCGTTCCGAAGTTATTGGTCAATATTCTTGAACACGTGTTTTAAGGACATTTTGTATGGCAGCTACCCGAAGGAGTAGGACGATTTTGCCCGTTAACGAACTTAGCCTTACAAATTCAACCAAACACCCAGATTCATAATTTCAAGATCCTAGGTGAAGGCGTTCTTGAGTTATCGTGTTCACGGACAGACGGACGGACGGACGGACGGACGGACGGACGGACGCACGTCAGGCGGATTTGAGGTTTTTGGCCACAAATAAACAAAAAATAATATATAACTTTTTTTCGTCCGTGGCTTGGTTCTATGCGTTACAAACTTTTGGGCTGGATTAAACTTATAATACTCTATATGATTTCATCTAGAGTATAAAAAGTTACTAACGAAACCTAAGTTTTTGATTTATTTTATTTTTTGTTCTTCTTCATCGCGAAGAACTTATAACTCGCGCGACAAATGAGTGTGTTTCATATAGTTTAGCAAGAGTTCGTGTGTTTTCGGTACATAAGTGCGCACGTCTGACAAAATCGAACAACGGGAGCAACGAAAGCTCCGGGAGTAATGGGAGCAATAGAAGCAACGGGCGTAACGGGAGAAACGAGAGCAACAAAGCAATGGAAGTAACGAGAGTAACGGAAGTAACGGGAACACCGGAAACAACGAAAACAACGGAGCAATGACAGCAACGGGAGAAACGGGAACAATAGGAGCAGCGGGAGTAACGGGGGAATCGAAGCAACAGAAGTAACGGGACCAACGGGAAGCAAGCCTGGAAGCAAGACTGGAAACCGCTGGCTTTGCAGTTTCGATAGTATAGCATCAAACAAACGTGAGCGTAGCCCCTTGACGCGGCTTGTATGAAATGATGGAGATAAAATCATATTGATTAACATTATTTTGATTTTGAATATATTGATTATATTTATTTATAATGATAATGATAATGATATAATTTATTGATTATATTATATTTATATTGATTATATTTACGTGATGGTCAAAAAACGCAAATCCCCTTGTTCTTTCTAAGATCTTACAAAACACCATAGCTCATTGAGCTGATTTATAGGGCAGGCAAACAGAAAGGAAGCAATAAGAGAGTTGGATGAGAATAGGTTTTAAGGCTGCATGGATCTTAGGTTTCTCCAGCTTCCTTTTATCAGGATTTTGGTTGGGCCAATTTCCGGACTTATGTGTCCACACGAATGGAAAATATTGTTTGACCTTCTGAATGCTTCTATTGCTGGATGGCGAGATGGATGGAGATAGTATGATTAGTCAATGATTAACTTCCTCTTTTTTCAACTGCAGTCACGATCGGCTGCAAGCCAATCGTATGATACTCTAGATGAAATACTAAACTCCGATTTATATCGTAGTTGGGATAAAGTAGAATAAGGTGTGTAGTGTGTAGTATGTCCTTTATTAAAGACTCCCATTTGATTGCTACTCAAAACTAAAAGCCAATATCGTCAGTGTTTAATTTTACGGTACCGAAAAAACGTTTTTCCTTTTTGAAGGACTTTCACATGGGAGGTGCAGGAAGGACGTACTCGATTTCTTACATCTTAATCCTTTCCTTGGCACCGTTCAAAAATTGCTTGAAGCATTCGAATGAATTTCCAGTTGCCATTTCACAACAGGATAATGCTGAGACAGTTCGCGCTTTGAGCTCTCAATGCATTTTGAAGGCTGTCGAAAGACCAAAAGTACTTTTTGTGTCGCGCTTGGACCCGAATACAACTGAAGCGGAAGTCCTGACTAATATTGGAATCATTCTGAAGGACAAGGATTTCGAGTTACCGCAGGGGTCGGTCTCTTGCAAAAAACTTGTTCTGGTGGCTCGCATCGATGTATCACGCGTGGCTTCTTTTAGAGTCGTCCTGCCGTCGTCTGTCTTTGATACAGTCATAAATTCAGAATGTTGGCCAAACTTCGCAATCGTGCGAGAGTTCATACCAAGGCAACGAAATGGTCAGCGTACGCCTTACCCAAACAACTTGGAAGTATCTCGATGTACTACTCAAACGTAGGGGGAATGCGTTCGAAGACGAGTCAACTGTACATCTCCGCAGCCGCATCATGCTTTGACGTAATTTGCATTACCGAAACCTGGCTTTGTAGTAATTTTAAAGATGCCGAACTCTTCGATTCTAGCTACCAAGTCTTTCGTCGTGACCGACATGCAGATCTTCAAGATGCACCAGTTGGTGGAGGTGTGCTATGTGCTGTTAACCGCATGTTTTCAGCCGAAGTTTTTGATGTTCCTGAAACCGGAAATATTGAACTTTTATGTGTTCTCCTGACGATAAGTGAGAGGAAGCTTTATATTGTCACCACGTATATTCCTCCTTCTGCAAACTCAGATATATATGACTCTGTTTCCAGAGCATCTGAATTTATATGTAATATAATGCGATCCTGTGACGAACTTATTATCGTTGGAGATTTCAACCTTCCTTATATAACATGGACCCAAGCTGATGATGTATCCGGCCTGATGCCGTCCTTTAACTCGTGTCCTCGACAAGATGAGCAATTCATCGATAATATGCTCTCGACAGGTCTCTGTCAGACCAATAGCATGGAGAATACTTTTGGCAGGTTCCTGGATTTAATTTTTGTATCAAATACAAACTGCATAACTGTCAAAGACTGTAGCGTACCTTTGCTACCTGCATCGAATCATCATCCCGCGCTTCATTTAATATTTAATTTTGAGCTTCCGTTAGTCGACTCTTCTGAGGTCTCGTACCATTACAATTTCAAAAAAGCTGACTTTTCTGTGCTAAATATCGATATTTGTGGATGTGATTGGTCACAAGTGCTTAATGAAAAAGACATTGAGAAAGCAACTAATAATTTTTACTCATTATTGTTTAACTGTTTCGCTCGTTGTGTTCCTATTACTTATAATAAGAAGTATAAACGATTTCCTTGGTTTGACGAAGATGTGACCCATCTGAAAAACTTAAAAAATAAAGCATGGAAATCGTACTGTCTCTCAGGGTGCGAAGCGGATTATGCTACCTACACTGACTTGCGTGAGTTGTTTGTTAGTCAGTCTAGAGTCGCGTATACTTCGTATATGGTCTCGATGAAATCATCCATTAAAGAAAATCCTAAGGAGTTCTGGAATTTTGTGAACTCTAAGAAACGTACCGATAGTTACCCAGCACGTTTATCTCTTGGCGATGTTGTCAGCGATGATCCCCTAACTATAAGTAATTTCTTTGCCGATCATTTTCGTACCGCTTTTACATCATCAAACTGTAATATTAGCTACAGTGATTACCAGTACATGACTAAGTTTCCGCAGACCTCATTAGAAATGAAAGACCTCAATATTGACGAGGCCACTTTCTTAAGGTTCATCTCGGACATTAATGATAATTTTGGGGTTGGTCCAGATGGTGTGCCGGCTATCGTATTGAAACGTTGTGGCGCTTCATTAATGACACCTTTGCGATACCTATTCAATACCTCCCTTATTTCCGGTGTGTTCCCTAACATTTGGAAATTAGACCACTTTGGAAGAAGGGCAAGAGGACAGATATACAGAATTATCGACCTATTGCCAACCTAGCCTGTATATCGAAACTCTTTGAATCGATTGTCTGTGAAGTTTTCAAATTTCATAGCAAATCGATTATTGTACCTTTCCAACATGGATTTACCAAAGGCAGATCTACAACGACAAATTTGATGGAATTGTCAAATTTCTCCATTCCAGTAATCGAAGCGGGTCATCAAGTTGATTGTATCTATACCGACTTTAGTAAGGCGTTTGATAAGATCAATCATAACATTCTAATATGCAAACTTAAGCATTTGGGTTTTCCAATTATGTTTATTAATTAGATAACATCGTATTTATGCAACCGATTTCAAAGAGTTTTATTTCGTGGGGTATTATCCTCGGAAATTTCTAACACATCGGGAGTTCCACAAGGCAGCCACTTAGGTCCTTTGTTATTTATATTATTTATTAATGACTTGAGTTCAATGATTTTGAACTCTAGAATTCTTCTTTATGCTGATGATGCAAAGCTTTTCCGCAATATTACGGACATGGACGACTGCATTCTCTTGCAAGAGGACCTTAGCCATTTATCTTATTGGTGTACGTTAAATGACATGCCTCTAAATGTTAATTAATGTACAACTATTTCTTTTTTGCGTAAGAAATGCCCATTTAATTTTAATTACACCGTTGAAGGAAACTCATTACAAAAATCAGACAAGGTACTTGATCTGGGCGTTTACTTTAATTCATCTTTTACTTTCGACGATCATATTAATTATATTGTGAATAAAGCGAACTCCAGCTGGGGCTTTGTGCGAAGATGGTGTAAGGATTTCAATGATCCTTACGTCACAAAGGCGTTATATTGTGGTTTTGTTCGATCAATTCTGGAATATGCGTGCCAGGTATGGACTCCATATTATGAGGTCCATAAGAGCAGAATTGAATCTGTGCAGAAAAGATTTTTGAGGTTTGCACTTAAGGGGTTACCCTGGATTGACTCTCAAAATCTTCCTCCCTATTCTGAACGTCTTAATCTTCTCTGTCTTGAATCGCTTGATAACAGAAGGAAAGTTCTCGGGACTGTTTTCGCATTTAAGATTATCACTGGAGGAATTAATGCCCCTATGTTATTACAAGAAATTTCTTTCCGTATTCCGGGTCGTACTTTGAGAGACTATACGCTACTAAACATCTCATATCATCGAACTAATTATGGGCAACATGAACCGATCACATCCATTTCGCGTCTTGTTAACCGTTTTTATCAAGCTATTGATTTTGACTTGAGCGCGACACAACTGAAGTCAGCTTTAAATAAAATAATTAAATAATTTGTTTAAATATTCTATGTATTTGTTATATTTAATGGTCGCTTTTATTTGTTTTAAACTGTAAAGAACTTTAAGTAATCAGGTTTTGATGAAACTGAAATAAATAAATAAATAAATAAACATAGATATCATTATAGGTTCTCGAGATATAAAAACTGGAACTTTTTCCTTCTCACCCTTCCCCAGCCTCACCCTCTACACCCTCACCCTTTTTTCCTGCTAGAATTCTATTAGGCCTACTTCTGGTAAAAATTCTAAGCATCTATCGTACATCGTTCTTGAGATATGAGACGCAATTTTTTAGAAAAATTCTTATCCCTTCCACTTCCATACTCAAAGGCCCCCTTTTAAAAATTTTACTTTCATCAAACTTTATTTGTCAACTTTAATACAGAAACCGAATTTTGTTTGTCTAGTGCAATTGGTTCGTGAGATATCGTAATCTAAAGTTTTTTACCCCCCACCTCCGTACGCCACTGCCTCCACTCAAAACTTTGTTTCCGATCTATTCTCCTAGTATACCCACAGATATTCATTAAGTTTTAATTTCGTGACATTAACCGATTAGGAGATATGGATTTTAGAATGTTTCAATCTCGGCTTTCGAGCGTTTCGGACGCATTATTATTCCCCCCACTCCCACACCCCTTTACCTATATCATCACTTTTTTTGCAAATGGGTCCACTATTGATGCTCTATATAAATTCCAAGTTTCAGGCTCCTAGCCTAAGCGGTTACTGAGATCTAGAAACCAAAATTTTTCGTCTAAAACCCTTCCCCCACCACCCCGCTCACACCCACACCACTCAAAAGATGGCCACTTAAAGGGGTCTACTCATTCTACCAACGAAAATAAATTCAACTTAATAGCTCTAAGAGTTTGAGAGTTATAAGCTTTCAAACGTTTTGCGCACGGCGGATGGCGTACGGCGCACAGACGGACTGACATTTTTTTTTGCTTTTTTTGTGTCTATTAGTCATGAAACGTGGAAAAAAAATTATCAGGGTAGCAAATTTTTTTTTTAAAAAACGCAAAATAAGAAAAATACCAATAAAATTTATCCTTAAAATTTTTTTTCACGGATAACGATTTTGTACTTTATCCTTGAATATCTCAAAAAGCCATATTTTTATTTCTTTTATTTTTTAATATTTTCTGTATTATACTGTTTTTCGAAACACATCAAAAAAGTAACTTGGGATCTCAATGGGATCGGGGTAAAAAAAATCAAAGAACATCAGTGGTTCTGAATTATTTCACAGAAAAGTTACAATTATTTTAATTACTTACTCGTAATTGACGTAATTTAAAAGTAGCTTAAGGTTAGGTTAATTTAGTTTAAGTTAAATATAAGCTTTTTCACTCCGTTTTACTTGTGTCGTAAGATTATAAAATGACAATAAAAAACTAAAAAGCTATATGCGAAAAAATAATATTGAAGTTGTAAGGACCATAAGGTAATCTGATCACTGTTGAATTTAAACTAGATTAAGCTAAACATATGTACATATTTTGGAAATAAAATCAATCAATCAATAATTACTTACTCGTATGTAAAAAAGATCTAATTTTATGATACTAGATATATGGCCAGCTGTTAAAATCATAATTTTAAGCTAGTTTAGTTCAAAAATAATTTAAATGAGCTACTAATTGGTTAACAAGATGAGTGTTTTCTAATAAATTTATCCCTAAAACCATTAAATTGAAAATAACAAGAATTATATCATTTGGTATGTCTTACTAACCAGAAAATAATAGGTAGGCAGGTAAAGCAGTAAAAAAAAGGATATCACATAGATGTCCTTTTTTGGTAGGTATGTACTATATAAATACGGGCTTGCCTCACATACAATTCAGTCGTGCTTCCAGTATTTAGAAGACAAAATCGAATTAATTATTTTACAAATCATGGAAAAAAAATCATACATTCGTTGTTCACAATTGCGTTGCTGTAATCCTTTTGGAGAATCAAAACATTATTCAAAAATATCGGATCTACGACCTGTGCAATCATGGATGATTTCTAGAATACCAGCGATGACTTCAGCAGTATAAATTTGCTCTTCCTGTAGAAAATGGGTTCGAATGCTACCAAGAACATCAACGGAGACTACTGATGATGATCTGTTAGACCAGGAAGAAGAACCTTTCGCTTCGGAAACAGATGAGGAGCCCAACAACGATGAAGCGCTAGACCCAAAATTCATCAGCACGGAAGCCGAATTGAAGTCATTAAATGAATGTCTTCAATATTTAGGAGAAGAACCTTTCGACAAAAGACGATTTACCAGAGAAAACTACATTTGGAAAAAGCTTGAAGATATGAAAAAAATCGTATCAAAAAAAATTGTTGGATTAGAAGATGAAAAGGACCAACCACGAGAGGACGAGATGATTCACAGATTGAAGACTGAATATTCAACCACCAGTGACAAGAATATCAAGGAATTTATTTTATCTGTAAGTCCTGATAAATAGACTAGAAAAAGAACAACTGAAGAATTTCCCGGAACATCTTTGTATGCAGTTCGAAAGTACAAACGGATATCTGATAAGATTCTGTAGAAAATCTACACATCTCACACTGGAGAAGCCTTACTTCCGATATCATCAAGACAGTGGAAGACTTCTACAGTAAGGATAATATAAGTCGAGTCATGCCTGGTAAAAACTATTTTATTTCAATCAAAATAGACGGCAAGAAAGATCACGTCCAAAAACGTTTGGTTTTGGGGAATTTGAAAAAAGTGTACCAGCACTTTAAGGAAACTTATCCACAACAGAAGATAGGATTTTCCAAATTTGCTTCCCTACGACCCAAATACTGTGTTTTGGCTGGGTCTTCTGGAACACATTTATTTATCAAAACGTAAAGCTTACGCTGGATGGTTGCGGTATTAAATATTTTACTGCAAATGAAGATACACAAATTTACGACTACCGGCCGTGCCTTGCTGTTGGAATATGCAATCCTCCTAATATTGGTTGCTTTTTAAACAAATGCACCGAATGTCCAGGATATGAAAAAGTAAAGGAACTTTTTCAGAATGCTTTTAGTAACAATGATGTAGAAAGTATTACCTATAACCAATGGACATCCACAGACCGGTCAACGCTAGAGACGAAAATACAATCTTTAGATGAGTTTATAGATAGCCTTGTTCAACGACTTCCTTCTTTACTTCGGCACGCATTTATCACTGAACAACAAGCCAAATATTTTGAAGAGAAAATGAAGAACTTACCAGTAAATGAGGTCGTTGTAGTTATGGATTTTTCAGAAACTTATTCCTTCTGTTACAGCGGGTGGCAAATTGTTACAGCGGGTGACAAATTTACACCGAATTAGCACACAGTGAACGCACTCACCGCGAAAACGTCAAAAGACCCGCACGTCCGCTTTTTTCTTTCCTGCTTGGCGGCCGCGAGAAACGCGAGTTTCTTTTTCCTATTATACAACAAGATACCTGAGGTTTTAATTGAAAGTGAAGGGTAAGTAGCTCTAAGTCTAATTTTAACATAGAATTAACTATTGATTGTTTTGTTCATGAATTTACAGAACAGCCAAACAAATTTGTAGTATTCTTCCTAATCATTTGTAAACGAAATATATTCAGTTAAATCGACCGAAATCGTTTTCATTCAAAGTGATCGGCCACGAATACGAATACTAGCAAATTTCCGTACCCTCACATTCTACAAATTTGCGCTTATTTCTTAAAGTAGTAACACGCGGAGCTCATAATGGAAGCCTTCAAAAATTCTGGAAGAATCAGAAGAACGCCACCAGCAGGAACAAATATTAACCAAGGATCTTCTTCGAGCTGCCAACTGTGCCGGAAGATATGGTGCAATGCGATATTTGCGACCTTTGGCATCATTTCTCGTGTGTTGGTGTCTCAGACTCTATTGCTGACAATGATTTTGCGTGTCCTAAGTGCAAAGCAGTAGACCCATCATACGACGAGACCGCTTCGACCAAAAATTCAAGCATCACCTCTACCAGTTCGGCAAAAAAAAGGGTGTTACTGAAACTTCGAAAACTAGAAGAGGAAAAGATGACCACAAAACATTATCTGGACCGGAAATACGACTTACTATCACAAATGGTAAGTGATGACGAGAAACCGGTATCCACAATACAACAGCACAACTTCTCGAGAGACGTGCTAAATTGGTCATCTAACACAGCAGCACCTATAGTACCGCTTAGCGAACCTGCGTTAAAATTGACGTCTACATCTCCAACAACCGTAACCACCTCACAGGAATTAACGCAAGAGCATCAATCTGGATTCCAACCTACATCTACACATTTTGCGAAAGGCTGTTTGACAACAGCAACGACGGCTACAGAGCTAGTAACAGCAATTCAACAGGAAAATAGCGATAAGTATTCGAGTAACGTAGGTAACAGAAATATTTGTAAATTACCCTTCACTGAAAGATTACCAATATCCAGTGGGCTTATGCCAACTGTAGCTAATAACAGTTCAAGTGTTTTCGCGTCGCAAGCAGGTTCAGTCGGTTACCTTAAAAATATAGTAGAGCAACGTCAAAATCTCCCTCCAGGTTTGTCGAAGGTTATGTCCAACGCGTTGATCGGTCCTCCAATCGCTACAAGCACCTCGTCTAACGTATTTAGTGCTCCGCAACTCGCATATAATGCCCCAAATCTACCAGTAGGTAATGCGTCCAACGTATTTAATGCGTCTAACGTATTTAGTGCTCCGCAATTCGCGTATAGTGCCCCAAATCTACAAGTAGGTAATGCGTCTAACGTATTTAGTGCTCCGCAATTCGCGTACAGTGCCCCAAATCTACCAGTAGGTAATGCGTATAATGAAATCAGTGCATCACAAAGCGCGTATAGTGCGCAAAATATGCCACTAGTAGGTAGTGCATACAATGCATTTAGTTCCCCGCAACTTACGTACAGTGAACCAAGTCTCCCAAACGTTTCAAGAACGTTGGTTAACGCCATCAATGCAGTTAGTGCTCATTGTGAGACATCTACTGTACCACCAAGTGTTGCACTAGGAAGCGTGCAAAATAATAATAGTGACATCTCAAACCACTTACCCTTGGCTCCTGTATATGGACCCAATAATATCGCGAGTCCGAACAATTATCAGTTTAACGCATTTAATGCGATTGACAGTAGCAATAATCCTCGTATAAACCCTAGTCACCGCAGTGAACTGGCTATAACTCAAAGCCAATTGGCTGCTAGGAGAGTAATGCCGAAAGACTTGCCAATTTTCAGTGGGAATCCCTTTGACTGGCCTCTGTTTATCAGTAGCTTTGAAGGATCATCCCGTGTGTGTGGATTCTCTAACGAAGAGAATCTTTTCAGACTTCAAAGGTGCTTGAAAGGGAAAGCACTTGAAGCAGTTAGAAGCCGGTTACTACTACCGCAAACGGTTCCTCAAGTGATTGAAACACTGCGACTATTATACGGTCGACCGGATATAGTGATAAACTCCCTGCTACAAAACGTGAGGAACCAACGGTCACCTAAAGCTGAGCGATTGGAAACGCTTATTTCATACGCGCTCGCGGTACAAAACCTCTGCTCGACAATAGAAGCGTCTGGCCTAGTGGCACATCTCTGTAACCCTATCCTTCTACAGGAACTTGTAGACAAACTTCCCGCGCATATAAAGCTGTCATGGGCAATGTTCAAGCAAAACGTACTGAACGTTACCCTGGCGGATCTGGGAAACTGGCTCTATCGAATAGCGCAAGCTGCAACTGAGGTCACGATGCCGCAATATAACTCAAATCCAGAAACTCGTTCAAACAAAGAACGAGGCTTTGTCCATGCACATGCAGAGGGTACTGGAAATAAATGTAATGAGACTCTAAAATCTGATCCAAGCCTATCAACTCGAGCTTCGTTGCCGACACAACGTCTTGCTCAACAGTCAAGTTCAAAGGAGTGTGTAATTTGCGGCATTGGTGGCCATGCTATCGAAAAATGTAAGAAATTTTCTAGTCTAAGCCTCTGTGAAAGATGGACGGCTATAAAGACGAACAAGTTGTGTCGCATATGTTTAAGGAGACACAATAAACAAAAATGTAAGATAGATAAAATTTGTGGACAGGATGGTTGCCCCTACAGACATCATTCGTTGTTACATAAATCTAATTGCGATGGTGAATCAAGCTCAAAGCCCGAAATTGAGTCTCCATCGGAAACTCATGCAAGTAATACCCATCAGCAACTACAACAAGCAACCTACTTTCGAATTTTGCCCGTAACCTTGTATGGCGAGGGAACATCGGTTGAAACATACGCCTTTCTCGACGAAGGGTCTTCAATTACGCTTATAGAAGACGATGTTGCTAATGAATTAGCTTTAGGTGGCACGAAAGAAGAATTATGTCTTAGGTGGACTGCTGATAGTACTCGCGTTGAACCGAATTCCAGAAGGATTTCATTGAGAATTTCCGGAACATACGATAACGCCAAATCCTATAAAATATCCAATGCCCGAACCGTGGAAAAATTAAGTTTACCCAAACAATCAGTCTCAATTACTAAACTTCGCGAAAAATATGCCCATCTCAAAGATATACCGATCAAGTCCTATAACAATGCAGTTCCACGTATTCTTTTAGGTATTGATAACTGGAGGTTAGGCCTACCTTTGGAAGTTAGGGAAGGAAGAAGCGAAAACCCAGTCGCAACAAAAACCCGACTCGGTTGGGAAATCCATGGTCGTTGTGATAAAGCTAACCTAAGCGACGGATATGATCAAATCTATAGACACGATAGTTTTCATATTTGCGACTGTAAACTCGGCGAAGATTTGCACCGTTTGGTAAAAAACTATTTTTCAGTCGAAAGTATTGGTGTTAAAATTCCCGACGTTATGCCTGTCTCAAAGAATAACCAACGTGCTATAAATATTATGACATCAACTACACGTAAGATGGCAGATCGATATGAGACTGGCTTGCTATGGAAATATGACAACTTAACGTTGCCAGATAGCTTTCAAATGGCACACCAACGCTTCAAGTGCCTCAAAGTACAAATGTCGAAGAATCCAATACTGGGTCAACGTATTGAGGAAACGATTCAAGACTATATTCGAAAGGGTTACGTTCGTAAGCTAACTATGCAAGAGTTAAAAGCACATTACCCTCGCATATGGTATCTGCCACTCTTCACAGTTAAAAATCCAAATAAACCGGAAAAATTGAGAATTGTGTGGGATGCAGCAGCGAAAGTTAATGGTATTTCACTCAATTCTGTATTGCTAAAGGGTCCCGATGAACTACCACCATTAGCAGACATTCTTTTCAAATTTCGTGAGCATGCGATAGCTGTAACTGGGGATATTCGTGAGAAAGGCGTATGTTTCAACCGATGTTCCCTCGGTGAGGGTACGGAAATTTGCTAGTATTCGTATTCGTGGCCGATCACTTTGAATGAAAACGATTTCGGTCGATTTAACTGAATATATTTCGTTTACAAATGATTAGGAAGAATACTACAAATTTGTTTGGCTGTTCTGTAAATTCATGAACAAAACAATCAATAGTTAATTCTATGTTAAAATTAGACTTAGAGCTACTTATCCTTCACTTTCAATTAAAACCTCAGGTATCTTGTTGTATAATAGGAAAAAGAAACTCGCGTTTCTCGCGGCCGCCAAGCAGGAAAGAAAAAAGCGGACGTGCGGGTCTTTTGACGTTTTCGTGGTGAGTGCGTTCACTGTGTGCTAATTCGGTGTAAATTTGTCACCCGCTGTAACAATTTGCCACCCGCTGTAACATTCTCCCTCCCGGTATGTTGACTGCTATTAGTCGATTTACCCATTGTTGGCGGTTACATCACTTGTCAAGTCTAACACGGCTAGTTTTACGGCTGGCCTAGTTATTATTCCGTTCGTTGTCTGTATTACAGCTTGTCGGACTTGTCCCGATCTACTCGCGTTAGCTTCTAGCACTATGCCCTTTTTCCACGTATTTCGTGGCTGTCCTTCATCAACAATAATAACAATATCACCCTTCTTTATCGGCTCTGCACGTTTAAACCATTTGGTTCGTCTGGTAAGGTCGGGGAGATATTCATGAACCCAGCGTTTCCAGAAGCTGTTCGCTAGATGTTGGGAGATTTTCCAATTCTTTCGTAGAACTAGAGGGTCATTATTGAATTCTCCGGGAATTTTCTGTCCGCTAGAGGTACCCAGTAGGAATTGGTTAGGAGTTAGAGCTTCCTGTTCGATTGACTCCAAGGGTATGTATGTAAGGGGTCTACTGTTTACAGTCATTTCGACTTCCATTAACATAGACCTTAGGAGCTCATCGTTCGGATTTCGTACGTGCATTATAGATTTCAGGGTCTTTTTAACGGACTGTATTAAGCGCTCCCAACTCCCTCCCATATGGGGTGCTGCGGGTGGATTAAAAACCCACTTCAGAGGTTCTCCAACAAAGGTTTCTTCCTGGAGCTTATTGTTGTTGATTTTGGAGATTTCCCGGCGAAGTTCTTCATCGGCACCACGGAAATTGGTTCCATTGTCCGAGCGAATTTCTTTAGGAACGCCCCTCCTAGCTGCAAAGTTCCTTATCGCAAGGATACACGAATCTGTCGATAGGCTATATGCAATTTCAATATGCACAGCACGTATTGTAAGGCATGTAAAGAGGACGCCCCACCGTTTCTCTGTGTGTCCTCCGACAGCCACAAGCATGGGCCCAAAGTAGTCGATACCTACGAAGGTAAATGGTAGCATGTAAGAACCTAGTCGCGCGCTTGGAAGGCTTCCCATTTCAGGCGCAACTGGAGCTGATCGCAGGTTCTTACACGTTTGGCAGGCCTTTACAATTTTCCTTAAGAGGACCCGAAGAGTGGGGATATCATAAATCTGACGAATTTCATTAACAACAGTCTCATGGTTATGATGATGGTATTTACGATGAAAGTAATCAATGAGCAGATGGGTGATAACATGATGTTTTGGTAGTAATATAGGTCGCTTAGCAGCGAGTGGGGTGTTTGTAGCTGCATCTATGCGTCCTCTAACTCTTAGTACACCAGAGTCGTCTATGTAGGGGGATCGATTATAGATCGGACTGGACTTTTTTACTAGTGACTGACTCGCCACACTAATCGTTCTATTCCGGCTAAGTGTAGAGATTTCATTCTTATAGCATTCAGATTGTGCTATCTGAAATAATTTATTTTGTGCTTGCGCGTACTCTTCTTGAGTTATAGAACCTAGGTCGCGTTGAGACTTTCGTTGTGTATTACGAATGAAACAATAAACGTAAGACATTGTTCGTACTAAGCGTAACCAGTTTGAAAATCGTGTTAATTCGAGAGGACTTTCAATTTGGTGTATGTTTGTAAGATAAGGTGACAGTTCGCTTACAGACTCTTCCTGAATTGTCTTGTCGACAGGCCAATGGTCTTCACTTTCACTTAGAAAGTCGGGACCCGTAAACCAGCGACTATCGGAATTTAATTCCGAACTGGCATTAGGCCATTTAGTTGCGTCGTCCGCTACATTCATTTTAGTTGGAACCCAACGCCAATCCTTTAAATTCGTTGTTTCCAGAATTTCACCGATACGCAAGGCCACATATTGTCTATATTTCGTAGGGTCGGACTTCAGCCAGCACAGCACTGTCCGCGAATCTGACCACATAAACGAGCGATCTATATTCAGGGAGTGACCTTGCTTGACAGAATTTGCGAGTCTTGTACCTAGTACTGCCGCTTGCAGCTCAAGTCGAGGGATCGAGATTGGTTTTTGCGGGGCAACTTTAGTTTTCGCTGCTACCAGAGAACACTGAACTCCCTCGTCTGTTTCTATTCGCAGATATGTAACTGCTGCATATGCAGACTCACTAGCATCAACAAACACGTGCAGTTGAACGGTTTTTTGTTTCATCAAAGGTGTCTGGCTATAGCATCTAGGAATGTGGAGCTTTCTTATATTTTCAAGGCATTGTAACCATTTTAACCATCTCCGGAGAAGTTCTTCTGTTAACTGATCATCCCAATCTAGAGCAGAGCGCCAAATGTCTTTAAGCAGGATTTTCCCGCAAACGACAAATGGAGAAAGAAGACCTAGAGGGTCAAAAATTGACATTAACGTTTGTAGGACTTCACGTTTAGTAGGACTTCGTTTCTGTGTTAATACGTCCCTATTTACTCTACTTAGAGTAACAGGAAACATAAACGTATCTGTAGAGGACTCTGGTTCGTTCGTCGTGACTATATTTTTTAACTTGTTTTCTTCATTTTCTCCTAGCGCCCTTAAAACTGCGGGCGAGTTAGAAACCCAGTTCCGGATTTCAAATCCTCCCTCGGCATGGATATACCGTACCTCCTTTGCTAATGTGATAGCTTCCTGTACCGTTTCGACACTGAGCAGCATGTCGTCGACGTAGTGGTTTGCTACAATCGCCTTGGCTGCTTTTGGAAACTTGTCAGAATACTGAGATGCATTGAAATTTTTTACGTGTTGGACCGAGCTCGGTGAACACGCAGCTCCGAAGCTCATAACCCGTAAAACATATATATCAAGATTGGTTTTATCTTGCCCATTTTTCCATAAAAACCGCTGGACTTGTTGGTCTTCTTCGCTGATTAAAATTTGGTGAAACATCTCACGAATATCCCCAGTTCATGAATTTACAGAACAGCCAAATAAATTTGTAGAATGTGAGGGTACGGAAATTTGCTAGTATTCGTATTCGTGGCCGATCACTTTGAATGAAAACGATTTCGGTCGATTTAACTGAATATATTTCGTTTACAAATGATTAGGAAGAATACTACAAATTTGTTTGGCTGTTCTGTAAATTCATGAACAAAACAATCAATAGTTAATTCTATGTTAAAATTAGACTTAGAGCTACTTACCCTTCACTTACCCTTCACTTGTACAAGATGCGGTCCAAGCGTTCCACTGGAATAACTGTTAAGCCACAATCCATCCGTTTAGGATTTATTATCGGGTTGAGGGACAACAGAACGTTGAAACTACAAATTTTGTAATTATTAGCGATTGTTTGCAACACTATAGCCGTTCATCTATTTCAACGCTATTTAATAAAATTCTTTATAGATAAATGTTTTAATGTTAAGAAAATACATTATTTTTCGGATGGCTCAGCCGCTCAATATAAAAACCGAAAAAATTTCTTTAATTTGAGCAAGCGCACTGAGGAATTCGAAATTGATGCAGAATGGAATTTTTTTGCCACCGCCCATGGTAAAAATATCTGCGATGGTTTCGGTGGTACAATAAAGCGACTTGCAGCAAGAACAAGTTTACAGCGGCCATATGAAGACCAAATAACCACTCCATTAAATCTTTTTGAATGGGCTAAGGATAATATAGTATTTTTTTTATCAATAGAATAATTCATAGTAGTAAAAGCGAATTCGATCACATTAAACCTAAGAGATTTTCGGAATCAGTGAAATCTTGAACAATACCCCCAGGGGGTTTAATAGAGAAAAATACTTAAATCGGGTTTTTCCCCGACTACGTTTAAAGCTTATAGAAGTAAAAGTGAATTCCAAATCTCAATATACCTTAGGAATACATAAGACTTCGTGAATATGTTTAATCTGGCAACACGGTCATGCCGGTGCACCTCAATGCAGCCCATAACTTAATTCAGTATCATTACAGCTACTGACTGAATCGTTTGCATAGGAGCTCGATAAAGCATCAGTTATCATAGTACAGTTACATAGTTTTATTATTTTGTGATACTCGGGCATTTTCCCTAAAACACACCAAAAACGCTTGGTGTTACACATAGTCCGTCGAGCCGGTTGTTAAAATCCGAAGATTAAAGTTTTATTGCAAATATTGCAAAGTTAGAAAATTGCTCTTCAATTTACCGTTCGAACCGCGATTGAAGTGTAGAACAGAGTTTGTGCGGTCACCATCGGAAATATCAGTCGCATTTGAACATAAAACATGTCTACGTCCGACGAAGAGCAATTTTTAGGCAAAATCGCCGCGGATGCGAAGAATCTTTCCAAATTAAGACTGGAGCGTGGAGTAGCAACGATGCAGCAGACAAAGATGAAGACATATGCAGAGCAGCGAGCCCGCGATGCAAGCATTCCAGAATTGGAGACTAAACTTCAACTCCTCGAATCATACTTCACCACGTTTAATCGGGTTCAGGCAGCAATCGAAATATTGGATGAAGGGGAAGTAAATTCCGACAAGCGCGATCAATACGAAGAGTCCTATTGCACCATAAAAACCAAGTTGCTCACATACATTCAACGCGGTACCAGAAAGTTTAGTGAAGCAACACTAGGAAACCAATCGACATCCGAAGTGACACAGCGACGCTCGATACATTTACCTAACATTCTGCTTCCTAAATTTAGTGGTGAACCTACAAATTGGTTCGAATTCATTAGCCTATTTGAACAAATGGTAGATGGAAACAATGACCTGGATGATATAGAGAAGTATCATCATTTGAGGTCATGTCTCACCGGCAATGCTTCAAAGATAGTATCATCGTTAGAGCTCACACCCGAAAGTTATCGAAGAGCGCTTGCTGCATTGAGGGAGCGCTACGAAGACAAATCATTCATCGTCCGATCTCACATTGCTGAACTTTTCGGCTTGCCTAGTGTAGGTAAGAAATCAACCCAACAATTAAGAGATGTTTTGGACTCCGCGACCTGTCACGTTCGCGCACTGTTATCCATAGAATCCAAGGAACAACTCGCAGATTCTCTGTTGCTTCATTTAATAGCAAGTAAAATGGACATCGAAACACTAGCAAAGTGGCAGGAGTGTTCTACCACTACAGAGATACCAACATGGGACCAGTTTCGCCAGTTTCTAGAATGCCGTTGTCGGGCACTCGCCATCATTTCAGTAGACGTCAGTCAACGTCAATTGCCAAACGTCAGTCAAAGTCAAATGACAAAACAACCGAATCAAAATAGGATTCATAATTCAACAACGTTCATATCAACTGCTCCAGCATCGGCTGTTTCAAAACGATGCATAATATGCAAAGACACGTTGCATTCCGTCTTTAAATGTCAAGATTGGCTGAAACTTACACCCATTCAACGCTTTAGTGAAGCAAAGACGCGAATCAATTGAATTGAATCAATTGCCTGAATCCCGATCACGGTATCCGTCAGTGTAAGGCAGGTAGGTGTCAAATATGTAAAAAATCCCACCATACGCTTCTACACTTTGAGTCTCATCCTAACGTAGTCAAGAACGACATAGAGCCGAAGACCGATCAAAGTCAAGCGGCAGCTCTCATCGCAGATAATACAAATTCAACCTCCATCGTCCACATAAGCGATTGTGCCAGTCATCAAGCTTCCATACTAGCCACCGCTCTAATCAATGTTGAGGATCGCACTGGGGAACTATTAACCTGCAGAGCTATATTGGATTCTGGTTCTCAGATAAACTTTGTGTCAGAGCACTGTGCGCAGCTATTGCAGTTGAAGCGAACTAAGGTCAACGTGATCGTTAATGGAATTGGAGAAACAGACTCTCAGTCGAACTTCAGGGCAACCATTGATGCCCTTGTCCTTTGTAAATTAACAGCTGTTCAGCCAAATCATAGGATAGACACCCAGGAATGGAACATTCTTGACAACATTGTCTTGGCGGATCCAACGTTTCATCTGCCTCAACGTGTCGACATTCTCATCGGAGCGACATTATTCTTTGAACTACTTGCAGTCGGTCAAATCAAAATTGGCAACAACCTATCCACGATCTAGAAAACTTTATTGGGATGGATCGTTGCTGGACCTACAGGAACTTCATCATGTGTCACGGTCGCAGCGAACACATGCATTCAAGGGAACGAAGAGTCTGATGATAGACTAGATCTCCCTGTTCAACAGTTCTGGATCTCAGAAAATTACGGAGCGCCAACCACATCATTGTCAGAGGAGGAAGAAAGATGCGAACAACACTTCGTCCAGAACACTCGTCGTTTGTCAGACGGTCGGTATTCTGTTCGGCTTCCATTCATGAAGTCCACCGATATTATTGGGGAATCTTTTGAAATCGCACTTAGAAGGTTTTTAGTTTTGGAAAAGAAACTGTGTAGACTTCCTTCACTGAAACAACAATACACAGAATTTATGGAGGAATACTTGTTCTTAAATCATATGGAACCTTTTGATGTTGCAACACATTCTAAAGCAGTAAGGTACTTCATGCCTCATCACGGCATCCTCAAAGATGATAGCTCAAGCACAAAGTTGCGGGTCGTATTCGACGCCTCCTGCAAATCTTCGAGTGGACAGTCGCTCAATGACGTACTAATGGCTGGTCCAACTATACAGCCCAACCTGTTTAGTTTATTAATACGTTTTCGCACCTACCGCTACGTTGTGACAGCTGACATTGTCAAAATGTATCGCCAAGTTTCAATGCAATAAAATGATCGCAATTGGCAATTCATCAGTTGGCGTAACAACTCTGAAGACGATCTTCAAGGATACAGGATGACGACAGTTACGTACGGAACGAAATCTGCGCCATTTTTGGCAATACGAACTCTTCAGCAACACGCCATGGATGAAGCAGAAAGATACCCGCTAGGAAGTCAGGTACTTAATCGCCACTTCTATGTGGATAACATGATGTCAGGATTTAACTCCTTGCAACAATTATCAAACATCATACACCAAACTACTGCGTTACTAAAGCGCGGCCAACTTCCGCTACGTAAATGGTGCTCAAACAATTTACAGGCTATTAGACACATACCATCAGAACAAAGGGAGCCTTTAATGTACATCAACAATAACGAGGTTGTCAAAGCTTTAGGGCTCATTTGGAATCCCAACCAAGACAGTTTCATGTCCCTGCACCAAACGACTGACAACGAAAGCAGACGCCCATTCACCAAAAGACGGATATTAGCTGAAGTTGCTCGTATTTTTGATCCATTAGGAATCATCAACCTAATTGTCGTCAAAGGGAAAATTCTGTTGCAGAATCTGTGGAAACTTAATATTCACTGGGATGAGACACTCCCCCAGTAGCTGGAGACACAATGGCAGAAATATCATCAACATATAATCGGCATCAATGATCTTCGAATTCCTCGCCATGTTATATTGCCTAGCTCTGTCGTAGAAATACATGAATTTGCAGACGCCAGTGAAAAGGCGTATGGCGCATGTATATATTGCCGGTCCATCGGGAGTCAAGGTCCAGCACATGTACGACCTCCGTGCGGTAAATCAAGAGTATCACCGTTAAAAAATATATCACTTCCTCGTTTAGAACTAAATGTGGCCTTGGTTCTATCTGAACTACTTCAGCACACTTTGCCGGCATTAGACTTTCCTACCAACGCTCTTACATGGATATCAGAACCTTCTTATAAATGGTCCACATTTGTCGCGAATCGTGTAGGAAAAAAACAAGAGCTCACAAAAGGTTACATGTGGAGACACGTTGTTGAGTTGTCAAGCGACAACTCATAGATTTCCTGCTGGGCGATTGCAAGTGCGATCAAAATTCAGCTACGATGAATTTTGATCGCACCCGCAACTGCCACCAACTGAGCGGCATCAAAAAAAGGACCGTTTTTCGGTAAATGCCGGAAGCGGCGTGAGAGTAGGGAGTTCGAGCTAAGGCCCGTGCGTGCCGTGCCGTGAGGTGTGGTGTCTGGTTATCGCTGCTTGACAAACGGGCGAAATTTACAGATTGAAAAACGAAAAGAGTCGTCGGGCTCGTTCCAAGTGCTTGTGTTCGTGAAAAGAAATTCAATTTGCCTCGAATTGACCCGCAAACTGAAGAAAAGCCTTTTGAGAAATTTTTCCTCGAGTGCCAGTCAGCGGACTGTGCAAAATGGACGTGGGTGTTTGATATGAAAATTTTTGGAGTTATGTGTATTTAATTAAAATTAACCAGTACAGTGTTATAGAGTAGAAATAAATACCTATGTGTTGGGCTTGATCTGATCGGACACAGCCTCAAAGCGCTAAGTTTTGGTTACACGCGACACGCGAAAAACGCTCCGCTCGCGATAATTCAATCGATTATCTTGTAATTCTCTAAATTTTAAAAAAAAGGTGGTCGGAATTTAAACATCGAAGGGTTTGCATAAAATGGAGCGATAGCTAATTCAAATGAGAAAATCGGCCTTTGTCCGCTATTTTAGCGTTCTTTTTTTTTTGAGAGATCATTTATTCGAGTGTCTTAAGCGAGTTTCTCCCCCCCCCCCCCCAACGTAATGGAAATATTAAATGAAATCGAAATCAGTGTTAAATAAATTTAAGCTTGAATCATAAATGATCACATTGTGCGTGAAGATCCAGTGGAAAAAGTTAGTTCTTCTGCCTGTTCCAATCCGGTAAAAAAATAGCAGAGCAACCCGTGTTCGCCGGATAAAGTGGTATTTTCTTTCTACGATTCTCAAACCGAGATATAATTTCATTCGTTTGTGTTGTGCAGTGCAATCGTATTAGAAATTGCGAAAGTCCCTGAAAATTCAACTGAACGAATTTCCGCTGGCCCACGATCTTTATACGCAGAAAGAGGCACACAGCACGGGCTTCTGTTCAGCAGCCTAGCAATGTTCGAACGTATTTTGGAAGATTGTTCATCTGACGCGAACCAAAAAATTAATTGAAAATTATAAAAAAATAAAAATGAATAACCCCATTAAAATAATTAAATTAGAATAAAAAAATGAATTAAATTTAAAATAAAATTAAGTATTAAATAAAATATAATATTAAAAATGACAGACGACAGGTCAGACGGACTGAAAAACGTATAAATGATAATAATAAAATCAACAGGTGAAAAAAAAAAAGTAATGGGGTGAGTTATATTTTTTTATTTGCATTAACTTTTGTTCTTGGTTTTTATATTGTTTTTTTTCAGAATTTTTTGTTTTATTATTTTTTTGCCATTTTGAGCACATATTGTGTTTTCCTTACTAGCAAAAATGCATAGAGGCTAAAGGCCAAAGATTAAAATGAACCCGAGCGTTTAAGCTCTCCACCCTGAACCTCAATAAGGGGCCATGAAAGAAGTTGTTTTAGGACAGTCATGGCTGAGGTAGGGTGGGCAGACAGGGCGCTATACTACCTAAGCGCCCTGACAAATCGCGAAGTCGCGCTATTCCACCGCTTCTTGGTCTTTCACGACCTATTGGGGAAATAGTCCCAATTTTAAATCACCCTGGAGTAAGCCGACACGAAATTTTTTGTTGTACAGGCCAAGGGTTTATGGTCTGAAATCTGGGCAAGAACCCCCCCACAACTGCCGTAGCTAGTCCCGGCCGCCAGCAAGCGTGTCGCTTCCGCTCGGATTTCAGCCACCAATTCGGACGTAGGAGGAATTGGCCTACTCTTTCCAGAACCTTCCTTTCCCTCGAATATTTTGACTTTTTCAAGTCGAAATATTCACTCCAAGGCCTCCGTTCACAACAACGTTCGAAGTGAAAACAACCCTGCCGATCTTATCAGCCGAGGCGTGTACCCGGAAGAACTGGTGTCATCAACACTCTGGTTCAATGGTCCATATTTTCTGAGAGAATCTCCAAGTCAGCTACATTCATAAAAGTGGAGAACCCACCAGAGGAGCGCAAACAATACTTGATGTTAGTCGCCACAGAACCAACGACTTTGCTAGATAATCATAAATACTGTAATTCGTTTTCTCTCTTACAGCGAGTTTTCACATATGTCACAATATTTATCACAACATGCCGCAATCGTACCAGGCGTTCGTCAGGACATCTTACGATCAAGGAGCTAGATCAAGGCTGTAAGACAATTATCAAAATACTACAGCAACAGTTCTTCAAGGTAGAGTTCGACACTCTTGCGTCACAAAAGGAACTGCCTGGACGTAGTGCATTAAAAGGATTAAATCCCTTCATTGACCATGAGGGTCTTATTAGAGTCTCAAGCACTCACAATTACAATATGATGCCAAGGTAGGTAGGTAGGTACGCGTGGCTGCCCGTGAGAACACGGACACACTTAGACCTAAAAGGTCCGTTGTGTTACCACAGGATCATCAAATCCGGTCCTACTCGTCGAACCATTTAGAGCTTGCAATGAAGCGTTGGATTCTCGCGACCTCCATTGAGGCAAGGTCACCGAGACAGTTGAAGAAGTAAGCGCCAAGATGAGCTTTCCTTCTGGCTGAAAGAGCTGGACAGGTACAGAGAAGGTGAAGGACTGTCTCCTCCTCCTCCTCATCCAGGCAGCTTCTACAGAAGTCGTTTGAGAAGAGACCGAGTCTTTTAGCATGTCGACCTATAAGACAGTGTCCGGTCAGGACACCGACTGTGGTGCTGATATTTGCCCTTTTGAGCAAAGTCAGCTGTTTAGAGCGTTTTAGATCCAGCTCCGGCCAGATCTGTCTCGCAGTGTGACATGTAACACCATTTGCCCATCTTGAGTTGGTTTTCTCAATTGAGTCCAATCCCAGTAGCAGTTTACATGTAGAGAGAGGCACACCCAGATTCCGGTGTTCCGGCATAATCTGAAGGGTAGTACCGCGTCGAGCGAGTCCGTCAGCCATGCAGTTCCCTGGAATATCCCTGTGTCCTGGCACCCAGCACAGGAGAATATTGAACTGTTCAGCCATCTCCCTAAGAGATGATCGACATTCTGCGGCGACCTTTGATGTTGTCGAGGCCGATTCTAAGGATTTTATTGCCGCTTGGCTGTCTGTGAAAATGCTAATATCCATAGTAGATATTACATTACACCTCAGCCAGGACAAGGCCTCCTTGATCGCCATAAGCTCCGCCTGAAAGACACTACAGTGGTCCGGAAGGCGGAAGGAGCTGCTAATGTTAAGCATATCAGAGAAAACACTTCCACCTACCCCGCCTTCAGTTTTGGAGCCGTCCGTATATATGTGGGCGGACTCTTCCATCCGTACCGAATCCCTTTCCCATTCTAGACGGGTTGATGGCTGTTAGAAAATTTTTCTCAAAATCATAACTGGGAGGGGTGTAGACGGTGTTTTCAGCAATGTTATTGAAGTGATTCAAGATTGTTGAGTGACCAGCATATATGCCAGTCCACTGTGAAGAGGCCCTAAGTCGAATGGCTGCGTTGGCTGCCATTTGCTTGCCAAAAATATCTAGGGGTGGCAGACTGAATAGCATGTCTAGCGCTGCAGAGGGAGTTGTTCTCAGAGCTCCACTGATGCATATGCATGCTGATCTCTGTACCTTCCCTAGGGTGGTGCAGTTAACTGCTTTGTCTAAGGCCGTCCACCAGACAATAACACCATACATAAGTATCGGTCTGATGACGGACACGTAGAGCCAATGAACTATCCGGGGTTGCATACCCCATTTTTTTGCCAATGGCCTTTTTGCACGAGTAAAGCGCAACTGTTGCTTTCTTTACCCGTTCCTGAATGTTAGGTTTCCAATGAAGTTTCCTGTCCAAAATAAGACCCAAATATTTTGCACTATCGGTGAAAACTAGACTAGTACCATTCAGAGAAGGAGGGTCTACGTGAGGAATTTTATATTTCCTGGTGAAGAGGACTAATTCTGTTTTGCGTGGGTTCGCACCCAACCCGCATTCAGCTGCCCATTTGGAGAGGATAGAGAGAGCATTTTGCAATATCTCACTCAGCGTGTTGAGGTGCTTCCCCGAGACAGCAATTGCAACATCATCTGCATAGGCAATCACTCTGCAGCCCGCCCCTTCCATATGATGCCAAACATCCAATATTATTGCCTAAGTCTCACCCAGTAATATACGCTCTTTTCAACCATTTCCATAAAATTATGCTACATGCAGGATGTCTTGCTTTGCTCAACAGTATTCGGCAGCACTACTGGCCGATAGGAGGAAGAAGTACTGCCAGGAGAATAGTACACAAATGTGTTCAGTGCTTCCGTTGTCGACCCTCCTCCGCCAATCAATTAATGGGTGAGCTCCCACCGGAGCGCGTTTAACACCAACAATTACGACCATTCGTTACAACGGGAATCGATTTTTGCGGTCTGATGTATATAACTACCCGTATTAGAGGCAAGGCTGCAATCAAGGTGTATGTGGTGATCTTCACATGCTTCGCTACGAAAGCAGTGCACTTGGAGCTGGTCTCAGAACTTACAACGGAGGCTTTCATTCTGGCCTTGAAACGATTCATCGGACGTCGTGGTAAATGTTCAGTTCTGTATTCTGATAATGCCACTAATTTTGTTGGGGCAAAGTCGCAGTTGGGAGAACTACGACGACTTTTTTATTCACAACAACATCAAGAGGATATAATCATCGCATGCCAAGAAAACGGAATACAGTGGAAATTCATTCCACCGCGGTTACCGCATTTCGGAGACCTGTGGGAGGCTGCCGTCAAAACAGCTAAGTTTCACATGCATCGTATTATTGGTACATCACGAATTACGTACGAAGAATTAAACGCCATTATCATACAAATTGAAGCAGTCATGAATTCACGACCGATTTCTCCGTCACAACTTTTGCGATTCTTGATGGAATGACCCAGGTGTCGATTTCGGCTTTCTTGCGTATCGGACGCATTATTATTCCCCCACTCCCACAGAATTTATGCGTGACATAGGTTAGGTTAGGTAAGGTGGGTGGTCGCTTCGCGACCAAGCACATAGACCACCAATGGGTCCGTTGTGATCCCACATGCACGGGAAAAGGTACCCATGTGCCCAAGACAACATCTTAGGTAAACCACCCGGCCAGCCTGACAAGCTGCAGCAGCTTGTCCAGCTTAATGCTTGCGAATTCGCCCAAGTTTATGGCGAAGCGCGTACCTAAAGTACGTTCGCGCCTGCAAGCCAGACCAGGGCATTCGCAAAGCAGGTGAAAAATACTTTCCTCGGCATCGGTGACATAGGCCTAATAAACATCTTGTGGAAAAAAGAATTCTGTGGTGGGGTGCAGGGGGTAAGGATGAGAAAGGGTGAAAATGAAAAATATCCGATTTTTATATCTTGAGAACTGCCAATGCTGAGTTGCCGAGACTTGGTATTTAGCTGGAACTATGGTAGTTGCACGTCCGAAACATAAAATTATCAATAGGGGTAGTTTGGTGCGGTGTGTTTACCTTATCTCTGAAACGGGCTACTCTAGAAACTTGAAACTTAGTGGGTATATGTAGTTTTACTACAAAAGTGATTTAAGTAATAATTCTTATAAATATTTATGGCGTACGAAAGTGGGACAACATAAATATTATCAGTGGAGATGAGCTGTATATACAATATTTCTCATAGGCTTTCTGACATATTGAATTCATTTTTTTTCTATGGGTTCTTCAGATAAATACCTAGAACACATTCTCAGGATTTTTTTAAATTCGATCCCTCACGAATTCAGCCATCTGCCTCAGATCTGATTATATATTGAATAAATTTTTTATTTCACGGACTGTAGCCGCTGTAAACTGGCCAATGTACAGGAAGTACACATTGCACCCAACGTTAGTGCAAAAATAAAATGTTCACTTCCGCTCTCTATCATCAGCATTCGTATTCAAGTGCAGACGTGCTTTTATAAAAATAAATTAAATTAGCAATTAAAACAGTAATTTTACTTTATTATTTTAATAATAAAGTATTATTATCGATTTATAAAAAAAAAAAATTTGCTACCCTGAAAATTTTTTTTTATACGTTTCTTGACTAATAAGCACCAAAAAAGGAAAAAAAAGTTTCAGTCCGTCTGTGCGCCGTACGCCGTCCGCCGTACGCAAAACGTTTGAAAGCTTATAACTCTCCAACTCTTTGAGCTATTAAGTTTTTTTTTTGTTGGTAGACTGAGCAGACCCATTCAAGTGGCCACCTTTTCAGTGGTGTGGGTGTGAGGGGGGAGGTGGGGGAAGCGTTTTAGACGGAAAATTTTGGTTTCTAGATCTCAGTAACCACTTAGGCTAGGAGGCTCAAACTTGGAATTTATATAGAGCATTGATAGTGGACCCATTTGCAAAAAAAAATATGATATAGGTAAAGGGGTGTGGGAGTAAGGGGAATAATAATGCGTCCGAAACGATCAAAAGCCGAGATTGAGACATTCTAAAATCCTTATCTCCTAATCGGTTAATGTTACGAAATTAAAACTTAATGAACATCTGTGGGTATACTAGGAGAATGATCGGAAACAAATTTTTGAGAGGAGGCTGTGGCGTACGGAGGTGGGGGGTGAAAAAATTTAGATTACGATATCTCACGAACCAATTGCACTAGAAAAACGAAATTCGGTTTCTGTATTAAGGTTGACAAATTAAGTTTACTGAAAGTAAAAGTTTTTAAGGCGGAGGTGGAGTATGGAAGTGGAGGGCTTATCCCCTCCACTTCCACTTCCTCCAATTTTTCTAAAAAATCACGTCTCATATCTCAAGAACAATGTACGATAGATGCTTAAAATTTTTACCAGAAATAGGCCCAATAGACCCCTAGCAGGAAATTTTGAGGATGAGGGTGTAGAGGGTGAGGCTGGGGAAGGGTGAAAAGGAAAAAGTTCCGATTCTTATATCTCGAGAACCTAAAATGACATCAAGCTGAAACTTGGTATTTAGATAGAACTATAGTAGTGGCATGTTGGAAAAATATAATTTTTTATAGGGATGCTATGGTACGGGGGTGGGGGTGTTTTTCCTAACTATAGAACGGCTTATGCTAGAATGTTGAAACTCAGTATGTATATGTAAGTCAACTAGGAAAGTAATTTTGATTAAAAAAAAAATCAAATATTCATTGGCGTACAAAAGGGGGGCAAAAAAAATTATCAGTGAAAATGGAATGCATGTATTTTCACGATTTTCGTCATATCTATTAGGTCTTTTCAAATATTGAATTTATTTTTATTCCACGTATTCTTCATATAAATACCTAGAAAGTGTTTTCAGGATTTTTTTAAATTCGATCCCCACGATGGTGTAAAGGGGTTGTATACATTTTCACGAATTCAGCCGTATCCCTCCGGTCTGATAAGATATCGAATATATTTTTACTTCTACGGGCTTGTTTAATAATCACCTAAAACTCGTTTTCAAATTTTTTCCGTTCTCAACCCCTAAGAGTGTATAAACGGGTTGAACACGTTTTCACGAATTTGGTCATATCTTTTAGGAGTGATAAGATATGGGATTGGTTTTTACTTCCTCGGGCTTTCCTTACATATATCTAAAAACTCATTTCAGGATTTTTTAATATTCAACCCCTAAGTGGGTACAAGGGGGTTGCACATGTTTTCAAAAATTCCTAAATATTTCTTAGTTCTAATGAGATATCAAATTCATTTTTACTTCCTGAGGCTTCCTACATAATCGTCAAAAGTTGATTTCAGTGTTTTTAGATATTCAACTCCAATAGGACGTATGGCTTTCGACATATTTCTTACGATTGATAAGATATCAGATTGGTTTTCACTTCCACAGACTTTTTATATTATCGCCTACAAATGCATTTCCGATTTCATGAAATGGCCCAAAACCAAATCACGAAAAATCTCCTAATCACGTAACAACTGATATTATACTACGACTTAGACCTCGTCCCGGAGTATGACCCAATTATGTAATTCATGTGTTATATGTGGCAGCGGCGTAAGTATTCTAGCGCGACTACATTCTAACCGCTTTCTGAACTTTTTTCTGAGATTTCAGTCACATAGTAACCTACACCGCGTCTCAGAATTGAACGCATTCCGAACTTCTACCGAAAAAATAATAAAGTTGCGCCCAGACTGTTGGCAGATTTTTACATTGAATTTACATACAATGACCCCGACGTCAAAAGCCGTTTTAAATTTTTTTCCTTTTCCACTGAAATAACGTTTCAAAAAGCTTCCCAGTTATTCTTTAGGTTTTCAGCATAAAAAACGTTCCGGATTTTTACCCAAAAAATAATAAGCTTGCGCGCAGGTTGTTGGTAGATTTTTTATGATAGGTTCAATTTGTTTCTTTTTTCAAGCTGTTAGCCTTTGTGTAAATAAATATATTATATTGAAAACCATGTCTAACTCTATTCACATTGAAGAGCATGTCTAACCCTTTTCACCTTAATAGTTTTAACTTTTTCCAGGTGCTTATACTATGGACCAATATACGGTTCGCACATTATTCAAAATGGCTCACTCATGATCACCAATACGTATGGTCATTTTAATTATAAAATCCACAATGATTACTGTATCGATATGAATGCACAAACAGGAGCCTATTTGGTATGCCAGAATGGCCAACAAGAACAAACGGTATATCCACCGCCGCATAAACTACTGTATTGTAAAACAGCATCTGCGAAAATTTTCACAATAATTTCTATACCATGTTTCATTAACGTCGCCGTACTGCATGTAATCATTAAGGAATTTCGAAACTTACATGGTCTCTTCGTGACTACATTGTCTATTTTTATGACTGCTGAGTTTGCCCTGGAGACGTTTCTGAATTATTCGAAAGATGGTGATCAAGAGAAACTCTGGCGGGTAGTACAGTATTTAAATTTCATGCATTTCTTATGGATGTTAGTGATTTTCACCAATATTTTGATGTTGATTTGGTAAATATTTTGGAAATGGATTAAGCATTTTTATACCTAATTTTTTTTTAATTTAAGGATTTATCTTCCATTCAATATCGCAGAATGGAACGCATTTGGAATTTGCAGCTATCTGGCATTTTTCATATTTTGCGTAACTGTTCCAAACGTGATTTCGGGCCGGCTAAAAAATAATGGTAAGTACTAGTACTTCGTCATAATTATTTGCAAATTTACATAAATTTTTTTATCGTGATTAATTTCGGAAAAGTGTAACGCTGACATAAAACTTAATAATCGAGAGAATGAGATAGAATGAAGTATCGCATTTTTTTGTATTTGCCATTCTCGGTCTCCGTAAATCAGC
Organism: Beris morrisii; assembly: GCA_951812415.1. NCBI lineage: Eukaryota > Metazoa > Arthropoda > Insecta > Diptera > Stratiomyidae > Beris > Beris morrisii. Next base: position 88,852,183 of record OX638310.1, on the reverse strand, counting down.
CTGTCATCTGGCGGTAAATTCTGTTTGTATCCAGCATCACTTAATTCCCTATAAAATGGTCTACCATCCATTATGCACTCTTGTTTCAAAATGGCAGCCGAATGGGAAAGGTTGGTAACACAAAAACTTTTCCAAAATGCACGGACTTGAATTTATAAATTATTTAGACCCTTGTGTACCTAAATCCCATGATCCAACCAATGCAGCGCTTCATGCAGTATCTTTGCTGATATGCGAGTTGCATGCTTAATAATCCAAACAATAAGTGTGTTTTTTAACAGGATTACGACCAAAATCATTAGTATTACACTGAAAAGAACAACAAAGAGGATAATCCTGAATCAAAATAGGATCGAAGTTGGATAAATTTTTCTCTATTAGGCTGGCAGCACACTGAAAGAGCAAAAACAGTTTTAATCAAAAATGTTTTTGACTAAATATAGGGTGTTTTTTTAGGTGCCCAAGAACTTAAAATTATAATACAAGACAGAAATATTGTTGGAATGAATTTTTTTTATTATATTCTGGTAGATAATTTCATGGCATTTATTTTTTTATATTTGATTTCCGTCATATGTCCGCCGCGGATACGAGTTACATGGTCCATTCGATCAGTCCAATTTTTGACAACTTTTTCCAATAAATCTAACCGTATGGCGTCAATAATGGCTTGAATATTGGCTTCCAATGCTTCAAGAGTTGCTGGTTTGTCGGTATAAACGCATGACTTAATATAGCCCCATAAAAAGTAATCCAGAGGCGTTAAATCGCACGAACGAGGGGGCCAGTTAACAGAACCACTTCTGGAAATCAAGTTGTCACCAAATTGATTTTGCAATAAGTCGATTGTTAAGCGCGCTGTATGGCAAGTTGCGCCGTCTTGTTGGAACCAAATGTCGGCGATGTTTAGCTGATTAATTTTTGGAAACAAAAATTCAGTCAGCATTGCTTGATAGCGCTGGCCATTCACCGTAACGGCAACTCCTTCCTCATTTCGAAAGAAATAAAGACCGATGATGCCGCCAGCGTGTATACCGCACCAAACCGTCAATTTTAAAGGACTTAATGGTGATTCGTTAACGGCGTGAGGATTGTCTGCGCTCCATATACGGCAATTTTGTTTATTGACGTAGCCATTTAACCAGAAATGAGCTTCATCACTAAACGACGAAGTGCTTTATGAACTTCGCGAACAGATTTATTTTTTTCAAAGTAAATTTCCACAATTTGGAAGCGTTGTTCTGGCGTTAAACGATTCATGATGACTTGCCAAACCTTACTGAACAGAAATGTCAACACAGTTTGACATTCTTAGCTGTCAAACCACAGTTATCGATATCGATAGTTCTCATGCACCTTAAAAAACCCCTTTATAACTATGTATGTCGTTGTTTCAATAGCAATTCACTTATCAGTGGGTCAGCTCTGTAGCACATGAAATGAGAAATATCTCATCAAAACGTCATAGTGAGAACGAACTCATGCAGTTTTGTCTCTATATTCTCACCTAATGAGAAAGCACCGTAAGTGACGTCATACACTGGAATAATCGCGGAAACACGTGAGAACAATGTTTCTGTAAGCAAGTGATTGCGAGTTGGTTCTTATCTCACATTATAGTGAGCCGATTTTCATGCAGTTTGCAGCTAGTGAAAATAACAACAGCTGAAAAAATCTGCCAACAGTCTGGGCGCAACTTTATTATTTTTTCGGTAGAAGTTCGGAATGCGTTCAATTCTGAGACGCGGTGTAGGTTACTATGTGACTGAAAACTCAGAAAAAAGTTCAGAAAGCGGTTAGAATGGGGTCGCGCTAGAATACTTACGCCGCTGCCTCATATAATATATGAATTACATAATTGGGTCATACTCCGGGACGAGGTCTAAGTCGTGATTAGGAGATTTTTCGTGATTTGGTTTTGGGTCATTTCATGAAATCGGAAATGCATTTGCAGGCGATAATATAAAAAGTCTGTGGAAGTGAAAACCAATCTGAAATCTTATCAATCGTAAGAAATATGTCGAAAGCCTTACGTCCTATTGGAGTTGAATATCTAAAAACACTGAAATCAACTTTTGACGATTATGTAGGAAGCCTTAGGAAGAAAAATGAATTTGATATATCATTGGAACTAAGAAATATGTAGGAATTTGTGAAAACATGTGCCCACTTAGGGTACGACCTCCTCGTCGTCTTTCTACCTTCTCGTGGTGAGGGGGCTTAAGACACTTGCGTCAACTAAGAGAAAGACGAAAACATGATGGATAAGCCTATAGATTTAGACTCTCCAAGTGGTAAGCAGGCACAGTCTGGGAATCCACCCGCTGATACGGCCGGGGCTCGGATTTTGGAGGCCCCACCATCAGGTACGACTGCAGTGAGTGATCCAGGATTTACATTGAGGATTTACTGTTTGCTGATGAGGACAGTGCCGATAATGCACGAACGGTTAATCCGATTCGGCCCTTGGAGGAAGAATGTACCGCAACCAACTTGGGGACGGTTAATCTGAATCCGAAGTCTGATGAGGAAAGTACTGGTAGTGTGTTCTCGGTTAATCCAATTCGACCAATGATTGAAGAAAGTACCTGTGCTTATGGCGCTGTTAATCTGAAATCAATGATAGGGGTTTTTATTTTGAATGGTTAACTGCGGCATCATATTTACCCAGATCAACTTGCAACATGCTAAGGCTGCTACTGCTTTACTAAGTAGGAGGCTTAGCAAACTGCATTCATCCCCATATGTATCGATGATTCAGGAACCATGGATTCGCAATAGGTGAGTCTGTGGACTGGATTCGATTCAGGGAGGCCGGATCTTTTATGATGAAGGATTTGAACGACCGCGTGCTTCTCTATTCATATCAAATATGATAGAAGCGACGATGTTGAGGCAGTTCACCTGTCAAGATGTCGTAGCAGTCAAAATGTCTAACGTATTGGAGGGTAGGAGACAAGACATAATAGTAGTGTCGGCTTACCTTCCGTATGACTCGTTATTACCTCCCCCATCCAGGGAGCTGACCGGGCTCGTTAGATTCGTGGACACCAATAACTTACAGCTTGTCATTGGATGCGATGCTAATGCTCAACACACTGTTTGGGGCAGCAGCAAATGCAATCCAAGGGGTGAGCGGTTATTGAAGTTCATTATGTCGTCGTTCCTTGTAGTAAAAAACAGAGGCAACAAGCCAACGTTTGTTACGACGAGGCGGACGGAAGTGATAGATATGACGTTGTCGTCTACTACTACCATAATAGATTGGCGCGTCCTGGAAGAGGAAACCCTGTCGGATCACAGATATCTGGAATTTCGACTGGCGGCTGACAAACCTGTCATACCGGCTATACGAGATCCCAGGAATGCAGACTGGACTTTGTTCAGATCTCTCTTACAGGAGAGGTCTCAAACACCACGTAAGATGAGGACGCCAGATATGATTGAGGAAGTGACTTCTTGTCTAAGTCTAACCTTAAGTCAGTGTTTTGCGGAATCATGTCCTGTCAGCAAGAGTCGATGCGGAATCACAGTCCCCTGGTGGACTGGGGACCTGCAGAAGCTCAGAAAAACCACCAGAAGGCTTCTGAATCGCGCACTTAAGAGTGGTTCAGAGACCGACTGGGATCAGTACCGAACAGCGCAGAGGGAATATAAGAAGCTGGTTAAAACATCAAAACTAGCCTCTTTTAGGAACTACTGCGAGAGTTTGGAAGGAACCAGGGAAACGGCTAGGTTGCATAAAGTCTTTCAGAAAGACAATACGGCTAGGCTTGACTCCCTGCTAAAACCTGATGGTACGTATACCACTTCGAGAATGGAGTCACTAAGAACCCTCTTTGAGACCCATTTCCCAGGAAATCAGGTGATCGAAAGCGATCAATGCGTGGTTCAGACACTCTGTACGTCCAAAGACAGAGCGCCCAGGCGTAGTTGGTATACGGCGTCTGCTGTAGTGACAGCTGAGACGGTGAAATTTGCAATTTCATCATTTGACAGCTACAAGTCACCAGGAGTAGACGGCGTCTATCCGATAATGCTAAAAGAGGGGGCAGATGTTCTAGTGCCGATCCTCAGAAAGTTATTTTCTGCATGCTTGGCGCATGGATACGTCCCATCTTCATGGCAACCGGTTAGTGTAGCGTTTATCCCGAAGCCAGGGAGAGACGACTATACTCTGCCCAAAAGTTTCAGGCCAATCAGCATAACATCGTTTGTTCTGAAAAGTCTGGAACGACTGGTAGAGAAGCACATTAGGGAAGTGGCTCTCAAAGCGCATCCTCTTTGTTCGGAACAACATGCGTATCAGAGCGGAAAGTCTTGTGATTCAGCGTTCCACTCTCTAGTATCCAGAATAGAAAGGGCGCTGGACCGGAAAAAGTACGCGCTGGGCATTTTTGTGGACATTGAGGGTACTTTTGATAGTGCGCCCTTTGAATCACTGTGTGATGCTGCTAAAAGACATGGGGTCGATGACATTTTAGTTAAGTGGATTCACTCTATGCTCACACAGAGAATGCTATTCGCTGAGACGGGGGATGGGCAATATGCTACAACGGGGGTCAGTAGGGGCTGTGCTCAAGGCGGGGTCCTTTCGCCATTGTTGTGGAGTATGCTCATCGACTCTCTGCTTCTCGAACTGCAGGATCTGCATATTCACGTACAAGCTTACGCTGATGACGTGGCTGCACTAGCTGTCGGGCTATCGCTCAGGGATGTATGCGACAAAATGCAGAGAGTCCTATGGGTTATCGATAGCTGGTGCGAAAGACACGGACTTTCTGTGAGTCCTAGTAAAACCGCTCTAGTTTTGTTTACTAGGAAAAGAAAAACTGAAGGTTTAGTGTTACCAATGCTGAAGGGTGAAACTATTCAGCTCTCGGAGAAAGTTAAGTATCTTGGAGTTATCCTGGATAGCAAGCTTCTCTGGAGGGAACATGTAGATACAAAGGCGAACCGTGCGCTAGTAACATTCTGGCAGTGCCGGAGAGCTTTTTGAAGAACATGGGGTCTTAGGCCTTCAATGGTATATTGGCTGTATACAGCCATTATAAGACCCATCCTAATCTATCCATCAGTGGTTTGGTGGACTAAGTCCAAATGTGCATACATTAGAGCAGGTCTCGCTAAACTACAGAGGACAGTCTGCATCGGTGTAACAGGTGCCTTGCGTACCACACCGGGAGCGGCACTCGATGCACTGCTCAATCTGCCACCGCTTGACATTGTTGTTCAGGCAGAAGCAATGAGAGCTACACACAGACTAATGAGATTAGGCCTGTGGAGAAAGAGCATTGCACGGGTCATGGAGAAATGGCTCGAAGATTGTCTGGGAACCCCATCTACGATATGCCTTCGGATGCTATGACTTCGACCTGTATGCTTAAAAGGAAAAATCAGGTGGAGATCCCGAGTAGGGAGGAGTGGGAAAACCAGTCCGCACTGCTTAGCCGATACACTGATATATTCTACACAGACGGCTCAATGACTGAAGACGGGTTGGGAGCTGGAATGTACCTACAGACTGAAGATCTCAGGTACTCTTTCGCCCTAGAAAAACATTCTTCGGTATTTCAAGCTGAAGTTTATGCGATAATTAAGGCAGTAGAATGGATTATAGAGGGAAGATGGAGAGGCAGGATGATCTGCATTTGCAGCGACAGTCAGGCCGCTCTACAATCCCTAGATAATCTAATCGTCTTTTCGATGATGGTACGTGAGTGTAAAGAACGGTTGAATTCTGTTGGCAGATTCAATGACTTAAAGCTCATATGGGTTCCAGGCCACCAGGGTATAACTGGCAATGAAATAGCTGATGTATTAGCAAAGGCTGGATCGGAGTCAGGCATGGTCGGACCAGAACCAGGTTTCGGTGTGCCGGTTGCCTCTGTTAGGGCTGCCATTGCTGAGTGCGTGAGTAAATCGCACATTGAGAGATGGCGGCTTCTTCCGGGAATGCGGCAGACTAGAAACCTTGTTGAGGGACCAAGTGGACGAACCGCTGCTTTTCTTCTCAAATTGAGCAGAAAGGAATGTGGTAGTATGGTTGGTGTCCTCACAGGGCATAACTCGTGTGGCCTACACCTGGTCAGATTGAGAATCATTGATGACCCCATGTGCACTGCTTGCGACGAGAGCGACGACACAACGGAACATTTCCTTCTTCAGTGTCCAGCTTACTCTTTTGCGAGAATGCACGTATACGGCGTTGACGTTATGAGGATGGAGGAACTCCGTTCTCGCTCCCTACCTGAGCTCTTGAAATTCGTGAGGAGGACGAAAAAGTTCGGGTAGAGACTGGGGGATTCGAGTATAATGGGCCATATTGGCCTGAATGCTCAAGATGCGCTGCATTGCTGTGTGTCTTCATCCACACCAAACAACAACAACAACAACCCACTTAGGAGTTGAATATTAAAAAATCCTGAAATTAGTTTTTAGATATATGTAATGTAAAAACCAATCCCATATCTTATCACTCCTAAGAGATATGACCAAATTCGTGAAAACGTGTTCAACCCGTTTATACACTCTTAGGGGTTGAGAACGGAAAAAATTTGAAAACGAGTTTTAGGTGCCCGTAGAAGTAAAAATATATTCGATATCTCATCAGACCGGAGGGATACGGCTGAATTCGTGAAAATGTATACAACCCCTTACACCATCGTGGGGGTCGAATTTAAAAAAATCCTGAAAACACTTTCTAGGTATTTATATGAAGAATACGTGGAAATATAGATATAAAATAAATAAAAATATATAATATAAAATAAATATAAATACCAAGTTTCAGCTTGATGTCATTTTAGGTTCTCGAGATATAAGAATCGGAACTTTTTCCTTTTCACCCTTCCCCAGCCTCACCCTCTACACCCTCATCCTCAAAATTTTTTTTCCTGCTAGGGGTCTATTGGGCCTATTTCTGGTAAAAATTCTAAGCATCTATCGTACATTGTTCTTGAGTCTCATATCTATGAGACGTGATTTTTTAGACTCCACTTCCATACTCCACCTCCCCCTTAAAAATTTTTACTTTCAGCAAACTTTATTTGTCAACCTTAATACAAAAACCGAATTTCGTTTTTCTAGTGCAATTGGTTCGTGAGATATCGTAATCTAAAGTTTTTCACCCCCCCCCTCCTCACGCCACTGCCCCCTCTCAAAAATTTGTTTCCCATCTATTCTCCTAGTATACCCACAGATGTTCATTGAGTTTTAATTTCGTAACATTAACAGATTAGGAGATATGGATTTTAGAATGTCTCAATCTCGGCTTTTGATCGTTTCGGACGCATTATTATTCCCCTTACTCCCACACCCCTTTACCTATATCATAATTTTTTTTGCAAATGGGTCCACTATCAATGCTCTATATAAATTCCAAGTTTGAGCCTCCTAGCCTAAGTGGTTACTGAGATCTAGAAACCAAAATTTTCCGTCTAAAACGCTTCCCCCACCTCCCCCCTCACAACCACTCCACTGAAAAGGTGGCCACTTGAAGGGGTCTGCTCAGTCTACTAACAAAAAAAAAATTAATAGCTCAAAGAGTTTGAGAGTTATAAGCTTTCAAACGTTTTGCGTACGGCGGACGGCGTACGGCGCACAGACGGACTGAAACTTTTTTTTCCTTTTTTGGTGCTTATTAGTCAAGAAACGTACAAAAAAAATGTTCAGGGTAGCAAATTTTTTTTTTTAAAAATCGATAACAATACTTTATTATTAAAATAATAAAGTAAAATTAGTGCAAAACATGAAAATATACTGCAGTCACGACCAACTACAAGCCAATCGTATGATACTCTAGATGAAACACTAAACTTTGATCTATACAGGGTGTTTGGAACTCCGTGTGCCATCTTGGAAGGGGTTATTCCTTGATATATTTCGAGAAAAAAAATGTTCAACAGGATGGGTGAATTTTCAATATCAGTGGAGATACAACCCTAAAAATTCAGTGATCAATGTATTTTTCCTCAGAAAAACCCATTATAAAAATGTCATTTTAATTTTATTTTTTTATGAACCGTATTATTACCTACAAAAGCTGCATACATATGGATGAGTTACGATTAACATTTTGGAAGTAATATCGCATAAAAATTAAATATTTCAAAAGTCAGTGCCATAAAGTGAACCTCGTTTAAAAACTTGTTTAAATTGTCGGTAGTACTGAAATATTATTTATTACTTCAAATAAGTATGGAGGAAATCAATGAAATGTAAGTTAGTTTCAACATAATTGATGATTTTACCTGGATGTGGTAGTATAGTACACGTTGTGACACGTTTCTTATCAAAGTAGTCAAGGACCTTGTACTTGTTTCAAATTATTAATGTAAATAATCAAGTATCCCGCGAAAATTGTAGAAGAAAATAAAATTCTAGTGAGTCAAAATATTAACTTTCGATTAGAAAGTTCAAATTTAACTTTCTCATTGATACGGGAGCAGAAGTTTCAGTAATACCAAAATCTAAGACGGTAAAAGCTAAAAAAGACTATGAAACTGTTCTAACAGCGGCTAATTCAACAAAAATTTCAACTTTTGGTAGACAGAAATTCGGAATTTCTCTACATTTCAAAAGGAAATTTATATGGGAATTTATCATAGCAGATGTCGACAGACCAATTTTAGGTGCTGATTTTTTAAAAAATTTCAATTTGGTAGTTGACCTTGCCCATAAACGACTAATTGACCCTTTCACTAATTATAATTCCAAAGTTGGTAAAATTTTTTCTGGACCAACTTCGGCTTTAGCAGTGGTCACTTTATCATCAATAAATCATAGAATTATTAGAATTTTAGAAGATAATGATCGATTATTAAAATCAAATACAGAAACTTTTAAAAAAAATTGTGCCGTGAAACATTTCATAGTAACCAATTGCAACCCTCTGTTTGCAAAGCCTCGTCGTCTTAATACAGAAAAATTAGCAATAGCCAAAGCTGAATTTAATTTTATGGTGAAAAGTGGGATTTGTAGACCGTCAAGCAGTCCTTTGGCATCGCCCTTACATATGGCGGTAAAAAAGAATGGGGAATGGAGGCCCTGTGGTGATTACCGAGCTCTTAATGCACATACAGTTCCAGACAAATACCCTATACCTCATGTGCAAGATTTCAGTCAAAATTTACAGGGCTGTAAAGTGTTTTCTACTCTCGATTTAGAACGGGCATACCATCAAATTTCTTTAAATGAGGAAGACATTCCGAAAACAGCAATAACAACACCCTTCGGGTCTTTTGAGTTTATAAAAATGACTTTCGGGTTAAGAAATGCAGCGCAGACATTTCAAAGATTCATTCATTCTATATTGAGTGATTTGAATTTTTGTTTTGTGTATATCGATGACATCTTAATTGCCTCTAAATCTGAAACTGAACACCTTAAGCATTTAAAGGAAGTTTTAGATCGTTTAGCAGAAAACAGATTAATCATTAACAAAAAAAAATGTAATTTTCTTCAAGGAAGTGTAAGCTTTTTAGGACATACCCTAGATGCACACGGTTTACGTCCTATATCATCTAAAGTAGAAGCAATAAAATCATTTCCTCGTCCGTCTAATATTTTAGAATTGAGAAGATTTTTAGGAATGATCAATTTTTATAGACGTTTCATTCCACATGCCGCTTCCGCGCAATCCCTGCTAGATAATTTAACATCAGGGAGTAAGAAAAAACGCGACAAAACTCCTATTTCTTGGGATGAAAATTCTTTGAACGCTTTTGAACGTTGCAAACAATTACTTGCAGAAGCAACAGTGTTGACTTATCCGATGGTGTCTGCTCGGCTTTCATTAACTGTAGATGCATCAGATTTTGCTATGGGTGCAGCCTTAAATCAATTCTGCAATAATGAATGGCAACCACTTGCATTTTTCAGTCGAAAATTTTCAACGACACAATCTAAATACAGCGCATACGATAGGGAGCTGTTAGCAGCTTATTCCGCTATTAAATATTTTAGTTTTATGCTAAAAGGACGCCACTTCACATTATTTACAGATCATAAACCGTTAATTTTCGCGTTTCAGCAAAATGCAAACAAATCTACACTTCGTCAATTGCGTCACTTAGATTTAATAGGTCAATTCACAACCGATATCAGAAATATTTCCGGAAAAGACAATATAGTTGCAGATTCGTTATCACGTGTTTATGAAGTTAATCTAACTTCTTCTATTAATTTTGAGGAGATAGCATCTGGGCAGCTCAATGATAAACAGCTTTTAGAAGTAAAAGCTATGCCAAGTTTACATATGGTGCCAGTATCTCTGCCTAATTCAAATCTGAAGCTTTGGTGCGATGAATCTTTATCCAGTTATCGCCCATACATTCCGGAGATGTTTAGAAGGAAAGTCTTTCAAACTTTACATAATTTGTCACATCCTGGAATTAAAGCTTCTTCAAAACTATTAAATAAAAAAGTGGTGTGGCCATCAATGAACAAGGATGTTCGGAATTGGACCAAAGAATGTGAATTTTGTCAGAAGGCTAAAATTACAAGAACAGTTAAAAGTCCTTTTGGGATGTTCGAACCCGTAACAGACAAGTTCGAAACAATTCATATAGATATTATCGGACCCCTTCCTACATCACAAGGCTATCGTTTTTGTCTTACGGTCATTGATAGATACACAAAATGGCCGGAAGCGTATCCTATTGTTGATAGTTCCGCTAAAACAGTGGCATCAACTCTTATCACACAATTCTTTCCACGTTTTGGTATACCTCTTTGGATCATAACGGATCAAGGAAAGCAATTTGAGTCGCATCTTTTTTCGGAATTGGGAAAAGTATTATGTTTTTCAAGGAATAGAACAAATGCTTATAATCCTAAAGCCAATGGTATGATCGAGCGTTGGCATAGGGTTTTGAAAGACGCTTTGCTATGCAAATCTATTAAAAATTGGTCTTTTGAGCTGCCTTTTATCTTCCTTGGGTTACGATCAATTGTACGTGAAAAAGTGGACGCTTGGAAAGCAGAATTACTATACGGTCAAAATTTAAAACTTCCATCTGATTTTTTGTACATAAGGATTCGAGAACCAAGTTTTCGCAACATGAGTATGTGAATCACATACAAAATTTAATTAAAATCGCCAAACCCAGTTCATCTAATAGCTTTTCTCGTCAAAAATCGTTCCTGTTCAAAGAGCTGAGTTCTTGCAGTCATGTTTTTATTAGGCGTGATCCTTTAAATTTATCGCTACAAACTAGGCTTGTGTAGTTCGCGAACGAACTAGTTCAGAAGAGCGTTCCCAGAAGTGAAATGAACGAACTAGTTCGCAGTCAGTTCCGCTCCTAGTTCGTTTATTCATTGCCGTTCGTAACCCAGTGGCGATGTACTCTTGAGGACCTTTTTTTTTTTTGCTCATCACATTCCATTCCACTAGAATGACGACTACAACTTTTTTTCTTTTTTCTCATTAATTACATTGGACTTCACTGCCTTTCTCATTCATGAACTCACGCGCCCTACTGAACTAAAAGAACGAACCGAGATCGGTAATCAGAAAAGTGAAATATTTACGCATAACATTTTCAATAAATAAACATTTTTCTCCAAGAACGTTATTTTTATATCTACCTGCTGAAAACGGATTCCAAATATAAATCAAAATTTATTGTTTTAAATAGAATTAGTTGGAAGTAGATAGTGGGAGACTGATGTAAACTGAGGTGAGAGAGTGAAAGTCACTTTATCATTATGGTAACTATGATCGGTGAGCAGGCCAAAGTTGATGGCTATGAATGTTGAACTGAGAAAGAAAAAATATTGTTTTTCCTTATACGAAATATGATGCTTTTCTGTTTCAAACCTTTTCCTATTGACTTATAGAAAACTGTTCCTATTATCCATCCTATATCCTCCATCCTCTATCCACAGTTCTCCATGTTTCATCTTCCATCCTGCATCCTCGATCTCCGATCCTCCATCTACTATCTGCCATCCTCAATCCATCATTCTTCATTCTCCATTATTCATCTTCATACTTTTTCCTTAATTCTTACACCACCATCCTCTATGCTCAATCCTCTATCCATCATCTTTCATCCTCCATCAACTATCCACTATCCGCAATCGTCTATCGATCCATCCGTTATCCTCAATCTCAATCCTCCATCCTCTATGCTCTATATTGAATGCCACTATTCTCTTTCCTCTATTCGCCATTCTCCATTCTCCATCTCCATCCTCAATCCTCAATTCCCTATTCTTCATCCACAATCCTACATCCTCCATCCTCCATCCTCCATCCTCCATCCTCCATCCTCCATCCTCCATCCTCCATCCTCCATCCTCCATCCTCCATCCTCCATCCTCCATCCTCCATCCTCCATCCTCCATCCTCCATCCTCCATCCTCCATCCTCCATCCTCCATCCTCCATCCTCCATCCTCCATCCTCCATCCTCCATCCTCCATCCTCCATCCTCCATCCTCCATCCTCCATCCTCCATCCTCCATCCTCCATCCTCCATCCTCCATCCTCCATCCTCCATCCTCCATCCTCCATCCTCCATCCTCCATCCTCCATCCTCCATCCTCCATCCTGTACGTGAAAAAGTGGACGCTTGGAAAGCAGAATTACTATACGGTCAAAATTTAAAACTTCCATCTGATTTTTTGTACATAAGGATTCGAGAACCAAGTTTTCGCAACATGAGTATGTGAATCACATACAAAATTTAATTAAAATCGCCAAACCCAGTTCATCTAATAGCTTTTCTCGTCAAAAATCGTTCCTGTTCAAAGAGCTGAGTTCTTGCAGTCATGTTTTTATTAGGCGTGATCCTTTAAATTTATCGCTACAAACTAGGCTTGTGTAGTTCGCGAACGAACTAGTTCAGAAGAGCGTTCCCAGAAGTGAAATGAACGAACTAGTTCGCAGTCAGTTCCGCTCCTAGTTCGTTTATTCATTGCCGTTCGTAACCCAGTGGCGATGTACTCTTGAGGACCTTTTTTTTTTTTGCTCATCACATTCCATTCCACTAGAATGACGACTACAACTTTTTTTCTTTTTTCTCATTAATTACATTGGACTTCACTGCCTTTCTCATTCATGAACTCACGCGCCCTACTGAACTAAAAGAACGAACCGAGATCGGTAATCAGAAAAGTGAAATATTTACGCATAACATTTTCAATAAATAAACATTTTTCTCCAAGAACGTTATTTTTATATCTACCTGCTGAAAACGGATTCCAAATATAAATCAAAATTTATTGTTTTAAATAGAATTAGTTGGAAGTAGATAGTGGGAGACTGATGTAAACTGAGGTGAGAGAGTGAAAGTCACTTTATCATTATGGTAACTATGATCGGTGAGCAGGCCAAAGTTGATGGCTATGAATGTTGAACTGAGAAAGAAAAAATATTGTTTTTCCTTATACGAAATATGATGCTTTTCTGTTTCAAACCTTTTCCTATTGACTTATAGAAAACTGTTCCTATTATCCATCCTATATCCTCCATCCTCTATCCACAGTTCTCCATGTTTCATCTTCCATCCTGCATCCTCGATCTCCGATCCTCCATCTACTATCTGCCATCCTCAATCCATCATTCTTCATTCTCCATTATTCATCTTCATACTTTTTCCTTAATTCTTACACCACCATCCTCTATGCTCAATCCTCTATCCATCATCTTTCATCCTCCATCAACTATCCACTATCCGCAATCGTCTATCGATCCATCCGTTATCCTCAATCTCAATCCTCCATCCTCTATGCTCTATATTGAATGCCACTATTCTCTTTCCTCTATTCGCCATTCTCCATTCTCCATCTCCATCCTCAATCCTCAATTCCTTATTCTTCATCCACAATCCTCCATCCTCCATCCTCCATCCTCCATCCTCCATCCTCCATCCTCCATCCTCCATCCTCCATCCTCCATCCTCCATCCTCCATCCTCCATCCTCCATCCTCCATCCTCCATCCTCCATCCTCCATCCTCCATCCTCCATCCTCCATCCTCCATCCTCCATCCTCCATCCTCCATCCTCCATCCTCCATCCTCCATCCTCCATCCTCCATCCTCCATCCTCCATCCTCCATCCTCCATCCTCCATCCTCCATCCTCCATCCTCCATCCTCCATCCTCCATCCTCCATCCTCCATCCTCCATCCTCCATCCTCCATCCTCCATCCTCCATCCTCCATCCTCCATCCTCCATCCTCCATCCTCCATCCTCCATCCTCCATCCTCCATCCTCCATCCTCCATCCTCCATCCTCCATCCTCCATCCTCCATCCTCCATCCTCCATCCTCCATCCTCCATCCTCCATCCTCCATCCTCCATCCTCCATCCTCCATCCTCCATCCTCCATCCTCCATCCTCCATCCTCCATCCTCCATCCTCCATCCTCCATCCTCCATCCTCCATCCTCCATCCTCCATCCTCCATCCTCCATCCTCCATCCTCCATCCTCCATCCTCCATCCTCCATCCTCCATCCTCCATCCTCCATCCTCCATCCTCCATCCTCCATCCTCCATCCTCCATCCTCCATCCTCCATCCTCCATCCTCCATCCTCCATCCTCCATCCTCCATCCTCCATCCTCCATCCTCCATCCTCCATCCTCCATCCTCCATCCTCCATCCTCCATCCTCCATCCTCCATCCTCCATCCTCCATCCTCCATCCTCCATCCTCCATCCTCCATCCTCCATCCTCCATCCTCCATCCTCCATCCTCCATCCTCCATCCTCCATCCTCCATCCTCCATCCTCCATCCTCCATCCTCCATCCTCCATCCTCCATCCTCCATCCTCCATCCTCCATCCTCCATCCTCCATCCTCCATCCTCCATCCTCCATCCTCCATCCTCCATCCTCCATCCTCCATCCTCCATCCTCCATCCTCCATCCTCCATCCTCCATCCTCCATCCTCCATCCTCCATCCTCCATCCTCCATCCTCCATCCTCCATCCTCCATCCTCCATCCTCCATCCTCCATCCTCCATCCTCCATCCTCCATCCTCCATCCTCCATCCTCCATCCTCCATCCTCCATCCTCCATCCTCCATCCTCCATCCTCCATCCTCCATCCTCCATCCTCCATCCTCCATCCTCCATCCTCCATCCTCCATCCTCCATCCTCCATCCTCCATCCTCCATCCTCCATCCTCCATCCTCCATCCTCCATCCTCCATCCTCCATCCTCCATCCTCCATCCTCCATCCTCCATCCTCCATCCTCCATCCTCCATCCTCCATCCTCCATCCTCCATCCTCCATCCTCCATCCTCCATCCTCCATCCTCCATCCTCCATCCTCCATCCTCCATCCTCCATCCTCCATCCTCCATCCTCCATCCTCCATCCTCCATCCTCCATCCTCCATCCTCCATCCTCCATCCTCCATCCTCCATCCTCCATCCTCCATCCTCCATCCTCCATCCTCCATCCTCCATCCTCCATCCTCCATCCTCCATCCTCCATCCTCCATCCTCCATCCTCCATCCTCCATCCTCCATCCTCCATCCTCCATCCTCCATCCTCCATCCTCCATCATCCATCCTCCACCCTCCATCCACCACCGTCATCCACCATCCTCCATCCACAATCCTCTATCCTCTATTCTCTATCCTCTATCCTCTATCCTCTATCCTCTATCCTCTATCCTCTATCCTCTATCCTCTATCCTCTATCCTCTATCCTCTATCCTCTATCCTCTATCCTCTATCCTCTATCCTCTATCCTCTATCCTCTATCCTCTATCCTCTATCCTCTATCCTCTATCCTCTATCCTCTATCCTCTATCCTCTATCCTCTATCCTCTATCCTCTATCCTCTATCCTCTATCCTCTATCCTCTATCCTCTATCCTCTATCCTCTATCCTCTATCCTCTATCCTCTATCCTCTATCCTCTATCCTCTATCCTCTATCCTCTATCCTCTATCCTCTATCCTCTATCCTCTATCCTCTATCCTTTATCCTCTATCCTCTATCCTCTATCCTCTATCCTCTATCCTCTATCCTCTACCCTCTATCCTCTATCCTCTATCCTCTATCCTCTATTCTCCATCCTCCATCCTCCATCCTCCATCCTTCATCCTCCATCCTCCATCCTCCATCCTCCATCCTCCATCCTCCATCCTCCATCCTCCATCCTCCATCCTCCATCCTCCATCCTCCATCCTCCATCCTCCATCCTCCATCCTCCATCCTCCATCCTCCATCCTCCATCCTCCATCCTCCATCCTCCATCCTCCATCCTCCATCCTCCATCCTCCATCCTCCATCCTCCATCCTCCATCCTCCATCCTCCATCCTCCATCCTCCATCCTCCATCCTCCATCCTCCATCCTCCATCCTCCATCCTCCATCCTCCATCCTCCATCCTCCATCCTCCATCCTCCATCCTCCATCCTCCATCCTCCATCCTCCATCCTCCATCCTCCATCCTCCATCCTCCATCCTCCATCCTCCATCCTCCATCCTCCATCCTCCATCCTCCATCCTCCATCCTCCATCCTCCATCCTCCATCCTCCATCCTCCATCCTCCATCCTCCATCCTCCATCCTCCATCCTCCATCCTCCATCCTCCATCCTCCATCCTCCATCCTCCATCCTCCATCCTCCATCCTCCATCCTCCATCCTCCATCCTCCATCCTCCATCCTCCATCCTCCATCCTCCATCCTCCATCCTCCATCCTCCATCCTCCATCCTCCATCCTCCATCCTCCATCCTCCATCCTCCATCCTCCATCCTCCATCCTCCATCCTCCATCCTCCATCCTCCATCCTCCATCCTCCATCCTCCATCCTCCATCCTCCATCCTCCATCCTCCATCCTCCATCCTCCATCCTCCATCCTCCATCCTCCATCCTCCATCCTCCATCCTCCATCCTCCATCCTCCATCCTCCATCCTCCATCCTCCATCCTCCATCCTCCATCCTCCATCCTCCATCCTCCATCCTCCATCCTCCATCCTCCATCCTCCATCCTCCATCCTCCATCCTCCATCCTCCATCCTCCATCCTCCATCCTCCATCCTCCATCCTCCATCCTCCATCCTCCATCCTCCATCCTCCATCCTCCATCCTCCATCCTCCATCCTCCATCCTCCATCCTCCATCCTCCATCCTCCATCCTCCATCCTCCATCCTCCATCCTCCATCCTCCATCCTCCATCCTCCATCCTCCATCCTCCATCCTCCATCCTCCATCCTCCATCCTCCATCCTCCATCCTCCATCCTCCATCCTCCATCCTCCATCCTCCATCCTCCATCCTCCATCCTCCATCCTCCATCCTCCATCCTCCATCCTCCATCCTCCATCCTCCATCCTCCATCCTCCATCCTCCATCCTCCATCCTCCATCCTCCATCCTCCATCCTCCATCCTCCATCCTCCATCCTCCATCCTCCATCCTCCATCCTCCATCCTCCATCCTCCATCCTCCATCCTCCATCCTCCATCCTCCATCCTCCATCCTCCATCCTCCATCCTCCACCCTCCATCCACCACCGTCATCCACCATCCTCCATCCACAATCCTCTATCCTCTATTCTCTATCCTCTATCCTCTATCCTCTATCCTCTATCCTCTATCCTCTATCCTCTATCCTCTATCCTCTATCCTCTATCCTCTATCCTCTATCCTCTATCCTCTATCCTCTATCCTCTATCCTCTATCCTCTATCCTCTATCCTCTATCCTCTATCCTCTATCCTCTATCCTCTATCCTCTATCCTCTATCCTCTATCCTCTATCCTCTATCCTCTATCCTCTATCCTCTATCCTCTATCCTCTATCCTCTATCCTCTATCCTCTATCCTCTATCCTCTATCCTCTATCCTCTATCCTTTATCCTCTATCCTCTATCCTCTATCCTCTATCCTCTATCCTCTATCCTCTACCCTCTATCCTCTATCCTCTATCCTCTATTCTCCATCCTCCATCCTCCATCCTCCATCCTCCATTCTCCATTCTCCATCCTCCATCCTCCATCCCCCATCCTCCATCCTCCATCCTCCATCCTCCATCCTCCATCCTCCATCCTCCATCCTCCATCCTCCATCCTCCATCCTCCATCCTCCACCCTCCATCCACCACCGTCATCCACCATCCTCCATCCACAATCCTCTATCCTCTATTCTCTATCCTCTATCCTCTATCCTCTATCCTCTATCCTCTATCCTCTATCCTCTATCCTCTATCCTCTATCCTCTATCCTCTATCCTCTATCCTCTATCCTCTATCCTCTATCCTCTATCCTCTATCCTCTATCCTCTATCCTCTATCCTTTATCCTCTATCCTCTATCCTCTATCCTCTATCCTCTATCCTCTATCCTCTATCCTCTATCCTCTATCCTCTATCCTCTATCCTCTATCCTCTATCCTCTATCCTCTATCCTCTATCCTCTATCCTCTATCCTTTATCCTCTATCCTCTATCCTCTATCCTCTATCCTCTATCCTCTATCCTCTATCCTCTATCCTCTATCCTCTATCCTCTATCCTCTATCCTCTATCCTCTATCCTCTATCCTCTATCCTCTATCCTCTATCCTCTATCCTTTATCCTCTATCCTCTATCCTCTATCCTCTATCCTCTATCCTCTATCCTCTACCCTCTATCCTCTATCCTCTATCCTCTATTCTCCATCCTCCATCCTCCATCCTCCATCCTCCATTCTCCATTCTCCATCCTCCATCCTCCATCCCCCATCCACCATCCTCCATCCTCCATCCTCCATCCTCCATCCACCATCCTCAATCCTCCATCCTCCATCCTCTATTCACTATCCTCTATCCTCCATCTTCCATCCTCCATCCAACATCCTCCATTCTCCATTTTCAACTATGTTCCTCCTAGTTCGCGAACTATGTACCTCATAGTTCGCGAACTATGTTCCTCCTAGTTCGCGAACTATGTACGTCATAGTTCGCTAACTAAGTACTTCCTAGTTCGTGAACTAAGTACTTCCTAGTTCACGAACTATGTACGTCATAGTTCGCGAACTAAGTACTTCCTAGTTCACGAACTATGTACGTCATAGTTCGCGAACTAAGTACTTCCTAGTTCGTGAACTAAGTACGTCCTAGTTCACGAACTATGTACGTCATAGTTCGCGAACTAAGTACTTCCTAGTTCAGGAACTATGTACGTCTTAGTTCGCGAACTAAGTACTTCCTAGTTCGTGAACTAAGTACGTCCTAGTTCAGGAACTATGTACGTCATAGTTCGCGAACTAAGTACTTCCTAGTTCACGAACTATGTACGTCGATGGAGGATGGAGGATGGAGGATTATGGATGGAGGATGGAGGATGGAGGATGGAGGATGGAGGATAGAGGATAGAGGATAGTGAATAGAGGATGGAGGATGGAGGATTGAGGATGGTGGATGGAGGATGGAAGATGGAGGATGGAGGATGGAGATGGAGGATGGAGGATGGAGATGGAGGATGGAGGATGGAGGATGGAGGATGGAGGATGGAGGATGGAGGATGAAGGATGGTGGATGGAGGATGGAGGATGGAGGATGGAGGATGGAGGATGGAGGATGGAGGATGGAGGATGGAGGATGGAGGATGGAGGATGGAGGATGGAGGATGGAGGATGGAGGATGGAGGATGGTGGATGGAGGATGGAGGATGGAGGATGGAGGATGGAGGATGGAGGATGGAGGATGGAGGATGGAGGATGGAGGATGGAGGATGGAGGATGGAGGATGGAGGATGGAGGATGGAGGATGGAGGATGGAGGATGGAGGATGGAGGATGGAGGATGGAGGATGGAGGATGGAGGATGGAGGATGGAGGATGGAGGATGGAGGATGGAGGATGGAGGATGGAGGATGGAGGATGGAGGATGGAGGATGGAGGATGGAGGATGGAGGATGGAGGATGGAGGATGGAGGATGGAGGATGGAGGATGGAGGATGGAGGATGGAGGATGGAGGATGGAGGATGGAGGATGGAGGATGGAGGATGGAGGATGGAGGATGGAGGATGGAGGATGGAGGATGGAGGATGGAGGATGGAGGATGGAGGATGGAGGATGGAGGATGGAGGATGGAGGATGGAGGATGGAGGATGGAGGATGGAGGATGGAGGATGGAGGATGGAGGATGGAGGATGGAGGATGGAGGATGGAGGATGGAGGATGGAGGATGGAGGATGGAGGATGGAGGATGGAGGATGGAGGATGGAGGATGGAGGATGGAGGATGGAGGATGGAGGATGGAGGATGGAGGATGGAGGATGGAGGATGGAGGATGGAGGATGGAGGATGGAGGATGGAGGATGGAGGATGGAGGATGGAGGATGGAGGATGGAGGATGGAGGATGGAGGATGGAGGATGGAGGATGGAGGATGGAGGATGGAGGATGGAGGATGGAGGATGGAGGATGGAGGATGGAGGATGGAGGATGGAGGATGGAGGATGGAGGATGGAGGATGGAGGATGGAGGATGGAGGATGGAGGATGGAGGATGGAGGATGGAGGATGGAGGATGGAGGATGGAGGATGGAGGATGGAGGATGGAGGATGGAGGATGGAGGATGGAGGATGGAGGATGGAGGATGGAGGATGGAGGATGGAGGATGGAGGATGGAGGATGGAGGATGGAGGATGGAGGATGGAGGATGGAGGATGGAGGATGGAGGATGGAGGATGGAGGATGGAGGATGGAGGATGGAGGATGGAGGATGGAGGATGGAGGATGGAGGATGGAGGATGGAGGATGGAGGATGGAGGATGGAGGATGGAGGATAGAGGATAGTGAATAGAGGATGGATGATGGAGGATGGAGGATTGAGGATGGTGGATGGAGGATGGAAGATGGAGGATGGAGGATGGAGGATTGAGGATGCAGAATGGAGAATGGAGGATGGAGAATGAAGAATGGAGGATAGAGAATAGAGGACAGAGGATGGTGGATGGAGGATTGAGATTGTGGATAACGGATGGATGGATAGAAGATAGCGGATAGTGGATAGTGGATGGAGGATGGAGCATAGAGTATGGTGGATGGAGCATAGAGGATGGTGGATGAAGAATTTAGGATTGAGGATGAAGATGAATAATGGCGAATGAAGAATGGTGGATAGAGGATAAAGGATGGAGGATAGAGGATGGAGGATCGGGGATCGAGGTGGAATGAACTGAGGAAAATATACTCTCACCGTTACAAATATATTTTAAAGAGATTTTGCATTGTTGCCACTTCTGTGCCGTGTGAACGTATTTTCTCGGGAACTGGACAAATTATTAATGACGCTGACATTATTAAAATCAAGCAAAGTGTCGAAATTAATATTTTAACATAGCAATATGTAATATTGTAATAGGATTCAATGTTGAAGAATGCTAGATCAGGATAATTTTGTTCATGTTACTTGTTTCTATGTAATGAATAATTTTTTTTAAGAAATGCTCTTGTTTCGAAATGAATAAGGATTAATTAATAATAAATACAGAATAATATGACATCTGTTCATTTTTTAATAATCTATCGTAATTCTCCTCATTTGTTACTCCCATAAAGTTAGTATTGAACTACTAACATAATTATTCCGTGAAGGAACAATAGGTTTGTGTACTGGAAATATTATACGTTGAAAGGATGTAAATATTTCACGTATAGGGGTCGTAGCAAATATCCGTACAAATATTACAGTGCACTAATAGAAGAATAGAGAACTGCAATGAAGGATGCCTTTCGAAACTCACTACACGACTTCGACTTCTTGTATGGCGCATACCACAATGACGGCTACGACCGTTTTTTTTTTTTTGCTCGTCACATTTTACCGGAATAACCTTTTTTTTTTTTGGTCATCACATTGGAATCATCACTGAACTCCCGCGAACTAGTGAACTAGAAGAACGAACTAGTTCGCGACGGATCAGGACCTAGTTCGTTCGCGATCACTACGGTGAACTAAAATGCGCAAGCCTACTACAAACATCGTTTGAAGGTCCATATTTGGTTATTTCTCGAAAAGAAAAATTTTTTAAAGTAAAAGTAAAAAATAAAGAGCTAAATATAAGTATCGACAGGCTTAAACCTTGTTTTGTGGAAACATATTAAACTTTTTTTTTTTATTTTTTAACATTATAATTAATCACAGAACAGGAAGTTTAAATAAAGCCTGCTCTAGGAAGGGGGTATATAGTGCACGTTGTGACACGTTTCTTATCAAAGTAGTCAAGGACCTTGTACTTGTTCCAAATTATTAATGTAAATAATCAAGTATCCCGCGATTGAAAATTGTAGAAAAAAATAAAATTCTAGTGTGTCAAAATATTAACTTTCGATTAGAAAGTTCAAATTTAATTTTCAAATAATAACATCAAATGTTTTAATAATTAATTTAACCAAAAATAATAATAACTAAATATATAATTGTTAATTTATGTAATTATAATAAAACCAAATAGATCTTTATTACAATTGTGCTTGATCATATTTAACCAAGATCTAACTAATTAAAACTAATATTCAATAGTTACAACAATTTGTTGGAAGTCGTTTAGTTAAATAAAAATGTATTTTTTTAACAATGTTTTATTCAACTTTATATAAATTTATATAACGTAAAGGATCGTAACTACCGATCCTCTACAGTAGGTAATACTGGGTGCGGTACTTTGCCTTTTTTAATGGGGTACCTTACAAAATAAAAAGCCTATAAAAGACAAACTACCTTCATATGTATATCAGTTTTAGTTACGGTGCTAAAAGAAGAAGATGTCAGTAGAATTAAAAAAATAATTTCATAATGCCTGAGTACTCCAACGAAGAATATTATATTAATTTATGGAGAGTGTCACGGAAATGCACGAGCCGCGCGAGCGCTTTACCATTAGAGACATCGTCATCAATGGACACCTAGCAGGAGAGTATTTCAAGACGTTTACAGGAGAATTAGGGAAACTGGCAGCGTTAGAACAAGCAGAGTAAATGCAAGTCCTGCGCCAATAATCGCTGTTCAGATTGATACAAGAATACTGCAAGCAGTTGAAAATGATCCATCAATCAGTATCCCACGCTTGGCATTGCTGTTGGACATCTTTACTTGGGAAGTTTGGAGTAGAAGTAGAACGCTTCCATGCCTATCATCACACACCAGTACAGGAGCTGCTACCCAATGATTTCCCAAAAGGATGGAGTTTTGCAATTGGCTCCTTGAACGACAAATAGATGACGAGAATTTTTTCAACAACATTCTGTGGACGGATGAGTCCCAATATACCAGAGACGGTATCACTTCCACAACCTACATACGTGGGCTCAGAGCAATCTACACACAAGAAGAGCGGCATCATTTCAGCACAGATTCAGTGTCAATTTATGGGCAGGTGTGATTGGTGACGATTTCCTTGGACCTATTAGGCTTCCGTCTACTCTAAAGAGCTCCAATTACTTACATTTTTTAACAAATGATCTACAAGACTTTTTGGATGTTATTCCACTGGTACGATTGGATTCCGTGTTTTACCAACACGAAGGTGCTCCAGCTCATTACGGCCGACAAATCACAGATTGGTTAAATTCCAATTATAGCATCGCTGGATCAGAAGAAATTTACCGATACACTGGCCTGCGAGATCTCCTGATCTTACTATTATGGATTTATTTGTATGGGGACGGATGAAGGACCTTGTCTATGCAACGGCAGTAGTAACTTTGAGAGATCTACCATAAGTACCAGGATCGATGCGGCAGCAATAGAAGTAAGGCAGCAGTTGAGGAATATGAATACCAAGAGAACACTCGCCAAACGAGCTTTAGCGTACATTCAAAATGGATGTGGCCATTTTGAACATTTATGTAGAGAACCAAACTCGTTGGTGTCAAGTTTAGAACTAGTTTATTCTTCTAATATAAGTAGGTACATAAAATGTGTTGGTCATAGTTGCATGTTTCGGTTAAATTCAATATTTATGTTTCTAGTATTCAAATTTAAGTTACAGTGTGTGTATATTTTAGTTAATTCAATAGTTAAGTTGAAATTACAGCGGTTGATCTACTTAGTCTTCTGGCTGGGATCCTACAATTCGGCCATCCAACAGTTCTTCCGGCCCGGATAAACCCGATATCCTTAGCTTCATGTTGTCTGCAGAAGTTGAAGTCTTGTTAGGTCCTTCGCCGTGATATTGCTTCTCCACTAGGTATCAGTCGTTACAATTCACAGACGTAACTGTATAAGGTCCGAGAAAATGACCCTTTAACTTGAGGCCTGTGCCGAACTGGGTCCTTTTTATCATGACCATGTCACCCACTCGATATTTGTGTGCTGCTTTTGACTTTTTGTTGTACGATGCTCGGTTCTCTTCCTGAACCTTGAGTATCTGTTGTTTAGCATCAAATCTAATTTGCTCTCGCTGTTCATCAAAGCTAAAAAGTGCTTCCGCGTTTATAAGATTGAGTATTTGCTGATCTTCCTTTCTTTTCATAGGCGTTCCGATGTTCCGAAGAGTACTTCGAACGGTGTTCTATCAAGGGATCGGTGGTATGTGCTGTTTATAACTGCCTGTACGGCTGCGAGGTGATGATACCATCTCTTCTGATGTTCTTGGCATATTTTTGTCAGGACTGCAATGATGATTTGATTTAATCGCTTCACTTGACCATTTGCGCGTGGAACTCCTGTTGTTGTTAAAATTTGCTGTATCTCGTTGTCCGCGCAGTATTGTTCGAAATCGGAAGACGTGAACGCTGCTCCTTTATCGGTTATCATTCTAGTCGGATTGCCAAATGTTTGCTGTTGTAGCTGAAGCTTGCACAAAACTTCATTCGCCTCTGTGGATTTTACGGCGTATAGCCAGCAGAACTTGGTAAACCCATCGATTACTGCAAATATAAATTTATAAATTTTTGTCTGTAGTCGTCATCGGCCCAAGGTGGTCCAAATGGTATTTGAAGTGGTCCATCGTCTTTTGGAATAGATTTCAACAATCCTTCTCGTTTTCCTCGTTTTCTGTCGGCAATTTAACATGTCATACATTTCTTTAGACACTTATCGATTTTGGTTTCCAGATCTTGAATATGGTAATCTTGGCAAATTATTGGTTTCAGTTTCCTAGATGCGAAATGCCCATTTCCCTCGTGAATGTTTCTTATCAGTTGATCGGCAATATCGTCTGGAATAACGACCAAATGTCTACCATCTACGAACTTATAGACGACTCCGTTCGTTGTAGTATAGTCTTTAAAAGGTCCTGTGTGCAGCGCTTCTTGGCTCGGCTGATTTGTGTATCTCTTTCTTGTGCTTGCTTAATCCAAGAGGATACTGGTGTAATTACAAGTGTTGGTATATGATCACTCCACGTGATCATAAAGGCAATGACCAGCGAGCATATTAATTGATCAGCGGATATAATTCATGTTAGCATAAAGCAATAAATTACCTTTATGCTAGCATTGCAATTATTCGTCCGATCTACCTTTGCACCGCACATGCTACCATTGATTTGCAATATTAGCATAAAATTAGTATATAAGTTGTAAAATACATTTCATAAGCTCAGTTACAAATAAAGTTATTAAGAAAGTTATTTTCATTCTTAACATTGGTCCGTCGAGACAGTCGAACCCGTCGACTATTTAGAATACAGTCCCAGTTTCCCAGTAACCCAATATCCGCCCATTCCATTCTAATTTTCTAACAGGTTATTTTCTTGGACGAAAAATGGACTCTTTGGCAGCACAGCAGATCGAATGCTATGACGAGATGATGCGGCTGAAGCAGAATATGAAGAAAGACTCTGAAAGCAGGAAGACGAAAAACTACCTTACAACACCTCTAACTGCGCTTGAAGATCTTTGGGCGGCATTCGAGGGAAGAAATAACACTATGGAGGAGATGATGACCGTCAATCCACAGCACGAGTACTTTCAGAAGCAATACTTCAAGCTTGTGAAAGATGTCTACCTCGCCCTTCGGGAACACCTACTGCTGAAGATGGGTGAAATTTCGATTTTGGAGCAGCAAACGACTCAAACGCAGTCTGACGAGGCTGTGAAAAACTTCGAAACTACCATTCCATCAACTTCTGCAAAACAGACTAAAGGAGAGATAACTGGAGATGGTATTCAACACCTAAAGCTACTGCGAGTACAGCAAGAACATTTGCGGTTGCTTTCTCGCCTACTTGATTGTTCTGATACAATCGCACCGAACCAATCAAGATTCTTCTACCAGCAGAAACTCAACGCCATGTAAGTCTACTGGGAGAAGATATCAGCAAACTATTCTGATATTATCGCCAACCCGGACGAAGTATTCTCCGTATATCTTGAACAAAAAATATACGAGGGAATAGAAGATAAATATCAGGATGTCATAATAAAGCTGCTAGAACGTCTGGAAACTCCACAACATCAACATACTGATGTTAAGCTGCCACGTTTAACATTACCGGTGTTTGAGGGAGACTACTCTACGTGGACATCATTTTCTGACATATTTTCTCGACTTATCCATACGAATAAAAGTCTAGGAAATGCGGAGAAAATGCAGTACCTCAAAACACACGTTAAGAAGGATGCTGCAAACCTTCTTCAACATCTTTGCATTTCTGATGCAAATTACGAAGCCGCGTGGAAACTCCTCAATGATAGATACAATAATCAGAGGAAACTGATCGCAACCCAAGTACAAACCTTGCTGAATCAACCAAGATTGGATCACGAATCGGCTGTGAACATCAGGAAACTTTACGATACCACTAAGGAGTGCCTACATGCCTTAGACAATATCGGAATTGATACGACAACCTGGACTCCGATCATAGCACACATTGTCATTTAAAAACTTGAGTATGAATCCCATAAATTGTATGAACAAAACCTCGAAAAACCTCGAGATCCACCAACATACGACCAAATATACAGATTTTTGGAAACTAGATTCCAATCATTGGAATCTCTACGGGACGCTAAACGAACGGCGCCACCTTCCCAACCAAGAAACAACAAACCAGACAAATATGGA
Source organism: Beris morrisii (assembly GCA_951812415.1). Classification (NCBI taxonomy): domain Eukaryota; kingdom Metazoa; phylum Arthropoda; class Insecta; order Diptera; family Stratiomyidae; genus Beris; species Beris morrisii. Next base: position 88,825,215 of record OX638310.1, on the reverse strand, counting down.
GAAGGAAATAAACTGAAAGTGCACCATACATCAGCTAAACCTACGTGCCTTTGTTCATATTGTCAGGAAAACCACAAACTACACTCCTGCCCGAAACTGAAATCATTAGACGTTCAACGCAGAAAAGAGTTCATCAAGAAAAATAAGATTTGCTTCAATTGTCTCGGCCATCCAGCTGGGGAAAAGTGTTACAGTAAGTTTAAATGTTCCATCTGTCAACAATTGCACCACACGATGCTCCATTTGGAACAACCAAAAGACGCTAAACCAAATCCAGTAGAGGTCAACTCACATATGGCAAAACGCAGTTGCAGTGTATTATTAGCAACCGCGCTTGTAATTGCGAATGCAGCTGACGGCACAAAGAAGTATCTACGCGCTCTTATAGACCAGGGCTCCCAAGGGTCATTCATTACTGAAGAAACAGCCCAGTTACTCGCCTTACCGAAGACAAAGGAACACGCAGAAATCTCTGGTCTAGGACTAACAAAAGCAGGAACAACACGATGTAAAATTCATCTGCAGTTGGAACCGAGATTTCCATCTAAGTTTACACTAAACCTGATGGCATACGTATTGCCGAAACTGACTAAATTCCTACCTGACAAGGATAAATTTTGGCAGAACAATATGATAGCAGATCCAACTTATGGTACTCCAGGTCCAATAGACATGCTATTGGGTGCTGACGTATATTCATCGATAATACAAGATGGTCTACAAAATATTCAACCATCAATTGTGGCCCAAAATACAGCGTTTGGATGGATCTTCTCTGGAAACACGGATTGCCTTCCATCAAAACAAATTAACATAACGAGCATGGTGTCCAATATCGAACTTAACGACATTATGAAAAAATTCTGGACCTTGGAAGAGGTGACCACAATCACCACACCATCCGAAGAAGAGCAACAATGCGAAGAACACTTTGAAAAAACACACACACGTAAAAGGGATGGAACTTACACAGTACGAATTCCATTCAATAAGAATCACGAAGAACTAGGCAACTCAAGACAGAAGGCTCTTGCGAGATTACTTCAAATCGAAAGGCGTTTCGAATCCGACAAAAAACTGGAAACATCCTACAAGGAATTCATGAAGGACTACCTCCACAGGAAACACATGATGCCAGTAACTCTACCATCGAATGACGGCTATTATATACCCCACCATGCAGTACTGAAGGAAGACAGCACCACGACGAAACTCCGTGTTGTTTTCGATGCCTCCATGAAGTCCAGCAGCGGACAGAGCCTCAATGATATTACACATATAGGTCCAAAACTACAAAATAACCTGTCTGAAATATTATTACGATGGCGCCTTCATCGATATGTACTTACTGCCGATATTGAGAAAATGTATCGGCAGATACAGATCAACCCCCCTGATCAAAAATTCCACAAAATACTTTGGAGGTTCTCCACTAAGGAACCCATAAAGGAATACTACTTGACGACCGTCACTTACGGAACAGCGTCTGCCCCGTTTTTAGCCCTAAAAACGATGCGGCAGTTAGCGAAAGACGAGAAAAATACATTTCCAAATGCATCTCAGATCCTCATAAACGACTTTTATGTGGATGATCTGATGACTGGAACAAACACGCTGCGTGAAGCAAAACAACTCCACCAGGACTTCATAAAACTTCTTAACAAGGGAGGTTTTAAACTACGGAAGTGGACGAGTAACCAGACTACACTAATAGCCGATTTACCTGAAGATCTGGTTGGCGCAGAAATACGAGAGATACATGATAGCAACCCCATCAAAACGTTGGGCATAAACTGGCTGCCAGGAAATGATATGTTCCAGTTTCGTATCAATTTGACTGACCGAACGCCTACAAAGCGCACTATCTTATCAACAAGCGATCTATCTTCAGACGCATTTATCGCGGCTTACAAACGATTTGTTTCAAGAAGAGGATTATGCACGGACATCTACAGCGACTGCGGAACCAATTTCGTCGGAGCAAATAAAGAGATGAACAAACAATTCGAGGCTGCCGTGCAACAATCTCTAGAAGCAGCAAGGCCATATCTAATCAATACTGGCACACAATGGCACTTTAATCCACCTGCAGCACCTCACTTTGGTGGCCTGTGTGAAGCTGGAGTAAAATCTGTCAAACACCACTTAAAACGAATTATTGGAGATACCTTGCTCACGTACGAAGAACTTGCGACTACATTATGCCAGATTGAAGCATGCTTAAACTCAAGACCACTGTGTCCACTCACATCAGATCCAAATGATCTCATGGTACTAACTCCTGGGCACTTTCTGGTTGGATCGGCACTGAATGCACCTCCAGAACCTATTTCCTTCGACACACCGTTGCACAGTATTACTAGATGGAAACTAGTGAATAAACTGAAACAAGACTTTTGGCGTGCTTGGTCAACCGAATATCTCTCACGATTACAACAACGTCCAAAATGGCAAAATCCACAGGAGAACCTAAAGAATGGTGACCTAGTAATTGTTAAGGAGCCAAATACACCGCCTACCAAGTGCCCTATGGCGCGGATTATTGAAACGCATCCCGGGACAGATGGACTAGTAAGAGTTGCTACTGTTCAAACCACAGGAGGAATTCTGAAGAGACCCATTGCAAAGCTTTGCAAACTTCCCGTGGACATCGCTATCCAAAAGGAAACCACGCCAGGAGACCTCGAACCAGATCTTATGGAGATAAATAAAGTTGTGCCGCCGCTACAAAATCCGCTAAGTATACCAAAGGAAAGCAGCGTAAAACGACCGAAACTACGGATTGCACCAACCAACATTCCACCACGGAAACAAGCAAAACCTTCAAACTTGGTGTCATCCCTATTACTGTTAAATTGCGTGCTACCGATATTAAGCACGAACTTGCAAGGCGACCATATCCTACCAACTGCTACTTCCATCACTGACATCAAGATCACAACATTTACGCACAACCCTGGTCTATACTTTGAAAACGTGGGAAGAATAAACATAATCAATAATGAATGGTCTACGATAATATACCTAAATCTAACGGGATACTACGAACAACTCCACGGATTCACCACTTGTGTGGAAAAACTAGAGAAATTGTGTGGTCAGATGACCACCTTCAACTATTACTGTCAATCGATCCTGATTGAATTTCAACATAACTACGAAGAAATACTCAACAACGACATCCTTCTACATAATCGGGTCGATGATACTCAACATAGAATTAAACGAGCCCCGTTAAACATCATAGGTTCTATACAAAGCAGTCTCTTTGGCCTATTGGATCAGGATTATGCCACACATATAGAAGGAGAACTCCAAAAGGTCCAACAAAATGAGAAATATCTGTTGCAGCTGGCCCAGAATCAAACTTCAATCTTCGATGGAACTGTTAACATATTTCGGAAGTCAATACATGACATAGAGGATCAATTTAAGGTGTTTGAACAACACATGGCCAATAGCATCCACGCACTGTCAAAAGAAATCAAAAGCCAAGAGCTGAGACAAACATTTTCCCTAATGACCGAATATGTCACGCTGATCATGAACAAGTTCGAGAAAGATCAAAAAAAACTAATCGAGTTAATTGTTACTGCAAATGATGGAAAACTCAGTCCGTTCCTAATAACGCCAGTACAATTATTGAAACAGATACAAATCATTCGGCATCATATACCAACGTCTCTATTAATTCTTGGAGAAAAAGATAGTAAACCACTGCTATCCTTTTATTGGCTAACAACAGTTCAAAGTCGACTGGTAAACAAAATTATTATCTTCAAAATGACCGTCCCACTCTTGAACGATGAAATATTTCAAATTTTCAAACTACACCCAGCACCAACTACATATGGAGGTGAGCTCATATTTATCGAACCATCCAGTGAGTTTATCGCTGTAAACCTTCACCGGGACTCATATTATCCATTATCAAGGATTGATCTAGAGCAATGTTCTGAGCGAGAATCTCAGAAATTCATTTGTAAACAGGATCATCCTATATATCGAGAAACCTCTCATGGAAACCAATGTGAAATTGGCTTATTAAACCACAAGCCAATTACAAAGCTACGATGTACTATTCGAACTACCAGAGCCGTATTATATTTTCACCAACTTCAAGACGCCAACAAATGGATATTCTTTACACCAAACGAAACTGTAATCACATCTGTATGCAACCATAAACCATTCACACAACAGCTACAAGGCAGCGGAATTTTGGCATTAGGTCCGAACTGTGAGATCAAAACCTCATCCGTTCTTCTTAGATCACAAACATCATTCACAGCGAGCATGGACAAGTCATTTCTTCCACCCAGGAATCTAGCATCCATATTGATGAACGTTGATGGTTCACCTGCAACTAAACTGTCTTTCTCAGACACACTCAACACCCAGGAGCTGGATAGGATTAAGACTTCATCTCCGACCTTACAACTTCCAGAGGATCTAAATATACACCACGTGCATCACTACATCGTGAACTACTTGATAGTTGCTCTGATATTAGGAATCACAGTGTACATAATCTACACTAAAAAGGTCTAAAACAGCAAATTTCACCGTAAAACCCATCACTCCGATACCAGCAAAAGATCCATACTACGCATTGCTCCCGGGGAGGATGATCACTCCACGTGATCATAAAGGCAATGACCAGCGAGCATATTAATTGATCAGCGGATATAATTCATGTTAGCATAAAGCAATAAATTACCTTTATGCTAGCATTGCAATTATTCGTCCGATCTACCTTTGCACCGCACATGCTACCATTGATTTGCAATATTAGCATAAAATTAGTATATAAGTTGTAAAATACATTTCATAAGCTCAGTTACAAATAAAGTTATTAAGAAAGTTATTTTCATTCTTAACAGTATACGACTTAGAGCGTCAACGTGCTTCAGTTTATTTCCAGCTCTGTGTTCTATCTTGTAGTCGCAGATTTGAATTAAAATTGCCCAGCGTGCAATCATTGGTGACATGTCTGGCTTCGACATGGCTTGTTGAAAGGCTTTGCAGTCTGTTACGATCGTAAACGGGATTCCTATGAAGTAAACCCTAAATTTTTTCAGAGCCTCAATTACTGCCAAGACTTTCAACATGTAACTTGTGTATTTTTTTTCCGTTTCAGTAGTCTTGCGACTAATATAGTAAATAGGATACCATTTCTGGTCTTCAGCTTTCTGAAGTATTATTGCTCCGAGTCCGTACATGCAAGCATCCGTGTGCATTTCAGTCGGTGAATTGTAGTTAAACAAATGTAATACAGGTTCTTTTGTTAGAGCATCTTCGAGGTCCTGGAATGCTGCCTTTTCCCTTTCTCCAAAGATGAATTTTCTATCTTTTCTTAATAGTTCTGTAAGTGGATGTGCTATTAAACTGTAGTTGCAAATAAATTTCCGGAAATATCCGCTAACTCCGAGGAAACTCTGCAGTCTTTTCGGCGTGTTCGGCTCTGAAAATGTCTGTACTGCCTCAATTTTTTTTTCTGATAACCTGATGATGCCTGACGTTGAAAAAATTGGCATTTTCTCCAGTTTATCGTAAATCCTCCTAATGATGCTACTGATAAGACTTTTTCCAATTTTTCTAGTCCCTCCATTTCGTTTACTGATGGAATAATAATATCGTCCATATATAGAAAAATGACCCGTTGAAGTAAGAGGACTTTAAATACTGTGTTAATATAGCGTTGGAAGGAACATGGTGAGTTGCACAGTCCAAATGGTGTGCGATTAAATTCAAAAAATCCAAGATGACAGGAGAATGCGGTATATTTTCTTGAGTTTGCCTCCACCGGAACGTGAAAGGAACCGTTCTTCAGATCGAGCGTTGAGTAAATCTTTGCTGATTGTAAGGCATCTATTTGCTCTTCCATATTGGGGATGGGAAAGTGTTCCTTGATTATTCTTTGATTGAGTGTACGATAGTCCACGCAAAGTCTTGGAGATCCATCTTTCTTTTTGATTAGAACTATCGGACTCATGTAATTTCACCGGCTTGGAGATATAGTTCCCTGCGAAAGCCATTCCTTAATTTGACTCTCAACTATATTTTCTTTCCAATGGTGCAAGTATGTTGGGTTGGCGTACAACCGGTTCGTCATTGTGAAGAATGATCGAAGTCTCAATGTCGACCTCTGGTTTAGGATTTGGGCGGTATTCAGATATCAGCTCTCTTATTTTTGACGGTAGGTGTTCCAAGTCTTCATCAACTTGAATCGACATAATTTCTTGCAGGGCAATAGTTTCAGGTGTTTTTTTCTGAACTCAGAACTAATTGTAACATTAGCCTGGCTTAAAAATTCTTTCCCAAGAATCAACTTAATAGGTATCAACGACGTGCAAAATACTTTCATACGACTGTCCGTCGAGCAGAAGGCTAAAAATTGCAAAACCTTTTGTTAAAACTTTCTTATTACCCAATCCAATGAGTGTTGCGACGCGAGTTGTGAGCTGCGGTTGGGTGTCTAATGAAAACAATAAATCTTCGCGTATTAAATTCAGGTGACTTCCCGTGTCTATCAATCCTAGTGTTTTTGTTGAGTTCAACGTTAACTCCTTGTACATTGATGGAATTCCAATTGATTTTTGTTGGCAAATGGCGATTTCGGCAGTTGGTGACATAGATATGTTTTCTTCGCGAACGGCAATTTGAATAAGTGGCTGAGAAGAAATTTGTGAGTTTCTGGGCTTTGAGAAATTTGCAGATATATGACCTGTTTCTTTGCAATTATTGCATATGAGGCTTTTCAGACGACATACCTCCTCCGAATGTCCAAATTTTCGACAATAATTTAATTTTATTGACCAACGAGTGTTGTTTTCATCTACAGCTGGTTGCTTTTTATTTTCAGTGTGGCTGACATTTTTGTACTATGTACCAGGAGTTTTATTGGCATTAACCTCTTTAACACTAAACCTACCGATACTTCATGTATACCTATTCCTACCACAGCGGGTCAAGTGACCCGTCTTTAAAATGTTATATATATTACTATGTATAGCGAAAAATGTAGCACAATTTGGTACATGAATAAAACAATTTTTTTAACGATTCAATTTTTTAACGATTCAAAAATGTTTATTTATTAAATTTAAAAAACACAAAAATAATACAAGAAAAAAATTAAATATTCTTCAATTGAATCCTAAATTTAGAAAATAAATAAATAATATGCTAACTTTATTCATGTCCACGGCATATTTTGCAAATTATTGGGTTCTCGAAGGCACATTTTCCACACACATATTTGTTGCATTTGAAACAGATTTTTGTAGTTTTGTTTTCTTTGCAAAAACTAAAAACTAAAAAATATTTGGCACCTTTTTCGCATTTGCACACGAGAAACCGAATTTGAATTTGTTGACGTTTTCTGTACAATTTCTTTTTCTTCCTGTTGCTCAATTTGAAAATCTTCAGCAAGTTCTTCAGATAATTGGAATAAAAATTGTTGTCTAGAAATTTTTTCGCCGGTTGTTTCTCTGTATAAAACCCATGAATTGATTCCAGCCAGGTCAATAATATTGAAGAAAACCTGCGCAGGCCATCTTTGCGATTTCGATTTCACGGAGTATTTTCTTGCCATTTGATCCGTCATGTCTACACCGTATGTTGAGGGTCAACAGAGTAGATAGGAAGTGGATCAGTTGGTTAACAACATATGAACTGATTCACTTCTTACGCAACAACTGCATAATACTGCATATCACCAATTGTCATGTACTCGCATAAATATTGCAATTTGATGGTAAGCAGTATTATGGCCCAGTTTTTTGTGTACTAATTAATAGTGACAATATAGCAATTAACATTACGCAATAATTCTAGCATAATTTTACTTTAGCAATAACAATAATATTACTAAGCAATAATTATGTACATAAGATGACCAATAATATAAGTTAAAGTTAGTGTAATAAAATCATATGAACAGCAGCCTCTTTTCACTCAGTCGCAAACACAGTGCAATACTGTGTCTTTAAACATTGGTCCGTCGAGCACTAGGCGAACAAGCCAGAAATTTTCTGTGCGCGGCAGCACAGATCACCTAGCGAAGAAACCACGAAGCGTGTATTGGATTACACCACTAACAGCAGCAGAAGTTCAACACTTGTCAACAAATCTGTACTTACAATACAGTAGGAGAATAGGCGATATCATGGAGAAGATCGCCCAAGACCAGAAAGGAGTTGGAGATCTTGCCCAAATCCTCATCAGAAACTACGGAAAAGATGCAGAGTCCAGAAAAACCAGAGAGTATCTGGAGAAGAGGCTCTCGGATCTTATTAAATATTTCAAGGAATTCGACGCCAATCATCGAATTGCCTTGAAGTATGAAGAGCAGCATGCAACTCATGAATATTTCATCAATAAATATTATGAGACCATGAGAGATGTAATGTCGAGAACCATAGCGGACATCCAGAATAGGATGGCAGCAATCGAGGGTGCATCCAGAGACGAGGAGCGCACCAATCAACAACCAGCAAAGGATTCTATCAACGCAGGAGGTCACTTTAAAGCTGAGGACAACACTAAACAAAGGCCAAGCGGAGATACAACTAGACCAGATCGCGAAGGAGTTGCATCCAATATCCCAGAGGTGGTGAGTGTTGTGCAGCGAAAACTAAAAGTGAAAACCCAATCGTTCATAAGACTCGTTGAAAGTATAAAAATCGAGTTAGCAGAAAATAGACCCAGAACATTCTTCAAAATGAGAGTTGAGGCAATGACAAAGTACTGGGATAGTCTCGTCGAATCATTTGAAGAAGTAGCAGTCGAAAGAGATTGGGATGAAAACAGTTCAGAATTTCAGACATTGGAGAATCTTTTTTACGAAACGTCAATCAACCTTCAAAACAAAATGGATTCAAAGCCTGCACTGTCTACATCCGAAGAACTAAGGCTTCCCAGATTGAACATTCCGTCATTCAATGGTGAGTACAAAAATTGGCAATCATTTCACGATTTATTTAAGTCAATAGTACTGGAAAACACTAGTTTGAGCCCAGCAAGGAAAATGCAATATCTCAAAGCGAATGTAAATGGAGAAGCTGCTACGTTGATTCGCCATCTGCAAGTAACAGACGCAAACTTTAATGCAGGGTGGAAAATTCTCGAGGAAAGGTACGCTAATCCACGTATTCTGGTCTCTATTCAGTTACAAACCTTACTAACACAACAAGTGATAGTGAATGAATCATCAACGGCTATTAAGCGCCTGCACGATACCACAGTTGAATGTTCTCATGCTTTACAAAATTTGGGCATTGAAACCAGCACATGGAGTCCAATGATCGTCCACATAATTACACAAAAAATGGATAAGGAGACTCACAAGTTATATGAGCAATCATTAGTTTCATCAAAGGAAATTCAGTCACTGGAAAGTACACTCAAATTTCTCGAAAGCAGATTCCAAGCTTTAGAAGCAATAGGGGAAAAACATTTCAACAAGAAAGACGCAGGATCTACAAGCACAACATACCAAAGGACGAAGGAACCGCCGACAAGAACATTTAAAACGTATCACACATCTACAAATACTGAGTGTCCATTGTGTCATGACAAACATCCACTATTCAAATGCGGAAAATATTCAGAATTGTCGGTATCCAAGCGTTTCAACGTTGTGAAGGAGCATAAATTATGCAGAAATTGTCTAACAGCTGGTCATGTTGCACGAGTATGCCGAAGTAAAAATCACTGTAAAAATTGTAAAAGTTTACTTCATACAACACTCCATGACACTAATGCCGACAATAATCATCAAGACGAGAAACCAGCAAAACAACAATCAAAGGACGAAGAAGTTCAGTCACTTACAACAAGCAATGTGATCCAAAATACCGTCATATTGGCTACGGCATTATTTAAAACGATATCCAACAATGGTAAAGAAGAATTGTTGAGAGCTCTCATTGATCAAGGGTCTCAAGCGTCATTTGTTACCGAAGATGTTGTCCAACGGCTTGGACTTAAACGCACAAAAGTACATGCCACAATCACTGGATTAGGAGCAGCATCGGCTGGAGTAGCAAAATTCAGCGTACAACTCATTATACGGCCAAGATTCCCATCTAAGTTCGAAGTCACAATCACGGCATTGGTATTATCGAAGTTAACAAACATAGTGCCACTCGAGCAGCCATCAAAAAATGTGATCAACCATATCAGAAAGGTAGTACTGGCAGATCCAACATTTGACGTTCCTGGTCCAATAGACGTAGTACTTGGAGCAGACGTGTTTCCAAGTTTAATATTAAATGGAATAATAAAAGGTGGATTCAATAGTCCAGTAGCACAACGTACTGAACTGGGATGGATAATCTCTGGACGTACTAATCCGTCGACTCAACCTCACATCAACTGCTTCATAACACAAACAACCGATGAAGGTGATCTTAAGAAGTTTTGGGAACTAGAAGATTTGACACCGGAAAGGCAAGCAACAGAAGCAGAACAGGAATGTGAACGATACTATGACATCACAACAAAAAGATCTCGAAATGGAAGATATACGGTTCGGATCCCATACAACGATAACATGGTACAAACCCAACTCGGATCTTCAAGAGGAAAAGCATACGCACGACTGTGTCAGATGGAAAGAAAATTTTCAAAAGATCATAAACTTGCGGAAGAATACAAAAAATTTATGGCAGAGTATTTACGACTAGGCCACATGAAACCCATAGAAATCTGCACTAGGAAAGAAGACGATGTACAATCATACTACATTCCGCACCACGCAGTAGTTAATGAAAGCAGTTCAACCACAAAACTCAGGGTGGTATTTGATGCATCAGCAAAAAGCAGCAATGGAATCAGCCTCAACGAAAAGATGCACACCGGTCCAGCTTTACAGCAAACCTTAATCTCAATTATGATGAGATGGAGAAAGCATCGCATTGCCTTTTCCGCAGATATTGAAAAAATGTATCGCCAGATCATCATAGACGAGAGAGATCAACACTTTCAAAGGATACTCTGGAGAACAAATGAAAGCCAACCCGTCCAGGAGTATAAATTGACAACTGTAACGTATGGAACACGATCAGCACCATATCTTGCAGTGAAAACTTTACAAAGATTAGCGAAGGATGAACAAAATCTGTACCCAAAAGGATCGAAGACAGCTTTTCGAGATTTCTACGAGGATGATTTAATCTCGGGTGCCGATACTGTGGAAGAAGCTCTTCAAACTCAAGAAGAGATCATAATGTTGTTGAAAGGAGGAGGATTTTCTATACGAAAATGGGCAAGTAGCAACAAATCACTACTAAATCACTTGCCAGAAGATTACGTGAATATCTCGCCAAAGAAAATTGATGTGGATGAAACCATTAAAACATTGGGATTACATTGGAATCCAGCATCAGATAAATTTGAATTTAAGGTCAGCCTCGAAGAATCCAATCCAAGTTATACGAAAAGACAACTTTTGTCAGATATATCGAAGCTATACGATCCTCTTGGATGGTTGGCTCCCATCATCATTCAGGCAAAAATAATGTTTCAAAAAATATGGTTGACAGACATCATGTGGGATGAACGAATTCCAGAGAATATCAACGCAAGGTGGTTAGAATTCAGGAAAGAACTACCCAGAATAGAAAACATCAAACTCAGTAGATGGAATCAATACAGACCTAGCCGAAAGTGTGAGCTTCATGGATTTGCAGATGCCTCAGAAAATGCATATGGAGCTGTGGTATATTCCAAAGTATGGACAGAACAAAACGGAGTTGAGATTACTTTACTAGCAGCCAAAACGAAGGTTGCACCAACAAAAAAGAAGATTTCCATTCCAAGGTTGGAATTATGTGCGGCAGTGCTACTGTCCCATTTATTGAAACAAGTCAAAACTGCAATGGAGCTACACAATGCGGAAATGTTTGCATATACTGATTCGACAGTGGTTTTAGCATGGATTCGTAAAGAACCAAATAAATGGAAGACGTTTGTGGCAAATCGGGTGGCAGAAATTCAGTCTATCATCGAAGCACCAAAGTGGTATCATGTTCGGACGACAGCGCATCAAGAGGAATCAGTCCAGCTGCCTTGGAAGACTATTTACTATGGTAGAATGGACCAGAATGGCTACGAAGCAGTAAACCACAGAAGAGTATGGAGAAGATCGAAACAACATTGGAAATGAGGAAAGTAAGTGCACTCACGTCAAAAATACAAGTAATAAAAGAAGAGCCGGAATTACTATCACGATATTCGAACTTCGAAAAATTCATTCGAATAATATCGTACTGTAAGCGATTTATAAGACACACAAAACTAGCCGCAAGCGAAAGAAAATATTAACCACTTAGTTTGGTCGAAATTGAAGAGTCGAAAGAAGTTATAATAAGGCTCACACAATCGTATTACTTCAGCGAAGAAGTAAGAAGATTAAAACAGAACAAATCAGTCAGTAAGGATAGCAAGTTACTACCTCTTGCTCCTTTTTTGGACGAAAAAGGAATGCTAAGAGTAGGTGGTAGACTACATCACGCAACCTTACAGTACAACACAAGACATCCGATTATTATACCGTGTAAGAGTTCTTTGACAACAATGATCATCAGATGGGCTCACCTGAAGACGCTACATGGCGAGAATACTTTGACGCTATCACACATAAGGAATGAATACTGGATAGTTAAAGGATATCTTTCAGTAAAGCAGATTCTCAACAAATGCATCATATGCAGACGCCAAAAAGGAAAGACGATGACTCAATTTATGGGTAATTTACCTACGTCCAGAGTGCAGATAACGAGAGCATTTACAAACACTGGAGTATATTATGCAGGCCCGATTCACATAAGAACAACAAAAGGAAGGGGACAGAGATCATATAAAGGATACATATCTGTATTCATCTGTCTATCTACAAAAGCAATTCATTTGGAGGCTGTAAGTGATCTTACGGCACAAACATTTCTTGCTGCATATAAACGCTTCACGGGAAGAAGAGGCAATGTAGCGAATATCTACAGCGACAACGGGACGAACTTTGTGTTGGCGAACAAAATTTTGACATCCTATTCGCAGGATGAAATGAAAGAATACACCTCAGAACTTTGTTCTGAGATGGTAAAAAATGGGACCCAATGGCACTTCTCGCCTGCTGCAGCACCACACTTCGGTGGATTGTGGGAAGCTGGTGTAAAATCGGTCAAATACCATTTAAAGAGAGTTATTGGTGAACACAAGCTGACCTTTGAAGAAATCCAAACACTATTAGTTCAAATCGAGGCATGTCTGAACTCAAGACATTTTTGTCCACTGACGGAGGATCCAGAGGATATCGATATTCTAACTCCAGGCCATTTCTTGATCGGAGCTGCACTTACCGCGCCGCCAGCAAAGGATTTGACACACAAACAAAATAATTTACTGACAAGGTGGCAGCTTCTGGATAGAATGACACAAGACTTCTGGAAAAAGTGGAATGCAGAATATTTACGCAGACTTCAGCAGAGACCAAAATGGGTCATGAAAGAAAAACAGATCAACAAAGGTGAAATCGTTCTTATTAAAGATGAAAATCTACCACCAACCAAATGGATATTAGGAAGAATAATCGAAACCCATCCTGGAACAGACGGCCTCACACGAGTGGTTACAATAAAAACGAAAAATAACGTAATCAAAAGGCCGATAACGAAGATCTGTCTTTTACCTGTCTCTGAAAACTACGAAAAGGAAATCATACAAATAAGGGATACTCAAGCATTGACAAGCGTTTTGCAGCCAGCAAGCTCGGCTAAAATTACACGTACTACATGCGGCGAAAGGGATACCGGTAATAAGCCAACGAAGCGCAAGGCATCTGAGGAAGAATTCAAGGTGGCGGTAAAACATGCCAGAATGGTTATCACTTCCAGCAAGCGAAAGTCAACGCGTATTAAGCCAGTTCAAGGATATAGGACATTGATACCGGAGATGTTAAACAAGAGACCTTACGAAGATCAGTATCAAGATAGGAAAAGATCCAAAAGAGTGCCAATGAAGAGATCAGACAACCGCTGGGGAGGATAAATCCTATATTATATTTACTTCTCATGTGGTTACTAAAACTTGGAAGAAGTGCAGAACAACCTGAAGAACTAACACCATACAGTGTTACACCATTCAGTTCAAACCCAGGAATCTTCTTTGAAAAATTGACACAGGTCAACATGGTTGTCGATGAGTGGAAGTTAATTGTGTTCATTGACTTACTACCATTACAGTATGAGAAATTCAACCTGCGGACTCGACTTAAGAAACTACAAGACCTATGTAGCAGCGGAGTAACTACCATGGATTGCGAACTCTTATTAAAACAGTTAACATGGCAATTGGAAGAGGTCGAAGTCAACAATGAAATGCTATACACCCATAACAACGGAGGTCCGAGAAGTAAAAGATCACCATTTGATATTGTTGGAACGATAGCAAACAATCTGTTTAGTGTGCTTGATCACGAAGATGCAAAGAAATATGATGAACATATCCTAAAGATGAGGAATAACGAGGCTCATCTATTGCAACTATTAAAAAATCAGACGTCAATATTAGAGGCGACTGGCAATATCATCCAAAGAAACAGGGAACAAACGATTGATCGCCTTCAGGCAATAGAGGCACATATACAGGACATTCAGAGTCAAGTTACTGGGGATCAGGATAGACATCAAATGCTGTTCACTCTTATGGCATACACAATGATGACAATCTCAAATTATCGACATTTACAAAGTGCAGTGATGAATGTTGTAGCCAATACACAGGCTGGAAAACTAAGCCCACTTCTACTAACGCCAACACAATTAGAAGAACAACTACGGATAATACGAGAGAATATACCACCGAACACAGTCCTACCTGGGGATAACGAAGAAGGCAACTCGCTGCTGATGATCTACAAACTGATGACAGCAAAAGTTCGGATCACAAGTACAAACGTAGTCGTAGATATAAAAATTCCATTATATCTTAATACTCAAATGGAGCTGTTCCATGTCGTCCCAGTCCCAACTAAACATGGAGACAAATATGCAGTTATTCGTCCAGAAGCAGAGTACATCATTGTAAACCTTCATCGAGACGAGTACTATCCCATATCCATAACCGAATTACAAGGCTGTACTACCCTGGGAGATAGCACAATCTGCAAGCAACAGCATCCAATTTACACCCTTCAATCAAACATAAGCAACTGCGAGATGAATTTGCTTCGACACAGCAAGATATTAGCACCATCATGTCGAATATACCAAGTTGAACCCTCAAAGACTTGGATCCAGCTTCACACAGCCAATTCATGGATCTTCGTATTAGACGAAGAATATGGATTTAATATAATCTGCGGAAAGAAAGTGGTAGCAGGACAATTGTCAGGGAGCGGCATTTTACAACTTCAACCAAAAGGCACGATAAAGCTGTCAGAGTTGACGTTACGATCGCAAGGTGCAGGAGTTGGAGAAATTCATGCATCATTTATTCCATCGACAAATCTATCACATCAACTTACCCAACAGATCAATACCAGCAACTACCAAGTGAAGAGTGCTAGCAACGACAACAGTGGGGAGAATATCATCAACCTAAATAAAGCAATCAAAGATCTCCAAGATGAGGAAAACAACCCTGAAGAGCTGGACGTGCATGACATCCACCACTATTCAATCAGTTATGGCATACTCCTAATCCTAATTACAGTCAGCATCTTTATCGGACTACGAAAATTGAGGAAACGACAAAAGGCCACAACTTGTCGCAAAAACCCACAATTCCTGCCAAGAACGAAAAAGTCTGAGTTCGTAGTAGAAATGGACGATCTCAGCACAACCGGGGAGCATGTTGAGGGCCAACAGAGTAGATAGGAAGTGGATCAGTTGGTTAACAACATATGAACTAATTCACTTCTTACGCAACAACTGCATAATACTGCATATCACCAATTGTCATGTACTCGCATAAATATTGCAATTTGATGGTAAGCAGTATTCTGGCCCAGTTTTTTGTGTACTAATTAATAGTGACAATATAGCAATTAACATTACGCAATAATTCTAGCATAATTTTACTTTAGCAATAACAATAATATTACTAAGCAATAATTATGTATATAAGATGACCAATAATATAAGTTAAAGTTAGTGTAATAACATCATATGAACAGCAACCTCTTTTCACTCAGTCGCAAACACAGTGCAATACTGTGTCTTTAAACACCGTATTTAGTACTATTGTAGAATCTGATCGTTTCAGGTATACGCTTACCGTTACACATAAATCTTTTCACGGGTCAAATGACCCGTTGCTGTAGTTAGGGCAGATTACATATATTTCTCGGAACAACAATTAACAAGAAAGGAGTAAATATTGAAAAATACATTCGATGTATTTTTTTAATAAAAGTAGTAAAGGTAAATGGCGATGCGATAATGTTATTTACAAGAAATTCTGACAAAAAGTTTAAAATGGGTCATTTGACCCGCCGTGGTAGGTTTTGTGTTAAATTGTTCGTACAATTTTAATTTACTTTTAAAGTGTTCCAACGAGCTTGCACCGTAAAGTAACACCTTATTTTCGGGTTTATCTCTTATTCATATACTGAATAAATGCATCGTCATCCACAAAGCTTGCTGCAGCCAATTCCATCATCCGCAGTACATACTGTAAGTAGCTCTCTTCAGAGCGTTTATATTCATTTGATAACGCTTTATGAACTTCCATGCTGTTAAGTTTTCGTTCGAATTCGCTTAAGAGCAAGGTTTCAAAACCAAGATTTGAGACATTTTACCTTCATAAGAGTACTTGCGGTTTCGTTCAGCATCCGTTTACCGTATAACAGCTTATGTATATCGGACCAGTTGGCAACAGTCGCAAGTTCCTCAAAATCGCGAAGCCATTTCGAAGCGCACATTAAATCATCTCCAGAAAATTGAGAAATACCTGCCTCCATATCTTCAAAGCCAAAAACCGTCATATTTTGTTTTGTCTTGTGCAATGTTAAATGTCCAGCATCCAAATCATCGTCAGACCCGGACGACTGTTCCTCTGCGGCCATGAGCCTTTGGATAAGTTCGTCCGTTTGTCTCTAAGCCTTTTTTCTGTAGTGCCGACTCAATGTTTTTCGTGCTCATTTTTATACTCTAGATGAAATCATATAGAGTATTATAAGTTTAATCCAGCCCAAAAGTTTGTAACGCATAGAACCAAGCCTCGGACGAAAAAAGTTATATATTATTTTTTGTTTATTTGTGGCCAAAAACCTCAAATCCGCTTGACGTCCGTCCGTCCGTCCGTCCGTCTGTCCGTGAACACGATAACTCAAGAACGCCTTCACCTAGGATCTTGAAATTTTGAATCTGGATGTTTGGTTGAATTTGTAAGGCTAAGTTTGTTAACGGGCAAAATCGTCCTACTCCTTCGGGTAGCTGCCATACAAAATGTCCTTAAAACATGTGTTCAAGATTATTGGTCGATAACTTCAGAAGGGCTTAAGCTACGATATTGAAATTTTGTCTGTATTATTTTGCCAATAGTTGAAGGTAAATATATGATTATGAAAAAAATCCTGTTAGTCCTTCGTGTAGCTGCCATACAAATATCCTGTCAAAATGTATTCACTTAATTTACGAAACTCACTATAACTCAAGTAATCTTTTAGCTACGAATTCGGAATTTTTGTACAAATTAGTTTTGAGTGAAAAGAAAGTTCGACTTTACTAGTCAGCGAAATCCTTTTACTCCTTCTGGTAGCTGCCATACAAAATATCCTTAAAACACGTGTTTAGGAATATTGGCCGATAACTTCAGAAGAGTTTAAGTTACGACTTTGAAATTTTGTATGTGTTATTTTTCCAATAGTTGGAGCTAAATATATGATTATGAAGAAAATCCTGTTAGTCCTTCGTGTAGCTGCCATACAAATATCCTGTCAAAACGTCTTCACTTAATTTACGGAACTTACTATAACTCACGTAATCTTTTAGCTATGAATTGGAAATTTTGTACAAATTAGTTTTGAGTAAAAACGAAGTTCGAGTTTACTAATCAGCAAAATCCTTTTACTCCTTCTGGTAGCTGCCATACAAAATGTCCTTAAGACACGTGTTCAACAATATTTTTCGATAACTTTTGAACGCTTGAAGCTACGAATTTGAAATTTTGTACACGTTCATTTTTAAATGGTTACAAGGAAAAGGATAAATATGTAAGAAATTGAGTGAGTCCTTCCTGCACCTCTCATGTGAAAGTCCTTCAAAAAGGACATTTTTTTTCGATGACTTACCCAGTTCAAGATATGAAATTAAACACTGAATATTGTTTTTTAGGTTTGAGTAGCAATCTAGTGGCAGTCCTTAATAAAGGACATTCAACATGCACACACGTAATTCTACTTTATCTCCAACTACAATATAAATCGGAGTTCAGTATTCATCT
Source organism: Beris morrisii (assembly GCA_951812415.1). NCBI lineage: Eukaryota > Metazoa > Arthropoda > Insecta > Diptera > Stratiomyidae > Beris > Beris morrisii. The sequence goes on along the minus strand of OX638310.1, from coordinate 88,806,765 downwards.
AGAGTATTATACGATTGGCTTGCAGCCGATCGTGACTGCAGTATGTTCTTAATTTTTTTTCTCCTTTTCTTGCATTTCGTTCGTATCGCTATTATTATTTTGACTTACCCCTGTTGTGAATATTCTCTACAAATGTCTATAGTATGATTTTTATAGTCCTTTTATACATTGTAACGCACTTTGAGTTACAACTGTAACTGTTCGTGCACACGTCTTAATAGTTAACCTCACGGTAAATACAATGTTATAGCCACTATCACCCACTTGGACATTTTTTTTTGATTTGCGATGTTGAGCCCTCAAATGTAGAGAACCAAACTCGTTGGTGACAAGTTTAGAACTAGTTTATTCTTCTAATATAAGTAGGTACATAAAATGTGTTGGGTTAATTCAATTGTTACGTTTTACATTAGTGTGTGCATGTTTCGGTTAAATTCAATATTTATGTTTCTAGTATTCAAATTTAAGTTACAGTGTGTGTATATTTTAGTTAATTCAATAGTTAAGTTGAAGTTACAGCGGTTGATCTACTTAGTCTTCTGGCTGGGATCCTACATTTATTATAATAAACTGACTTTTTAAATATTTAATATTTATGCGATATGTATTCTTACCAATTACTTCTAAAATGTTATTCGTAACTCATACATATGTATGCAGCTTTTGTATGTAATAATACGATTCATAAAATAATAAAATTAAAATTACATTTACTTTATTATTTTTTAATAATGAAGTATTGTGATCGACCTGAAATTTTGTATTTACACGTTTTAAGACTAGTAAACACCAAAAAAACAAAAAAAAAATGTTCGTCGGTACGGCGTACGGCGTCGCCGTACGCCGTCTGCCGTACGCAAAATCGTTTGAAGGCGCGTAGCTCCCAAACCCGTTCAGGTATTAAGTTGAAATTTTTATGGTGGGTAGATTGGGTGAACCCCTACGGGTGGTATCTTTTAAGGGGATGGGGGTGTAAGGGGGGATCAGGGGGGAGCGTTTTAGACGAAAAATGTTGGTTTCCAGATCTCAGGAACCACTTATGCTAGGAGGCTGAAACTTAGAACAATGAGTCCAAAACGCTTGAAAGCCGGGATTGAAACATTCTAAAATCCATATCTCCTGAACGATTGATGTCAGAAGATTGAAACTTTGTGGTTGTCCTTACGGATACTTGAAGATTAGATTAGGGCTAAAATTTTTAAGGGGGGTGGTGGGGTGTGGGGTTGGGGGAGAAAAACTTTGGATTACAATATCTTCTGAACCAATTGCACCAGGAATATAAAATTTTGTTTTTGTATATGGGATCACAAGAGGAGTCTATTGAACTTAAATTGTGGAGCACGAAAGTAGGGGGAATAGCAATTTCTCAAAAAATTTCATTTTTATATTTCAGAAACCGTATTAGATATGATCTTGAAAATTTCACAGGAGTTGGGATCGGTAGACCTCTAGTAGGGAAAAAAATTTAGTGGTGGGTGTGTAGGGGGTGATGGTGAAAAGAGGTGGAAAGGAAAAAAATTCTGATATTTATTTCTCGAAAACCGTAATGAGTGGAAAGCTAAAAATTTAGGATTATATAGAGCCACTATAGAGACATCCTAGAAAAATAAAATTTTTCATAGGGGTAGCAAGGTACGGGGGTGAGGGGTGGGTTCCTATATCTCAGAAACGGCTTATGCTAGAAATTTGAAACTTGGTACGTATATGTAGATGTGCTATTAGAGTAACTAAAGCAAAAAAAAAGTTCAAATTTTTATTGGCGTTCAGAGGTTGAGTAAAAAAAGTGTCTGTGAATCCACATTTTCACGAATTTCGTTAAAACTTTTAGACATGTCAAACTATCAAAGCAATTTTACTTCTGCGAGCTATTTATATAAGCGCCCAGTAACGTTCTTCAAAAATTTTTGATATCCAACCCCTAAGGGGGTGTAAAGTAGTTGTGTACATATTCACGAATTCTTATATAGTCCTAAGATATATTGAGATTTGGAATTCACTTTTACTTCTATAAGCTTTAAACGTAGTTTCTCTATTAAGCCCCCTGGGGGTATTGTTCAAGATTTCACTGATTCCGAAAATCTCTTAGGTTTAATGGGATCGAATTCGCTTTTACTACTATAAATTATTCTATTGTTAAAAAAAATACGTAAATAAATAAAAAAAATCTGCCGACAGTCTGGGCGCCACTTTATTATTTTATGGGTAGAAGTCCGAAACGTGTTTAATGATGAGATGCTGTGTAGGTTACTATGCGACTGATAACCTAAGAATAAGCATAGTAACATACACAACTCTCATCATTAAACAGGTTTAGGACTTCTACCCATAAAATAATAAAGTTGCGCCCAGACTGTTTTATAATGGGGTTGTATACGCTATACCAAGATATTGCGGCTATCGGACGTGTACTCTGATATTAAAAAAAACGCAAGAGTTCAACACGAAATACAAGATTTATTGAAATTAATGTTCTACTATCGACGGCTACTCGCGAACTGGCCGGCAACAAGCAACAGGTACATAATCCAATGTAAAAAAGCAACGGTCTCTATCTCGGTACATAATTTAATTTATTGAACTAGAATAAGCAAGGCAAGTAAATGAGTTTAGATCTTAGATTATATATAAAAGGATTGGACATGCCACAATAAAAAAGAGCCAAGTTCTTTTATACGCATGTCGAAGTAAAAGCTGCATGTGCGTACAAAACTGATTATTTTAGGGGCAAAAATTTTGGCTCGCAGTCACGATCAGCTGCAAGCCAATCGTATGATACTCTAGATGAGGACGTTTTTGCCCGTTAACGAACTTAGCCTTACAAATTCGGCCAAATATTCAGATTCAAAATTTCAAGATCATAAGTCAAGGCATTCTTGAGTTATCATGCTAACGGACATACGAACGGGCGGACGGACGTTTTGGCCCCAAATAATCACAAAATAGTATTTAACTGTTTTTGTGTTCTGAGGCTTCGTTCTAAGCATTACAAACTTTTAGGCTGGATTAAACTTATAATACTCTCTGATTTCATCTAGAGTATAAAACTATCTATCTCTTTGTAATCTATGTATGTATGCTTTACAGATGCATGTTATTTTATTATACGAGTATACATATGTACATATTTACTTATGATCTGGTACCATTCTGTAACTGAAATCTCGGCGAAATACCAGAAACGACTAGCTTTTTCAAATGCGTACTTTTTTGATTAACACCAAATTTCGATATTTCGTCAGACTTTAAAAATTTAAATAATATGAAACCATAATGAAACCATTTTGAAACCATTTTCATACTACTAATTTAATATGAAGGGTATATTGTTGTGAACTCAAGGGAGACTATTCATCGAAAAGATTGCTTTCGATGCACAGCATTTGTACAGAAATGGATATTTTAATATATATTTCTTTTCTAAGTACAGTTGCATGTTCGAAATGTTTACCTTTGTAACGCTTTTGGATGGCCCTAAATATAACGTTATTTTGCTACACCATTGGATCCAAAATCCAAGCCGTTCAGGTTACTATGACAACCAATAAAAACAAACAACAAAATATTCCTTCATAATTATTTTACGTGTGTTTTTGACAAGCAAGATCCCTTGGCATCCGTAGATCCCATGGTGCTGTCAAAATAATTTTGTTCTTTATTTTTTTTTGTGCTTTTACATCGGGGGGGGGGGGGGGGGGGGGGTGTCCTATCCTTGGTTTAGGTTTAGGTATTGAAACTAGAATCAGCAAGCATATAACTGAGTTTAGGTATTGAAACTAAAATTAGCAAAGCATATAACTGAAGTTGCCTGGCCAGATTTGTGAATATTTACAATTTATGATTATTATACCAAGGCGATGATTATTATACCAAGGCCATGATGATGATTTTGAGAGGCTGAAACAGGGGTTTTCTGAGAAAAACTACATTGATCACTGAATTTTTAGAAAACAAACCTATTAGGTTTGTTTTTTTTTTCATTCACTTTCTACACTTTTCTACACTCGCTCAAGAGTTAGTGCAGAAAAGTGTAGAAAAGTGTAGAAAGTGTAGCCAAAAAGAACAAACCTATTGTCATAGCAAAAACTAGCTTCTTCGGGTTTTGAACAGCCAAAAGCAGTTTGTATAGCAAACAACAGTTGATCGACAGTGTAAGCAAGTTGGAGGTTTGCGATCAAAAAAGGATAATAAATATAAAGTGAAAATTAATTTTTCACTAATTTCCATTATTAAAACAACGTTTTCCATATTAAACACTGAAAATGACAAATCGACAAAAGCAACAGCTACACACACATATGAATATTGCAATAGCTGCTTTCTTGCTTACAGCATTGTATTTATATATTATAGTAGAATCACGAAGCTTGCTTCGATGTTTTAGCCGGCTTACACTAGAGGCGCTGCATGTGCTTTGCCAATTCCCTCTTATCCTACGCGTTCGTTTCATCAATCATTTGCTCTTTCTACTATCCAAGAGGTTGATTGGTTCCGGTGCGGCGCGCGGGGAAATTGTGTAGTGGAATCTTTCTCTGTCAGTCAGTCTCATATAGCTTAGGTGATGTCGAATTTCAATTTCTTGCTGTGCAGACTGGGCGGGGAGAGGAAAGTGGATGTTCATGTCTCGCATTATATTTTTTTTTCATCGTTTGGACGAATATTTTTCCAGACTATCATTTTCCCGGAAATTTTGGGGTTTTTCAATCCTGCAAAATAATTTTTTATGCAAAGATATTATTTTTTGTATGGAAAATAACAATTCGACTGGTCCAATGAGAAATATTAACTCTGTTTGCAACACTTCGGTGTAAAATCGTAGTAAAGTGGAGCGAGATAGGGTCAAAATCCCATTTTATAAAATACCGACTTACGAAACTAAGTTAGAGCAGCACATCTTAACGGTTAGGTTAGGTTTATCCCGTTTCCCAAAATCACTATTTTATTCACACACACAGCTGAGATGAGTAGAATGACACCTCAAGTATTCAAATCGGTCGGTCACATCTCCTTAGCTGCTTTGCGCCTCTTTAGTCGGATAAAAAAACAGGGATATAATTTTAAAAAGAAAATAATATTTTCAATATACAGGGTTTTTGGTACTCCGTGTGCCACCTTGTCAAGGGTTATTCCTTGATATATTTGGAGAAAAAAATTGTTCCACAGGGTGGGTAAATTTTCAATATCAGTGGAGATGCAGGGTGGTTAAGAAAAGTGATTTTGACCGGTACCCTCACTCACTTAAAACATTATATCTTGAAAACGAATAATCACAAGGCAAGTGTTATAACTCGTTTTTTAGGGAATCAAAATACCTTCCATTTGATGTAACAGACTAAATTGTAACTACACCCAATCTTGAGATATTTACTCAAAAACACAAATTTTTGCTACGTCAACCCTAAAAATTCAGTGATCAATTTAGTTTTTCTCAGAAAACCCCACTATAAAAATGTCATTTTAATTTTATTTTTTTATGAACCGTATTATTACCTACAAAAGCTGCATACATATGTATGAGTTACGGTTAACATTTTGTTGATGTCGCTTATAGTAATCGCGGATAATGTTATAAGCCGCATTTTGTTATCAAAACAGGTTAGTTTCATTTTCCAGAAACGAAATTCATCGCTTATTGGAATAAAAATTCGCTTTATGTTATCATTCGGGCCAGATTTCCATACAACATAGCAAGTTTTGTGACTGTATTCTTAATCGCTCCTCTTTTTTCTTCATGTGAAAGTGATCAAAAAGGCAAAAAAAAACAATCTCAAAATTAAAGATGATTGCTCTTGGTTTTACATTTATGTAAACACAAGGCGATACATATCATAGATTACTATTAGAAATTTCAGTCTTTTCTTAGCTTCTGAAAACTATTGATGTGGATCTCGTTCAACAGAATGAGCTCAACTTCGAGTAAGTTTTCATAGAAGTGCGCACTAAGCTGACAGATATGACCGACGCTGGATCTAAAACGCTGTACAAGGCTAAAAAATAATATTAGATGCTTCGAGCAATCTATATTCAAGCGTAGGAAAATAAATGAGAAAAATATTCCCCTTCGTCTATTGTTATCATCCGGTTAATGTTATTGTTTACGGCCGGTCCCAAAGTGATTACAATAAGCGGCATCCACCGTAATAGGTAATAATAAATAATATCGCATAAAAATTAAATATTTAAAAAGTCAGTGCCACTTTTATACAAAAAGAAGAACATGTTGATCTACACTCCTTGCTTGAACTGAAAGAGTTTAATTAAGGTTTTTATGTTTTACTTCAATTTTTTTTATTATAATAAATGGTCAAATATTCATTTTGAATGCACGCTAAAGCTCGTTTGTCGAGTTTTCTCTTGGTATTCATATTCCTCAACTGCTGCCTTACTTCCATTGCTGCCGCATCGATCCTGGTATTTAGATCTTGCAATGTTACTACTGCCGTTGCGTAGACAAGGTCCTTCATCCGCCCCCATACAAAGAAATCCATAATAGTAAGATCAGGAGATTTTGCAGGCCAGGGTATCGGTCCATATTTTCTATCGATTCAGCGATTGCTATAATTGGAATTTAAACAATCTGTGATTTGTCGGCCGTAATGAGCTGGAGCACCATCGTGTTGGTAAAACATGGAAGACAATCGTACCAGTGGAATATCATCCAACAAGTCCTGTAGATCATTCGTTAAACAATGTAAGTAATTGGAGCAATCACACCTGCCCATAAATTGACACTGAATCTGTGCTGAAATGATGCCGCTCTTCTTGTGTGTGGATTGCTCTCAGCCCACGTATGTAGGTTGTGGAAGTTTGTGATACCGTCTCTGGTAAATTGGCTCGTGCATTTCCGTGACACTCTACATAAATGAACGTTGGCGTACTTAGGCATTTTGAAATTATGTTTTAAATTCTACTGACACCTTCTTCTTTTAGCAGCGGAACTAAAACTGATAAAAATATAAAGGTAGTTTTGCTTTTATAGGCTTTTACTTTATTATTTTTTAATAATAAAGTATTGTGATCGATCTGAAATATCAAAAAATTTGCTACCCTGAAATTTTGTATTTACACGTTTTAGGACTAGTAAACACCAAAAATGGAAAAAAAAATTGTCCGTCTGTCCGTCGTATTCGCCGTACGCAAAATCGTTTGAAGGCGCGTAGCTCCCAAACCCGTTGAGGTATTAAGTTGAAATTTTTATGGTCGGTAGATTGGGTAAACCCCTACGGTTGGTATCTTTTAAGGAGGTGGGGTGTAAGGGGGATGAGGGGGGAGCGTTTTAGACGAAAAATTTTGGTTTCCAGATCTCAGGAACCACTTATGCTAGGAGACTGAAACTTGAAACTTATGTAGTACTATGATAGTGGACTCATTTGCAAAAAAATGATCGATAAGGGTTGTGGGGTGTGGAAGTGGGGGGGGGGGAAACAATGAGTCCAAAACGCTAGAAAGGCGGGATTGAAACATTCTAAAATCCATATCTCCTGAACGATTGATGTCAGAAGATTGAAACTTTGTGGTTGCCCTTAGGGATACTTGAAGATTAGACAAGGGCTAACATTTTTAAGGGAGGTGGTGGGGTGTAGGGTTGGGGGGTGAAACACTTTGGATTACAATATCTTCCGAACCAATTACACCAGGAAGATAAAATTTAGTTTCTGTATATGGGATCACAAGAGGAGTCTACTGAAAGTAAATTTTTTGAGGGGGAGGTGAAGCACGAAAGTGGGGGATAGCAATTTCTCAAAAAATTTCATTTTTATATCTCAGAAACCGTATCAGATATGACCTTGAAAATTTTACAGGAGTTGGGATCGGTTGACTTCTAGTAGGGAAAAAAATTTAGTGTGGTGGTATAAGGGGTAGAAAGGAGAAAAATTCTGATTTTTATTTCTCAAAAACCGTAATGAGTGGAAAGCTAAAAATTTAGGATTATATAGAGCCACTATAGAGACATCCTAGAAAAATAAAATTGTTTATAGGGACAGCAAGGTACTGTGGTGAGGGGTTGTTTTTTATACCTCAGAAACGGCTTATGCTAGAAAGTTGAAACTTGGTCGTATATGTAGATGTGCTATTAGAGTAACTAAAGCAAAAAAAAAATTTAGATATTTATTGGCGTTCAGAGGTTGAGTAAAAAAAATGTCCGTGAATCCACATTTTCACGAATTTCGGTAAAACTTTTAGACATGTCGAACTATCAAAGCAATTTTACTTCTGCGGGCTATTTATATAAGCGCCTAGTAACGTTTTTCAATTTTTTTCAATATCCAACCCTTAAGGGGTGTAAGGTGGTTGTGTACATATTCACGAATTCTTATATATTCCTAAGATATATTGAGATTTGGAATTCACTATTACTTCTATTAGCTTTAAATGTAGTCGGGGAAAAACCCAATTTAAGTATTTTTCTCTATTAAACCCCCTGGGGGTATTGTTCAAGATTTCACTGATTCCGAAAATCTCTTAAGTTTAATGTGATCGAATTCGCTTTTCCTACTATGAATTATTCAATTGATAAAAAAAATACGTAAATAAATAAAAAAAATCTGCCAACAGTCTGGGCGCAACTTTGTTATTTTATGGGTAGAAGTCCGAAACGTGTTTAATGATGAGATGCTGTGTAGGTTACCATGCGACTGACAACCTAAGAAATAACCAGGAGGCTATTTGGAAAGTTATTTTTTAGTATGTCAGTCGCATGGTAACCTACACAGCATCTCATCATTAAACACGTTTCGGACTTTTGCTCATAAAATAATAAAGTTGCGCCCAGACTGTTGGCAGATTTTTTATTTTGTAAGGTACTCCATTAAAAAAGGCAAAGTACCGCACCCAGTATTACCTACCACATCCAGTTAATAGCATCAATTATGTTGAAACTCACTTACATTTTATTGATTTCCTCCATACTTCAAATAGTAATAAATGGGAAATAAAAATACTTCAGTACTACCGAAAATTTAAACAGGTTTGAAGCGCAAGTGAACCTCTTTTCTTTATGGCACTGACTTTTTAAATATTTAATTTTTATGCGATATGTATTTTTACCTATTACTTCCAAAATGTTATTCGTAACTCATATATATGTATGCAGCATCTGTAGATAATAATACGGTTCATAAAAAATAAAATTAAAATGACAATTTTATAATGGCGTTTTTTGAGAAAAACTACATTGATCACTGAATTTTTAGGGTTGAAGTAGCAAAAATTTGTGTTTTCGAGTAAATATCTCAAGATTTTGTGCAGTTAAAATTTAGACTGTTACATCAAATGAATGGTAATTCAATTCCCTAAAAAACGAGCTATAACACTTTGCGTTGTGATTATTCGTTTTCAAGATATAACGTTTTAAGTGAGTGAGGGTACCGGTCAAAAACACTTTTCTTAACCACCCTGTATCTCCACTGATATTGAAAATTGATCCACCCTGTAGAACAATTTTTTTCTCCAAATATATCAAGGAATAACCCCTGACAAAGTGGCACAAGGGCTTTTGGAACACGTGATTTTGACCCGATCACCTCAAGTGTCAAAATCTGGAGGATTGCTTACAAATTTCGACCGAATTATTGAATGAAATTTGGATCACATATCTACGACCAAAATACACAACCCATTCCTTAAGATGTGCTGCGCAGCTTTAGTTGGCCAAAAAAGCGGAATTTTTAATTTTAATAATAAAACTAGATTTTATGAAACGGGATTTTCGATCAACGAGATTTTATGAAATGGGATTTTGGAACAACGGGTTTTTGGATCAACGGAATTTTGGGACAACGGGATTTTAAACCACGTATTTTAACCCGACCCCTTAGTTGGCAATAAATTGATCCACGGATCACATTTTTTCTGACTTTGCAACGAAGTCGGGCGCTGAAGCAAGAACTTTTCAGGAAAATGGTATTTGATCTTCTGGAAAGTTAAACTATGACATCCCCTTGTCAGCACTATATAATCAGTACATAAATATTATTATGTACTATAAATTATTAATGTTTACATATACTTTGTGTGTATACATAATCGCAACATAACGCTCCACTGTTGTTATGCTCTGCTCTCTGCGTCTGCACCGCCGGTATTTTCTGGTACGCGTTGCGACCAAGCAAAGTAATAAGGTCAACGAACAAGCATTTTGTAATCTATGCCGGTTCGTTGAAGAAGATAGAAGACGCAAGAAAATCAGTCATAGCTCACTCCACTCTCCATCCCGCAATGAAAACTAAAAACGCAAGAAATTCATTCATAGTTCACTCGTTTCTTCGCTCTTTTCCCCGCAAAGAACATTGAAGAGACAGATGAGATGAGAAAAGAATGATGTGTGGAAAGGAACAGCAAAAAGCTGGCGAATCGGAACATGTTACGCCATCTTTTGAGCTGAGGTGAAGTTATTCGTGATACTACTATAATATATAAATACAATGCTCACAGTCAATAGTATGAGCAACAAAAAGCAACTATGGAAGCAGCTTTTTAAAAATCTTGGACAGATCTAGTCTTTAGAGCCAAAATGAATGATTACACATTCGCATCTGTGTGCATCGTTTTTCTCAAAGCACGTAACAGAACGCATTTTTTGCGGCTGTTCCATTCTCAAGTGTTTCAGCATACAAACTTATAGGAACAATATGAGAAATGAAATCACACAAGCATACCCTATAAACCAAACATCGATGAAGAGGCGATGAAGAGGCAGCGAACAGTTTCGAAACTTGAGTATGAAGTAGACCTGACCAATCATCAAGGTAGGCCTGACTTATAGGCGAATTCTGCCTTACCGGTCGACACTGCCCCGATGGACGGCGTTCGGTCATATTGGAATAAAATTTCAGTGGTCGTCGACTAGTGCAACCAAAAGTCAACTTTCAATCGACTAATGCAATCGAAAGATGACATTCATTACATTAGTCGTAAGAGTTATGGGTTCCGGCATCATATTCGCATGTTGGAAACAAAAGCGCTGTGCGCAGTTCAACATCTAAGTTTGAAATGGCATTTGCCGGCGAGTACGCACTTGATGATAATACGTGTCGTGTAGGTCGTTTAGTCTTTTTCTCTCGCTAAAGGCGGAAAAGGTCGGCATGTTTACATTCTCGTTTTTCGCCACAAACACAAGCGCACGAGTTAACATAGTAGTAGTTTGTACATAAGAACCCATGAATTTTTCGTGTTTTTGGTTTATAGGGTAGCTGAGCTGTGTCTGTACATGATTTGATGTCAGTTTTTTTTATAGGCGTTCTGTGCGGATGTCATTATATTGGTGAATGCGACTCGTTATCAGTTTTTGTCTCTTCTTTAATCATGCATCTTGCTATTGCTATCTACTTCCCTCATCTCATTAAATAAAGAAACCAAGGTCAAATTTTTATTCGAAAGATACTGCGTAGTGTTCCGTCTTCTTATGGATAGTCTTTGGCAAAACGTTCTCTCAATGTTACGACACAAACAGCTTTGATTGTCGCTCGCCCGGTGACTAGTCCCTCTAAATGGCACTTTCCAATTTTGGCTTCTTCAAAGGCCTCTGCCACCTTGGCTCGTTCGACGTCAAAGCGCGGAGAGTGAAGTAAGATATGCTGTGCGTCTTGAATCTCGTGAGGGCAGTTATGAATCGGTGAAGATACTGATAAAACAGTCATGTCCGCTGATCAGCTGTGTAGTCCTCGTACGAAAGACCTTGAGAAATGTCTATATTTATTTTTATTGTTAACATTTTACTATTCTTCAGTATGTTTTTTTTAATAAATAATCATACGAAAAACCTTGAGAAATATCTATATTTAACTTCCAGAACTCAGTTACCGTACGAAGCACTTCAACTAGGAAGTCGAAAATTTTAAAAAATTGGTTTCAAGAGCAGAAATTATGGTTCAATACCACACTTCTTCTAGTACGAGTAGCACCTGTTAAGAACACATCACGTCGGTGCCGTCGACTTTTTTAGCGACGGTAATATTCGATGCCATCGGTTGACGGAGGTATGTTGTGTAGGCAAAGTCGCTGCCGACGCCTTTGCTGCGACCGCAATATTTGCTGCCGTCGTCTTTTTTGCAGCGCCATTGGCTTTTGCTGCGACAGCTACAGTTGCTGCAGTTGTCTTAGCGCCGACGGCATAAGTCGCTTCCGTCAAGCCGTGCCGTCACCGTGGTGACTGGTATTCCGTTCCTGCATACTAATCGCAGTGTTGTTGCATTTGATCCTTCTCAGTCTGCAGTGACGACTAAAGATATCGTTGCTTGCAATATGTAACCAGCTGATATCGCAACCACCCTAAGATAAGGCTTCCACCACTGCGTCGCTGAGTCTTCGTCCTGCACCCTTGGTATGAGTCGGCGAACGACTGACTGCAATTTCTGTAAGAATCTAAATAAAAACCGACGTACTTGGACTTACTTCAATTTTTTGCAGTATTTTCGGTCTGAGTGACTGGGCCGTAAAACTTCACCCCACATGCCGATCGATACACACATCATTAATAAATGTGTACCCAAATGAGAAATACACGGTAGCTTTAGAAATCGGTACGATCCGTCGTGTAGTTGCCATACAAAAGTCCTGGATAAATGTTTATACCCTCGACAAATCGTTATTTAACGAATTTCAAATATGATTAGAATTGGTTTTTAAGTCGAAAGTACGATTGAGTTCGTTATGAGTGAAATTTGTCTATTACTTTTAAGTATTTTTCTTTAGAAACTGATTAAATCAGGTGAATCCGTATAATAAGAAATTTCAGATTTTTTATTGTCCCCAATTGTGACATAAATTGGGATTCAGCATGTAGTATTATACGATTGGCTGCTGCCTATCGTGACGTAGTCATGTTTAAATTTCTTATATCTAATGAATTTTAAAAGTGGTGCTACTTTTACTTTATTATTTTAATAGTACAGTATTGTTTTCGATTTTTTAAAAAAAAAAATTTGCTACCCTGAAAATTTTTTTTTTCACGTTTCATGACTGGTAGACACGAAAAAAGCAAAAAAAATTTTCAGTCCGTCTGTCCGCCGTACGCCGTACGTCGACCGCTGTACGCAAAATCGTTTGAAGGCTCGTAGCTCCCAAACCCTTTAAGCTATAAAATTGAAATTTTTTTTATGAATAGTCTGGGTAGGCCCCTTGAAGTGGCCAAGTTTGTAGGGGTGGGGGTGTAAGGGGGGAGGAGGGGGAAGTGTTTTAGATGGAAAATTTTGGTTTCTAGATCTCAGCAACCGCTTATGCTAGGAGGCTGAAATTTGGAATTTATATAGATCTTCAGTAGTGGACCCATTTGCAAAAAAATTGCCGATATAGGTGAAGGGGTTTGGGAGTGGGGGGAAAAATAATGCGTCCGAAACGCAATAAAGGTGAGATCAACACTTTCTAAAATCCATATCTCCGTTTAACTCCGTTTAACTGTCACAAAATTGAAACTTAATGAATATCTGTAGGTATACTAGGAGAATGGATCGGAAACAAAAATTTTAGTGGGGGCAGTGGCGTACGGAAGTGGGGGGTAAAAAACTTTAGATTACGATATCTCATGAACATATTGCACTAGACAAATAAAATTTGGTTTGTGTATAAAGGTTGACAAATGAAGTTTGCTGAAAGCAAAATTTTTTAAGGGGGCGGTGGAGCATGAGAGTGGAGGGGATAAGAATTTTACTAAAAAATCACGTATCATATCTCAAGAACAGTGTAAGATAAAAGCTTAAAATTTTTACCAGAAGTAGGCCTAATAGACCCCTAGCAGAAAACAAAATTTTGGAAGTGTGGGTGTAGTGGGTGAGGGTGGGGGAGGGTGAAAAGGAAAAAGTTCCGATTTTAATATTGACAAATCACACAAGCATACCCTATAAACCAAACATCGATGAAGAGGCGATGAAGAGGCAGCGAACAGTTTCGAAACTTGAGTATGAAGTAGACCTGACCAATCATCAAGGTAGGCCTGACTTATAGGCGAATTCTGCCTTACCGGTCGACACTGCCCCGATGGACGGCGTTCGGTCATATTGGAATAAAATTTCAGTGGTCGTCGACTAGTGCAACCAAAAGTCAACTTTCAATCGACTAATGCAATCGAAAGATGACATTCATTACATTAGTCGTAAGAGTTATGGGTTCCGGCATCATATTCGCATGTTGGAAACAAAAGCGCTGTGCGCAGTTCAACATCTAAGTTTGAAATGGCATTTGCCGGCGAGTACGCACTTGATGATAATACGTGTCGTGTAGGTCGTTTAGTCTTTTTCTCTCGCTAAAGGCGGAAAAGGTCGGCATGTTTACATTCTCGTTTTTCGCCACAAACACAAGCGCACGAGTTAACATAGTAGTAGTTTGTACATAAGAACCCATGAATTTTTCGTGTTTTTGGTTTATAGGGTAGCTGAGCTGTGTCTGTACATGATTTGATGTCAGTTTTTTTTATAGGCGTTCTGTGCGGATGTCATTATATTGGTGAATGCGACTCGTTATCAGTTTTTGTCTCTTCTTTAATCATGCATCTTGCTATTGCTATCTACTTCCCTCATCTCATTAAATAAAGAAACCAAGGTCAAATTTTTATTCGAAAGATACTGCGTAGTGTTCCGTCTTCTTATGGATAGTCTTTGGCAAAACGTTCTCTCAATGTTACGACACAAACAGCTTTGATTGTCGCTCGCCCGGTGACTAGTCCCTCTAAATGGCACTTTCCAATTTTGGCTTCTTCAAAGGCCTCTGCCACCTTGGCTCGTTCGACGTCAAAGCGCGGAGAGTGAAGTAAGATATGCTGTGCGTCTTGAATCTCGTGAGGGCAGTTATGAATCGGTGAAGATACTGATAAAACAGTCATGTCCGCTGATCAGCTGTGTAGTCCTCGTACGAAAGACCTTGAGAAATGTCTATATTTATTTTTATTGTTAACATTTTACTATTCTTCAGTATGTTTTTTTTAATAAATAATCATACGAAAAACCTTGAGAAATATCTATATTTAACTTCCAGAACTCAGTTACCGTACGAAGCACTTCAACTAGGAAGTCGAAAATTTTAAAAAATTGGTTTCAAGAGCAGAAATTATGGTTCAATACCACACTTCTTCTAGTACGAGTAGCACCTGTTAAGAACACATCACGTCGGTGCCGTCGACTTTTTTAGCGACAGTAATATTCGATGCCATCGGTTGACGGAGGTATGTTGTGTAGGCAAAGTCGCTGCCGACGCCTTTGCTGCGACCGCAATATTTGCTGCCGTCGTCTTTTTTGCAGCGCCATTGGCTTTTGCTGCGACAGCTACAGTTGCTGCAGTTGTCTTAGCGCCGACGGCATAAGTCGCTTCCGTCAAGCCGTGCCGTCACCGTAGTGACTGGTATTCCGTTCCTGCATACTAATCGCAGTGTTGTTGCATTTGATCCTTCTCAGTCTGCAGTGACGACTAAAGATATCGTTGCTTGCAATATGTAACCAGCTGATATCGCAACCACCCTAAGATAAGGCTTCCACCACTGCGTCGCTGAGTCTTCGTCCTGCACCCTTGGTACGAGTCGGCGAACGACTGACTGCAATTTCTGTAAGAATCTAAATAAAAACCGACGTACTTGGACTTACTTCAATTTTTTGCAGTATTTTCGGTCTGAGTGACTGGGCCGTAAAACTTCACCCCACATGCCGATCGATACACACATCATTAATAAATGTGTACCCAAATGAGAAATACACGGTAGCTTTAGAAATCGGTATGATCCGTCGTGTAGTTGCCATACAAAAGTCCTGGATAAATGTTTATACCCTCGACAAATCGTTATTTAACGAATTTCAAATATGATTAGAATTGGTTTTTAAGTCGAAAGTACGATTGAGTTCGTTATGAGTGAAATTTGTCTATTACTTTTAAGTATTTTTCTTTAGAAACTGATTAAATCAGGTGAATCCGTATAATAAGAAATTTCAGATTTTTTATTGTCCCCAATTGTGACATAAATTGGGATTCGGCATGTAGTATTATACGATTGGCTGCTGCCTATCGTGACGTAGTCATGTTTAAATTTCTTATATCTAATGAATTTTAAAAGTGGTGCTACTTTTACTTTATTATTTTAATAGTACAGTATTGTTTTCGATTTTTTAAAAAAAAAATTTGCTACCCTGAAAATTTTTTTTTTCACGTTTCATGACTGGTAGACACGAAAAAAGCAAAAAAAATGTTCAGTCCGTCTGTCCGCCGTACGCCGTACGCCGTACGTCGACCGCTGTACGCAAAATCGTTTGAAGGCTCGTAGCTCCCAAACCCTTTAAGCTATAAAATTGAAATTTTTTTTATGAATAGACTGGGTAGGCCCCTTGAAGTGGCCAAGTTTGTAGGGGTGGGGGTGTAAGGGGGGAGGAGGGGGAAGTGTTTTAGACGGAAAATTTTGGTTTCTAGATCTCAGCAACCGCTTATGCTAGGAGGCTGGAATTTGGAATTTATATAGATCTTCAGTAGTGGACCCATTTGCAAAAAAATTGCCGATATAGGTGAAGGGGTTTGGGAGTGGGGGGAAAAATAATGCGTCCGAAACGCAATAAAGGTGAGATCAACACTTTCTAAAATCCATATCTCCGTTTAACTGTCACAAAATTGAAACTTAATGAATATCTGTAGGTATACTAGGAGAATGGATCGGAAACAAAAATTTTAGTGGGGGCAGTGGCGTACGGAAGTGGGGGGTAAAAAACTTTAGATTACGATATCTCATGAACATATTGCACTAGACAAATAAAATTTGGTTTGTGTATAAAGGTTGACAAATGAAGTTTGCTGAAAGCAAAATTTTTTAAGGGGGCGGTGGAGCATGAGAGTGGAGGGGATAAGAATTTTACTAAAAAATCACGTATCATATCTCAAGAACAGTGTAAGATAAAAGCTTAAAATTTTTACCAGAAGTAGGCCTAATAGACCCCTAGCAGAAAACAAAATTTTGGAAGTGTGGGTGTAGTGGGTGAGGGTGGGGGAGGGTGAAAAGGAAAAAGTTCCGATTTTAATATCTCGACAACCTATTAGGATATGGAGCTGAAACTTGGTATTTAGATAGAACTATATTAGTAGCATTTTGGAAAAATATAATTTTTTATAGGAGTAGTATGGTACGGGGGTGGGGGGTGTTTTTCCTATCTATAGAACGGCTTATGCTACAAAGTTGAAACTCGGTACGTTTATGTAAATCAACTAGAAAACTAATTTAGATAAAAAAAAATTTTAAATATCTATTGGCGTTCGGAGGGGGAGCAAAAAAAATGATCAGTGAAAATGAAATGCATATATTTTCACGGTTTTCGTCATATCTATTAGGTCTTTCCAAATATTGAGTTCATTTTTATTCTACGGCTTCTTCATGTAAATACCTAGAAAGTGTTTTCAGGATTTTTTAAAATTCGACCCCTTAGGGGGTGCAAAGGGGGTTGTAAACTTTTTCACGAATTCTACTATATCCCCTCGTCTTATCAGATATCGAATATCTTTTTACTTTCACGTGCTTGCGTAATAATCGACTAAAACTCGTTTATAAGTTTTTTCCTTTTTCAGCCCCTAAGAGGGTATAAACGGTTTGAACACGTTTTCACAAGTTCCGTCATTTCTTTTAGAAGTAATAAGAAATTGAATTGGTTCCTACTTTCCCGTACTGTCTTCATATTTATTTATTAACTCCTTTCATGATTTTTGTTTATTCAACCCCCAAGTGGGTGTAAGGAGGTTGCATATCTGGTGATATATCGAATTCATTTTTACTTTCTAAGGTTTCCTATATAAAAAAGCCAAAAAGTCAATTTCAGTATTTTAGATATTCAATCCTAATGGGTGTAAGGGGGTTGTATGCTTTTCAAAGTTTCGACATATTTCTTAGGTTCAATGAGATATTAGATCGCTTTTTATTTCCACAGACTTTTTATATAATCGCCTACAAACCCATTTCTCGATTTTTTTATATTCAACCCCCAAGGGATTGTACATGGTTTCACAATTTTTGCCATTCCTTAGTTCTGATGAGATATAAATTTGATTATTACGGCCAACCAATTCACGATTTTTCGAATTTCCAGAACCAAGGAGGTGTGAAGGGTTTGCTTAAGTTTTCACAAATTTTTCAAAATCCGTCTTGTCTCATGAGATATCAAGTTACTTGTTATGAAATCGTCTAAAAACCTGTTTCACAATTTTTTCGAAATTCAAACCCCAAGTAATGGGTTTGTATACGTTTTAACAATTCGTCATATCTCTTAATTCTGATAAGGCAGCAAATTCGTTTTTACTTCTATGGGCTTTTAGTGTACATAATATATTGAAATTCGAATAGTATACGCGGACTTTTTCAATGTTTAATCGGCTAAAAATCTCTATTTTAAATATTTTTATATTAAGAACAAAAATAATTTTCCAAGAAATCTAATAATCTCGAAGCAACTCATGATACACTCCGACTTTGACCGCTCCCGAACTTTGACCCGAAAAATAATAAAGTTTCGCCCAGACCATTGGCAGATTTTTTTCTATAGTTACGCTTTTTTACAGAGTTGAAAACATTTGGGGAATTCCTAACTACTCCTAAGACAACAATAGTCCTCACATGCAGCCTGATACTAATGATAATATTTGTCGGCTCATATCGGCTAAACTCGACGATTAAAAAGCAAATTTATGAAAAATACTGCACAGACGTAACGATCGACAATGATGTGAACATTCAACGACTGTACATCCAAATGGAGGAAGTAGAAAATAGGTAAAAATAGTTTTTGTTATTAATTTACGCACATTGTCATTTTGTTAATTTCTAGAATACGCTGTTTAATTTCGCTGACGTGTATGCTGATCATAATCCGAGCATTTTCGATACCAGGTCATATATTTTTAATTTTTTCGCGGGAAATTTTGAATAGCTTGCAGGGTGCGTTTTTTGTATTGATATTTCTCGGATTACGATATAAGGAAATAAGGAATTTCGTCTGGAGGCAATGGGAGAAATAAGAGATGCACAAAACATTTTTTTTTTGCGAATTTCGCAATATTTGTATTATTTTTAAGAGAGTTGGTATTTAAGTAGCTGTGATTAAGGATTTTTTTATTAATAATTTATTTTACATATGTATAAGGGTATAAATTTAATCGCCCTTCATATAAATAACACGACTTTATGATAACAATAAGATGTAATCAAACTAAACCACTTATGATTTAATGTCTGAGCCCCAGCACCAAGTATCTGTACTGAAACTGTACTAAAAAACCACATTTGATCTGCATTATTATTATGGGTTTTTTGTTTAGGAGCACTACAAAATAATACCACGCGTTGCAATGCAAGAGCGGTTTCCAGTTTTGCCTCCAGTTGCTTCTGTAGCGACGCAGGAAAACAACATTATTAGATTTACTTAATACGAGTATAGGGTCTTGCAACAGGGACGTTAAATTTTTAAATGTAAATAAAACAAGTTGTGTGTGAGATATAAATCCAATTCTTTTTTTATTTGAAAGAATACTTTATGGCATTAAGCATGGAATATAATGTCGTTCAAATGTCCGCCCCGGCTTTGCTTGGTGGCACGTATTCGAGAGGTCCAATTTTCGACGACTTTGCCGCATAAATCTGGCTGAATTTGCTGGATGGCGTTATGGCGTTATGTTTACTTAAAGGTCATCAATTGTTTGCGGATTACACGCATCGACTAGCGATTTAAGATAGCCCCAAAGGAATAAGTCTAAAGGCGTTAAATCGCAAGATCACGGTGGCCAGTTCACGTTGTCGCCGCGCGAGATAACGATACCCTCAAATCGCTCGTGCAGAATGTCCATCGTGACATGCGCTGTGTGTCACGTAGCGCCGTCCTGTTGAAACCACATGTCGTCGATATCCATATCATCTAGTTTAGACCACAAGAAGTTTCTTATCATCGATCGTTTGACGGTTATGGCAATGCCAGTTCCGTTTTAGAAAAAGTACGAACCGATGATTTCGCCAGACCAAAATTCGCACCAAACAGTGACTTTCTCGTGATGCATTTGGTGCTGGTGTATCTCGTGTGGATTGGTATCGTCCCAAATCAATTTTGGTTGTTCACACATCCACTCATCAAGAAATGAGCCTCGTCGTTAAAAATCACGCAATGCGCGGAACGTTTTTCGAACGGAGCTCTGATTTTAACAATAAAATTTGATGATTTGCACACGCTATAACCTTTATGATGATTGCCATTCACTACTGAACAATTCTCAACAATTTCGACGGATTTTGCTTTAACAACATGGCCGGTATAACCTAACGAATTTCGAGCGTTCCTACTAAAACACCCTATACGTTTAAATTAATTTATTAAAATAACGTAATTACTTCTCAAAATCATGTATTCTTAACTTTACTTTTTAATATTACTAAAAAATTAAAATAACGTAACTATTTTGTAACATCATTTGGCATTTAAAACTGAAAACATCATTTATGTATTCTTAGCACTAAATTACTAAAGTAGTTAAACCGTTATTTTCTTTTATAAACTGAACAAAATATATATTATACCTCTTGCTAAATTTTATCGTGAAACAAGTAGTTTCGATTACCTAGCCCCATAACGCTGGTGACCCTACGACGTAGGGTGGTAAAAGTAGGAGTGAAAGTGCTACCTGCCGTGCAAAAGTTTGCTATCATAGATTTTGTTACCGCGCTCATTGCCACTCGCGATGTAATTCTTAAAAAAAAAAACAGAATGAAACACAGAATTACTTTAGTTAAGTACAACATAAACATTGTGATAACAATAATTATCAAGAATAATACACTTGTGGTTTGTTATTGTGTATAGCATAACGGTGACAGTAACGGTAAAATTAAAAATTTCCATAAAACGTGCTTGTGAACTGTACCTAAATTCCCCATATCAACGTCTTAAAGTTGGTACTTATAGTACATACCTAACAATAACATAAAGTAATTTAATAACAAAGTGCATAAAGTTCACAGGAATAAAATTTTCAAAAAACGAAGCGGATACAGTGATCCAAGAACAATTTTACCTGGGACGGTATACAACTTCAACATCTATTTACAAAATGCCCCATAGTGACGACGAGAAAAAACAAATTAATGAGGAAAAATTCTGTCTTAAAAAGCGATAACAGCTTAAGTCGAGAAAATAATTAGGCAGTAGTTCAAATTGATAAATAAAGTAATAAAAAATTTATTAAGAGATCTTATTTTATTCAATTTAATAATACAACACAATAATAATATATTATATGAGATAAAAATCTATCAAACAATGGCAATTTTTTTAAAAAAAATGCAATTGAAAACTTTAAAAATGATTTTTTCTTATCTCGACATAAGCTGTTATCGCTTTTTACCACAGAATTTTTAAAAACGGAAAAAATATCAGACGATGTTGAACAAGTCACAGATCGTGTTCATGAAATCGCTCGCATCTCGATCAAACTTCCACCGTTTTGGAAAAGGGTTTACACAAATTGAAGCCCAGTTCATAACGGCTTCTATTAAAAGCGATGTGAAAAGATCACGACATTTTTTCGGTAGAAACGGAATTTTTTTTTGCGTAAGTGACTTAATTAAAAATATTCCGCAGGATAATAAATTCTAAATCAAGTTTGATGCAAAGATTCGCGGATTCCGATCCGCCAAAAGCCAATCGTATGATACTCTAGATGAAATACTGAACTCCGATTTATATTTTATTTGGGATTATATCAAAAGAATGACCTTTTATTTACAGGTAGAAACTATTGTATAGTGGCTACTCGATGGATAGTTAAACGATTTTTTGAGTTATAGTGAGTTCCATAAATTAAGTTGGGACATTTTTACAGAATTTTTTTATGGCAACTACATGAAGGACTTACGGGATATTTTTCATATTAATACCTTCAGCTGCGACTATTATAAAATCAACGTCTACAAAATTTCAAAGTCGTAACTTAAAGCGTTCTAAAGTTATCGTTCAATATTGGTGAACACGTGTTTTAAGAACTTTTGTATGACAGCTACCCGAAGGAGTTGATGGATTGCGCTAATTAATGAAATCAGTCTTGCTTTTGATATAAAATTAATTCTTGTAAAATTTTGAATCCCTGCTTTAACTTGTACTAGAGTTATAGTGGATTCTGTAACTTGCATACATTTTTGAAGGACTTTTGTGGGCTGCTACACGAAGGGCTCTTTCGATTTGCATCATATTCAGGACTTTCGTTTCAAACATTGTAAACTTTAAGTATTCAAAATTTCAAGCTCCTAACTTGAAGCATTCGAGCAATAATTGTGAATACGTGTTTTAAGGACTCTTGTATGGGAGGTACCCGAAGGAGTGGAAGGATATTGCCCATTAACGAACTTAGCCTTACTTTTTCCATTTAACAGGTGCTGACAAAATTTCAACTTCCTAGGCCAACGGGTTCTTGATTTATCGTGCAAACGGATGGACGGACGGACAGCAAACGGATTTGGGGTTTTTGGCCACAACTTAACACAAAATAATATATAACTTTTTTTCGTCCGAGGCTCGGTTCTATGAGTTACAAACTTTTCAGGCTGGATGTGTTGCGCGAAATTAAGAACTTAGCGGGAAATGAATTAACGGACAAAATCTTTGTGGCTCGGCGGTTTGCCACAAACAGTTCACGCAATTCTAGTCGTTAGCGTGGTCAATAAGAAAAGTTTCGCAAGGACCTGCTATTATGTCAAAATCTAATAAAACAAGTGAAATTAAGACAAAACCCCTTGTAATCAGCTACAAAAGCAAATAAAATAATGAACTGTTGAAATTGCTTCCGCGACCATCGCGTTTGGGGACCAGATCCGTTTCATTACATCTAGATCATTAAATAAAAATGGGAAGTTCTGTTTTTATCATTTTAAATTTGGCAAGGACGCAAAGAACACAAAAATCTACCAATTTCAACCCGAAGTATCAGAAAACTAGCGACCCTGAACGAAACTAAGGCGACCAACGGATTTCAACGATTTCAGGATCTGAAATCGTCTCGCCTAATCATAGAAGATCGCATACACAGAGCAACAAATAAGTTCCGAGACTCGAACCATATCTGAGTAACTAGTAGGACCATCTATGTGTACAGACCGGCGTTTGAAAGCTGTGACACTCCTCTTCCCGGTAATAATAATAATTTAAACCGGTTGATAGTTAGCAAAGTTATGACAGTTCTCCCAAAACAATTTTTTTGTCATTGTTGAAAAGTTCCATCGAAAATCAAAACTATGCTTACTATTCTATCATTATTTATTAACTATTCATTCTTCGATAGCAAAGGAATTGTCCACAGAGAATTCATTCCAACTGTCCAAACAATTACTGGCGCATCCTATCTCGAATTTTTGAAGCGTGTGATGGCCAGAATCCGTCGTATTCGACCCGAATATTGTGATCCAGAGAACTGTTGTTTTTGTACGATAATGCACCGAATGACACCTCACTCATTATTCGTCATTTTTTGGCTCGGAATCAAGTCTGTGTGTTGAATCATCAGCCGTATTCACCTGATTTAGCCCCATACATTTTTTTTACTCAACCTCTGAACGCCAATAAAAATCTGAACTTTTTTTTGCTTTTAGTAACTCTAATAGCACATCTACATATACGTACTGAGTTTCAACTTTCTAGCATAAGCCGTTTCTGAGATATAAAAAACCACCCTTCACCCCCGTACCTTGCTACCACTATGAAAAATTTTATTTTTCTATGATGTTTCTATAGTGGCTCTATATAATCCTAAATTTTTAGCTTTCCACTCATTACGGTTTTCGAGAAATAAAAATCAGAATTTTTTTCCTTTCTCCCCCATTCACTATCACCCTTTACACCCCCACTCCTAAAATTTTTTTCCCTACTAGAGGTTTACCGACCCCAACTCCTGTAAAATTTTCAAGATCATATCTGATACGGTTTCTGAGATATAAAAATGACATTTTTTGAGAAATTGCTATCCCCCACTTTCGTGCTCCACCTCCCCCCACAAAAGTTTACATTCAGTAGACTCCTCTTGTGATCAAATATACAGAAATTCAATTTTATCTTCCTGGTGTAATTGGTTCAGAAGATGTTGTATCCAGAGTTTTTCACCCCAAACCCCCACACCCCACCACCCCCCTTAAAAATCTTAGCCCTTGTCTAATCTTGAAGTATCCCTAAGGACAACCACAAAGTTTCAATCTTCTGACATCAATCGTTCAAGAGATATCGATTTTAGAATGTTTCAATCCCGGCTTTCAAGCGTTTTGGACTCATTGTTTTTCCCCCAGTTCCACACCACTCAACCCTTATCGACAATTTTTTTGCAAATGAGTCAATTATCATAGTATTATAGGGTGTAACTAGTACTGAGGTTCAAACGAAAATGGGAGATAGAGGAACTTGTCCTGAGTAGAAAATCGTTCTACACATACTCCCGTTTTTGCACCATTAAGGAGATAGCGCGATTTTAAGGACGAAGGATTTTCATCGTACCTATGATCACTGTTTGATCTCTAACTTCTGCTGTACTTAGCGTAACAGAATTTCATAATTTTTTTTTAATGTTTATTTGGGCCTTAAAGTTTTGTTTCCATTTTGAACATTTTTTAAAGATGATATAGGTCAAGTAGGCGCCGTCATTGTTGATTTTTACCGCATTTTCAATCGTTTTGGCAAGAACTTCGGGCGATAAGTTCTCACACTCTGGTCGGATATTCTCTTTGAGAGCTTATTTATTTACTTATTTCAGTTTCATCAAGACCTGATTACTTAAAGTTCATTACAGTTTTAAAACAAAGTCAAAATCAATAACATGATAAAAGCGGTTAACAAAACATGAAATGAATGTGATCGGTTCATGTTGCCCATAATTAGTCCGATGATATAAAATGTTTAGTAGTGTATAGTCTCTCAAAGTACGACCCGGAATACGGAAAGAAATTTCTTGTAACAACATAGGGGCATCAATTCCTCCAGTGATAATGTTAAATGTGAAAACAGTCCCGAGAACTTTCCTTCTGTTATCAAGCGATTCAAGACAGAGAAGATTAAGACGTTCAGAATAGGGAGGAAGATTTTGAGAGTCAAGCCAGGGTAACCCCTTAAGTGCAAACCTCAAAAATCTTATCTGCACAGATTCAATTCTGCTCTTATGGACCTCATAATATTGAGTCCATACCTGGCACGCATATTCCAGAATTGATCGAACAAAAGCACGATATAACACCTTTGTGACGTAAGGATCATTGAAATCCTTACACCATCTTCGCACAAAGCCCCAGATGGAGTTCGCTTTATTCACAATATAATTAATATGATCATCGAAGCTTGCAGAATCTGTGGCATAGACACGTAACTTCAAAAAACCCCAAAAAATGAAGTCTGAAGCGGTCAAAACGGGCGATCTTGCCGGCCAGCGCAAATCGCCAAAACGAGACATTAGGCGACCCAGAAACGCATCTTTCAAAAGGTGTGTGCGGTTGCACCGTCTTGTCCCAATTCATCAATGGGCAATAAAAATTCGGTGATCTTGGTTCTGTATCGCTCACCAGTCACAGTAACTGCGTTACCCATGGTGTCCTGAAAAAAATGGGGCCCAATGACACCTCCGGTGTAAATGGTGCACCATGCAATGACTTTGAGTGGATGTAATGGCTTTTCGTGAGTGATACGAAATGGACCTCGTTGATCATCTGCGCCGAAATTCACGTTGCGTCAAAATCACTGACGAATTATACCGTAAAAAAATAGTCACGAGTATTCCGCGATCTTAAGGAGTATAGCGTTCCATGGCTTGTCGACGTGTATTCTGCATCCCTTTACTTCGCAAATATCAAAACAAAACTCACAGTTGCAGTTTGCGAAATTTATTACATCTTCCGATAGGGTGATTCATTTTGGACCACCCTGTATAAACTAGAAGCATATGATACTCGGTACACACACCCTGTATAAACTAGAAGCATATGGTTCACGATACATATGTTATTGTTTGCCAGACCACGGTCGTACATACAGGTCTGGAAACTCAATGCAATTTTTTGTGGTGGGGGTAGACACCTTTTGGGAAGAAAAATTTGGTTGTTGTCGTATTGACCACCAGGTTCGTCATGCTCTCACGGTTTTGTCAGATTGATAAAAAATGCAAACAAATAAAAATTTGTCAAAACCGTTATCGAAACGTCAGAATAAATCGTTACTATTCCTCACTAACGGAAAAAAAAAATAAATAATGCCACAGTACTGAACATTATAAACTACCACATAATTTACGGAAAACTCATTAACTACCAAATAATTACTTAAACCCAAAACATATCGTACTTAATGAGCATATTTCTCAGGAGATCAAGGACCAAGGCCTTGAACATTTAGAACTCCATATATGAAAAAACGTGATTGCTACTGAATTTCGTGGCTGTTATCAGTCAGCAGCCAGAACTATCCGCTCGAGTATGTAAGTGGCAATCAAGCATCCGTATTTGCAGATCCTTCGCGATGCATACGGCAATATCCGCAGCAATTTACCGGCGGATAAACATGTCACTGAACTTAAGAATCAACCCAATTGAAAGCGCATCTTACCACAAACTATGCAACCGTAACCTTTACAAGCATTCACAAAAGGAAAGCGGAATTTCCTAACAGTGGATCGAGAAAATAAGAAAATAAAACGTATTTAAAATTTGTCGCGTACAAAACGTTCAGTGACAGTTTACAAAATGTACGGTTGACATTTATTTTGTCACGGCTGCAGACTCGACGTTGTCGCGCTTGCGCAACCAATCGCTAGTAGCGACCCTGTCGATAATAACGAGAAGCTGTACCAGTTTATTCTTCAAAAAAGGTGTCTACTCCCACCACGGTAGTTTCCAGACCTGTATATACGACCGTGATATAAACAAGCAACGACATTTAGTTTTGATACTTGTCACATACTGGGGAATGGCCCTGCTAGCAGTAAAATGCATAGTATACTAGATAAAATTATCGAATTTTTATACTATGAAACGGCTTCAATACTATAGGCCGGTATCCATTTGTTGCATTTCTACGTATCGTATTCTCGTTGCAAATCAGTCGATACGACAAACGTATCTTCGTTCTGTATCAAAATGTGATACAAAAAAACGCAACGAATCCGATCGGTCAGTTAGCGTTTTTTTGCTGTCACATCAAATGAATGATACGATACGCGGTGAAGTCATGTTTAGACATATTGGAAATTTTCTTTTGTCATTACGAGGAAAACAATCGAACTCGTGGAAAAATTTTGCAATTTCACAATATTACTCAATCGGTCAGTTGAACAGTAACTGAGGCACGTGTTCAATTGTAATCGCGTGTCATGTATTTTAAAACGCAAGAAAAAAAAATAGTGAAGTGTCCGCACTCTATTCGTTCAGTGAATGATACGCAATGGTGGTACGATTCGCGGATATGCAACTAATGGAACCGGGGCTTAGCTCTTTTCGATATGTCGTGTTCAGTCGAACAACAAGTTTGAATATTTATTTGATTTGAATTTATTTGATTTGAATTTATTTGTTTGAATTAGTTAAGTTACATTGAACGCTCTCATTGTTTTTCGTTAAGAATTATGTTCAAGAAAATTCACTTCCGTTTACACACATTACATTACATTCAATTCCATTAAGCGTCGAGACAAAATTGTGACAGTGAATTACAGAATTAAAGAGATTATTTAGCCAATTAAACTACTGAGTTTTCCGTTTCGATCTTCCTTTCCGTAGTCCATAGAAAGAAACATTGGTCCGTCGAATCGGATACGGAACAGCGTAAAAAATTGTGAAACGTGTGGTAAAATTTCGGTCATTTTGTTTGGCGTCGGTCGCAACAGGTTGCACACACATAAACAGGCACGCGCGTGGTAATAAAACAAAACAAAATGTCGTCGGTGGCGAAATTAATACGAAAGCGCGGTAGTATCAAATCGCAAATGACAAGAATGGTGAAATTCTGTACAGAAAAGGCTGCTGATGCTACAATCGAGGAATTGACGACGAGACTTGAGCAACTTAAACTGCGATATCAGGAATTCATGGATGTCGAGGACAAAATCTTGGAGGCTGACGAGGCTGAAAGTGAGCCAAGTGAACTGGAACAATTTGAAGAACAGTTTTATGCAGAGTTTCAGCGCTTGATCAACATTAAGGCAATGGGAGCTATAAAGGTGACATGTATCGTTGAACAAATTGATGTAAAACATAAAGAGTTCAAGCTACCAAAGACATCGGTTACCAAATTTGACGGAAAATATAAGAATTGGCTGCGTTTAGTTACGTTTCTAAGGTTATAAACAGCAATAATTCATTGTCATCATCGCAAAAGTTGCAGTACTTGAATGAATTGTTACAGCCGGAACCGCAAAGTTTCATTAGTTCATTTCCCTTAACAGATGCAAATTACGCCGAAGCTTGGAACAAATTAGAGGAACGGTACAGTCGTCCGAAATTTATAATTAATGCGTTCATTCAAGAATTTTTGGATCAGTCAGCAGTTAAAATACCAGATGCGGTACAGTTGCGGAAAATAATCGACAACGGTGACTCAGTCGTCAGAAATTTAAAGTCACTGGGAAAGTACGCTGAATCCCGAGATCTATGGCTTATATTCATGTTGTTGAAGAGAGTTGACGAACAAACACAGCAACTGTGGGCGCATGATTCGGCAAATAAAACTGAACCTACGTTCCAAGAATTTCTCGAGTTTCTGAACACTAGAGTTGAAGGGCTTATGGGTTTTCAGTTCTGTACGGCCACACTTGCAGAAAACTCAGCGCGAAAACAGCCAGCTGTCAGAAACTTGCATGTTAACAACGAGAAATGAAAAAGTGTGTAGCACGGGATCACATCAGCTGTCGTCGTGTAAAAAATTTATTGACTCTTACGTTAGCAACAGAAGAAGATTAGTTAAGGATAATAGGTTCTGCTATAATTGCTTACGACTTGGTCACGGCGTTTTTAAGTGTCGCGCTAAGACTAGCTGCACGAAATGCAAGCACCGACATCATGAAATGCTACACGTCGACCAGCCGGCAGAAGCTTCCAAGAATCAAGTAAGTGTGAATACTAGTTATCAGGATCGTGAGACAAGTCCGTCACAACGGCAAGTTAAGCTCGCAATTTTAACGACAGCATTAGTGAATGTAATCGATGGACACGGCAATATTCAGACCTGTCGGGTATAATTATATTCCAGTTCTGAGATGTCATTCATAACCGAATCATACGCTCAGAAATTGCAGTTGCGAAGATCGAACGCTCGTGTGGTAGTTACAGGAATGGGCGGCATACCATCCGGCACAACGAGAGGAGAAGTTCAGTTCGAAGTATCTTCGCGAATTGATCCATCGCTAGTGATTAACATAAGGGCCTTGATTATGAACAAGGTGACGTCACAACTGCCTTCAAGGCAGTTTGATTTCGATAAGTGGCGACACATCAAGGGTCTCGAATTGGCTGATCCCAACTTCAATGTTCCTGGGGTTGCTGACATACTAATCGGTGCAGATAAGTTTTTTATGGTGCTACGTCCTGAACAAGTAAAAATTGACAACATGGGATGGATCGCGCAAAATACAATGTTTGGCTGGATTATCACCGGTCAATTACAGGACAAACCTCATATAGAAAAAACCAAGTCTCCACGCACATGTCGCTGATATTGATCGGACTTTGCGAAATTTTTGGGAGACTGAGGAAGTACCGATTCAGCGAACATTGACAAATGAGGAGTTGGAATGCCAAAACCATTTTGAAGGCAATTGGCACCGAGACAATGACGGTCGTTTTGTGGTAAGATTACCTTTTAAGCCTTCTCATTCTGTCATTTCCGGTAACACTCAGTCAGTTGCGGAAAAGCGTTTGCATCAAATGGAGAAACGTCTGCAGGGGAACAGTGAGTTTAGACGTCACTACATTCAGTTCATGCGGGATTATGAAGCTCTGAACCACATGGAACAAGTGGAACGGCTGGACAGTGACGAATCACACGGAATTTATTTGCCACATCATGGAGTGGTAAAAGAGACTAGCAGCACCACAAAAATGCATGTGGTTTTCGACGCATCGGCGAAATCATCGAATGGCCGGTCTCTGAATGACGAACTATTAATCGGTCCGACCATCCAACATAATTTTTGGTCGATACTATTCAGAGTGGTGTTCACCGCCGATGTAGAGAAAATGTATCGGCAAGTTTGGGTCGATAATCGTGATACGAACTATCAGCGGATATTATGGAGAGATTAAAAACAATTACGTATGGCATGTCTTGTTCACCATACCTCGCAACGCGTGTTCTTGATCAAATTGCAATAGAAGAAGGAGGCGAATATGTAAACGCTGCGGTTTGAAAATGGAACTGCATTATTTTGGACAGATTCCACTATTGTTTCGAATTGGCTTTCCAGTCATCCTAGAAGATGGAAAACGTATATCGCAAATCGGACATCGGAGATTCTTCAAACAACATCACGTAATCAATGGCATCATGTAAGGTCCGAGCACAATCCAGCAAATCTGGCATCGCACGGAGTGAATTCACTCCAATTGATAAATTCGAGTTTATGGTGGCATGGTCCCAATCTATGGCCAGACGAAGTTATTGCTTCAGCTAATAATGTACCCGCTGACGAAGAGCGAGTGATGAACGTTTCGGCGAATTCGTTCGTGTTAGACGGCGAGTATTGCATATTTAACCGGTTGCTTCAAGAGGAGAATACATTTACGGCAATGACACAACAGATCGCATTAGTTCAATTATTTGTTGATTATCTCAAGACATCGTCAACCAGATCCACTGGATGGTCGATAACTGATATGCAGCTGAAAACCAACTATTAAAATGGTCGCAGAAACTATCATTTGGAGGCGAGCTACATCTCTTGCGAAGTGGCAAGTCACTTCTGGCATCGAGTAAAATTTTATCACTTTCACCATTCCTTGATGACAAGGGATTGCTGCGAGTTGGTGGACGACTTACCAAGGCTGAAGTGATGTCAAAAATCCGGTCATTTTGTCGGGAAAATGTGAGCTTGACCGACGAATGGTTAAAGAATATCACCTCAAGGGTCTTCATGCTGGTCCAACGCTTTTGATCAGCAACGTTCGGCAACGATTTTGGATCACAAATTTACGACACCTGGTACGTTCGGTGGTGCATCTGTGCGTGCTCTGCTTCAAGCACAGACAACGGGCTTCAAGTCAGATCATGGGTGATCTTCCACAAGCGCGCGTTACGTTAGTGCGTCCATTCGTGAAAGTTGGAGTCGACTTTGCTGGACCACTAACTCTTCGGTCAATTGTCGGACGAGGAGAACGACAACACAAGGCATACGTATCCAGTTTTGTATGTATGAGTACGAAAGCAGTTCATATTGAACTGGTAAATGATTTATCAACGGAGGCGTTCTTCTCAGCGCTTCGAAGATTTGTGTCACGTCGAGGACTTTGCACCGATATCTATAGTGACAATGGTACGAATTTTGTCGGAGCAAATAATAAGCTAAATGCGCTTCGTGAATTCTTGGCAGAGCATTCGAACGAACTGTATTTTTCCCTTCTATGAGAAAATATTGTCTGGCACTTCAATCCTCCTGCGGCACCGCACTTTGGTGGGCTGTCTGAGGCAGCAGTTAAATCAATGAAGTTTCATCTGTATCGCGTTATTGGCGAGACCATTCTCAAGTTTGAAGAAATGAACACATTGCTCTGCCAAATTGAAGCAATGATGAATTCAAGACCTCTCTGTGGAGTACATGGAGATTCTGACGTCACCGAGGTCTTAACACCGTCACATTTTTTGATTGGTCATTCATTGACATACTTGCCCGAACGAGAATTGAAGGAAGACCGAATTTCGCCAGCAAAGCGGTGGAGCATGATTCAGAAGATGACACAGCATTATTGGTATCGGTGGCACATGGAGTATCTAACAACGCTTCAAAGCCGATATAAGTGGAAAATGAAAAGGCCGAATTTAATGGTTGGCGATCTCGTTTTGGTGCATGAGGGGAATGTTCCACCAACTAAGTGGTCTTGGGGACATGTAATACAGACTTATCCAGGATCTGACATGATGGTTCGAGTTGTCAGGATTAAAACACGTTGTCATGGTCCGGTTTGACCCCGACTCTCCCTACACACACCTCGTATCGGTGATTGGGTTCAATATTCGAACTATGTCGCAATTTCCGATGCGAGGTGATAAACTTAAATTGGACTAAAGGCCGGATACCTTTGCTCGGCGGTCAGCGGGATTTTTGCAACATCGACTATCGATCAATTCTGGCCAACTCGGGTCAACCGCCGAGAATTGATCGATGGTCGATGCAGATCAGCAATTATCGGGCTGATGGACAATAATTGTCCAAGCGATAATTGCTGATCGATTTTCCCAAGTCCGAAAAACGGCGAGTTTTGTGTCGATTCTCGAGGAATCAAGTAGCTCCGTGGTCCCTAAATATGATAATCAATGTATAGTTGTAACGAATCGAAAATGATTGTGCTGAAATAAAAGATTGTACTCGAAGTTCGTGTTTTTTTTTAAGTCTTTAAGTGATTGTGCTTCCAGCCACGACAAATGGCGCAGCCGGTTTAAAAAACAAAATAGTGATAAATACACAAAGTTTGAAAAGTGTCTATTAGTTTAAATGTGTTTAAAGTTGATAATTACTTAGTTCAAGCTAATATGGACTGTTTCGCTAACCGTGACTAACTCGCGTGAGTGTGATTGTAGGCGAAAAAGAAAAAAAAAAGAAAACGAAAAGAAAACCGTAAGTACGAATTGTTTTTTTTTATCTTCTCAATGTATTTCATATTTCTCACTACCAACCTCATACCATTGGATAGTTTTGGGGAATGTAATTGATCGTCAAAATAGTTAATTATCACATTATTAAATTTCGGGAATGTAGTTATGTTCTCGACCTGTCCGGTAGCCTCGAGAATGTGCATGCAGGGTTTGGGAGGAAACGGTTGCAGGTGTGGATCTCCATTCGCACCAAGCATTGAATTTTTTTTTTAATTACATATATTGTATACTACATGAATATTTGCACCTCGTCAGGTATATTGAATTTCATGTTCTGATATAATTTCTAAATAGAAAAGTGAAATGAACAGATCGTTTGATTGTAAAATGATCCTGTAAGACGCTTGATTCATTAAATAAGCAAAGTGTTGTGTAATTCAATGCGCCACCGTTTTATTTGTGCATGCCCAAATGCGAGTCGCTAACATTTCTCGTTTTTTGCTTTTGTCGTAAGTAGGCCAAAACTGACCTACGGTAAAAACTTATGAAGTGTTCACTACGTTTATGATACCGGAGTGAATCTAAGTACATCAGTTTGGGGGTTGAACACTGCACGAGTAAATGTCAACTCTGAGGTCAAATGTGCTAACAAGAGAAGAACTAGTCAGAGTACAGTCACTTGAAACAGAAATAGAGCATAAAAATGAAAGTATAAACAAAAGTAGGCAAGAAATAGAAGCACACACTAGGGATTGGGAATTTCTGGCAGAACGTCTGCATAACGAAATATATGGTAAATACACACAATCAGATAGCGAACAAACTTGGGCTAGGGTAAAGGAAGGCACTGAACGGTGGGGGGAGGTGGTGGACACATTGCTTAATTCACACCTGGAGGTAACTGCAGAAAGAATCCAAAGATTAGAACGCAAGTTGGAAGACAGTAGACAGGAAAAAGAATATCTTCTACGGTCTGTCGAATCCCTTAAAATACAGCTGGAAGAAGCTGAAGAAGCAGATCAGTCTTATCTGAATTTGGGGCAGCAAGTAGATCAACATACTACGGACAAAAAACAAACGTTGACCGTAAACGAATTGATATTCAAAGAACCTCTTAGCATCAATAACACACAAAAACTAAGCTCCAAAATGACCTCGAACGAAATGTATGACAAAGTAATGGATGCAGTGACAAAGTATGTACCACAGTTCTCTGGAGCTAGAACCCCAAAGTTAGGAAAGGAATTGGGTCGGTTTTTAGATTGCAGCGGATCACTTTATGACCGGCTTTCGGAAACTGAGAAAACGATATTCTTGACGTGTATTAAGTATCGACTGGTGGAGGATGCTTACTATCTGGTTTCATCCGAGATTATCGCAGATTTCAAGACCTTAGAAAAGATCCTCAATACAGCATACCTCCCAAAATCATCACTGAACGAGTTACGAAACGAACTAGCAAACTGCATACAACGTCCGGGGGAAGAGACGAGCGAATACGCGTTCCGCCTGGAAGGGATTTGGCGGCAGATGAAGGAGGCGGTAACGGCCCGGTACCCGGGGGGAGATAAGGGACTATTACAGGAATTGGAGAAAGACGCGGTTGCTACCTTCAAGGCCGGAGTGCTTGAAAGTGGCACCCAAATCTACTTGATTGGACGGAGTACGTCATCTTTGAGTGAAGTAAAAGAGGCGGCAGTCTTTTATGAAGGAGAGATAAAGAGATTGCGGGTGTTAAGTGGACCTCAGAGGAAGCAAGAGAATCCCAGTTCTAGTACAACCGCCTCAGGAGGTGGCGGATCAGTACAAAACAATGGATCCAACAATAACAGATCCAATGGCAATTCCCACAAGTTTAATTGTCATAACTGTGGACGAACCGGACATTTTGCACGCGAATGTCGGCAAGAACGAGTCAGTCCGTATTGCACAAACTGTAATCGATATGGACATACCACGCAAAGTTGCCGAGGAAATCAGCGAGCTGCCCAGCAAAGACCGGAGGGGCAAAATTCTGGAGGCGCAAGGCAAGGGTGATGAAGGGGTGGTAGAAACCGCATATTGTGATTTCTGTAAGAAGAATGACCACTATGCGTCAAACTGCTTGCGGAGGCATCTAGCAGAAAGTGAACGCCAAAAGAAGGCTGAAAAGGTGAAAGAAGGAGTTTATTGCGATTTCTGCCAAAAGGATGACCATTGCTCATCAAACTGCTTACGGAAGTACCGAGCAGAAGTAGAACGACAGCAGGGAAACGAGTAGAGACAGTCCACGGGCACGATGAGGTCTGTCTGAAGAAGCAGTGCCAAAATTTATCGAGTTATGTTACACTTGGTAGCGATTTGTCGATCAGAGTTCAATCCAACGTAGGAAGAAGGGGGTGGGTGACGCTACTGGTGGATACAGGAGCTTCGTGCAGCCTTATAAAATCAGCGAGTCTGAACGAACATGTAGTAAGGAACAAAATGAGAACAACAACGATTGCGGGTCTGTTTGGTGAAGAGAGAGAATCGGTAGGTACATGTACGGCGGAATTACAGGTAGGAGGAGGTAATTATAAGTGCGATTTTATAATTGTTGAAGAGATGGGAGCATTGCCGGGGGATGGGATACTTGGTAAAGACTTTTTGGAGGGACAGACCATCATCGATTGCGTACATAGACAGATGAAGATAGTAGCAAAGAAGGCTAAGCCGGCCCAGCAAAAAACACCGCGGAATATAATGAAAAGTTTGATGGAAGGGGGGAAATTAGATAAGATAGATTCGGGCATTAGTGTAAAGCAAACCAGAAATGATGAAGACACAGATATGGCCAGTTACGAGAACGCAAACCAAAAACGAGAGGCCCCGAGGGAACGAGTTGGGTTTGTGAGCTCCAATATTAGCGATATAGTGGCTTTTAACAACCCACCGGGAAAAAAAGGTGAGGTTGAAGAGAATAGAAACCAGTCAACAGAGAGCAGAGAGAAACAGCAACGAGGTATAGAAAAAGAAAGAAATAAGTGGAATCAGAAAAAGATAACGCAGTGTATAACAAATAGTCCGAACGAAGTGAAACTAATGAAGTTAGAATCAGGTGAGAGTATAAGGCAATATAAAAGCAAAGAATACCCGCATAGTGCTAGTTACAGGAACACAAACCAAAAACGAGAGGCCCCGAGGGAACGAGTTGGGTTTGTAAGATCCTGTAGTGTACTCTCGCCACTACTAAACATAAACATAAATAACCATCCTTCAATAAATCACCACGAGCCACACGCAGTGTAACATTTTTCTGATCTCATATTTAAACACAAAAGAAAGCATAACATTGAGTACCCAAATGTAAACAAACAGGTCACTCAATGTTATGCAAAAGAATACCTCGGCCACACAAAGATAAGCATAGAGCCAGCGTTATGGGAATTTCCTATGCTTGCCTTTCTGTGCGTCATTATTTCTCGCACACGAAATCGGTTCTCCGATTACATTTGCTTGTGCATAGGAAATGCATTGAACATTGTACGGGCGATGATTGCTCTATGCCAGGCAATGGATATTGCTGGCCATGCATTTCTTATGCACTTGAACTGAGATCCATGGCTCGTGCGGATTCCTCATATTAATAAATCATATGAAATATGAAGACCAACTTTTTTAGGAATAAGTTAGCATAGGACAATTTTTTATAAATAAGAATAGCGTAAGAACTTTTTATGCATAAGTTAGTATAGGAATTTACTATGTAAGAATTATTTTATGTTCATTTTTTTTATATGTAGTTTTAAGTACAATTTGTATAAAAGGAAAGCGATGGCCCATACTCGGGGCCATTTGACAAATAAAGTTACGCCAGGCAACGTGCCGCTACAGAACTTCAATTTTATCATTGGCTATTATTCCGGCATAGTGCCTTTACCATCTGCGGCTCAAATCCGCTTCGCTCACAAAATTTGAGTATCCGGCAATTGTGCCTAAGCCATCCGCGGGACCAGCCGCTTTATATTCTGGTAAGTCTTCGTCGTCCATTCCATAGATCGGTCTCCGAACACAACATGGCGATCCTGCGAATAACGACCCCGGATTTATTTCCAGCAAAAAATCTTCAAACCAAGAGCAACAATGGACACATGGATGGACGCATTTAAGAGATGCAAGTTAGACGCACCACCACCTACACCCAAAAACTGCAGAACAAACTATTACAAGGCGTTGGAAAACCTCAGAAGGAAGAAAATAGAAGAGTACGAGCCACAACCAGCGAAAACAGAAAATCTACACCCAACAGAACCGCTAGCAGACACAACCCCAGAGTACACGCCAACTCCGATTCGAAATAGACTGGGACCGAAACCACTCACGATCGAAGAGTATCGTCAACGACAACAGAAGAGAAAAACTACGATTGCGACACCGCTACCAACCGACCAACAACTACAGTCAACAAAACCAAAGCGAGGAGGAAAAGCATTCCTGCGCCGAAAAAGAATCGCGATACTGTATCACGAGCTGAACCTAGCGACGAGAAACGAAGACAAACAACGGATAAGGAAAGAAATTAGAGACACACGCAACGAAACGCGAAAAGAAAAATGGGGTTCGCCGACACTAAAATAGAAGAGAAAATCTTCCTAAATTCCGGCGCAGCTAGCAACTCAGCGCAAAACAGCTATTCTGCAACTCACCTAGCTACATCAATATTTTCGACAGCAGGAGTAATAATAATATTTATCGTAATATTTTTTATCATAAAAAAATTTATAAAACGTACTATAACAAAACAACTAAACAAAGCAACAGATGTATAAGAAGCACCAAATCAAACTTTATCTCACTAGAATGTATAAATTTCAAATATAAAATCCCGTATTATATGTACACTGAATAAAAATTTTCTCAATGCACAAATTTAAAAAAACTGTAAATTACTGAATGGAACAGATAGAAAACCTAAAGAAGCTAATCCTAAATTTCAAAAAAAACCCCAACAGAAACTTCACGGATAAGCACTTGGCTGAAACCGTACTAAAATTAAATCTTATTAGAGACAAATTTCTAGAAAACTTAACTAACTTAACAAACACTGAGCAACTTTCAGCAAAGACTACTTTCAAGGAATTACAAATAGAGCTTCAGGAAATTATTTCCACAAATCTCAATAAGAACCAACCCATTATGGCAACAAATAATATATTTTCAAGTCTCAAGACAATTCCAAATTTTTCTGGAAAATATAATGATCTTAACCAATTTTTAAGCGTCATTAAAATCATTGACAAATTTATTGCGGACGACCAGAAACAAGATTTCCTTTCCTTGATAATAAATACCAAGCTAACAGCCATAACCAGGAATAAACTAAACACAATCCCCACATCCAAAACTACCGCTGAACTATCAAAAAACCTAGAAACCTTATACAAACCCAGCAAATCTGCCAACACATTGATAGCAGAACTATCAAATCTGAGACAAACAAACCAGTGCACCATCTCGCAATTTGCAGAGAAAATCGACGAGTTAATCAACGAATTAACCACAACACAAATACGCGACTTTGGAGAAGAAGGCAGGCAAATCCTGACCCAAACCAATGATATACTCGCATTAAATGCATTCAAAAAAGGTATCTGGGATAGAAATGTTATCCAGACCATTGAAGCAAGTCGTGTAACGACGTTCAGGGAAGCAACTACCCTTGCTGAAGAAGCAGCAAATACACTGAAGGAGAACAAAATCCTTCACTATGGTGGAAATAGATTCCCCAATAACCGGCACCGACCAGAAAACGGCAATATACGCAACAATTTCCAAACTAACAATAACGGCCAGTGGAACAGAATTAACCCGCAATCGGCAAATAATAGAAACAACAATTACAACAATAACTATCGGTATAGAAACAATAACAATAACCAATTTAGGAATAATAACAATAACAATAACATAAATAGAAATAATCATAGTATAAACAGAAACGGCCAAAACAGGAACCAACAAAATCATAATATCAACAATAACGGACAAAGACGCAATTTCCATAACAATAATGGACATCAGCAAAACAACAGGATTTACGTTTTAGAGGAACAGGGAAACGAAGATTCCCCCGAATCCAACGAGGAAACACAGACATAGGACACTCGGGGAGATTAAACAATAAAATATTATGCCAAAAAGAAACCAACATAAATGAAAACTGCCAAAAAATAGATAAATATAAATTAAATATAATAGAATTTGATGATGGGATAACAAACTATATAACGTTAAGAACCAATAATAACAAACAATTAAAGCTACTAATAGATACGGGAGCAGACATATCTATATGCAAGTTAAACAACGCAATAAATAGATGTGATATCGATGAACGAAACTACTGTAAATTGTCAGGTATTACAAAGCAAGAAATCAATACTTTAGGGACCGTAAATTTAGAATTCAGTCTAGAGGACGAATTCATCTCACACAAAATCCAAGTAGTCGATACCGATTTTCCAATCGCGACAGACGGAATATTAGGACGAGATTTCTTCGCAAAATTTCGAGCCAAAGTGGATTACGAATCGTACACTTTCTCTATCAACACAAACTCTAGGGAACACACACTGCCAATGAACACAAAGATATTTCAAATCAAGATACCTCCACGAACTGAAATCATCCACCCGGTAGAACTATCCAACACAGAAGATAGTTTAGTATGTGGAAAACAGCTATCAGACAATATTTTTATAGGTAACACTATAATCCCAGCCAAAGGCATCAAGCACATTAGACTATTAAATACAGGAGACTCCGAAACAATATTAGATATAACTGATTTAAAATTAGAACTGAAACCAATCAACAAATTTCAATTACTAAAGACTAAAAATTTACCAACCACACATAGATGGGAAGAATTAAAGCAAAAGTTAAAAATCAATTCAAGAGACACAGATTCAAAAAATACAATAGAACAAATTTGCAAAGAGTTTCAAGACATCTTTTATTTGGAAGATGACAAACTCACAACGAATAATTTTTATAAACAACATCTCCAGACAACAGATAACAACCCTGTATATATAAAAAACTATAGGCTACCCCACGTGCACCATGAGGAAATAAATAAGCAAGTGAAAGACCTTCTAGACAAGAAGATCATAGAACACTCTGTGAGCCCACATAACTCTCCACTCCTTATCGTACCGAAAAGAAGCGAGGATGACACAAAATGTTGGAGACTAGTAGTTGATTATAGACAACTCAACAAAAAACTAGTGAACGATAAGTTCCCACTCACACGCTTAGAAGACGTCTTAGACCGAATAGGAAGAGCAAAATACTTTTCGAGTTTAGACATGACAAGTTCATTCCACCAAATCGAGTTGGAACATGAATCTAAACCACTAACCGCATTTTCCACTAATAATGGACACTACCAGTTCAAACGTCTACCCTTTGGATTGAAAATATCATCCAATAGTTTTCAACGTATGTTGACCATAGCTCTCTCAGGTCTCGATGCCAAAGCATTCTTATATGTAGACGATATAATAGTTTTCGGATGTTCTTTAAAACATCACAACCAAAATCTGATAGAAGTGTTCGAACGTTTAAGAAAATATAATCTCAAACTGAACCCAGGCAAGTGTAAGCTACTGAAAACAGAAGTAGTATATTTAGGACACTTAATTACATCCAACGGTGTAACAGCAGACCCAGAGAAGTGTAAAGCAGTAAATGAATATCCCACCCCTAAAGACGCTGATGAAGTACGAAGATTTGTAGCCTTCTGTAATTATTACAGACGCTTTGTAAAGAACTTCGCCGCAATAGCTAAACCACTAAATGAGCTATTAAAAAAGAATAAAGAATTTGAATGGACTGAAAATTGCGAAAAAGCATTCGCACAATTAAGAGAATGCATAACTCGACCCCCAATTCTACAATATCCTGATTTCGAAAAGGAATTTGTACTAACCACAGACGCTTCAGACTATGCGTTAGGAGCGATCTTGTCCCAAGGCGAAATAGGCAAAGATCTTCCGATATCTTACGCCAGCCGTTCACTAAATAAGCATGAACTCAATAAACCAATTATTGAAAAAGAGTTACTTGCAATTCACTGGGGAATTAATCATTTCAGA
Organism: Beris morrisii; assembly: GCA_951812415.1. Lineage (NCBI taxonomy): Eukaryota > Metazoa > Arthropoda > Insecta > Diptera > Stratiomyidae > Beris > Beris morrisii. The sequence goes on along the minus strand of OX638310.1, from coordinate 88,765,907 downwards.
CCATACCTGTACGGTAGAAAGTTCACAGTAGTAACAGACCATCGACCGCTCGTATCATTATTTACCCATAAGAACCCATCATCTAAACTAACTAGAATAAGAATTGACTTAATGGACTATGATTTCCAAATAATATTTAAACAAGGCAGAATAAATACAAATGCAGACGCATTGTCCCGGATAAAAATAAATTCACAGACGCTAAAAGACATGATGCCGAAGACCATTAACGTAGTAACCCGTAGCCATACAAAGAAAGAAACAAAGAAAAAGGAAGTTACCAACAACAACGCGGAAACCTCACTCACTAACGAGTCTGATCAACTCTACATGTGGACAGGTACATCGATATCCGACGTAAGGAACTTGCCTCAATTAGAATTTCACGTGAAGAAAGAAGATGAAAATGTAAGACGCGCACAAATAAATTTGCCAATATTAAAAGTAATTAATGAAAAGCGGATAGTTATGGAATACAGCGATAATCCTCACCGAGACTTAGGTCAGGCACTGGAGAAGCTTATATCCAAACTAAAAAGTATGAAAATACATAAACTAGCTCTATCAATGAAAGACAAGATATTCGAATACACAACAACAAAAGAATTGATAGCAGCATATAATGAAGTGCACAGAAAAATAATAAAAAGTAACAGGCAAACAAGTATACAGATAATATTATATAATCCGCCGGAAAGAGTGAAGAAAGTAACAGATCAACTAAGGTTAATCAGTGAATATCACGAATCCAAACATGGAGGTCACACGGACATAAGAAGAACAATCGGGAAATTAAAACAAAGATACGTATGGAAAAATATGAATAAAATGGTCAAGAAACACGTTCAAAACTGCGAATCATGCAATAAAAATAAAATAACAAGGCACACAAAAGAAGAATTTACAATTACAGACACACCGACGAAATGTTTCGACATAATAGCAATCGATACAGTAGGACCCCTACGTATATCTGAAGGATTCAGATATATAGTCACCGCACAATGTGAATTAACAAAATACGTCATAGCCGTACCAACGAGCACAAAAGAAGCGAAAGAAGTAGCTAAGGCAGTAGTAGAGAATGTAATACTTAAATATGGACACTGTAAAATAATAAAAACAGACCAAGGTACTGAATACACCAATGAACTATTCAACCAAATATGCCAAATCATGAACATCAACCACATATTGTCAACTCCTTACCACCACGAAACCATCGGTTCACTCGAACGTAACCACCGAGTACTGAACGAGTATTTACAGAATTTTTGCGACAATTATGAATGGCACACTTGGATACCCTATTACGCATTTGCATATAATACTACCCCTCACTCAGAAACAAAATATACACCTTTCGAGCTAGTCTACGGACATTTAGCGAACCTTCCCTCTAATACCACTTCAGAATCACTTGCACCCATTTACGATTACGAAAGTTACTTATCGGAATTGAAAATTAAATTAAAAACCGCTCAACAAATGGCTAGTCAATCATTGCTAAAATCAAAACTAATACGAAAGAAATTACATGATAAAAATACAAACACTTTAAACATACAAGTAGGAGATTTAGTCTTCATTAAGAATGAAAATAGACGAAAACACGAAAGTCCATATAAAGGACCATATAAAGTTATAGACCTTAAAGGTGTAAATTCAGTAATAAGGATAGAAAACAAAGATAAACTTGTACACAATAATAGACTTAAGAGATATAATATTGTATAGAAATATATTCAGAATTAAGATATAAAATATATACATCCTAAGATATATATATTTTTCTAAAGGGCAGAGGTGTAGTGTACTCTCGCCACTACTAAACATAAACATAAATAACCATCCTTCAATAAATCACCACGAGCCACACGCAGTGTAACATTTTTCTGATCTCATATTTAAACACAAAAGAAAGCATAACATTGAGTACCCAAATGTAAACAAACAGGTCACTCAATGTTATGCAAAAGAATACCTCGGCCACACAAAGATAAGCATAGAGCCAGCGTTATGGGAATTTCCTATGCTTGCCTTTCTGTGCGTCATTATTTCTCGCACACGAAATCGGTTCTCCGATTACATTTGCTTGTGCATAGGAAATGCATTGAACATTGTACGGGCGATGATTGCTCTATGCCAGGCAATGGATATTGCTGGCCATGCATTTCTTATGCACTTGAACTGAGATCCATGGCTCGTGCGGATTCCTCATATTAATAAATCATATGAAATATGAAGACCAACTTTTTTAGGAATAAGTTAGCATAGGACAATTTTTTATAAATAAGAATAGCGTAAGAACTTTTTATGCATAAGTTAGTATAGGAATTTACTATGTAAGAATTATTTTATGTTCATTTTTTTTATATGTAGTTTTAAGTACAATTTGTATAAAAGGAAAGCGATGGCCCATACTCGGGGCCATTTGACAAATAAAGTTACGCCAGGCAACGTGCCGCTACAGAACTTCAATTTTATCATTGGCTATTATTCCGGCATAGTGCCTTTACCATCTGCGGCTCAAATCCGCTTCGCTCACAAAATTTGAGTATCCGGCAATTGTGCCTAAGCCATCCGCGGGACCAGCCGCTTTATATTCTGGTAAGTCTTCGTCGTCCATTCCATAGATCGGTCTCCGAACACAACAATCCAATAACGGTAATATAGCGAATTTTAATCAACCAGCGCCGAAAACAGCGGAAGTTGAGGAAAAGGGAGATAAAAGAAAGAATAGAAACCAGTCGTCAGTGGGCGAAAATAGGGAACAACAGGATATTGGTAAGGAAGAAAGATATAACTTTACCGACATATCCAAGAATTGTCACAAGTGGTTTCGAAAGAAACTGGAAAGGGAACAGTACTAAAATAAACCAATTAACGCGAAGAATAAACCACCGACTCGAAAAGGGAAATTAATTAAATTTGGAAAATTTTGTTTTATTTCGAAACAATTTACTAACCTTTCATTTAGTTCAATTCTAGGCAAACTATTACCCTATCAGCGCCACCATGGAGGTTCTGGATTTCAATTGTAAGTTGTAACTAGTCGGGCGTTCACTCAGCCGCCGAAAATAGATGAGTGTCAGGGTATATTTGGAGGAGAACGGAATAAGTGAAATAAAAAAAAAAAGAAGAAATATAAAAGAAGCCTTCTGCAAAAAAAAAAAAAAAAACTTAGCAAAAAAAAAATAGAAAATTTATAATGAAAAGAAATGACGAAACAGAAAAACTCAGAGAAATTCGATATAAATAGATAGTTAGAATTAAGATAAAACGAAAATACTAATAATATAAGATAGCACTAGGAATTAATAGCATTTGAGAAATAAAAAAAAAAATATAGTAAGCAAAGTAAAGTAATCCTTAACTGTAAAACAAGATAGCGCTTAATTTCGATAGGATGAGTCTTAGGACTAACTCCATTCTGGCCGTGGTGATGACGATAATTTGGACTACAGGGCAGACAGCAGACGATTATACCATCCGAGAATTGGAACCAACGGGAGCAATATTTGAGGAGGCGGCGAAGATCTTGTGGTACAACCGACACTGGACAATTCTATCCAGTGTGGATATACCAAACTTTGTGGAAGAGGTGAACTTCATTGAAAACTGCACGGAAGCTGCGAGTGGGTTGTGTAAGAAGCTACACATTTTCGACACACGTTGCCAAAATATTGTCAGCGGGCTACAAAATGGGGTCAATTATTTGAAAAGAAAGCAGTCTGACTTGAACCATTACATCTTTGGGATGAGTCCTAATAGAGTCAAACGATCCTTCTTCGACGGAATCGGGGCCCTCAGTAAAACACTTTTTGGAACGATGGATAGCCAGGATAGCCAGCGTATAACGAATGCTATAGCTGATTTGGACGGGAAAGCGATGACGTCGATACATCTAATACACGAACAAATAACAGGATGAAGTCTAATTTCAAGCTGTTCAACGAATCTCGCATCCAGGCCGCTCAGGAGAGGAAGAAACTGGTGGAATTATACTCAGCGATGGCGCCGATACTGTACAGCCAAGCCGACAAGCTTACTTTAGAACAGCGGAGAACAGACCTACTGGAATTCGTACTTCTAGCCGAAATGGAAGTGAGACGTATTGCGGAAACCATGGACACGTTAGTGGGGGTAGTGTTAACTTCGAACCTTGGGAAGTTACACCCAACGGTAATGCATGCGGAAGAATTAATGCAAATAGTAAATGGCATCCAATTGAACGACCGAACTTCACGCTGAGTCAATTCATACCCCGTTCCGTTGACCTCGAGTTGCACGAAGCAGGGGAACATCTACATATGAAACCGACCATCCTCACCGCAAGTAATTTGGATGAAACGTGGCAAGCGGAAGGTGAAAAAATTACCGACCTAGACGAGAAGACTCAGCCCGAGATCCAGCAACGGGAGAATAAACGAATGACGCAGTTACATTCGACGTTGATAACGACGACAGGAGTAGGCCTGCTGCTAACGATGACAGCTGGTTTTGTTTTTTGCCTCCGACGATACTTCCAACACAGGGCAAACCAAAAGCGCAGAGATACCACGGAAGTGAACCCGCGAACCAATGAGCCGATAGAACACATTATGCTAACACGCCCATCACCACTATCTTCGACGGTTGAGATACGAGATACTTCCCCACCCCCCCCCCCCCCCAGAAATCACCACCCACAGTAAACCAGCCGACTACCATCTCTCAGACAACCGAGACGCAGATGCCAGCAACTACAGGCCCACGCCAGAACAGGAGTACCATAGCTTTAGTATAGGAATAGTAGAAAAAATCACCTTAAAATGGATTTTTAAATAATTTTTTTTTATATTTTTATAAAGTACCTTAACCGAAATGTAATTAAATAGAAACGGAATTAAGATTAGAAACATTTAATATTCAATCATATTTTCGCGGATAATAACTATTTGTTTTAGTTTTTAATTGAATTAATTGTAATGCTCGCCATTACAATCATTGGGTTTTAAATGTAATTATAAATCTAAGTCAAAAGAATCCAAAAATAATTTCAGTCAGTTTTTACGTAGTTTTCTGATTATTTATATACATCCAAATACAAACAATTTTATAGTAACATTCTAACTCCTCTCATATATTCACAAAAAAAAAAAATTTTTTGTAATAATTCGAACTAATGCTAAATAAAAAAAAAATGAATTTGTTGTTTTTACCAAACCTAAAATCTGGAATATAAAAAAAAAAGAAACTAAACATGTGCGGCCGAACAATATGTTCCGGACTGGGAAAACCTTAACACCGCTGAGCATCGGTTTTTTCAAGGGGGGAGGAATGTCATGGTCCGGTTTGACCCCGACTCTCCCTACACACACCTCGTATCGGTGATTGGGTTCAATATTCGAACTATGTCACAATTTCCGATGCGAGGTGATAAACTTAAATTGGACTAAAGGCCGGATACCTTTGCTCGGCGGTCAGCGGGATTTTTGCAACATCGACTATCGATCAATTCTGGCCAACTCGGGTCAACCGCCGAGAATTGATCGATGGTCGATGCAGATCAGCAATTATCGTGCTGATGGACAATAATTGTCCAAGCGATAATTGCTGATCGATTTTCCCAAGTCCGAAAAACGGCGAGTTTTGTGTCGATTCTCGAGGAATCAAGTAGCTCCGTGGTCCCTAAATATGATAATCAATGTATAGTTGTAACGAATCGAAAATGATTGTGCTGAAATAAAAGATTGTACTCGAAGTTCGTGTTTTTTTTTAAGTCTTTAAGTGATTGTGCTTCCAGCCACGACAACGTTCTGGAATCTTTAAGCGACCGGTCCACAAGCTGTTAGTTTTACCAACTATTGAATCAGATGATTCAAGGCGGCCGGAATGTTCAATCGAACAACAAGTTTGAATATTTATTTGATTTGAATTTATTTGATTTGAATTTATTTGTTTGAATTAGTTAAGTTACACGCTCTCATTATTTTTCGTCAAGAATTATGTGCAAGAAAAGACACTTCCGTTTACACACATTACATTACATTCAATTCCATTAAGCGTCGAGACAAAATTATGACAGTGAATTACAGAATTAAAGAGATTATTTAGCCAATTAAACTACTGAGTTTTCCGTTTCAATCTTCCTTTCCGTAGTCCATAGAATGAAACATGTCGTAAAAAAAATCTAATTTTTTTTTTCCACTGAATCTAAAAATATTATTTTTGATTTATGAAGTGTCAAATAAGCAGCTGAGCCATTTTAGCTTTTTCCTTAGATTAAGCACCTAAACACAATCAAAAAGAGCGAAGTGGTTTTATGCGCATGTGCTGCTAACGTCAAAGAAAAAGCTGTATGGGTGGAGCAAAGATTTTGACGCTCAATTTAAAAGTTTTTTTCATAAATTAAATATATTGCTTAAACATACTGCAGTCCCGATCGGCTCAAACCAATCGTATGATACACTTGATGAAATACTGAACTCCGATTTATATTGCAGCTTGGGATAAATTAGAATAAAGAGCGCGCATGTGGTTGCTACTCGAAACTAAGAGACAATATCACCAGTGTTAAATTTCATATCTGGAACTCAATGAGTTACCGAAAGCAAAATTTTCCTTTTTCAAAAACTTTCACAATGTTGTACAAAACATCATATTCCTAGATTGTATCGTTCAAAGGCTATCCGAAAATAATCTTGAACACGTGTATTAAAGACTTTCTGTATTGGTGCTACCCGAAAGAGCCGTTAACGAACTTAGCCTTACAAATTCGACCAAACATCCAGATTAAAAATTTCAAGATCATAGGTCAAGGAGTTCTTGGGTTATCAGGCTAACAGACAGACAGACGGACGGACGGACGTCAAGCGGATTTGGAGGTTTTGAATAGTATCCATTTACGATATTATTATATGAATACCAGCAGTGTATACAAGGTATTATATCAGATACTGTCAAATCATACCATATATTCTGTATAGTTTTAATACTACGATTTCAATACTATGGTTATATATTAGCTGTGTATCAATGGTCGTCTATACCAGCCGTGAGCCGTGTATGACCCAATACTAAGCATATACGAGATAAACGAATATGTATACATATACCTAGTAGTGAAGCCGTTTCATGGTGCATATAAAGGGTTTTCCAATAGGGACTTGACAACTTTGAATTCAATTTGTGAACGCACCCTTTCACTAATCATCGAACTGTCACTGTCAATTTATTCAGTAAACTTAACATTTTTATCATGGTAAAGTACACGAAGGAACAACGTCTGCAAATTATAAAAATTTACTACAGAAATTCGGAGTCGGTGACCGCTACTTTAAGAGCGTTAACTCCGATTTTCGGTCGTAATTCTCGCCCTAGTAGACAGGCAGTAACAAGTTTAGTGCAAAAATTTGAGTCTACATATTCGTTGTGTGATGTTGCCGTGCCAGTGAGACAACGGGTTGGTCGAAGTGTCGAAAATATCGCTGCCGTTGAAACGTCCGTAGCAAATGATCCAAATCAGTCAATTCCACGGCGTTCTCAAGTGTTGGGCATCGCCCAGACCACGTTATGGCGAATTTTGCGTAAGGATCTTGGTTTACACCCATACAAGATCAAGCTGACTCAAGAATTGAAGCCGATGGACCATTTGAAGCGACGTACGTTCTCCGATTGGGCTCTGGAAAAGATGCGCCAAGATGATCAATTTCATCGCAAAATCATCTTCAGTGACGAAGCTCATTTTTGGCTCAGTGGGTTCGTCAATAAGCAAAATATGCGTTATTGGTCCGGTGAAAATCCACATGTGCTTCATGAAAGACCACTTCATCCACAAAAAATAACTGTTTGGTGCGGTTTGCATGCTGGCGGCGTCATAGGGCCATATTTTTTCGTCGACGATAATGATCGTCACGTTACTGTGAATGGTAATCGTTATCGCGCCATGATTACCGATTATTTTTGGCCCGAATTGGAAGATATGGACTTGGACAACATGTGGTTTCAACAGGACGGTGCCACAAGCCACACAGCACACGTTACAATCGATTTATTGAAGAGTAAGTTTGATGAGCGTGTTATCTCAAGAAATGGACCAGTCGATTGGCCGCCTCGTTCGTGCGATTTAACGCCTCCGGACTTTTTTCTTTGGGGCCACGTCAAGTCGTTGGTCTATGCCAACAAGCCGACGACGTTGGAAGAGCTCAGAGCCAACATTGAACACGAAATAGCAGCCATTTCGGCCGAAATGTGTGGCCGAGTCATCGAAAATTGGGTCCAACGAATCGACCGCTGCAAACGTGCCCGCGGTGGCCATATGAACGAAGTCGAGTTCCATTCATAAATGTTTTGATTGTACTTCAACCCGATAATAAAGTTTTTGAAATATCTCAAATGGTTTGCATTTTATTTTGAAAAAAAGTTGTCAAGTCCTTATTGGAAAACCCTTTACAATTTCAATTATTTTATCTAGTATACTATGCATTTTACTGCTAACAGTGCCATTTCCCAGTATGTGACAAGTACCGCAACTCCAACTTCAACTTCAGAAAGCCTCACAAAAATCAAATTTGCTCCTTAAGTAGTACCGCTGGCAACACCTCGCAAATTTTCACGTTGGTCGCTTGTCTCTTTCGAGCACGGTCGTACATACAGGTCTGGAAACTCAATGCAATTTTTTGTGGTGGGGGTAGACACCTTTTGGGAAGAAAAATTTGGTTGTTGTCGTATTGGCCACCAGGTTCGTCATGCTCTCACGGTTTTGTCAGATTGACAAATAAAAATTTGTCAAAATCACGGTCTTATGTCAAAACAAAATACGTGTGCGATACGAGTGCTGAGCGAATTTAGTGTTTTAAAGTGAGTATAAATAAAATACTATATCACGTCAACTTCATCGCCATCGTTTCGTACGGATGCAATAATCCGACTTTCGATCGTGTCCTGCAAACGAATGGTGCGATTTTTAATGTTTTATTATTTCTCTTGCAGGGTGAAAAAATCTCGACCATCTTGAAGGCCGCCAATGTTGAAGTCGAGCCCTACTGGACCGGTCTTTTGGCCAAGGCCCAGGAAGGTGTCAATGTCAAGGACTTGATCATCAGCATTGGATCCGGTGTCTGTTCTGCCTCAGCTGGAGCTGCTGCGGCGTAAAAAAGGTAAAAGAAAAACACATCGCAATATAAATGACGAATTTTTATTTTTTTTAGAACCGAAATCAAATTTGGTGTCTTCTTGCAGGGCTCGAATACGGAATCTATCACCTCGTCGGCAAACACAAAAAAATCCATTCAGGCGATGACTCCGGGCCGCAAGAGGTCCGGCCCAAAATTCGAACTATTCAACGAAAAAGGAAGAAACCAAACGTATGATGGCCGTATCGACAAGAACGGCACGGGAAAACTCTCGTTTGGCGACTTTCTGCAACTGATGTCGCTAAAAATGGCCGAAAAAGATACCAAGGAGGAACTCCTGAAGGCATTCCGTTTCTTCGATGACGACGATACCGGACGGATTTCTTTGAAGATAAGAATGCGGCACAAAGTACATTACCTTTTGCCGACATTCAAGTAGTAGTTTCAAGCCCGCCGGTACCATTATCTGGCGTAGGAATTTACCACAAAGGAATGGATCAATTTGGCGGATTTGTCGCACCAAAGTTGATCACTTATGATTTTTCTCCTCATATTCAGTCACCAAAGTTTAACGAGATTTAGATTTATTAAAAGAACAAATAACTTTGTTTGCATTATGTAATGTAAAATAAGAAATAAATGTGATTACATTGCGATAATAGTTCAGTGTTTGTTGATGAATTTACCCACTAAACGTTTAGTTTAAATGACGGATGGAAGAAGAAATTTGCAAGATGGAAGTAAGACAGTGCATGAATAGGTAGTAATTCGAGATCAGATCAGATTTTATTATACCATATTAAAATTTGTAGTAGTAGTGTAAAAGAAAAAATATTTTTCTCACTTGAACCATATTTTGCTTCCATCAGATCTTAAGTGACCTATGATATCAGAAAACTATGATACCCAATAAAACAATCCCAAATAATCATATTTCCTAAATCTCCAACGTCCTGTGTGGAATTTAAATTCATAAGCTCAGGACCACTATTAATTGTACACTATGAAACTAAATATTAATCTACCATGCGGTTTTTAGGCACAAAGCTCTCAGTTATTATACGTTCACATAAAATGTTATCTCCGTCCATGAGAAAATCGTGCATCCGGCTTTAAATTGGATTGTTACCAAATCACAATGAACTGCTAACAATTTTTCGTGTTCATGTTGTTTTTTTATAAACAAATTGTTAACCAATATAATTTCATTTTTGATATGAATCCTGATTGGTCCGCACACGACGTAAGACTGCAGCGAGTGTCCAGCACATCCCGAAGAGAGGAAATCGTAGCGATTTCTGTATAGTATATTGCATTCTTCTCGATTCAGTTTTCTTGCAACCCCACATTGACGTAAGCTGTAATTCAGTTTTCAAAATTTAAGGTTGACATTTATATTGTCACAACGTCTAGAATGCACGTTCTTGCGCTTGCGCAACCAATCGCTAGTAGCGACTCTGTTGATAATAACGAGAAGCTATACCAGTTTATTTTCACATTTTCTTCAAAAAAGGTGTCTACCCCCACCACGGTAGTTTCCAGACCTGTATATACGACCGTGCTTTCGAGACATAATCTCGATGGTTTGAGCCTTAGGAATCATATTGCATACCTTTCCCAGTTGGTCGCTTGTCTCTTTCGAGACATAATCTCGATGGTTTGAGCCTTAGGAATCATATTGCATACCTTTCTTCAATACTAGATAGAAAGAAATAGCAATACAAACATGTGCTCCCACCACGATGTATTTGAAGTGCAGAAAACGACCGCAGAGAAGCGAAGAGACCGAAGACTTGAGATGATGTCTGCCGCTTAGAAAAGTCATGACAAACTAAATTCGGAATAAATTTTGTCGTACGTATTTATTCCATTCGCACAGAGTACGTCTGAATAGTGGTGTGTGATAATTTTATTCTGATAAGTTTGTTTCAACCGTTTGTTTTCAGATGATGTGAATCTTCTAACATTTCACCACCTCTTGGTCAAATGTTGTGGGTAAAAGTGTTTTTGCATGCATTATAAAGTGAATTATTGTTGTTCTCAGTGATGTTTTTTTAAATTACTAAATAAAGAGTACTTTTCATTAAATATTTTGTTTTTTTACTTTATTATAAGAAGTATGAGCACAAGTAAATATAGAAAAATCTATTAATATATAAATGGCGCTGATTGGAAAACATTTTGCTATCCCGACATTCAGCCGACATGTCTCCGAGATTTCGGGGTGCATTTGTCACGATACCGTGTATTTTTCCTATAAGGCGTCTCGAAGAAATCTCGCAGACAGGCCGACATGTCTTCGAGAAATCTGCGAGAAATCTCGCAGACGCGACCAACTGGGTTCTTCAATACTAGATAGAAAGAAATAGCAATATAAACATGTGCTCCCACCACGATATATTTGAAGCGTAGAAAACGACCGCAGAGAAGCGAAGAGATCGAAGACTTGAGATGACGTCTGCCGCTTAGAAAAGTCATGACAAACTAAATTCGGAATAAATTTTGTCGTACGTATTTATTCAATTCGCACAGAGTACGTTACTAAATAAAGAGTACTTTTCATTTCAGTACATTAAATATTTTGTTTTTTTACTTTATTATAAGAAGTATGAGCACAAGTAAATATAGAAAAAATCTATTAATGTATAGATGGCGCTGATTGTGAAACCATTTTGCTATCCCGACATTCAGCAGACATGTCTCCGAGATTTCGGGGTGCATTTGACTCGATACCGTGTATTTTTCCTATAAGGCGTCTCGAAGAAATCTCGCAGACAGGCCGACATGTCTTCGAGAAATCTGCGAGAAATCTCGCAGACGCGACCAACTGGGAAGTCTCAGCCATCTGTCAGTGTACTATGGTTGATGTTCCATGGTTTTTTTTTTTGTAAATGTCTTCCGAGAGTTCTGGGAAGTTCAAGTAGATAATACGATATTACTCCGGCCTGTGGTGCTCCATTTACCCCATTAGCTATCGGAATTCACGTACGGCAGCTGAACATGTGGCGATTCGTCTGGCGGCTCTTCCTGCGGTAATCAAATACGTAAATGGGGTAGGCCCTGTTGACTACAATAAGCTTTTTTATTGTAGGTATTCGACAACGATACGGAAAAGAAATAAAGACGAACATTTTGTAAAGATGAGTTTTTAATTTTAAAAAGTTTTATTCATAATGATGTTGCTCGGTTGGAGTTGGATAAGCGAAAGACCAAAAAAGGTTCTGTACCAATGTGAACAATGCAAAATAATTTTTTGGTGAATGTTTTCACAGTACATGTTGAAATGAAAAAACAAGTTTTCCGGGTTCAATACTGTTATAATTTATTTTGCGTGACGTTTCGGACTCGACTGAGTCCTTTATCAAACTGGACTCCAGTTTGATAAAGGACTCAGTCGAGTCCGAAACGTCACGCAAAATAAATTATAACAGTATTGAACCCGGAAAACTTGTTTTTTCAATGCAAAATAATTCTAAATAAAAATTTTACAGTTATCAACGCCGTCCGCCGTACGCAAAACGTTTGAAGGCTTATAACTCCTAAACCCTATGAGCTATTAAATTGAAATTTTTTTTATTAATACTCTGGGTAGGTTCCTTGAAGTGACCACTTTTTGGGTGGTGGGAGTATGAGGGGGGAGGTGGGAGAAGCGTTTTAGACGAAAAATTTTGGTTTCTAGATCTCAGCAACCGCATAGGCTAGGAGGCTGAAACTTGGAATTTATATCGAACATCGATAGTGGACCCATTTGCAAAAAAAAATGATAATATGGGTAAAGGGGTGTGGGAGTGGGGGGAATAATAGTGCGTCCGAAACGCTCGAAAGCCGAGATCGAGACATTCTAAAATCCAGATCTCCTAATCGGTTAATGTCACGAAATTAAAACTTAATGAACTTCTGTGGGTATACTAGGAGAATAGATTCGAAACAAATTTTTGACAGGGGGCAGCGACGTACGGGGGTGGGGGTTGAAAAACTTTAGATTACGATATCTCACGAACCAATTGCACTAGAGAAATAAAATTTGGTTGCTGTATAAATGTTGACAAATAAAGTTTGCTGAAAGTAAAATTTTTCAAGGGGGCGGTGGAGCATGGAAGTGGAGGGGGTAAGCATTTTTTAAAAAAATCACGTCTCACGTCTCTTCTTGAGAAAGAACAATGTAAGATAGATGTTTAAAATTTTTACCAGAAGTAGGCCCAATAAACCTCCGGCAGAAAAAAAAATTTTGAAGGTGAGGGTGTAGAGGGTGAGGCTGGGGGAGGGTGAAAAGGAAAAAGTTCCGATTTTTATATCTCAAGAACCTATAACAATATAAAGCTGAAACTTGGTATTTAGATAGAACTATATCAGTAGCATATTGGAAAAATATAATATTTTATAGGGGTGGTATGATACGGGGGTGGGGGGTGGTTTTCCTAACTATAGAACGGCTTATGCTAGAAAGTTGAAATTCGGTACGTATATGTAAATTAACTAGAAAAGTAAGTTTGATTAAAAAAAATTTAAATATCTATTGGCGTTCGGGAGTGGGGCAAAAAAAATGATCAGTGAAAATGGAATGCATATATTTTCACGATTTTCGTCATATCTATTAGGTCTTTCGAAATATTGAATTCATTTTTTTTCTACGAGTTCTTCATATAAATACCTAGAAAGTGTTTTCAGGATTTTTTAAAATTGGACCCCCAAGGTGGTGTAAAGGGGATTATACATTTTCACGAATTCAGCCATATCCCTCAGGTCTGATTAGATATCGAATAACTTTTCACTTCCACGGGCTTATTTAATAATCACCTAAAACTTGTTTTCAAGGTTTTTCCTTTTTCAACCCCTAAGAGGGTAAAAACGGGTTGAACACGTTTTCACGAATTCCGTCTTATCTCTTAGGAGTGATAAGACATTGGATTGGTTTTCACTTCCTCGGGTTTTCTTTATATACATATATCTAAAAACTCATTTCAGGATTTTTGGATATTCAACCTCAAAGTGGGTGCAAGGGGGTTGCATATGTTTTCACAAATTCTTACATTTTTCTAGTTCTAATGAGATATCGAATTCATTTTTACTTCCAAAGGCTTCCTACATGATCGTCAAAAAGTTGATTTCGGGATGTTTGTTATTCAACTCCAATAGGACGTAAGGCTTTCGACATATTTCTCAGGATTGATGATATATTAGATTGGTTTGCACTTCCACAGACTTTGTACATAATCGCCTACAAACGCATTTCCGATTTCATGTAATGGCCCAAAACCAAATCACGAAAAACCTTCTAATGGCGTAACAACTGATATTATACTAGGACTAGACCTCGTCCCGGAGTATGCCCCAATTACGTAAATCATATGTTATATGTGGCAGCGGCGTAAGGTTTTCAGTCACATAGTAACCTACACCGCAGTTCAGAATTGAACTCGTTCCGAACTTCTACCCAAAAAATAATAAAATTGCGCCCAGGTTAGGTTAGGTTAGGTGGGTAGCTATTGACAAAGATAGCTAACACTTAGACCGCTAGATGGGTCCGTTGTGATCCCACTGCACCACGGCACGGCGCCTACTTTAAAAGTGAGCCTATTAAACATTCCGCACTATTCACGATATAAATTAATATTCTGAAACCAATAGAAACTGGAAAATTCATATAAATAAATTATGCATTGAGTGGGAATTGAACCCCGGTAGCAATGTTTTCAAGACCTACTACACTACCACTGGACTACACCCGGCCATAAAAATTGCGCCCAGACTGTTGGCAGATTTTTTTGTTAGTTATAGTATGTTCAAGTTTTCGGGAAAATTTGTTACCGCTGGATGGCTTTACCGCCGTAAATTGCAGAATCACGTTTCTTGTCATGAACGAGCCTGATCAGGCTTGCCGTACTTATACCAGACATGGCCCTGATCAGGGGTACGGCAAATCAGGCTAGCCAGAAAATTTTTCTACTCGGGTAGCCTTACAAATTCAACCAAACATCGAGATCCAAAATTTCAAGATCCTAGGTGAAGGCGTTCTTGAGTTATCGTGTTCACGGACAGACGGACGGACGGACGGACGTCAGGCGGATTTGAGGTTTTTGGCCACAAATAAACAAAAAATAATATATTACTTTTTTTCGTCCGAGGCTTGGTTCTATGCGTTACAAACTTTTGGGCTGGCTTAAACATAGAATACTCTATATGATTTCATCTATAGTATTAAAATGTCTGTCTGTCCGCCGTATACGACGTACGCCGTCCGCCGTTCGCAAAATCGTTTGAAGGCGCGTAGCTCCCAAACCCGTTGAGGTATTAAGTTGAAATTTTTATGGTGGGTAGATTGGGTAAACTCCTACGACTGGTATCTTTTGGGGAGTGGGGGTGTAAGCGGGGATGAGGAGGGAGCGTTTTAGACGAAAAATTTTGGTTTCCAGATCTCAGGAACCACTTATGCTAGGAAGCTGAAACTTGGAACTTATGTAGTACTATGATAGTGGACTCATTTGCAAAAAAATTATCGATAAGGGTTGCGGGGTGTAGAAGTGGGGGGGGGGGGAACAATGAGTCCAAAACGCTTGAAAGCCGGGATTGAAACATTCTAAAATCCATATCTCCTGAACGATTGATGTCAGAAGATGTAAACTTTGTGGTTGCCCTTAGGAATACTTGAAGATTAGACAAGCGCTAAAAATTTTAAGGGGGGTGGTGGGATGTAGGGGTTGGGGGTGAAAAACTTTGGATTACAATGTATTCAACAACAACAACAATATTACAATATCTTCTGTATATAACAAGAGGAGTCTACTGAAAGTAAATTTTTTGAGGGGGGAGGTGGGGCACGAAAGTGGGGGGATAGCAATTTCTCAAAAAATGTCATTTTTATATCTCAGAAACCGTACCAGATATGATCTTCAAAATTTTACAGGAGTTGGGATCGGTAGACCTCTAGTAGGAAAATAAAATTTAGGGGTGGGGTGTAGGGGGTGATGGTAAAAAGAGATAGAAAGGAAAACAATTCTGATTTTTATTTCTCGAAAACTGTAATGAATGGAAACCTAAAAATTTAGGATTATATAGAGCCACTATAGAGACATCCTAGAAATTTCATAGTGGTAGCAAGGTACTGGGGTTAGGGGTGGTTTTTTATATCTCAGAAACGGCTTATGCTAGAAAGTTCAAACTTGGCACGTATATGTAGATGTGCTATTAGAGTAACTAAAGCAAAAACAAGTTCAGATTTTTATTGGCATTCAGAGGTTGAGTAAAAAAAAATGTTCGTGAATCCACATTTTCACGAATTTCGTTAAAACTTTTAGACATGTTGAGTTATCAAAGCAATTTTACTTCTGCGGGCTATTTATATAAGCGCCTAGTAAAGATCTTCAAAATTTTTCGATATCCAACCCCTTAGGGGTGTAAAGTGGTTGTGTACATAATCACGAATTCTGATATATTCCTAAGGTATATTGAGATTTTGTATTCACTTATACTTCTATAAGCTTTAAACGCAGTCAGGGAAAAACCCGATTTAAGTATTTTTCTCTATTAAACCCCCTGGGGGTATTGTTCAAGATTTCACTGATTCCGAAAATCTCTTAGGTTCAATGTGACCGAATTCGCTTTTACTGCTATGAATTATTTTATTGATAAAAAAAATACCTAAGTAAATAAAAAAAATCTGAAAACAGTCTGGGCGCAACTTTATTATTTTATGGGTAGAAAGTCCGAAACGTGTTTAATGATGAGATGCGGTGTTGGGTACTATGCGACTGACAACCTAAGAAATAGCCAGGAGGCTATTTGGAACGTTATTTTTTAGGTTGTCAGTCGTATAGTACCCAACACCGTTCTCATCATTAAACACGTTTCGGACTTCTACCCATAAAATAATAAAGTTGCGCCCAGACTGTTGGCAGATTTTTTATATAATGTATTAGTTTTACTTTCACGTCAACATTCTTCTTTTTTTGGGTGTACATTTAGCAAACTTGTTCCTATGAAGGAAATCAAGAATGGAGCCCTATGCTATTGCTATAGAAAAAGACATCGGAAACATAGTTGATCATGTATTCGGCAATCATAATAAGTGTCCCGACTATATTAAGGAAAAATGCAAGGCTGATGATACAAATTATGTACCTGCAATGAAAGAGGTTGGGATATTTTTTAATATTATGGAGGCTATTCGACGACTAAAGTATAATTCAAAGAGCCATTATTTTCGATACACGAATAATCCAGCTAAGAATTTTAATTCCATTATTGCAAAATTAGTCGGTGTAAAACGAATTAACTATTCTTTAAAACATAGTTATGATAATAGATGCGCAGCTGCTGTTGTTCAGTTTAATACTAAAAGATCCTCTTCAGAATATCACAAATTCGTATATAACAACATTGGAAGCAAATAGAATAAAAAAAAATATGAGAAAACGACTACATAGAAAACAGAAGACATTAGTTACCAGAAGACGGACATTGGTAAAAAAAATATAATGAAAAAGGTTCAAACGAATACGAATAATAATATATATATAATATATAATAATTTGAAAAAGAAAAGACAGTACTTTTAGAAAAACTGCAGTACAATCAAAAAAGAGAACGTGAAATAGAACTACAAACCAGAGGGCAATCAAAAATTTGAATTGGCACGAGTACTGTTCGTCATTAATAACGGCATCAAATTTTGGAGTTATTTGTAAGGCAAAGAAATGTGCTGGGCATGTAAAGAGGTTGGTTTATAGAATTGATCTTGCAACACATTCATTAGTATATAGTACAATACATAAGGAAATTGCTTTAAACCAACTGTGTAAAGAAATAAATAAGGAAATACATCCATACGGTTTATTTATTGGCAAGAACGTTATGTGCCTAGGAACTTCTCCTGATGGCATCCTAGACAACAATTCAATTGTTGAAATTAAATGTCCTCCATTAATCGCTAATAGTGATCCAGTTAAATCCATTTTGTCTGGAAAACTTAAATATATGGACATTGATAAAACATTTTTAACGATTATCGGATTATAAAGGAATCATAATTATCAGTGCAGGGTCAACTTGATATAACAGGAAGGAAAGAATGTATTTTTGCAATTTGTTCATCTTCAAACTTTCCTACATACAAGGAAACTATATATCCAGACGATCTTTTGAAAAGCCAAAATGGAGACAATACTAATTACATTTTATGAATCCTGGATTATTCCAGAACTAATAGATCCGCGAATATCCCGTGAAATGGAAGCACGTAAAGTTTTTGACAACAGTTTTAAAGATCTTTACTTGCATAGAAATTAAAGGTAGATATTATTTATTTATTTTACTATTAATTAAATATATATTTCCCTTTATGTAGTAATGAAGAAGAGAGTATGAAAGGAAAATGAAAAAAGCTACGGTCATACGAAGTCGTCTATTGCAAAATTTAATAATGCTTTATGATGCATGATCATCATTCTTTATAACTAGCATTAAGTATCTACATATAATCCAAGTAATTAAATTCTTCAAAGTCCATTACCTTATGATCCACTTAATTTTTTAAACATTGCAGCATTATACTTTTATCATAATTTGCTTACATTAGACTTCAATCAAGTTCACTTTGTTCAATCATTTTTACCTTATAGAATTAGGCCAATAATTTGTCATGTTAGCAATAAGTACCTATAATGATGTAACCCAAACAACAGTCAATCATTGCACATCACTACTGTTACCGGATTCGAATCATCATCCAGCACTTCACGTTGTTTTTAATTTTGATTCACGAATTAATCACTTATTTCCTTCTGAAATAACATATGGCTATAATTTTAATAAAGTCGATTTTTCTGCTTTAAATCGCGACATCTCTACATGTGATTGGTTGGGTGTACTATGTGAGCCGGATGTTGAAACTGCCACTTTAAACTTTTATAACACGATCTTTCGCAGTTTCGCGCGATGTGTACCGGTCACATCTATTAGAAAGCCTAAGCGTTTTCCGTGGTTTGACGACGACCTGATCTGATCTGAAAAATTTAAAAACGAAAGCTTGGAAGACATATTGTCTCTCAAGGATTGATTCAGACTACGTTTCCTATTCAACCTTACGCGACCTGTTTATTAGCCGGTCCAGTGCGGCGTATACCTCGTACGTCAATAATGTTATATTATCGATTAGCGACAAACCTAAGCGGTTCTGGGATTTCGTCAATTCAAAAAGGAATTCCGACGGATACCCCGCTTCTATGTCTTTTGATGATGTGGTCAGCGATGACCCTTTAGTCATTAGCAACTTCTTCGGGAACTACTTCCGTGTTGCTTTCACTTCTTCTAACTGTGATAATAGTTTTAAGGATCATAAACACTTGACAAAGTTTCCTTCTACTTCATTGGAGATGAAGGATCTGCACATAGACGAAGCTACTGTTTTGAAATTTATCTCAAATATCGCAGATAGTTTTTCTGTTGGTCCAGACATGCCCTCCAAGCGTTCTAAAACGATGCAGCTCTTCCCTAGTAGCACCCTTGTGCTATTTATTCAATTCTTCTCTTCGTTCAGGGGTATTTCCCAGTTCATGGAAATATTCTACTATTAAGCCGTTATTTAAGAAAAGTAAAAGAATGGATGTACGAAATTATCGGCCTGTCGCCAACCTTTCTTGTATTTCGAAGCTTTTCGAGGCTATTGTTTGTGATGTAATGAATTTTCATTGCAAATCAATCATAAGTCCATACCAACATGGATTTACTAAGGGTAGGTCTACTACCACAAATTTAATGGAATTTGCTAATTTTTCCGCTAAAGCGATTGAAGGTGGAAATCAGGTGGACTGCATTTACACTGATTTCAGCAAGGCGTTCGACAAAATGAATCATTCCATCCTGACTTATAAGCTACAATTACTGGGTTTTCCATTCACGTTTATTAATTGGATCAGTTCGTATCTACTTAATCGCACTCAAAAGGTGTTTTTTCGTAGAGCTCTTTCATCTGATATATATAATACTTCTGGAGTACCTCAGGGGAGCCATTTGGGTCCGCTTTTATTTATCCTCTTCATTAATGACGTGAGTTCGGTTCTCTCCCACTCTAAAATTTTAATGTATGCTGACGATGCAAAGATTTTTCGTAATGTAACCAATGCGGCTGATTGTTCTCTTCTTCAGAGTGACCTGCAACGGTTTTATGACTGGTGTACACTAAATTGTATGCCTTTGAATATTAGTAAGTGTATCACTGTATCGTTCTCTAGAAAGAAAACTCCAGTTACATTTGATTATAGTTTAGAAGGAAACCCATTATGTAGAACTGACAAAGTGAACGATTTAGGTGTATATTTTAATAACGAAGTTACTTTTAATGACCATTTTGATTATGTTGTCAGTAAGGCTAACTCCGTCTGGGGCTTTGTGCGAAGATGGTTCAAGGATTTCAATGATCCGCATGTTACAACAATGTTGTACTGCACATTTGTCCGTTCTATTTTGGAATATGCCTGCCCGGTATGGCTCCATACTATGAGGTTCATAAAAATAGAATTGAGTCGGTTCAGAGAAGATTCTTGCGATTCGCACTTAAAGGTCTTCCTTGGCATGATCTACTGCATCTGCCTCCTTACCATGAGCGTCTTAAACTCCTGCCGATGGAGTCGTTGGTTGATAGACGAGATGTCCTTAGAGCTGTTTTTGCTTTCAAGGTAATTTCTGGTGATATTAACTCCCCGTCATTGCTGGAAGCCGTTACTTTCAAAGTTCCATTTCGATCCTTGAGAGACTATGTGTTGCTGGATATTCCCCACCATCGGACAAATTACGGCCAACATGAACCAATCACATCTCTTTCACGCATTTTTAATTATAATTACAGTCAAATTGACTTTAACATTTCTGTTCAACAGTTAAAATCGGCTTTATCAAATAAATAATGTAATATTATATTTAGGCATTTATGAGTGTACAGATATAATGATGTATTTTTGTACTTATTTTTTATTTCTTCTAATAATTTTATATTTTGTAATTTTTGTTATAAGTAATCAGTATTTGATGAATTTGAATAATAAATAAAATAAAATAAATAATATCAATAAATTATACGGAACTCAGGTTCAAAATAAGACTCGTACTTTTAACATGGTCCGTCGAGCCCTACGGAAAATTTTTGAATAAATAGACGGGACTAAGCCATAATATCCTGGGTGAGGCTGCTTAGGCGTCTATTATAACTATACAAACATTTTCAAGTAACCGAACCCGACTACGGAGAAAACGGTATTCTACAAAGCTGCATCTACACCTCAGTAATTGACGTAACAACAACAACAACTACAACATTGAGGAGTTGGTAAACCGCCAAATCGCTTGCTGTGAAGCCGTCCAGCGGCTTAAAACAAACTACAGGAAGGACTCCGACTCAAGGAAGACCGAGATATATTTGGAGACACGGCTCCAAAAACTGGAATCTTTGTGGATGGACTTCTCTGATCAGGATCTTCAAATTGAAAATTTGCCGAAACAGGAAGCCAAACCTGACCATAACTATTTTTTAAAAAATTATTTTCAGGAGGTTAAAGCTTTGTATGAAAGCTTCAGAGATGTGCTGCAGGAGAAGCTCAGGCAAGGCATAAAAGGCCAGGAACAAGATCAGGCCAAAATCCCCGAAGTCGATGAGATGACCATGAGGCTCCTGAGAATGCAGAAGGAGAATATGCGACTACTGGAGAGGGTGCTTTGCAAACTTGATCAGGAGAACATACAACAGCCAGCTTTCTATTACCAACAACACCTCAACCTTATCCAAACGTACTGGGAAAAAATCTCAATGAACCATTCAGACTTAGTGGCATCATTGGACGACTCTCATGAGTACAAACGTGATGATTCTTTCGCAAATCTGGAAGATCATTACCAAAAGGTTTACATATCTTTACAGGGAAAGATACCCTCAACACAACGACCAGATGGTGAAATCCGACTACCACGGCTCGTTATTGCAACCTTCGAGGGGGACTACCAATCTTGGACAGCCTTCCATGATATTTTTGTGAAACTCATTCACAATAACCACCGACTAGGAAATGCTGAAAAAATTCAATACCTAAAAACGCATCTAAAAAAGGAAGCTTGTATCTTCTTAAAACATTTAGATATTTCAGATGCTAATTACACCACAGCATGGACATTGCTGAACGACAGATACAAGAACAAGCGCAAATTAGTCTCAACTCATCTACAGGTCTTGTTTTCACAACCTAAACTGGAAACCGAGTCAGCATCATGAGTACGAAATTTTCACGATAAAACAAAGGAGTGCCTGCATGCCTTGAAAAATCTCGGAATCGATACAACAACATGGGCTCCAATAGTCGAACATTTAATCTTGCAGAAACTTGACTTTGAAAGTCGCAAGCTATTGGAGCACGGATTGAACGATCCTAAGAAACCCATTGAAGTCGATGAGCTTTTTAAGTATCTAGAGAATAGATTTCGATCCCTCGAATCATTGAAAGAACAGCCCAAGAAAAAGGAAGGACACAATACCTGCGCAACAATCTAATCGAGGTAACAATAACCATTCAAATTACAAACTGTATCATTCCGCTACCTCAAAAATAAAGTGTCATTGTTGCCAAGAACCACATAAATTACATACTTGCACTAAATTTCTGAATTTGAGTGTTACATACCAATTGGATATAGTACAAAAGAATTCACTCTGCTCAAACTGTTTAAGTCATGACAAGAAACAAAAATGCTACAGCCGATATCGATGTAATACCTGTAAGCAGTCGCATCACAGTCTATTGCATCAGAGTCAGAACACACCCAACCCAAATCCATCGCCCGAAAAAACAAGTGCACACATTTCAACCACCGCCGAAAAACTCCAGGCTATAGGTGAGATAAAAACAGAGACTCAAGCAAGCGGCAATTCGGTCATACTAGCAACAGCTCTAGTAAAAGCAAGAATTCTAAATGGCACTTATGAATACTTAAGAGCATTAATTGACCCTGGCTCGCAAGCTTCATTCATTACGGAACATGCTGCACAAGCTTTGGCTATTCCACGTGAAAATATATGTGCTGAAATATCTGGTATCGGCGCTTCAAAAGCTGGAACATCGCGTCATCAAATTCGTACAGAATTACGACCTAGATTCCCATCAACATTCAGCACAAATTTCAGAGTATATATTTTGCCTAAACTAATTAAATTGTTACCTGACCATAGGTTGACGATCAATGACCATAGCCTGGCGTTGAGTGACATACTTGCTGATCCAACATATGACACACCCGGACCTATAGATATACTTATAGGTGCTGATGTTTACGGAACAATAATTCTAGATGGATTACAAAAAACTAATGTCGGCATAATTGCACAGAAGACTGAATTTGGTTGGATACTTTCAGGTCAATTACAACCAAAACAAACATGCGCACGTGTTACGATTACAAACATTATTACGATTACATGATTACAAACATTGAGTTGGACGAGCAACTTAAACGGTTTTGGGAAGTTGAAGAAATGGAGCAATCTACGATCATGTCAGAAGCCGACACCGAATGTGAAAATCATTATACTGAAACTCACATTCTGGGCAACTCAAAAAAAAAAGGCGATTGCCAGACTCCTTCAAAACGAACGTCGTTTTGTAACTAACAAGACGTTAGAGAAAGAATGCAAAAATTTTATGAAAGAATATCTAACTCTAAAACATATGATTCCAGCAACCACTAAGTCAGATGAAGGGTTCTATCTACCACACCAGGCGGTCATCAGAGAAGATAGCAGCACAACAAAATTACGCGTTGTATTCGATGCATCATCAAAAACGGACAAATCTATTAGCCTAAACGACACAATGCACACGGGGGCTAAGCTACAGACCGACCTCACGGATATACTACTGAGATGGCGTAAACATCGATATATTCTTTCTGCAGATATCGAAAAAATGTATCGCCAAATTAAAATTGGCAACGAGGATTATAAATATCAAAAGATATTAGTGCGCTTTCCACCTACTGAACCAATCCTGGAATATCATCTGACTACCGTCACTTATTGTACAGCCGCCGCACCCCCCCCCCCCTCCCCCCATTCATGGCTTTACGAACATTACAATAACTAGCAGAAGACGAGAAAAACACGTATCCCATCGCCTCAAAAATCCTGCGCAAGGATTTTCTACGTTGACGACTTATTGACTGGCGCAGACACACTGCAAGAAGCAAAAAATATTCGAAAAGAGGTAATGAGTCTTCTTTCAGCAGGAGGATTCAACCTACGGAAATAGGCTAGCAACCACCAGCGGTTACTAGATGACATCCCAGACAACTTGAAGCAATCAGGAGTGAGCTCGATATACTTGGCAGACGATGAAATCATTTTTAATTAATTTTCACTCTATTCGTTTGGGAATCGTTCAGGAATATTTGGGAAAAGGTTTTTTAGATTTAGGAAAGCGTTATTTATTAAATATAAAAATGTAAATTTTTTGAGAGCAGACACTCATATGAAAAAAATCAAATTATGGATAATTTGATTTGAAATCGTTTGGGAAACTTGTTAAATTTATCAATTTTATTTGGGAAAGAATTCTATTCATTCTGTGTTAATTAATAACAAAGTTCCATGTCGATTAAACCAGAAGCAGAGAAGAATGTGTCCAAGCTAACTGCCACCGAAGGTAGAAGCACGAAATAATGTGTCCATGCTAGCTGTCAACAGTCACAAGTACCCAGCAGGCAAAGTTGCGTATACTGTACAAAAAAAGACAGATACAGGCGTCATATGATACTGTGCTTTCTAAAAAAAATCTGCTTATCTACGATTGAATGGTTAAAATATTAATCTTAATTATAGAAGTTTAGCTTTAAACTAGCTGAAAATTATGAATAATAGTGTTGTAACAAAAGACTAGATAAATAATTTCAAAAATGTTGAACTCTAATATTTGTTACCTTGTTGCTTATCTCTTGTGAATTGCAGTTTTTATATTAAAATATTAGTTTTGTTTATAGAAATGTAACTCTTAATTAACTAAAAATAAAGAGGTCTGGTATTATGAAAACAGGCCTTAGGTTTCGACATTGTTGAAATTTCTGAATTTGCTACCTAAATTGTTAAGGAAACTTAGCTTTTATAAAGTTTCTTCCAAACCATCATATTAAGAAATCACCTATAAAATGGATTTGCTAAAAATTAGCTGTAAATAATGTATCTTTTATACACTTTTAAAAAATTACATAAAATTAGTTGTAAATGGTTTTGATGGACGAGTAATGAATGGTTGAACTATTAGTTTCAATAAGAATGGCAGTTTGCATGCTGTTATGACACTGGCTATTTTTGCGGCTTTAAAGCGGCTAGAAAATCCAAATGGAGAGGGATAGAGACTTTTACATACAATTTAGACATTGGTGTGAGAGAGACAGTCCGAACAGCACAACTATGGGTAATTGTCAAAAAACAATCCATAACTGTCAAAAAAAAAGCGGCAACAAAGTGCATTCGAGCAGTGTTTCGCAACATTCTAGCAGTTAATCCAAGAAAGTTCGGTACGTATAAATTATGGAAAGTGCCATGTGATGTTATGAAACGCGGCAGGACCGGTATTTTTCTTAACAAACCAGTTGTTAATTTCGTTTACTAGATGCCGCTAGCTTCGGAAAGAGCGGTATCTCTTTCTTTTAATGTTGTTCGCCTTATCTCACGATTGGCTATTATTGTACTTTTTTCTAGCGAGGAAAATAGCCAGTGTCATAACAGCATGATGGTGAGAAGCTACCATAGAAGCAAATTTGTTTAAGTTTTTTGTTGTTCTCCGGCGTCAGTGGAGTTTCTGGTATTAGTTTCAAGTTAGCATTAGCTTCCAGTTTTACATGTTTTTCTTATAAATTACAATTAATTTAGTTCATAGTTTTTTTTTCTTGTCTGAATAAAATAAAATTCTTTTATATTACATTTTTTTATATTAAATTTTTTTATATTACATACTTTTATATTACATTAAGATTTTTAGCTTTCGGAGTCTACTCTACATAAATTACTCCGTGAGGTATGACTGTCGTTGACGCCGAGGAACGGTAAATTGTATCCATTATATCTTTACATTATTCCTCAAACAGTAGGCAATAAAATGTCCGGGAGTATAACCAATTACGCCTGCCAAACTATAAAAAAATTGCATTTATTTTTTTACTAAAATTAGTTATTATGAGATTATTCCTTGTAAATGAAGAAAACTTACCGAAAGTTACGATCCATCTTGACAGTAGTGGGAAAGTTTTCTAATTTAGTTGCCAAGCCGTATCTTTCGTGAATACTTGTCTTCACGTCTAACTCAATAAAGATATGCATATTGCATGATGTAGTCACTGTCCGTGTTCCATTACAATGCTGTTGACGACATGTAATATTGTGAATGGTAGGATGAAAATCGACACATTGTCTGAGCGCTTCAAATCCTTTTCTTTTCAGATTTCTGTGATTTACCGTAAAATATGGAACATTTCTTTTCGTTTTCCGCCACAGAGCTGATTTTTTGCGTCAAATGTTATTATTTGTCCTAGAAAGGTTTTTGATCTTTATGATCAAGAACCTTGATCTTCAAAATGTGATCAAAAATTCTCTTTTTGTTTGGAAAGATTTCATGTATTCTTTTCTTTACGAGTAACGTATGAGATTTTGCATATAAAAATTGTTACTGCTATAAAAGATGATTCATGTTTATTTACTTTTACAATCAATTTTCGGTATTTCGATAACTTATTCCAATTAGGGTACCTCAATTTAATACTATGAGCGAATTAGGCTATTTTATATATTGGTGGACTTGCCTGTAACTCAATTAAACGTATTTTGACTGCACTCTGTTCATTATTGAAATTTCAGTTTTCCCTATTTAAATTTCCCGCCTTAGTGTTCAAAAGATTTTTGCGGCTAGAAAATCCAAATGGAGAGGGATAGAAACTTGTACATATAATTTAGACATTGGTTTGAGAGAGACAGTCCGAACAGCGAAACTATGAGTAACTGTCAAAAAACAATACATAACTGCCAAAAAAAGCTGCAACAAAGCGCATTCGATCAGTGTTGCGCAATATTCTAGCAGTTCATCCAAGAAAAATCCACTGGCGGCTAGATTTTCCAGCCGCTACTGACTTCTTTTTGACAGTTCGGTACGTATAAATTATGGATAGTACCATGTTATGGTATTTCGTTTAGTAGATGCCGCTAGCATCGGAAAGAGCGGTATCTCTTTCTTTTAATGTTGTTCGCCTTGTCGCACGATTGGCTATTATTGTACCTTAAATAGCCAGTGTCATAACAGCATAATTAACACAGAATGAATGAAATTCTTTCCCAAATAAAATTGATAAATTTAACAAGTTTCCCAAACGATTTCAAATCAAATTATCCATAATTTGATTTTTTTCATATGAGTGTCTGCTATCTATACACTCAAAAAAATTACATTTTTATATTAAATAAATAACGCTTTCCTAAATCTAAAAAACCTTTTCCAAAATATTCCCAAACGATTCCCAAACGAATAGAGTGAAAATTAATTAAAAATGATTCCATCGTCTGCCAAGTATATATCGCCTCAGGAGTGAGGTTTTTGGAAAATTCACACGTTATAAAAACACTGGGCATCCATTGGAATCCGTCCAGCGACACTTTCCAATTTCGAGTCAAAAGTGACTCAACAAGTCAACATCCAACGAAACGAACGGTATTATCTAAAATAGCTAAACTTTTTGATCCACTAGGTCTGCTTGCACCTCTTATTATACAAGCTAAGTTACTAATGCAGGAACTGTGGTCAGCAAATCTCACTTGGGATGAACCACTACCCAACATAGTGTCAGAAAGATGGACGAAGTTGAAAACAGAGCTTCCTCAAATAAACGCAATTACTATACCAAGGTGGATCAAATTTAAAAAAACGATAAGAGAACTGGAAATTCACGGATTTGCTGATGCTTCAGAGAAGGCATATGCAGCAGTAGTCTACAGCAGAATTATTACAGACAAATAATCACCGCAAAAACCAAGGTCTCCCCAATTAAACTGAAACCGACCTTACCACGATTAGAGCTCTGTGCAGCAGTTTTATTATCACAACTACTTCGTGTCGCATCGCTTACGCCAGACAACACAGATGATCAACCCAGAAGATTGGCACCATGTCACATCGGAAAACAATCCAGCAGATTGTACCTCACGCGAACTGTATCCTTCTCAACTAAAATATCACTCATTATGGTGGGCCGGACCCAAATGGCTGAATACACATAAAGAAACCTGGCCAACATCAAACGCAACGTTTCATACCGACTTAGAAGCAAAAACTCAGAAAAAAACATTCAGTACAACAATTTCTTCTACGTATATCGACATAAGCAAGTACTCATCTTTAAGCAACTTACTTCGCATGTATGTATATGTTAACCGTTTCATAACTAGGGTCACTAGATACACAACACTCTCTACTTTGGGTTTGGCAGATAAGTCTAATTCGGTCGTTTATGTACCAGAAATTGTGATTTAACCTCAATAAAATCGCCTGTTTATGTGCTAGTTCGCCTTGTACTAGCAAAAATTTCGTTTTTGAAGTGTGTTAGTGCGAATATGTGTAGAGTCGGCATTCTGACGTTTCGCCGATCGAAATGTCATGTCAGTACCGAAAGCAACCGAACGTCCACTTAAACTGGCTGTAAGTGATTTAACTATTATTCCTTTTTTATTGTGTCTTGATCACAAAAGAAAATGCACTTTTAGATTCCCAATCGTCTTGTGTGGCTTTGTATGTTGTACTCAACATTTCACTCGTTCCTAAATTTACTCGGCGAGCTCTTGCATTTTGCTGATCGTAACTTCTACTGTGATTGGTAGAATGCAAACAACATTGATGGTTTTAGGTGAACATGGAACATGCCCGTTCACAGGTACCGAATTTTGATTTATTTTCGAAGTGTATTCGTTTACTATTTTATTTTTTTTTATCGAAGATGGTGTGTCCGGCATTTGTATATTCCAGTTGTGGAAATGGGCAAGTCGACAAGTTGCGTCTATTACCTCGTTCACGTGGTCAACGGCGTACCGCTACGTAGCACTTCGTAGTACCACGTGAACACACGAAATTTTGCTACGGAGCGGTTTTTCTACAACGTAGCAAAACCGCGTAGTGTAGTGTAGTGGATTTGCTAATCCTTCCCACGAGAACACTTGCCGTTGCGCTTCGTATTACTTTTCGAGTGAATTGTCAAAAAACTGTGTTGACAGACAACTTTATTTGTTTGGATTTTCTCAACGATTCTAATACCAGTGCCTTTAATGACACCATTTCGCTGGAAAATAAAAGAAGAAAGGTTATTTAAGAAATAAAACAACGAATGTAATTTTTTTTTAATAAAATAAATACCTGTTGTGACAGCTGTCAATTAATAATCAAGAGTGCGAAACGTCAATTCACTTCACGTGAACACTCATATATCAATCGGATTTCATAATACGCTACACTACACTACGCTACCACGTGAACGAGGTATATGACTGTATTTTTTATAAGCGCGTTCTTTCACGAATACTTGACAAGTTAATCGAATCGATTGAACAATTGAACAATTGATTATATGGGTAAAAACTAATTTCAGGTCAGTGTTCCGCTTAAGACGTTTAAAATTTGGGCCTTTATGGGAATGATGGGACAAATACCGCTCTCGGCTATTTCAAAATTGATGGAGAAGAAATTTGGGCATCGGTGAGGCAATAGTTGTATTTGCTTCGATTATTCTCGGCCAACCGTTTTGTATAATGATGAACTATCACGACAACGTTATTATGCACTACAATGCCTCACTCATTGATAGTTTTGAAGAAAAAGGAGACTGTTGCTGTATCAAATTGTATATTAAGTGTGAAAACGTTAGCGTAAAAAAAGTGTTGCAATTATTTTCTATTTTCTAGTTTTTTTGTAATTAACAAATACTTTTGTAATTTTGTTATATTTAAAATTTATATTTTGGAAGAAAAAGAATATGAGAGAAGTCTCGCGGGGCGAAAATCTTAATAATTTTGTTTAATTTCACACTACGTAAGAAAAACGAAAAGGTTTCGAGTAGAAGGGACGCAAGTGGAATGGACCATCCAGTCGAAATGTGCAGTCGTCTTGATGGGTGTCTTCAATCGTGCAAAAGAAATAAACTCGCGAATTAAGGGATATCTTTTTAATTACATAAATAAAAATAACAATATCACATACCACCGACAATATATGATTCCAGGCTATATTTGAATCAATCGGGTGTTATAGCATCGTAACGGTTACCTTTCGCCTGCAGCGTTGAATGCATGAACGTATCTAAAACATCTTGTGACAAATTTGCCGTTCCAATTGCTTTAATGGCATACGTTTCTTTCATGTACTCGTAGAATTTCGGCAAGGCAGCATTGCATTTTCGAACACCCTTCTGAAATGGATATTCGTAGCATTTTTTCAACATCGATTTATTATTCGTTCGAATATCGACAATTAGATTGTCCATATTTTCGCCGACGGAACGCGCGTCGAAGATGTGAGGTGATAGTGTTCGCGGAAGATGTTGCACGTTACTGCGATCCGTTTAGACGGCGGTCGAGGAGTCGGAATGTAGTGTGTGTCGCTTAAGAAGTTCGCCCAGACCGCATCGGCACGTTTAGTCCGGGAGGCAGCGACACTTTTGATGTAATTATTCCTACAAAGCTGATTTTTTGTCATTTTGTTGTTTTTATATGGCAAGTAAACGGAACGGCAGTCTACCGCCCCAATGTGGGGGCAAACAATAATAACAATTGTTTAAACCTGTTAATAAATAATATGTAAATGCCTTATTCCTACAAGACTGAAATTTTTTTGGGTGGTCAATGATACCTAAAAATGCAGTATAATGATAGTCTACCGCGTCGGAGAGGGGGCCATCATGCGTCTACCACCCACGCAAGGTGTTAAAAAATTTCCTTTTTTGACTTATTCCTACAAGGCTGAAAATTTTTTCTAAAATACTTTAGTTTATAAGACAACTAAAAAAGACAGTCTACCGATCATGTAAGGGTGCAAAGCCTTGATAGACGCAATGGAATGCACGATCTCCCGAGCGCAGCCACTGCGCCGATCTGCTAGAAGTAGCTCTGAATTATTGGATATACCGGGATTAAATTAATATCTACAAAGCTGCTTTTTTGTCTGTACGTACTTTAAGATAATTATTGTCAACTAAACGTGTTCTACCTTCGATACAATGCGGCTAAAGCTTCGGTAGACATGGCTAAAGTTTTGGCGCAGACTCTGAATTATTGCATACCTATACAGAGTGTTTGGCACTCCGTCCGCCACCTTGTAAGGGGTTATTCCTTGATATATTTTGAGAAAAAAATTGTTCTTCAGGGTGGGTCAATTTTCAATAACAGTGGAGATACAGGGTGGTTAAGAAAAGTGTTTTTGACCGGTACCCTTACTCACTCAAAACGGTATATCTTGAAAACGAATAATCACAAGGCAAAGTGTTATTTATTTATTTTTTTTTTATTTATTTAGAGTAAACGGACAACATCCTTTTCGTACAAAATAGTATAACAATATTAGCGGAATGATAAAAATGTAAAAAAAGAAAAATATAATAGTATGATAAAATTTAAAGAAAATTAGATTAAAATACGGGAAAAAAAAGCATTTACACATAGAAAATTCGTTTAATGTCAGTAATTGATGTATTAAACAAGTCCGCTTCACTTGTGTAAGTATTGCCAGCTCGCATTATTCTTGAAACAGGGCTATATTTACCATAATCTGTCGAGTGGTAATCGACGGAAAAGCTGTCGATGGACCGAGATGAGTAACCAGGTACCCTGAAGTTGATGAGACCAAGAAGACTAGGACAATCCAACTCATTATTAATGACCTTAAACAATGTGACAAGCTCTGCTAGTTCGCGGCGTTTAGATAAGGTGGCAAGGTGCAAATCCGACGACAACGAATCATAGTTCATTTCATTGATGGGAATGTTTAATTTGAAGGCTATCAGCCGAAGAAACTTATGTTGGATCGTTTCGATTCTATTCACATGAACATTAAAGTGAGGGCTCCATATTGGAGAAAGGTACTCCAGGTGAGGTCGCACTAACGCACAATAAAGGTATTTTACAGTATGTATATTAGTGAAGGACCTCGTGTTACGCGAGATAAAACCCAGCATTCTACGGGCAGTACCGCAAATGCGGTCATAATGGGGAACAAAAGTAAATCCTTCATCGAATATAATTCCTAGATCCTTGACAGTGTGGACTTGAGGTAGGGAGATACTGTTAATTTGGTAGTCGAAACTAATAGCTTCTCGTGTCCTATTAAAAACAATAAAATGGCATTTATCAATGTTAAGATGGAGATGATTAGAGATACACCATGAATAAAGTGAGTTTAGATTTTTCTGAAGGACTAAACAATCGTCATGGGAATTTACGGTTTTAAAAATTTTTAAATCGTCAGCAAATAACAAAAAGTTAACGTCGGCAAACATAGCTACTATATCATTGACAAAAAGTAAAAACAGGAGAGGACCCAAGTGGGATCCCTGGGGAACTCCCGAGTTAACAATAAACGGATCGGATTTGGCAGACTTTATACGAACAATCAACCTTCGGTCAAGTAGATAATCCTTAAGCCAATTAAGGAGAAGGCCAGTGATACCGATGGTGGTTAATTTTTGGATAAGTATGGAATGGTTAACTTTGTCAAAAGCTTTTGAAAAATCCGTGTAAATACTATGAACCTGTAGTCGTTTTTCCAGCGAACAACATATATTCTCAGCATAGGGTAATAGATTAGTCAAAGTTGATTTCTGTTTTTGGAACCCATGCTGGTTGGGTGAGATGAAATTCTTAAACAAAGGTGTTAATGCATCAGTAATTAATTTCTCAAACAGTTTAGGAATGACCGACAAAGAACAGATTGGCCTATAGTTCTCGATATTGCTTTTATCACCAGCCTTATGAATAGGTACCAGAAAGCCAATTTTCCAAACTGAAGCGAGGCGTCCCGTTTCCAGAGATTTATTAAACAATAGTGACAGCGGAAGTGCGAGATACTCACTGCACATTTTTAAAAATAAAGCAGGGACGTTGTCAGGACCAGCACTCTTACTCACATCAAGAGCATTCAACAATTTAAGGACGTCATCAGAATTAATATTAATAGACGACACAACAACATGAGAACTGGAAATGAAATTGTAGTCAACTTGTACTTTACTAACATAGACGCCAGAGAAGTAACGAGCAAACAGATCCGCAATACCGTTTAAGTCAGAAGCACTCGCCGACCCTAGAAACATTTCAGGGGGTAAAGTGTTGTCGGACCTAAGAGAATTGATGTAGTTCCAAAACTGCTTTAGATTAGATGGGATCGCATTCTCGACCTGAGTAATATAAAGAGAATAACACTCCCTAGTCATCACTTTGCATGAAGACCTAAGCGTTGAGAAACACTCGTAATCGAGCGCTGTGCCAGATGACTTAAATTTAGCATGAGCAGCTTTCTTATCGGAAATAAGTTTTTTTAGGTCGGCGCTATACCACCTTGGAAAAGACGAATTAAACACAAGTGAGATTGGCACAAAGTTATCAATTATATCGTGGAGAATTATATCATAAAACTTGTTAACGGCATCATCTAAATCAAGCATCCCGAAAATACTAAACCAATCTAATAATGCGAGCTGTTCACAAATTCTGGTATAGTCAGCTAATTTAAAATTATAATCCACATACGAAACAGGACGTGCATAATCACCGTCAGTGACGGTTAAAAGCCTATCAACCTCGACGAGAGCGTCTTGGAATCTTTTGTTGCAGGATATTAAGGCATCGCTTGCGGAAGAGACGGCGGCACGTAATAACTTTAGCCTGGTCACATAGCTCGGCATTGATGAGGATCTACATGTAGGGCAGAGTTATAACTCGTTTCTTAGGGAATCGAATTACCTTTCATTTGATGTAACAGTCTAAATTGTAACTGCATCCAATCTTGAGATATTTACTCGAAAACACAAATTTTTGCTACGTCAACCCAGTGATCAATATAGTTTTTCTCAGAAAACCCCATTATAAAATTATTACTACCACTACTATTATTATTATTACCTACAAAAGTTGCATACATATGTATGAGTTACGATTAACATTTTGGAAGTAATAGGTAAAAATACATATGGCATAAAAATTAAATATTTTAAAAGTCAGTGCATGTGCATGTTGATCTACACTACTCGCTTGAATTGAAAGAATTTAATAATGGTTTTTATGTTTTATTTAAAATTTTTTATTATAATAAATGTTCAAAATGGCCACCTTCATTTTGAATGCACGCTAAAGCTCGTTTGGCGAGTGTTCTCTTGGTATTCATATTCATCAACTGCTGCCTTACTTCTATTGCTGCCGCATCGATCCTGGTATTTATGTTGAAGGTTACTTCAACCGCGCACTTAAATGCGCATGTCACCTTTTTTCGGGAAGTTATAGGGTTGGAGGCCTCTCTTTTCTCCAAATAAACGCACTGTTACAGTTTATACACTTTTAATTATTATTACTTAAGTCTAACATTAATTTATACTATATACTATATAGTATATACTATAATTAAGACGCAGAGGGATAATTCGGTGACACGACACGGAGTTACTTTTGTATTGAAAAAGGTGCGGTGGATATTATTATTTGTTAAAGGTCCGACGGTTTCCAACTGAATGAATCTATCACGATTCGGTTCTCCATGATACAGTACCTTACTCTCCACTGTTATTAAAAATTGACCCACCCTGAAGAACAATTTTTTTCTCCAAATATATCAAGGAATAACCCCTTACAAGGTGGCGGACGGAGTGCCAAACACTCTGTATAGGTATGCAATAATTCAGAGTCTGCGCCAAAACTTTAGCCATGTCTACCGAAGCTTTAGCCGCATTGTATCGAAGGTAGAACACGTTTAGTTGACAATAATTATCTTAAAGTACGTACAGACAAAAAAGCAGCTTTGTAGATATTAATTTAATCCCGGTATATCCAATAATTCAGAGCGACTTCTAGCAGATCGGCGCAGCGGCTGCGCTCGGGAGATCGTGCATTCCATTGCGTCTATCAAGGCTTTGCACCCTTACATGATCGGTAGACTGTCTTTTTTAGTTGTCTTATAAACTAAAGTATTTTAGAAAAAATTTTCAGCCTTGTAGGAATAAGTCAAAAAAGGAAATGTTTTAACACCTTGCGTGGGTGGTAGACGCATGATGGCCCCCTCTCCGACGCGGTAGACTATCATTATATTGCATTTTTAGGTATCATTGACCACCCAAAAAAGTTTCAGTCTTGTAGATATTAATTTAATCCCGGTATATCCAATAATTCAGAGCTACTTCTAGCAGATCGGCGCAGTGGCTGCGCTCGGGAGATCGTGCATTCCATTGCGTCTATCAAGGCTTTGCACCCTTACATGATTGGTAGACTGTCTTTTTTAGTTGTCTTATAAACTAAAGTATTTTAGAAAAAATTTTCAGCCTTGTAGGAATAAGTCAAAAAAGGAAATTTTTTAACACCTTGCGTGGGTGGTAGACGCATGATGGCCCCCTCTCCGACGCGGTAGACTATCATTATACTGCATTTTTAGGTATCATTGACCACCCAAAAAAATTTCAGTCTTGTAGGAATAAGGCATTTACATATTATTTATTAACAGGTTTAAACAATTGTTATTATTGTTTGCCCCCACATTGGGGTGGTAGACTGCCGTTCCGTTTACTTGCCATATAAAAACAACAAAATGACAAAAAATCAGCTTTGTAGGAATGGATACAAAATTTCGGTCGCTGCCTCCCGGACTAGTTTCTTTTCGGGCGCTTCGCCGGATATTGCGGCTGCTTCGACTTGTAACCGCATAGTCGTATTCTTTTTCGCTCGAAACGTCCGAGTCATTGCCGTCCGGGCGAAAGTCCTCGTCACTGTCCGAATCTTCATTTTCTCTGCTGAAAGTAGATTCGAGGTTGTAAATTGTATGCAGTTTTATTTTTTTAGTGTTGTTCGCACGGATTATACTTACATACAAGTGTCGTTTTAATCCTTTCACTTTTTCGGCGTTTTACAGAATGGCGCAAATCTCAGTAGCGGATATTTTCCTGCTACATATTTTCTGTTCGTCGGTTAGTGAAGAGTGTTTGGGTTTGGATTAGGTAACCGTTCTATTAGGGAACTATCACAGTGCCCTAAAACGTAGTTCCCAACATCTAAAACGTAGTTTTAGTTCAATTTAGTAAAGTCCTATTAGAACGGTGCTTAACATTGTATTTCAGCCACGAAACACTCCACTCCAACATATCCTGCAGTGCTGTGGGGTGCACCAACTCCCGTGTCAAGGGACACAAAATGTTTTATTTTCCTAAGGAAAAAGCTATTAATTTAAAATGGGCAGTGGCAGTTAGCAGAGTATTGGACATCCACGGTCCATTCTCGACTTTGTGCTGATAACTTTTCACCTGATCGTTTTGTGAACTCCACAAAAACCGAATTGATTCCGAATTCGATACCTACCTTACTTCTTTCGGGAGATTACCAAGAATGTTTACTGCGCGAACACAAGCCAGCAACATGAAACATTATTATTATAATATACTAATAGATATTTTATTTTAGACGACACGTTACACTACACCATGCCAAAGCCGTCTAGATTGACTTGGAGTTCGAATTCCTCGCAAGTTCGACACTTTACTTCGCAAATTAAAATAATAATAAAAAAAAATTAATTATTGTTTTGTACATTATAATTTGTATAATAAATACCTTATAATACAATACATAAATACAATGTTTAAAATTAGCTGGCCCGTCATTGTTGTTCGGTCGAACTTCTTCACCGTCAAATTAAAAAATTTCGTTAATTTTCACTTTTTGAGGTTCCCGTTTCGACAGCGGAATGTGCGTCGAGGATGTTGAGGTGATAATGTACACAGAAGTTGTTGCACGTTGCTGCGATCCTTTTAGACGGCGGTCGAGGAAATGGAATATCGTGTGTGTCGCTTAGGAAATTCGCACAGACCGCATCGGCACGTTTCTTTTTGGCCGCTTCGTCGGATATTGAGGCTGCTTCGACTTCTGCGGGCTCTTCGTTTATAAACGGTTTTGAGCCGCTTCTTTCTCGGCTCGCTTTCGTCCTTGTTTTCGTCGGAGGAGCTCGAACAATCGGATTCTTCTTCGCTTGGAATGTCCGAGTCAGTGCCGTCCGGGCGGAAGTCCTAGTTACTGTCCGACGGCAAATCTTTTTCTATGCTGAAAGTAGATTCGAGGTTGTTAATCGTATGCACTTTTATAAAAAATCCTCAACAACTTACCTCTTAAATTTCACATAAGCAAATCCTTTCGGCTGTCCCGAACCACGGTCGCGGATAATCACAATATTATCGATAGGCCCGTACTGCGAGAACTCCTCGCCAATTTCCCCCTTTGTCGACGTCTTTGGTATGACCAAGAACAGCCTGTAGTACTTATCCGTTTCGTTTTCGGATCGATTCTTCGGAGTTCCAGACTGTCGACTGAATTGAAAATTAACGAAATTAAAAGTTTTCATAAAACATAAATTCAATTTCCTTACTTCGTGGCCACTACAACTTTGATGGGCCGATCGGAATTTCCGATGGCCGTTCCGTTCAGCTCCTCGAGTGCATTGGCTGCATCCGATGTTTTTTTTAGTCTTTTTCGTACGGATTATACTTACATGCAAGTACCGTTTTTCTCCTTTCACTTTTTCGGCGTTTCTTCGCCTTGCACAAATGTTGTGACATATCTCAAACGTGAAATGTCATTCATGACATTGACGGTTCCCTTCCACTACTCCAGTACTTCTTTTTCTTTTGTACGAAATTGTGGTTTTCAATGGTAAATTTTAGCATTTCTTTAATTTCTGTTATGGAAATTTATTATTTTGAAGAGAAAAGTCAATCATTTCAAATGCATATAGTGCAAAATCCCACAAACATGAAAAAAATTTAAATTTACTGGTTTTTCACCTTGGTACGCATCTGCCAAATCCCTGGTAGAGAGTTCTGTGTATCTAGTGACTCTATTCATAACGAACTGCAGACTTCCGGCCAATCGATCAAAAAACCATCATTTAACAACTGTCGAAATACAACAAGCGTTAACAGGAATCATTTGCACGGTGCAACCCCAAGTAGCACAAGCAGTCGTATAGGAGTAGTACAATCGTTCTGCGAATTATATCATATCACTATATAGTAATGCTTACTTTCGCTAATAGCAGTGAGAACGGTGATATGACAGTTGTCACAGCAATTTGCCAGTGCGGACTTAGTAATACATAGAACCTCGCTAACTGCAGCGTTACGAATAGTTGTGGGCTACGACTGACCATTTGGTTGTGATCAGCGTTGCCACTCTACTTCAATCGAAGTAGATCTACTTCGATTTTTCGGAAAATAATTTCTAGTGCGAAGTAAACGATTTCTACTTCACTTTTATAAAATAATAATAATCAATGGCACAACAGCCCAAATCGGGCCTAGGCCTTGAAGTAATGCTAGAGTTACTTCATTACTAGACCAACGGAACACTAGGAGGTGAAGTGGTCAGCCACACGCTCATCCGTGATTATTACCCCGATTTTAACACAGGTACTCATTTACAGCTGAGTGAACTGGTAGTCCGGCACCCAATCCCATTAGATATTAGATATATCTAATTAATATTATTTTTATCAACTTTTCAAATTTTTCTAAAGACCAGCAAAAAGTTCAATTCCCGGCCACCAAAATTATAAAAATCTACTTCGAAAAATTCACATCTACTTCGATTTTTCCGCTCGATCTACTTCGAATTTAAAGAGTCCAAGTGGTAACCCTGGTTGTGATTGGAGTGCATGTGGTTCTCCGAACTATTTACGGAAATATGCGAACTATCTGCGAACTTTATAGTAAAATAGAGCAGCGGTGTTAAATCACACACATACGAGTCGAGAGCGCGCAGAGAATGTGAGAATGTGTGTTTTGTTATGGCTTACATGCAAATAACAATATACAAATAAGATG
The DNA here is from genome assembly GCA_951812415.1 of Beris morrisii. Lineage (NCBI taxonomy): Eukaryota > Metazoa > Arthropoda > Insecta > Diptera > Stratiomyidae > Beris > Beris morrisii. The sequence goes on along the minus strand of OX638310.1, from coordinate 88,726,674 downwards.
TGAACTTCAATTGAAATATGAGTTGATGACAATTATTTTTCAAGTAAAAAACTACAGTGAAACTTCTATTACCGGACACCTCCGAAAACCGGACACCTCCCTATAGAGGACAGTTCTTTATTCCCCAATGAATTAGGTATTAAACTCAATACCCTCGAAAAGCGGAACCTCTTTATAGCGGACACTTTTGAATTCCCCAAAGGTGTCCGCTATAGAGAAGTTATACTGTATATGTAGAACTAATTCTATGGGAAACATAATTTTTACTGTAAACATATATGATGTTTACATGCTTAAAACTTAAGCCCCATCATAAAAAAGTATATTGAAATATTTTATAATTTTTTAAGCCAAATTGATTTCTCAAACGGAACTACTTTTTTACTAAAATGGAATAAAAAATAATGAAACTATTATTTTAAAGTAAGAAGATAACAATTTCGATTAAAAATACATGTATCTTTGTCCAAATTTTTAATCAAAATATTTCATTTATATTGGAAGCCATTAAACATCTATAAAATATGGCGTCTATAATCGCAATACCATTTAATTCTATCTTGTGACTATAAAGTTTTCCACTCGCCCCAATTAGTTTGCTTTCATGACCATTGGTGTTTAAGGTACAAATGGTTGTGAATGACAATACGAGAACTATTTCGCTTCTTAAGAAAAAAAATTTCTTCAGAATTAGAACTGTTCTGTACGTCAACCAAATCGTCGCGTTTCTTAAGGTGAGCGATAATATATTCCGAATCAATCGAATCGAAAATCTATGTGTTGTAAAATACAGTGAAAACTGCCTAAGACGGAAACTGTAAGGGCCGGTTTCACAGTCGAAGTTTAAACCAAAAATTTTGTTTAAATTTAGAAACAAACGAATAAGTTCGACTGTGAAACCGGCCCTATAAGACAGAAACCTGCATTAAACGGAACTTTTTTTGTGATTGTTAATTTTTTCATTCAAAGCAACCTGTTCTGTGTAAGACGGAATCCTGTTTGAGACGGAATTATTCCTGGTCCCTTGAGGTTCCGTCTTAGACATGTTTCACTGTATTTGACAATTCCAGTTTCGTGTGTACAGAATCCAAGTGACTATTTTGATTTTCTGCAATGTATTCTGTCGTAGAAACAGTAGAAGATGGTGAACGAATTGTTTCCGGAGTCCCGTCATGTTGGGTTGTTGGCGATAGTCTGCGTTGGCCAAAAACCCTAAACATTGACACGTTACGTAAAAGACGTGCAGTACCACAGGCAGATTGGGCCAGCATAAAGTGCAAAATTTTAAAAATTAATATTGTCACTTTACAAGAAGTTCGTTCAATGGAAAAAAAATAAGCTTATATTCTGACTCCGGAAGTGAAGAGCAGGCTCGCATGTCATTAAAAAAAATAGATCAGATAGGTTTCGACAACATCCTTCCGTTAATATACATATATTATTACTTTTATAAAGCAAATCAAAACACATTTTATTTCTAATTTAAGATGAAGGTGATAGTGCCTTGACTTCTGTAGTTGAACTCAAGTCAATTGAAGAGACTAAACTGAGATCAGAGGATGTATCAGATTCAACCCCAAGTTCGTTCAAGTTATTCCCAGTGATATCTGAGCAAACCGAACCGAGTACTGAAGATGTGGCAGATACGATGACCGAATTCGTTCCTCAAGAGAACGTTGGGGACGGGACATCAGTAATGGAACTTGGTGATCTCTTGTACCACGTTTTAAACGACGTTGCAATCATTAAACAACATCAAGACAATATGATTGCGACAATGTCGATAATTGAAGCCTATCAAAAATTAATGCTTGATGCGCTCAGCAAATCTACAATGACGGAAAACAAATTTAAAAAAAGAAGAACCCTCATGAACAATGGATTAAGCAAAATATTCCGTTAAACACACCGAATGCCCTTATGGAATTTAATAATAAACTAACAAATGAATATTTTAAAGATGGAACGGTAAGTTTGAAACGTTTAGTGGCATATTAATAGCTTATTAAGTGTAGTACTTTATTTTTTGCAGATTTCCATACTTTCCACATATATAACAGCTGATGGTAAAAAGAACGGCAAACGAGTTGGATACAAGTTGATTGATCTTGAAATCGAAGGATACTACGAAGCTACCATTTAATTCTTTGCGAGCTTTCATACAATTGTTTTTCGATGTGCTTCTAAGGTCTGATCACTCGTGGACAACTGCCAAAAACGAAGAGTTCTTACAAGATATTGTTAAACATTCTAAACGCCGATTCCATAAAGAACAGGCAAAATTGCAAGTCCAACGCATTATCTGAAACAGAACACATTTTGTAACTAACATTTTTAATTACAGGATGAATGATACGAGGCGAATTAGGACCAGCAAATTAAAATAAATTGGCACTAAAGCCAGAAATACATGTGTATATTTCTGTATGCAGCGCGGCAAAACGGATTTAGAACGCTTGAGTTTAAATGCTACGAAACACACGCTTATTCTGCATGCAGCGGAGCAACATGTCTCTACTTCTACTTTTGCTGCGCAGCGGCAGTATTGCCACTACTTGAGATTAAAATTTACCAACACAGATAAGGAAAAAAGTAGTTTGACAGGTTATTTTTTAGTTGTTATTTTGTACTTGTGGAGTGAAGTATCAATGGAGGAGCGTTTCATAGAACTTAGAAAAAATAACCAAATTGTATTCGATAAAACCAGTCGAAATTACAAAAATATATTTTTGCAGGATCAAAACTAAGTTCATTTTTTGTCTATTGAAATAAACTGAAAATGAAACTCAAATTGACTATCAGAAAATGCGGTGATTTATGACAAATACAACTAAAGAGCCGTACAGAATGAACGCAATCGCAGTCGGATTGGAATGTCAAAATGTCGCAACGAGATGCAATGAAACGCTGTAAACCGCAAGTAAACGCTGCATGAACACAATGACCGGATTGGGTTCGCAGTTCTATCAGTGTCAATAATCAAAGCGAAATTGATATGGACGCAAAAATCGGAGAATTATTTTTAATGCTCATCGAAATCTCTTTCATTTTCCATTTTATTATTTTCTTCTTTAAATAATATAGTGCGTTTTAGGTTATGATATTGTCATATTTGACATTTCGATGCGTGCACTTGCGAACATTTTAAATATTACGAACTTACTTGCGACTATCTGCGACCCATAGCGTTCATTATGTTTAGCTACATACAATTAGGGTCACTATATACACAACACTCTCTACCTAGGGTTTGGCAGATACGTCTAAATCGGTCGTTTCTGTACTAGAAATTGTAATTTAACCTCACAAAAATCGCCTGTTTATGTACTAGTTCGCCTGTTTTTGTACTACTGGGAATTGGTATCAAATTGCGTTTTTGAAGTGTGTTAGTGCCAATATGTGAAGAGTCGGAAAAACAGCTGTCGGTTCCCTTCCACAATTCTAGTACGTGTTTTTCTTTGATATGGAAGTGTGTGTGCGCGAAATTGTGGTTTTTAATGGTAAATTTCCCTATTTCTTTCATTTCTTCTATGGAAATTTACAATTTTGCAGCGAAAAGTCAATCATTTCGAATGTTTATAAAGTGAAATCCCATAAACATGGAAAAAATTTAAATTTACTGGTTTTTCACCTTGGTACGCATCTGCCAAACCCCTCTTAGAGGCTGTTTTGGTGTGAGTGTGTATACAGTAACCCTACATACAATCACATGCATTTGAAACTCTTTTTTTGCACTCCGTTATTTTGACACTCCAATCCGACTGCGATTGCGTTCATTCTGTACGGCTCTTAAGAGATCTGTCTAAAACTCTGTACGTCTGTTTCACATGCAGAGATGCATGCACCATTGCATGCATATATTCTGCACATGTATTTCTGTCTTAAATCATCAGCCGAACTGGAATGAAATACAAGAAAAACAATCTAATATTTTAAGAAGCAATTTTATTTTTTGTATATGTTACAGTAAAATCGTGAAATGCTGCAAATGTATACATTTACTAGTAAATGTATGCATTTACGTCCGATTTTAGTGAAAGTATGAATTGAATATAAAAATGGACACTTTTCCTAGTCAATGTATACATTTTCTAGGCAGTGCATGAATCTACCATCTCGTCTTAGAAAATTCTTCTAGTACTGCAGACGAAATAATATTTTGCCGCTATCATTCCAGATGCTAAATCGTCTCGTTCCTGTCAGTGTAAGAAATCGGAATAATGACAAATGTGCATTGTTTGGTATGATTCAGAAAGCCAAGAACCCAGCAGGCAACGTTTTAATTTTTACATTTATGTGTAGCAGTTATTAATTATATTAAAACATATCGTAGTATTATACTCTAGATGAAATACTGCACTCCGATTTATTATGTATAATTGTAGAGAAAGCAGAAGGATGCGTGCTCATGTAGTTTGCTCTATTTAGGACTATCGTTTGGTTGTTATTCAAGAGAGAAGGACAATATATTCAGTGTTCAGTTCTGTATCGCTATTTAAAGGTAAACCATCGTTTGGAAAATTGTTTCAGGAATTCGATTTTCAGCATATTTACCATTTTACCTTTTAATTGTAACAATTGGATAATGTACGCAAAGTTTCAATTTATTACCTGCAAGCGTTCAAAAGATATGAACATTATTTTCAAGCACGTGGTGTAAGACTTTTCTATGTGAGCTTCCAGAAGGAGCTGACGGAGGTTTCTTACTAATGAACTCTACCTTACTTTTGACTTATAACCTTAATAAATTCTGTAAACTTTAGTTTTCCTGTTTTAACGCGCTCTTGAGTTATAGTGGGTACTGTAACTTAAATAAATTTTTTTTTTTCGCTAAATATTCCGGTTTGAAGGCTGGTTTTCATTACACATTCTGCAGATGTCTGCCAGAATAAGATGAAAATATAAACTGTACATGCGTGCGAAAAAGAGGAAATACAAGGTGGCGCAAAATTAATCACCCTATCGGAAGATGTTATAATTTTTGCAAATGGCGTCGTACGTGAATCATATTTGATATTTGTGAAGCAGTATACAAACAGACATGCAAATAAAGATTTCTATCACTCAAAATCATTTTTTTTTATTTAGTAAAGAAGTTATTCAAAAGCAAAATTGATGATTAATTTTGCGCCACCCTGTATCATCTGCAACAGATCTGTAAAAAAAATATCTCGTCCACAACTTCAGATCTGTGATCTGTAACCATTAAGTAAGGACGTACCTTGTAGCAACGACTTGCATGCACATCTTTTTCCAAAAATCCCCAAATAGTGTGCTTTTTCTCAACTAAAAGCGTACAAACAGCAAAAAACACAAGAAATTTTAGGCTAGAAATTTATATCTGTCAAAAACCATTGCTATAATTTTGCTATAAAATCGAAAATGAAAAACGGATTTCATATCTCTTTTTAGTTTTCTGCAATAGATCTATAATGTCGGAGTAATGGAAACTATTACCTCGTTCATGTGGTCAACGACGTACCGCTACGTACCACTTCGTAGTACCACGTGAACACACGAAATTTTGCTACGGAGCGGTTTTTCTACAACGTAGCAAAACCGCGTAGTGTAGTGTAGTGGATTTGCTAATCCTTTCCACGAGAACACTTGCCGTTGCGCTCCGTATTACTTTTCGAGTGAATTGTCAAAAAACTGTGTTGACAGACAACTTTATTTGTTTGGATTTTCTTAACGATTCTAATACCAGTGCCTTTAATGACTCCATTTCGCTGAAAAATAAAAGAAGAAAGGTTATTTAAGAAATAAAACGACGAATGTAATTATTTTTTAATAAAATAAATACCAGTTGTGACAGCTGTCAATTAATAATCAAGAGTGCGAAACGTCAATTCACTTCACGTGAACACTCATATATCAACCGGATTTCATAATACGCTACACTACACTACGCTACCACGTGAACGAGGTATATGTCTCAGTAATGAAAACCACCCTTTAAGCCTAGTACGGACTAGGGTCACTATATACACAACACTCTCTACCTAGGGTTTGGCAGATACGTCTAATTCGGTCGTTTCTGTACTAGAAATTGTAATTTAACCTCACAAAAATCGCCTGTTTATGTACTAGTTCGCCTGTTTTTGTACTAATGAGAATTGCTATCAAATTGCATTTTTGAAGTGTGTTAGTGCGAATATGTGAAGAGTCGGAAAAAGAGCTGTCGGTTCCCTTCCACAATTCTAGTACGTGTTTTTCTTTGATATGGAAGTGTGTGTGCGCGAAATTGTGGTTTTCAATGGAAAATTTCCCTATTTCTTTCATTTCTTCTATGGAAATTTACAATTTTGCAGCGAAAAGTCAATCATTTCGAATGTTTATAAAGCGAAATCCCATAAACATGGAAAAAATTTAAATTTACTGGTTTTTCACCTTGGTACGCATCTGCCAAACCCCTCTTAGAGGTTGTTTTGGTGTGAGTGTGTATACAGTAACCCTAGTACGGACCTCGATGAAAATTTTCATTCGCTAGTTTACCATATATCTCTCTCATCTCTACAGTGAAAAATTTATTCGACATTTACATTTTCAAAAATAAAATTTATTATACGCGTGTTTTTTATGGTAATTGGGTGTTATGCATAATAATATCGGACACAGTTAATTTGATACGCGCATTAAAAATCTTAAATTAAATTAAAATTTATTTATTTATTTATTTATTTATTTATTTCAGTTTCATCAAGACCTGATTACTTAAAAGTTCATTACAGTTTTAAAACAAATAAAAGCGACCATTAAATATAACAATTACATAGAATATTTAAAACCAAGTCAGTTGGAAAAAAAACTGACAAATTCAAATGAATGACAAGAGATGTCAAAATTTTCATACGGCAATGCAAGATTAAATAGCGACACATTTAAATCATATATGTATTAGTGAATTATATTGCTAGCGGCACTTGTCAGAGTCAGTATCGTTGTTAACAGCTGATTCTGAATTTGCCAATTCAATATAGTGGTAGTTTAAACGTTACTTTATTTTAATTTAATATTATAATCTTTTTTATAATTCAAATAGTTGGAACATTTAAAAAACATAACACTATTTTTCAAATTACATATCTTATTTTGTGAAAATTATGTGCTGCTAATTTGAAATCATGAACAGTACAATTTCTTATAAAACATATTTTTCGCAATTAAATATTTTTATTTACAATGTTCAAATTTCATAAATATTTGATTTGTCTTAAAATTTTGTACTCCCCTTCCTTGATTCTTTACATTTTTGAGATAAAATCAACAGCTGATTTTGAATTTTCCAATTCAACTTGTGTTTATTGATTTTGTATGGAAAAACATGACAGCTAGCAATATAGTTCTAATACATATATGATATAATTGGTCTCCACTGTCAAATCGTAGCAAAATTTTGACTCGAACTCCGTACTACCAAACAGAAAGCTACCACGAAAATCGAGTTAGCAAAATTTTGATCACTTTTTATACTCTAGATGAAATCATATAGAGTATTATAAGTTTAATCCAGCCCAAAAGTTTGTAACGCATAGAACCAAGCCTCGGACGAAAAAAAGTTATATATTATTGTTTGTTTATTTGTGGCCAAAAACCTCAAATCCGCTTGACGTCCGTCCGTCCGTCCGTCTGTCCGTGAACACGATAACTCAAGAATGCCTTCAGCTAGGATCTTGAAATTTTGAATCTGGATGTCTGGTTAAATTTGTAAGGCTAAGTTCGTTAACGGGCAAAATCGTCCTACTCCTTCGGATAGCTGCCATACAAAATGTTCTTAAAACACGTGTTCTAGAATATTGGTCGATAACTTCAGAAGGGTTTAAGCTACGACTTTGAAATTTTGAATGTGTTATTTTTCCAATAGTTGGAGCTAAAGATATGATTATGAAGAAAGTCCTGTTAGTCCTTCGTGTAGCTGCCATACAAATACCCTGTCAAAATGTATTCACTTAATTTACGGAACTCACTATAACTCAAGTAATCTTTTAGCTATGAATTCGGAATTTTGTACAATTTAGTTTTGAGTGAAAACGACGTTCGAGTTTACTAATCAGCAAAATCCTTTTACTACTTCTGGTACCTTCCATACAAAAAATCCTTAAGACACGTGTTCAACAATATTTTTCGATAACTTTTGAACGCTTCAAGCTATGAATTTAAAATTTTGTACACGTTCATTTTCCAAGGAGAAGGATATATATGTAAGAAATCGAGTGAGTTCTTCCTGCACCTCCCATGTGAAAGTCCTTCAAAAAGGAAATTTTTGTTCGATGACTTACCTAGTTCAAGATATGAAATTAAACACAGAATATTGTCTTTTAGTTTTGAGTAGCAATCTAATTAATAAAGGACATACAACATGCACACACTCAATTCTACTTTATCACCAACTACAATATAAATCGGAGTTCAGTATTCATCTAGAGTATTATACGATTGGCTTGTAGCCGATCGTGACTGCAGTATGTTTTTACATACATTTCAATCAAAACTTTGATCGAAGTCCGTACGAGGCTATATAGTAAATTAGCGAGTCAAAATTTTGATTGAGGTCCGTACTAGGCTTCAGCTAATATTTGGAGGAATTTCTCACGGCGAACTGTCAGATCTGCGTGGCTATAGTATTTAAAGGCATTGCCATTAGCCATTCAACTAAACTACCACCCGGTTAAAAATCGTAAGTCTGGGGGTCCTTTTACATAATGGCGATGAATGTGCGTAGGAAATACAATAAGTTTGGCTTCCATTTATGTCAAGACTTTGTTAATTGCTAGTTCATTCTCTCTCAAAAATGGAAATAAAAATCTGCCAACAGTCTGGGCGCATCTTTATTATTTTATGTGTAGAAGTCTGAAACGTGTTTAATGATGAGATGCGGTTTTGGGTACTATGCGGCTGACAATCTAAAAAAAAAACGATCCAAATAGCATCCTGGTTATTTCTTAGGTTGTCAGTCGCATAGTACCCAACACCGTATCTCATTATGTGAGGACGGAAAAAAAACACAAACATTGAATTAAAACATGAACAGTGAATTGAATTACAAACACAACACAAATTAAAACTTAGAACTAAGAACATTGAATTACAAAGACAACACAAGCTAAAACTTAGAGCTAAGAACATTGAATTACAAACAACTGTGATACGAAACACAAAGAAAAACATTAAACACAGAACCTGAAAAACACAGTTACATACCCACACACACACACTCGCCATACAACACAACGAGAAGATGATTACCAGGAAATATCACCACGAGACCCAATAAACAACATCGCGATATTTTCGCTTCCTAAAGATAACGAAGCATAAACACAAAAATCTTATCGACCACCCAGATTTTTGCAAAGTCTGCACAAGATGCATATCCGGTTTCAAAAACAAAGACTGGTCATTTAACTATCGAGCTTTGTAATATTGCCGATATTGCAATTATTAAATATATATCAAAAATGTAATAAAAGGCAAAGCCAGTGTGCCGAGTTACCTTTCAAAGTTAATAGATCATAATAAAACTACGTTTATATTTCGGTGAAAATTGTTTTTTAATTGAAAAAGACTAAGTCTCTAAACTGTAGTAAAGATTGACTAATCAACCAAAAATAAAGAGCGACTAAGTTCTGAACCGCGAAAAAGAAAAGACTTTGGTCGAATAAGAAGAGTGATTTACTACTCGCTAGAGTTTAAATAGAAAAAGATGAAATTAGATAATTTCATCTAATTTTATTTTTTTTCTATTACTTAAATTCGAATACTCCAACGACGACTGTCCACCTTGCCGTGGTGTTGGGGCTGAGTAGGGTCCTGCCCGAAACCAAGAGATGGTCAACGTCCCCCCTCTCCATCCATCTCCCAACATTCCTTCACTCCACTTATCCGGGCTGGATCAAGGTGTCATACGACCCGTGCCGAGGATCGACCAGGCTGGGGGCCCTATACAAATAGCCCAGCCGCGAACGGAGTATCCGGATACCTGGCGACCTCCGGATTAAATAGCCTTATCTGCACAATGCGGATCTCTGTGCAGATGGACATTCCGTTCTCCGCTACTCGTGGGAACACAATGAATTCAAAAAACAAACACAAACAAAAAACAGAGTCCGGATCTCTCAAAAAACCGGACGGAGAGATGGACGAAAGCTCATCCCTCTCCTCCACCCCAATGGGGTTACCTGCGAAGACTGCGGTCACAGAACCTGGTCCTAGCAACTCACCCGCGAGGACTCCGGCAACCAAACCTGGTCCAAGCGACTCAACATCCACGAGGACTTCGGCTCCCAAACCCGGTCCAAGTGGACATTCTAAAATGAGGACTTCGGTCACCAAACCCGGTCCAATTACCATGGCCAAGACTTCGGACACCAAACCTGGTCTTGGCTCACTCAAAAAGGAGGGTACTGGCAGAGGAAAGGGAGCTGCAAATATCCCAAAAAGTTCCGGCCATATCGCTCCCTCTAGACAGCTCTACAAAGAGAAGAAAACGGCCCTGGGAATCCTGAAGCGCCTTGGTAGTATACCAGAGGAACAGCGGACGGACAAACAACGGGCCTCTATTGACTGGGCTTTAAAGCTGACCACCGAGGGGTGGGAACCATCTGGCAAGGGTCAAGTGTCCAAGAGACTCAGATCACTGGATGAGTCTCCCGAGGCAGCAAAAAGGGCCAAGACGGGCAACTCAAGCACCGCGGCACCTTCAAGGCCCTTTAACGAAGTCCTGAAGGATCATCTCGTGATGGCCGTCATCGACAGGAGTGACGATGACGGAAGGATCACTCTAGACAAGTGGAAAGACGTGCAGAGCGAGCTGGCGGATGGTTTCCTCAAACTTATGAGGAAGCATCCTGGTCCTGTCCCCTCCTGCCGCGACGGTGGGTGGCATCAGGGCCATGTCAAGCTGGTGATCTGCTCCGACCAGAGATCGGCGGATCTCTACAAGGAGGCAATTGCTGGTCTAGGCGAGGTTTGGCCTGGAGCAAAGTTGGAGGTTGTGGCAAGGGAGGACATCCCAAGTCGGCCTCGAACAAGAGCCAGGATACCAAGCAAGCCTTCTGACGCGGCGGCTGTCCTGGAGATCCTAAAGATCTGCAACCCTGATCTTCCGACGCATAATTGGAAGATCGCCAAGATGGAGGAGCCAAAAGGGGCCGAGAGAGTCGCGACAATCGTGATTAACAAGGAGTCCCTGGCCCCCCTAGCTAACCTGAAGGGTGTGGTCAATTTTGGCCTTGGCCAAATCACACTTCGGGTCTACAAGGCGGACGCTGAGAATCCCTTACCGAGCGCGTCGGACACCGAAGCCTCGAAAATGGAAACGGATTCCGCCTCCCACGTCGTCCATAGTGACGACTCAAACCTCGCTGAGTCTGAACTGGCGATGGAACTGGACCCGGTGCAACCCGATTCCGATTCAGTACTGGTTTGCCAGGATCACTGCTCCTTAACGGACGAAGATGATCTTGGCTCGGATGCTGGACTGGATGAAGGCTCGACTGGTCCTCCCGATGGCAGTGAGGAAGATCTGCTGGCATCTGACCCGGAAGACCCGGAAGATGCGAATATAACCGTGATCGAGGCCTAATGCTGCGAATACTGCAGATTAATCTTCATCACTCGAAAACGGCATCAGCCTCATTACTTCTTCGTCTAGCCAGGGATGGAGAAGACCTTGTCTTGATCCAGGAACCATGGATTGTGCATGACGTGGTAAACGGTCTCAAGACTCCAAACTATACTCTGTTCTATGTAAGGAATAATGGCAAGCCAAGAGCATGCATTCTTGCAAAAAACAGTTTAAATATATTTCTGCTACACAGCTTCAGTGATCCTGATATCGTCACAGTCAGCCTTGAACTGAATAATAAGATTCACTGGCTGATCTCGGCCTATCTGGCCCATGACCATCAAGGTCCACTGCCACCGAGTATTATGAGCGATCTAATCACGGAAGCTAGTAAGCTCAACACTGGTGTCATTCTAGGGTGTGATGCAAATGCGCATCATGCAGTCTGGGGTAGCACTGACACAAACGAAAGAGGCGAGTTGCTTTTTGACTACTTTTTAAGCACTAACCTCCTTCTATGCAACACAGGGCAAGAGCCTACCTTTATAACCAGGAATAGACAAGAAGTCTTAGACATAACCCTGGTTTCCGAAAACATCTCACACATGGTCAGCAACTGGAAGGTTTCTGAAGAAAACTCCTTCTCGGATCATCGCTACCTCCAATTTAATCTGAAAGATTACAAACCTATCCCACCGGCCTTTAGGAACTACCGGAGGACCGACTGGGTCAAATACAGGGAAACTCTTAGCGGCTTACTCCCTCCCATACCGCCACTCCAACCGAGTAGCTCAACTGATCTCGAAGGTCTGGTCACCACCCTTACGCGCGCCCTAAACGAGGCATTGTCGAACTCCTGTCCTGAGAGCAGGCCAAGAGGGAAACATAAGCCGCCATGGTGGAACGCAGAACTCGGGGCTCTTAGAAAATGCTGTAGGCAACTGTTTAACAAAGCCAAAAGCACGAAAGACGTTTGCGACTGGGACTCCTATAAAGGATCACTTCGTAAATACAAATATGAACTGAGAAAGGCGCAGCGCAAATCCTGGGGACTCTTCTGTAGCGAAATAGAAGATTCATCCGAGGCATCCAGGCTCCGCAAAATTCTCTCTAAAAATCCAACCACACCATGCTACCTGAAGAGACTGGACGGATCTTGGACTACCTCAAGTAGGGAAACCACTGATCTCCTCCTGGACACCCACTTCCCTGGTAGCTCTCCTGTTGAGTCGGAGCGGGTAAACATTACAAGAAACCATGCACCGTTCTACTCTGACGCTCTTATAACAGAGACCAAGCTCCTCTGGGCGATAGAAGGCTTTAAACCATTTAAGTCTGCGGGACCGGATGGAATAATTCCTGCTGAAATCCAGCAGACCTCGGACATAATTCTTCCTTGGCTGAAGGTTATCTTGAAAGGCTGCCTGGATCTAACCTACATTCCTGAAACGTGGAAGGAAGTCAGAGTGGTATTCATACCCAAAGCAGGAAAAAGCTCTCATGTCTGCCCTAAGGACCTCAGACCTATCAGTCTATCATCCTTTCTTCTGAAAACACTGGAAAGACTAATGGATGTGTACATCCGCGACAATATTGACAAGCGACTGCTGTCAACATCCCAACATGCGTACTGGAAGGGGAGGTCGGTTGAAACGGCCTTACATTCGCTCGTGCGCACCATTGAAAAATCTCTCAGTATTAAAGAATACACCATGGTTGCATTTCTCGATATCGAGGGAGCTTTCAACAACGTCAGACCAGAAGCAATCACTGACGCAATTTCTATCCTGAAGGTAGAGTCCTCGCTTGGCGCGCTGATCAATTTGATGTTAACATCCAGGATTGTGAACACAAAGCTGGGCGAGTCCTCCTCTCGAAGGTTTGTCAGCAGAGGTACACCACAAGGTGGTGTGCTCTCCCCTCTTCTATGGAATTTAGTGGTCAACAAACTACTATTGAGATTGGAAGGGGCGGGCTGCAGAGTGATTGCCTATGCAGATGATGTTGCAATTGCTGTCTCGGGAAAGCACCTCAACACGCTGAGTGAGATATTGCAAAATGCTCTCTCTATCCTCTCCAAATGGGCAGCTGAATGCGGGTTGGGTGTGAACCCACGCAAAACAGAATTAGTCCTCTTCACCAGGAAATATAAAATTCCTCACGTAGACCCTCCCTCTCTGAATGGTACTAGTCTAGTTTTCACCTATAGTGCAAAATATTTGGGTCTTATTTTGGACAGGAAACTTCATTGGAAACCTAACATTCAGGAACGGGTAAAGAAAGCAACAGTTGCGCTTTACTCGTGCAAAAAGGCCATTGGCAAAAAATGGGGTATGCAACCCCGGATAGTTCATTGGCTCTACGTGTCCGTCATCAGACCGATACTAATGTATGGTGTTGTTGTCTGGTGGACGGCCTTAGACAAAGCAGTTAACTGCACCACCCTAGGGAAGGTACAGAGATCAGCATGCATATGCATCAGTGGAGCTCTGAGAACAACTCCCTCTGCAGCACTAGACATGCTATTCAGTCTGCCACCCCTAGACATTTTTGGCAAGCAAATGGCAGCCAATGCAGCCATTCGACTTAGGGCCTCTGCACAGTGGACTGGCATATATGCAGGTCACTCAACAATATTGAATCACTTCAATAACATTGCTGAAAACACCGACTACACCCCTCCCAGTTATGATTTTGAGAAAAATTTTCTAACAGTCATCCCAACCCGTCTAGAATGGGAAAGGGATTCGGTACGGATGGAAGAGTCCGCCCACATATATACGGACGGCTCCAAAACTGAAGGCGGGGTAGGTGGAGGTGTTTTCTCTGATATGCTTAAGGCCCCGTGTATACCAAAACAGCATTTTTGTTGAAAATAAGGCAAACGGGATTCGCGAAATCTCCAAAGCAGCAAAAGATAGGTCTTTTCTGCTTAGACAAATATAATTAGCAATATGTTTTCAAGGTTCTGTTGATTATTGTTTTTTGAAATTTCGATCAAAAGAAAAATTATAAGCGATTACGTCGAGTAAGTTTTCGAAATTATTGAAAACACACATTTGGTAATTGCGATTTTGGAAACATTTCTGAAGTGATTTTCATTATTTTTGTTTTCACTCAATTAGGAACGATTCAATCTAATTTTTTTTGGAATTAGAATTTTCGATTTTGACTTATGTTTGGAGATAATACATTTTGAAAACTCTGATTTTTAAAAAAAATTATGTTTTTTTATTATTCAAATTTTCTATAAAAACAGATTTTTTTTTAGTTTGTTTTTTCTTATGTTACTTTATCAAAGCGTTCTAAAGCAACTTAAAATCAAAAGGCTTCAAAAAAGTTAGTATAACAATGTTTTTGCAACGATTTTTCAAACTACATTTTTCAATAAAATTTTCCATTCAGACCACTCGCAGAGGTCGAGCTGAACGGACGTGTGGCTATGTCGAATTTTTTTTCGGCAGGTATGTTTTTATGTTTCATTCGCTGAGAGTAAAAAGGTTACGATGTTCCCCACTCTGCAAGCCTTCAGTACACGATTCGAAGGCATAGTAACTATATGGCAAGGTGTGTGTGTAATCGGCATAATGTCTATTCGCCTGCTCAGAATGAAAAGTGATTTTTAGCTTTTCTTCTTTCTATGTGGCAAACAGGGCAAAAATTAAATCGAAAAAAAGAAAAAAAAATCTGCCAACAGTCTGGGCGCAACTTTATTATTTTTTCGGTAGAAGTTCGGAATGCGTTCAGTTCTGAGACGCGGTGTAGGTTACTATGTGACTGAAAACCCAAAAAAAAAATTCGGAAAGCGGTTAGAATGGGGTCGCGCTAGAATACTTACGCCGCTGCCACATATAACATATCAATTACGTAATTAGGTCATACTCCGGGACGAGGTCTAAGCCGTAGAAAAATATCAGTTGTTACGTGATTAGGAGGTTTTTCTTGATTTGCTTTTGGGAAATTACATGAAATTGGAAATGCATTTGTAGGCGATTATATAAAAAGTTTGTGGAAGTGAAAACCAATCTGATATCTTATCAATCGTAACAAATATGTCGAAAACCTTACGTCCTCTTGGAGTTGTATATCTAAAAATACTGAAATCAACTTTTGACGATTATGTAGGAAGCATTAGGAAGTAAAAATGAATTTGATATCTCATCAGAACTAAGAAATATATAGAAATTTGTGTTCAGTGTTGCAAATTTTTTTTTTTTAAAAATCGATAACAATACTTTATTATTAAAATAATAAAGTAAAATCTGCCAATTGTCTGGGCGAAAATTTATTATTTTCGGGTCAAAGTTCGGGAGCGGTCAAAGTTGGAGTATGTCATCAGTTGTTTCGAAATTATGAGGTTTCTTGGAAAGTTAGTTTTGTTCTTTAAAAAAATATTTAAAATAGAGATTTTTAGCCGATTAAACATTGGAAAAGCCCGTGTAGACATTCGAATTTCGGTATATTATTTACACCAAAAACCCATAGAAGTAAGAACGAATTTGCTGCCTTATCAGAATTAAGAGATACAACAAATTGGGGTTTGAATTTCGAAAAAACTGTGAAACAGGTTTTTAGACGATTTCATAAGAAGCAACTATCTCATGAGACACGAGAGATTTTGAAAAAATTGTGTAAGCGTAAGCAAACCCTTCACACCCCCTTGGTTTTTGAAAT
Organism: Beris morrisii; assembly: GCA_951812415.1. Lineage (NCBI taxonomy): Eukaryota > Metazoa > Arthropoda > Insecta > Diptera > Stratiomyidae > Beris > Beris morrisii. The sequence continues at coordinate 88,710,434 of OX638310.1, read as the reverse complement.
TCGAAAAATCTTTAAATTGGTTTTTGGTCAAATGTAATAAACAATTTTATATCTCATCAGAACTAAGGGATGACAGAAATTGTGAAATCATATGCAAACCCTTGGGGGTTGAATATTGAAAAATTGAGAAATGAGTTTGTTGGCGATTATATAAAAAGTCTGTGGAAGTGAAAAGCGATCTAATATTTCATCAAACCTATGAAATATGGCGAAGCTTTGAAAACCATACAACCTATACCATACTGAAATTGACTTTTTGGCGCTTATATCGGAAACCTTATGAAGTAAAAATGAATTCGATATATCATCAGATATGCAACCTCCTTACACCCATTTGGGGGTTAAATATCCAAAAGTCCTGAAAGGAGTTGATAGATAAATATCAGGCGCGTATCGTGAAACTTCGCAGGGCTAGCGCAATAACACGATCATCAAATTCTATGAACTCTATAACCACAAACACGTAATTTTCATTCAGAAATAAAATTTCGATTGCTAAATTCCAGGAAGTAAAAAAGGAAAAAACATGAAAAGAAGTTTTAGACGATTATTACACAAGCCCTTGAAAGTGAAAAGATATTCGATATCTGATAAGACCTGGGGATGTAGTAGAATTCGTGAAAAAGTATACAACCCCCTTAACACCGCTTTACGGGTCGAATTTAAAAAATCCTGAAAACGCTTTCTAGGTATTTATATGAAGAGGCCGTAGAATAAAAATGAATTCAGTATTTGGGAAGACCTAATAGATATGACGAAAACCGTAAAAATATATGTATTCCATTTTCACTGATCATTTTTTTCACTACCTTCCGAACGCCAATGGCTATTTTAAATGTTTTTATCTAAATTACTTTTATAGTTGATTTACATATACATACCGAGTTTCAACTTTGTAGCATTAGCTGTTCTATAGAAAGGAATTATTTATTTATCTATTTGTCTCACGAAACAATTGCACTCAATTGTTTCGTGAGATATCGTAATCTACAGTTTTTCACCCACACTCGAAAATTTGTTTCCAATCTATTCTCCTAGTATACCTAAGATGTTCATTAAGTTTTAATTTCGTGACATTAACCGTTTATGAGATATGGATTTTAGAATGTGTCGATCTCGGCTTTTTTGCGTTTCGGACGCATTATTTTCCTCAACTCCCACACTCCTTCACCCATATATTGTACCCCGATCCCCTTGAAATCCCAATTTGGTTTTTTAATATGTTTTGAAAAACAATATAATATACAAAATATAAAAAAATAAAACTACGGATTTTGAGATATTCAAGGATAAAATACAAAATCGTTATCCTTGAAAAAAAAAAATTGGAGGATAATTTTTATTCGTATTTTTTTATGTTGCGATAACATTACCCTTTAAAATAAGCCCTATTTTATTATTCTATGATAAAAATTACCAGAGATATGAATTTTCAAAGAGAACTCGGACACAATTTTTGCGAAATCTTTAAAATCTTTAAATCTTTATAATTGAGATAGAAACAAAAAAATTAATTTCACTAATTCTTCAAATACAAAAATTTTCAAAAGAATCGGCGATGGTAAGGTCCCAAATTTCATAATATTTTGCGATTCTTGATGATGACCCAATATGCAATAATACGAAATTAATTTTATTTTAGTCTACAATTGCCTATAAAAACATGAATGGAGACATGTCTCGTGCCTACATAAATATACATAGTACTATGTCATGCGAATGTCCAGAAATCCACCGTCCACAGAAAATTAAAAAAACCCAAGACATCAGGTCAATGAATTTTCTTCCGAACTTTCGATCGGATTGTACCCCTTGCAAAAGTGCTCCTTTCCGTTCATACTTTCGCTATTTTTCTACATTCCGTTTTTCATCATTTTGCATCTCACACACACATACAGGTCCGTACACACAGAGCTGTGTAGGGGCATCGCTTGACGGTTGAATCGTTGTACATCGTGCGTGATCGTTCAGATTTAAATTTCCGATGCTCACGAATAATTTCTTACGCTCTCGAAATGAAATCAAAGCAAAATAGGTGAAATTTTCGATTTTGGTTTGGGACTCACGGGCCCTTAACATTAGCAGCTCCTTCCGCCTTCCGGACCACTGTAGTGTCTTTCAGGCGGAGCTTATGGCGATTAAGGAGGCCTTGTCCTGGCTGAGGTGTAATGTAATATCTACTAGGGACATTAGCATTTTCACAGACAGCCAAGCGGCAATAAAATCCTTAGAATCGGCCTCGACAACATCAAAGGTCGCCGCAGAATGTCGATCATCTCTTAAGGAAATGGCTGAACAGTTCAATATTCTCCTGTGCTGGGTGCCAGGACACAGGGATATTCCAGGGAACTGCATGGCTGACGAACTCGCTCGACGCGGTACTACCCTTCAGATTATGCCGGAACACCGGAATCTGGGTGTGCCTCTCTCTACATGTAAACTGCTACTGGGATTGGACTCAATTGAGAAAACCAACTCAAGATGGGCAAACGATGTTACATGTCACACTGCGAGACAGATCTGGCCGGAGCTGGATCTAAAACGCTCTAAACAGCTGACTTTGCTCAAAAGGGCGAACATCAGCACCACAGTCGGTGTCCTGACCGGACACTGTCTTATAGGTCGACATGCTAAAAGACTCGGTCTCTTCTCAAACGACTTCTGTAGAAGCTGCCTGGATGAGGAGGAGGAGGAGACAGTCCTTCACCTTCTCGGTACCTGTCCAGCTCTTTCAGCCAGAAGGAAAGCTCATCTTGGAGCTTACTTCTTCAACTGTCTCGGTGACCTTGCCTCAAAGGAGGTCGCGAGAATCCAACGCTTCATTGCAAGCTCTAAATGGTTTGACGAGTAGGACCGGATTCGATGATCCTGTGGTAACACAACGGACCTTTTAGGTCTAAGTGTGTCCGTGTTCTCATGGGCAGCCGCGCGTACCTACCTACCTACCTACCTAAATTCGAATAACATAATTGGCGCAGTCGGTAGGATTCTCAAACAGAGAATCCTTGCAAAAGTGATCGAATTTTAAAAGATTGCAAAGAGTTGACTAAGACTCGATAATTGACGGTATTGCAAAGCCGAGAGCAGAATTTTCCAAGAATTCGCTCGTTCCCCTGCAAGTGAAAATTGCTGAGGGAATCTAATAAAAAGTTTGCTAAAAGTTAAAAGAAAATTTGATAATTGACGGCATTGTAAAGCCGAGAGCAGAATTTTCCAAGAATTCGCTCGTTCCCCTGCAAGTGAAAATTGCTGAGGGAATCTAATACAAAAATTTGCTAAAGTTAATAACTGACGGCATTGTAAAGCCGAGAGCAGAATTTTCCGAGAATTCGCTCGTTCCCCTGCAAGTGCAGATTGCTGAGGGAATCTAACAAAGTTACTACACCTTAAAACTAGAAAAGTGGAGAAAAAAAGATCTCAAATATAAAAGAAGATACTATCCCAATATAAAAAACAAACACAATATTGAACATAGCAGCCTGGGAAATTAATCCAGAGAAGTTTTTGAAGGAAGTCACCCCATTTGACGGAAATAGAGATGATCTGAAGAGATTCGTGAAAAGTATCGACCTCATCATCCCGAATATACTAGAACTTCATGTAGCAGCACATCCATTCTTCCTGCAATTAATTTGCAATAAACTACAAGGTAAAGCAAGACAAATTTTAGAGATTAATGATGATGTTACCACTTGGGATCAGCTCAAAACTATCCTTCCAAATAATTTTAGTGAAAAAAGAAGTGCATTCTCATTACTTGATTCACTTAGAAGTACATCTTACAAAAATAATATCCCCGATTTTCTCCAAGATATTAAAATTAGACTTAAGAATTTAAATGCAAAAATAAAATTAGGTAATGCAGATCAATCGGAAAGAAGCCGTGAAATAAACTTTAATAATAACCTTGCATTAAGAATTTTCATAAATGGTTTACCTAGCGCGGAAAATATTATATTAAGCTCTATAAGTCCTATTTCATTGGAACATGCTGAACTTATATTAATAGAGAAGAATCATTTTTATAACAAACAGATTCAAGTTAGAAATAACCGGGATATACCAAACAGTAGTAACCCTAACAACCGTGCGGACCATGATCTGCAGGGATGAACAGACGCGGACAAGGCTCTCTTGCTACGTATCTCGGATCGGCAATCTGTGGGACGGAGCGAAATTCGATGTGGTGCCGAAGTCATCGCTCGTTAAGCCGCAGACCTGGGTATGGGTTCCGGGACCCCCCTATGAGGACGCGAAGACTCTTGGTCTGCTGAGAAAGCAGAACCCGGATGTTCCTATGGCGGGACTTAGTGTCGCCAAGAGGGACCCACCAGCTAACGGAGGACAACGTCTTCTATTGGTGTGGGACAAGGAGGCGATCCCGGCCCTGGAAAAGAAGAAGTGGGAACTTCACTACGGATGTAGCAGAACGGTAGTGAGATTCCCGCAGAGCGAAACAGAAACCAAGGAAGGCAATGATGAAGGTACTACAACTTAACCTTCATCATAGCAAAGCCGCATCCGGCAATCTCTTGAGGTTGCTTGATTTGTGCAAAATAGATGTGGCTCTCCTGCAAGAACCCTGGTTGTTAAACAATCGGATACAGGGTCTGAAATCACCAGGTTTTTGATTTGTTCTTCTCGAAGGACACAGGTAAGCAGAGAACTTGTATTCTGATTAGGAAAGGAATTAATTCTTTTCTCTTGAACAATTACAGCAATGGTGACCAGACTGCAGTAAAGGTGGAGGGATCGGATGGTAATAGAATTATTGGCACCTCTCTCTACCTTCCATATGACAGCGAAGAACACCCACCCCCTGACGGGTTCAGACACTTGATCAGTATGGTGGAAAGGAAGAAGATCAACATCGTGGTGGGGTGCGACGCTAACGCTCATCACACTCAATGGAGAGATATCAACAGTAGGGGTGAGTCACTTTTTGAATATACAGTGAAACTTGTATTACCGGACACCTCCGAAAACCGGACACCTCCCCATAGAGGACAGTTCTTTATTCCCCAATGAATTAGGTATTAAACTTAATACCCCCGAAATGCGGACACCTCTTTATAGCGGACACTTTTGAATTCCCCAAAGGTGTCCGCTATAGAGAAGTTATACTGTATTTGCTCTTCCAAACTTGTATTATGCAACAGAGGTGATGACCCCACTTTTGTTATTAGAAATAGAAGTGAAGTCTTGGACATAACTTTAAGATCGAGCTACGGCACGAAGTTTGAAGTCGGTAACTGGTCAGTCTCAGGAATGGAATCCTTCTCTGATCATAAAATAATAATGTTCACGATATCTTGCGATGTAGTGCGGGGTAACTCCTTCCGTAACATCAAAAGAACTAACTGGGAGGATTTCGTAAGGGTGGTCGGTAGGAACCTTAGGCAGGAAAACATCAGCTTAAGCAGTGCGGAACTACTTGATAGGGAGGTGGGAATGATTTCGGAAACCTTGATGGCTGCCTTTAGATCGGCCTGCCCGCTCTCAAATGGGGGTGGAAAAGGTGGTCCGAAGTGGTGGTCGAAGGATCTTGAAACTCTGAGAGGAAAGGCGAGGAGGCTTTTCAAGAAAGCTAAAAGAACTCAGAATGATTTGGACTGGGACGCATACAGACTCAGCCAAAAAGAATTTAAATCGTCGCTGAACTTCGCCAAGCGAAGTTCATGGAGAAAGCTCTGCGAGGAAATAGAATGTATTAATGAAGCATCTAGAATGCGTTGGATCCTCGCCAAGGACCCCAGTGTTCCGGGGTACTTGAGGAGGAATGACGGAAACTGGACGGAATCAAGTCAGGAAAGTCTGGATCTACTGATGGAGACGCACTTCCCGGAGTGCATCTCGGAGCTTGGGAACTCATCTCAGGTAGTAGATCTCCCTGTGGCGGACGTAGACATTGTAAATCGGACAATCTCTCTTGAAAGGGTAAGGTGTGCGGTTATGTCCTTCTCTCCCTTTAAGTCTCCGGGAGTGGACGGTCTGGTGCCCATTATGCTGCAAAAGACCATGCCACTTCTTGGTCCTTCCTTGGTGAGGATCTTTAGAAGTTGTCTAACTCTCGGGTATGTCCCGAAGATGTGGCGTGAAGTCAGGGTGATTTTCATTCCTAAGGCTGGTAAGCCAAGCCACACCCTGGCCAAGGACTTTAGACCCATTTGTCTCTCATCGTTTTTACTGAAAACAATGGAGAGACTGATGGACTATTACCTCAGATGTGTTCTGGACGCGAGAGGCTTCTCAGCTTCTCAGCAAGCCTATATGAAGGGAAAATCTGTCGAAACGGCCTTACATGAGGTCGTCTACACGGTTGAAGAATCTTTGAATGTGAAAGAGTATACTCTAGCAGCGTTTCCAGATATTGAGGGTGCCTTCAATAACGTGGAGACGAGTGCGTTCGAGAAAGCATTGAATAGACTGGGTGTGGACTCATTCATTTCGTGATGGATTGTGTCGATGCTAGGGGGCAGAATTATCAACTCCTCTCTGGGGGATGGATGTGGCAGAATGAAAGCAACCCGGGGAACCCCACAGGGTGGGGTGTATCTCAGTAGTAAGACATACACTTTTGTTCTGAATTGTTGGGGGCCAAAGTGTGCTACTACACTTTGAGCAGGTGCAAAGTGTGCTAGTCCCTAAGTAGTAAGACATACACTTTTGTTCTGAATTGTTGGGGGCCAAAGTGTGCTACTACACTTTGAGCAGGTGCAAAGTGTGCTAGTCCCTAAGTAGTAAGACATACACTTTTGTTCTGAATTGTTGGGGGCCAAAGTGTGCTACTACACTTTGAGCAGGTGCAAAGTGTGCTAGTCCCTAAGTAGTAAGACATACACTTTTGTTCTGAATTGTTGGGGGCCAAAGGGTGTGAGTTTTTGCTACGAGGTCCAAAGTGTGTGACTCCGGCGGCCGGGGGCCAAAGTGTGCTACTACACTTTCGAAGCAGGGACCTCGAACTTCCTCCGGAGTCTTCGCTATGCAGTCAATCTGCTCGCGTATTATCCGCAAAGCCTTCCTTATTGAGATCTGTTTCCTTAAATCTGTAAATTTGAAATTAGTTTCATAATTAAATATTACCATATAGTCTTCACTTACCCATAAAAGTATGCTGCTTCTTCTTAAAAAATTTAACCGATCTGCTTTGGGGTTCAGCCACTTTGGTCAGAGGTCTGGATGATAATATTCTCCAGTACTTTTAACTTCGACTTTTATACAAATTTACATGATGTGTTATGTTATGGGCGCCTGTCGTATCTTTTGCATTACGTTCGTATATGCAAGATTATTGCATATGATGAAATAACTGTGTCGCACGTTTTGTAAATTCGTATTAAGAAGACAAAAAAGGGTACTGCAGGTATCTTTGTACTTTATTGTTATTGCTGTTATCTGTGTACTTTATTTTGATTTCCGATATTCTTGAATGGGTTGCGCGGCACTTCAGCCAGACAGTCGGGAAAAAGTGTGTATTGTAGGTCTTCTTTAATCTTTAAGATGTAGATTGCGAAATTTTTGTGATAATTATTTCGATGCGTTGTGTAAATCGGATGAGTATGTGGTGTAGTATAATGAACCTAAATGTGGGCATTTCATGATATTGGAGGGAATGAAACAAATTCTCAGTTTTTATTTTTTATTGTTTTTATTGAAATGAAAGTTCATGCAGATAACATTATTCTAGTCACATAATTGATTTTCTTAATTAAAATAGGTTTTAGTAGTTAATCAATTTGTAAAATCCTACGTCGAAACCTGAGTCGGTCTAACACATTTTTTTGCCAAATACTCTGCCTACTACTTCTATATGCATACTCCCAGGCAATCATGTATTTGACCGAAACATGATCGGAAAAGTGGACATGTTTATCGTCCGTAGATGACATCGTAGAGGTTGATGAATTCAATCGCCAGCAAAAATATCAGAATTAACAGAGCAAACACTTGCATTACAGTAGAAAGTGATGGAAGGCAGGATTTGTATGATTTTTTAATCGGCTTGTCATATGGTCCGCAAACGTCCTTACCGCTAACAAACACACAATCTGGAGACAGGCGTAAATGTTCAGCTTCTACATCAGTTGGTGAAGAAGATGCGCTCATTATCAGAGAACAGAAGAAACACTTGACGTAATCCTTCAGGTTGGTGTAAAAGAAGCCGCTTTTCACAAGTTTAAGCACTTTCCTCTCCTCTAGATCCAGATTCTTGAACGTTTTTAGACGATCGTATTCATGTCTTAAGTTCATCATGGCGACTGACAATCTGAATGTTACAGAACATCTTTTATATCAATCCAGGAGTTATGAGATGATGGGAAACCAAGCCATTTTACAAGCACGCGATCTTTTCTTCGTTTTAAAACCTTCTCTACGAGAAATACATCGGGATGCTTGACCTTTGTCAATTCTGTCTCATAGAAGCCCCCCTGGATAATGTTGCCTTGATAATCCTCAATTGAATATGTCCGTGGCTGCGTTTTTCTTACTTGCTTTATCTTGAATATCTCTGTCGACCAGTTCGGTGTGTAGCCTTTTTCAAAGACATGTTTGTGCTTGCTTATTCGAACATGATTACCTATTTTATATTTAGGTTTTGAAATAACCTTAACTTTCCTATAGAAGGAAGACAATAAATGAATCTCGTTTGATGTTTTGACATCTATAGGCCTCATTTTAATAGTACGGTGTTTTGTCTTGTACTTTGTGGTACTTAATAAGTAGCTTAGGTAATATATCGACCCAGTGATAATTTCCCTTCATGCTGAATTCTTTCCACATGATATTTTTCAATGTTCGATTAAACCTCTCGACAATGGAGGCTTTCAACGCACTGAATGTAGAGTAATGGTTTATCTCATAATGTTTCATCATCTGACGAAATACTTTGTTAAAAAACTCTGTACCGTCATCGGTTTGTAAGTTTCTAGGCACACGTCTTTGTTTGAAAATTTTTTCCATAGCCTTTGCTACAACATCTGCACTCTTATTTTTAATGGGGAAAGCCCATGCATATTTAGAAAAGGTATCGATCACTGTCAAAAGAAACTTTAAACCTTGATTTTGAGATGAGAATGCACTCATGTCAACCAGATCCGCTTGCCATAAATCATCTATGCCCCTGATGGTAACCCGTCGACGAGTGAATCGTCTACGTGCGGGTCTGTGCAGCTCATTAACAACTTGTCGTCTACTCATCTTGCTAAAGTTATAAATATTCCTCACGGCATTATATAGAATATCGATATCAACTCAGAGACATGATACAATTTAGGCACCCGTTCACAATGATGATTGCAGGCCCTTCCGGGTGTGGTAAAACAACCTTTATAGAAAATCTTCTTACGAGCGGTGCAATGATTCATCCGCAGGTGAAAAAAATCATGTGGTGTAATGCGGAGCAGCATGCTATACCTGCATTGAAGTCACTAAAAAATATAGAGTACTTAAACTCAATTCCTGAAGAATTCCCAAACGATTCTAATGAGCCAATATTAATAGTGCTGGATGATATGATGCTAAATGCGTTTTCAAGACAAGTATGCGAACTGTTTACAAAGGGTTCCCATCATCGCAATCTTTCTGTTATTTTAGTAACACAGAATGTATTTCATCAAGGGAAATTTTGTCGTGATATATCGCTAAATTGTAAATACATGGTGTGTTTCAAAAATCCCCGCGACAAAAGCCAATTTCATCATCTGGCTAAACAAATATATCCTGAAGACAGTTCCGAGCTTATGCGAATATATAAAGGAATTACGCAACGGCCACATAGTTATTTAATGGTCGACTTAACACAAGATATAAATGATATATTGAGATTTAGGACGGATATATTTAATAAAAATTTTTTAAAGTGTTACTGTTCGACTGATAGTCTAAGAGAAGAGAATGGTGTGTCGAATGAAAAGATTGAAGGACAACAGGCATATGTTGTACGTGCTTAAAAACGCCAGTCCTTGTCTGAGGAAAGCTATATTAAAGTCAGCCGATCCGGAGGTGATTAAAACTCTTTGTGAGGTCACTCTGAATACATTAAACGGGAATCATTCGCCTCACCGGAAAATATATTCTCAGCTTTGTAAATATAAAAAGAGCATGCGCAAGTTGGTAGATGCTAAACAGTCTGTGCCACGACAGCGTAAAGTATTAATTCAAAACGGAGGATTTCTGCCAATACTCTTAGGAAGTGTTCTATCAGGAGTTATAGGATCGCTAATTGAAAAATATGCGTAGAGCCAATCATCTAAATAAAATGCTTCTGCTCCCCCCAGAAGTGTATGAAAATCTAAAAGATACGATTGAAGATACAAAGAGTCAAAGTTTGTTTGATAAAGCTATTAACAAGATATTGAGAAGTAAGAATACTGACGATAAAAGCAAATGGTATCAATACCGGAACGAGCTTATAAAATTTTTTAATACACGACGCAGGAATAACATCTTTCTAGATATAAAGTCAAAAACTAATCCACTCTTTGATCAGTCAAACCGACGGCGTTATAGAAATATGCGTGACAATACTACTCAAACGAAAATCAAATTTAGCGATGAAAAATCAACACAATCTTCACCTATGCGGGGAGAGGAGATATTTGAATCAATGATAGATTTAACCCCACCAAAAGAAGAAATGACATCCAGATTCAAGAGACGACTATCGGCAAGTGGTATTGCAAAAACTCTTAAGCCACCACCAAAATTCTTGAAAAGAGTGAATGTAGAAGATCATGCGCCGGAAAAAGATTATAAGGTGATAACTGGTGATGACGGAATAACTCAATATACAGTTCCGTTTGACATGAGTGTTGACGAGCTGGATGAGGTTTTCAATAAATATGATAGGGAGAGCGGTAATACTGGAGCCGATGTGCTAGTTGAAGATACAGCACATGGTGAAGAAAGTCCACAGGCTGAAGAAATCTTAAAGATGGAAACCCAGCCTATATTAGGACGTGCGGCGATTAACCTTCCCATTAGACGAGTTGCTAGACAGAGTGAAAGGCTTAGGAATAAGTCAGAGAGTAGTACGAACAGGCCTAAACCGAATTGGGATAGACTTTAAAATGCCTATGACAATAACAGATAAAGAGTTCTACATATGCCTGCTAAGCAACAGTTCTCTAGATACTTATCCGGAAAATACCCTATCCTCATTTGAGAATATACTACCCAGTACATGCAAGTTTGGCAGCGATTGGAGTGTTGGAATAACTGAAATCGCATTACCAAGACGAAAAATAGAGAAGAGTGTATCGGTTAGTCGGCCTAAACGTTCCACTCGATATAAAGATGAAGAAGGTGGACAGAGAAATAAGCGTTTTCGTCGCTCAGACAAATCGGAAAAGAAATCAGATCCTCATTCCAGAGAAATAAGGGTTTCATTATGGGGGCCTGATAACACGAAATTAATTTGGTCTGATATCGATTTACAAAAGTTGTGCTATGCGGGTAACGATATTAATTTCTCGACGTTCTTAACATAATTTTTAACGGCGTTCCAGCCTAAATACAAAAAACCATACATGACATATATTAAACAGGATATTTACAGACGTATTAAAAATGATAAGGACAGAGGGGATATCCCTGATAATAGTGAAAAAAAAATAGCCGGAGAGTTTTGTTTACATATTTACCAATGGGAGAAAGTTGCGGTAAAGGTTTATTTGGAGATGGGTACACATTTCAGATCATGGGTAACCTTTTTTAATTACATAATCGGACAGATTCCGAGATCGCGCAGAAAACACGATGCATTACTAGAAATGATTGATGATTTTATATTGCCTGAGGTACCAGGAGATCGTCATAAAGTTCCACCCCCAACATCTCATACATTTCATCTAAAAGATCACGGTGTGGTGCTTAAACTGAAACTACCGATTACATATCCGATTAACGTTTCAGACTTCATTGCTTTATTATTGAGTGGTATAGAATACGATAAGGATATCCTTACGGAAAAGGCTAAATCTTTACACATACCCGAAGATATGGCAAAAAAGCAGATATTTAACGATGTGCTGGCGTCAATTCGACAATCAATAAAAGATGCCGCGAAAGAAGTAGCCGCAGATATATTACCTGACACTTGGGTTACGTTAGAAGGAACAGCTCTAAAAATACCTTATAGAGAAGCTGACGGCACTACAGATACAACATCGGTAACAGTTGATCTGAGTACAACCGACAAAATTGGTGACTTCTTCGTAGAGACATTTTTAAAAACACCAGTTGATAAACGTGATCCAGAATTGATTGACGAGACAATAAAGGAATCAAAAGCAATTACGACTATTATCAAGGAAAAGGGAACACCTAGTCCTGAAGCAGAAAAGGCAACCCCCCCCATAACATCTGATTCTGAGACACGAAAGCTAATTCCTCCGAAAACATCTGATCGCGAGGCAGATGAGGCACCCTTGCCGAAAAGATCTTACAGAGCTACAGACGAATGTAACGAATTCAACTTAATTCATGTTTACACGGATATTATTAGACCTAGAATTATAGGATGCAAATTGGTGCGGAATCTTCGAGTGATCCCTCTTGAAGAGTGTGACAGTGTTTTCAGATTTGATCACGTAGAGTACTGTCCACTGGAGAAGACCTTTATCGAAAGCATCTCTATAAAAATTACAGACCAGCAAGGTAAATTAGTTAACTTTGAATCGTCTTTTACGCCTACCTATATAATGCTCCACTTCAGACGGATATAAGAAAGCTATAAATATTCACATACTACAGATAGCTGCATAGTGCTAATACACATTTTATGTGGCATGCTTGTTTAATGAGATGAAAGCGCACTACACACGGTATTACCTTATACAGAGTGGGGGTAAATTATCCGATATAGGAGAACTGTATCGATCGCCTCTTGTGTACCAGCGTGGGAGAGGAATCGGAAGTTTTTTTAGCGGCCTGATACGCTATTTACAACCGATATTTTCATCAGGAGCAAAGGCTGTAGGAAAACAGGTTATTAACACAGGAAAGTCAATCTTTCAAGAAGTCGGGAGTAAGCCTATCAAGCAGATTTTGAAGGAGCAGGGAAAAACTGCACTACATGAGCTAGCTCAAAAAGGTATAAATAAAATGTTTGATGCTATGGACGGCAGAGGTAATCGAATGCCTATAAAAAGAGTTAATCCGTACACAAGCATGCAGACAAGAAGTTCAGCTAAACGCAAAAGACGTACTAAAGTAAGGAAATCGACGTCTTCGATCAGAAAAAAGAAAACTGTGAAAAAGCGTCGTAATTTGAAAAAACGTGTGTTGGATATATTTGATAGATAATTCGATGGCGATGCTTAAAGAATGTATGAATTCTGAATTGGACCTTTTTGCCTCACTATCAGTTCAGAGTAATATTTTAAAAACTGAAGAAGTTGCTTACAAACCTATAGCATCCCTAGATAACTCTTCCGTACTAGAGTTTGTTTCTCTCGGCCACGGCGACACATATCGTGATTTATCCAGCATCTACTTACGGTTAAAAGTACAACTCATTAAATTTAAAGATGGCAAGGAAGAAACCTTCACTGAGAAAGATACTGGAGGTGATCCATTCGGCGTAGTTAACAATTTGATGCACTCCTTATTCAAACAATGTACAGTGCAGTTAAATGGCAAGAATATAGCTCAAACTGACAATAACTACCATTATAGGTCCTATATTGAAAATTTGCTAAATTATGGAAAGGATGCCGCATCCACTCACCTAGAATCAGTGTGCTGGTTTCTGGATGAAGGTGAAATGGAGATGATTGCAGGAGGAAGGGGTGGAATAAGTAAAGATAATGAAGGTTATCTTAAGAGAGTCTCGATGTTTGAAAAAGGCGCCATAGTGGAACTGATGGGAACGATCCATAGCGATCTGCTTAATCAGGATAAACTATTAATAAATGGCGTTGATTTGCGCTTAATACTTTCATTGGAGAAGCCCGAATTCTATCTTTATTCTAAGGTAGATGATCTTAATCCACGTATTAAAATACTAGAAGCAACAATGTTTATGAATCATGTAACCGTCAACCCAGGAATACTATTAGCACATGAGAATGTACTTCAGCGCTCAAATACCATGTATCCGTACAAACGAGTTGAGGTGAAAACATACACACTTCCTGCTAACACTTTTACGCTATCTCTGGATAACGTAGTGATCGGCCAAATACCGAATTTGCTGGTTTTTGCCATGGTTGATAACGACTCATACAATGGAAATCGTACGAAGAATCCGTATAACTTCAAACATAACAACATAACAAACTTCAACTTGTCAGTAAATGGTGTTCAAGTTCCAAATCAGCCTCTGGAATTTGATTATTCAAAAGCCAATCCTTTAAGTACTAGAGGATATCTCACCCTCTTCAAAGGCACCGGAATAAATTACTTCGATAAAGGTCATCAGATATCGAAAAAATTCTTCGACGATGGGTGCTTCATGTTAGCCTTTAACAGCGAATAACTCATACAACTCAGGTTGTGGCAACCTGTTAAACCAAGGAGTGGTGCGAATTGAAGGTCGATTCAAGGAGTCTCTAAAGAACAGTGTCAGCTGCATTGTATACACAGAATATGACAGTAATATCGAGATAGATAGGAACCGAAATGTATACACAAGTTTCTAAAAAAGTATATATACAGCTTGATAAGGGGTGTATTAGCATAGTATCCACCTAGGTACAAAAAGGAAAACATGACAAATTGCCTGGTAAATGTTGAGTATCTATCAGAAGGCCATTTAACCTTCTTTAAGAAAATATCACTTACAGGTTTCGGGGCACAGAATAAGCTCTACTCAAAAGAAATTATATATAAATATCCAACGTCTTTGGCAACTTCTACAGATCAGACAGGAGTATGTGGAAACTTAGAGCTCAAACGCCTAGATGAAAAACTTATCAGAACACTGGCAAAATTTTCAACAGTTTTTGCTAATGGTGAATCATCAAAAGAATTCTTACAAAGTTACGTGACTTCTCATACACAGATCATAAACCTTGAAAACTTAATTTCAAAAGCCCAGGAATGAATACGATTGAACTTGCCCAGATTCTGAAAACAAATAGCGTCACTAGAAACTTGTTCAAGGGCGTCTTCCCATGTGATCATCTGCCCAGTAAAATAAAAAGACCCGCATACGTTATAGCGAACACTGACCCTTCTCATAAAAGTGGCACGCATTGGATTGCTTTCTATCTACCCAGGAACGGACCTGCAGAATACTTCGACTCTTTTGGAAGATATCCGACAAATAAATACTTTAAAAAATTTTTACATGGCAACTCAGAAATGTTTATAAATAGTAAAAAGAGAATACAGGGTCTGTTTTCATCGACCTGTGGTAAATACTGTTGTGTATACGTATATTCCCGCTGCAAGGGGAAGAGTCTAAAGTTTTTTCTTAAACAGTTCTCATCAAAAGAATTTTCACATAATGACGCTAAGATCGTTAATTTATACCATCATATATTTTCATCGGATACTACACAGAACGGAGGGATTTGTCACAACCAGTATTGTAAATCAGAGGCTGAGAGTATAAAAGCAGCAGGTTGAAACAGTCGTGTTTCAGTTTTTATTGTGAAATCTTCAGTTCAATATGTCTACGATTCCTACAAAAAAAGTGCGTTCCGCGGATCTTACAAAAAAAGTGCGTGCCGCGGATCTTGGGATCCCTTTCAAAGGAAAAAAATCAGCACCCTCCGACAAAAAAGTTAATGAGAAGATTAGCAAAAAGAAAAGATCAGAGGTTCCGGGTGAAAACGCTCTACTAAACTACACCTACTATCTGGATGGCTGCCAGAACCGGAAAATTGTGCTCGGATTCGATCCATTCACGTTTGAGGCAAAAATAATCTTCAGTCACCATGGGCGTTTCCCTGTGTCAACAAACTACTTCGGATGGCTATCAGTATACAACCATCTCGCCCAGTTGAAGAATAAGGTTGAGATGCAGCCGGGTAATCAGCTTGGATTACTAGAAGAGTACAGAATACCTGTAGGAGAAGGCAGCATTAAATTGAAACATCTCGAACTGTGCTGTTTGTTTGAAATGATGGATTTCTTTAATATCGTTATGTTTCATAACAACAGCGCTCATGAAAGTGTGAGGGAGTATTTCAACCAATACACGACTAGATGCAAGGCGAAGGATGTGCTAAAATTATCCAATGACGACTTTTTTATACCATCACGAAGTTCATATGTACATTTAAACTATTCTAGACTTTTTTATGAAATCCCCTGGCTTTGCAGTGCCAATATTCTGTTCAATATAACAATCGGTTAATAAAAATTTTTTAAGAAAAAAAGCTTCTTGTTTTTTATTTTTATATGTAAACTTTATTCATTAGCATAAAAATATAAATGTTTACACAATTTTGTACCGCACAGCGTCTAGGTTGGACTTCATTATGGCTTTTACAGAAGGTCTGGAAGTGCTGAAGATCAGTTAATTTCGGAATGGCAAGCTGTATTATTTCGGCATCTGGCAAGTATCTTCTGATGAAGTTCTCTTTCACAATGCCCTTTACGTATATAATGGAGTCCGTAAAGTCTTTCAGGATATCAGGTAGAGTGTTATAATATGCCTCGCCATCATTCCAGTGCAGACCGTTGATATTCTCTCGTTCATACTTCTGTTGCTGATCTGCTTTTACGCTCAATTCCTGATAGGGATGCGGAGGTAAGAAGTGATAGAGCGCTGGGCATAACGTACCAAAAGGTAGTATGGCAAGCTCTTTTGCAAAATACTGACCAGAATTCCCTGTGACAAACTGGATATCTAAAATAAATCTACTCATGTTGCCTGTAAGACACAATGTCGTTAAGTGAAAGACGATTTGTTTATGCCCATTTTATATATTTTCCAAAATATCATTCTACAACTTATGTCTAATTATATATTTCAAATTAGCATAATTTATACTAGCACGCATTCTTAAAGTAAAATCTTAATATTAAGCATGCTAACTTATATCTAAATATATATTTCAAATTTTATACTAGTGTGTATTCTTAAAGTAAAATCTTAATATTTAGCTTGCTAGCTTAATTTTTTTAAAACCATAAGGGTATGAACAATGATCTTCAACGACAACCCTTTTATTAAAAGTGAATTGCAGGTGTTTCTTTTCCACGGTGCTAATAACAGTCCCAGGATGCTTACGCTTGATCTTTCGCTCATTCGTTACACAAACTGCGTCGCCCCCATTGGTACCCAAAACCATAGATTTCAGACATTTGAAATTCACCTTTTTGGAATTTATATAATTGAGCGTTATCCCTTTACACTTTGTAACATACTCGACCTGATCCCCTATTTCGATTTTTAGACTGTAAGTTTTAGGACCGGTACTTACATATTCTGAAATAATTGCATCAGGACCAAAGCTTTCAATTTCGTTTGTTAAATCCCCCAGAAAGTTTGAAATTGTAAAGGGGATAGAAGATGTCTTATCATCTACAAAAACCATACTATCAGTATCACAATAAAGTATCTTTGTACCGACCTTTTCTAATGTCTCGTAGAGCTTAAGTCTGGCGAACGCTGTCGTATAGGCTGCTATTGGTGTGTTTACATGTGGCAACATATTTAAATTCTCTTCTATATTTCTCCATGTATTCCACAGGATGTCTTGAGATATTGGTAAGAACGAGCAGATTTCTATACCCGGAGCGTGTAAAAAATCGTTAAAGTCTTTGAAATTGTCTACCACTTTTGTGTTGGTACGGTTTTCTCTCTGAGCGAATTTACCCCAAAAAGAATTTAGACAGATTTTTGCGGTGTTACGCCTACCCGAATTCGTCTGGATTTCATTTTTGTCCAAGACAATGTCCTCCTTTATCTGATATGACTTTATAAAATCATCTTTTTCCGCATCTGTCGTACATTCGCTCCCCCAACCGCTAGCCTCCTGTTTAATCTTTAGAAATGTGTTTACGTATTCCGTAAATAAACCTCCTGTCTTTGTAACGGGGTCGTATACAGTATGATTATATTTCCAAACCTCATGCACGATTTTAATCTCATAACCTTTCTTTACAGCTAAGGCTACTTCGGGTATAACCCATGTACCAGTAATTTCCCGGTCACCATCATTATGTTGACATCTTGTTACTCTATTTTTAGATGCGCAAGTTCTACAAAGTGCAAAATACAGTTTAAGGTTATTTTTGAAAGGTAATACAGGCAGGAATAAATCGTTTGGCGGCAATATGGTACAGGTAATAAAACCGTGCATTGATAGTATTTCTGATTTTGTAGGCAGGTTCTCGTTCCTGTATATTTCCGGATGACCAATGGGGTATGGTGCATATTTATTAATGTACGGATACAGACTTGTAAAGTCCAAATATCTAATTAATTCATTCTCTCTAGTTTTATGATATAGTCTAAACACCTCAGTACGACCTCCAAAAATAGCATCACGAGGGTTCAGGGGTGCCTTGATATTTATAGTAAGTTGTTCTAACTTCTTTTTCTCTTCGGGATTTGCCTTTAAAAAATTGTTGAACACACATTCCCAGATATGTATTAACTTATACCCACTACGTCTAATCATTTCCATTCTTCTAAGTGTAGCCTCATTCCTTTGCGCTAAATTTTCGCGGCCACCTGTATTAGTATATACATCCTGCACTCTGTAACAGGTTGTACAACCATGGTGAAAGCATCCAAAGAATTCGTAAACAGTGTTTGTCTTTGGATTGAAGCCATCTACATACATGCCGCCTTTCTCTAACTTCACCTCGCCCTTATTGTTAGCCGATAAAATCTCGTCCTGTATTTTGCACGACTCCCAAGCAAGCCATTTAGAGGCGATTAGCGATTGATTTTGAGATTTATAGTATCCATTTTTAGGCATTATGCCTATAGTATTCGCCTTCAGATAGTTTTTTCGAAAAACAAGCATACATGCTGAGGCTATAGTTAAGGCTTCTGTAAAAGGATTTACATTAGTAATGCTTAAAAATTCTCTCATGAATCAAAGGCATCCCAACCGCAAGATATTGACATCACTCACACAGTATCTCAGTAACTCCTTTCTGTTATCAAAGGTCCCTGTAGCATTTGTGTTATACCACTTAAAGAACTTGTCTTTTTCTGCCCCCCGCATTGTAGTATAGCCATATAATGCAGGTGTTGGGTATGCACCTACATAGTCAATATTTTCCATTGTATTAAAGAAAAACGGATAATAACCCTTTACATGATCTTTAATTTCAAAAACCTTAGAAAAATGTGATAGCGGGAATGCCAAATAATTTAATGAGTCTATAAAAGATACCCTTCCGCAGGTTAGCTTCATTATCTTAGTGCCATTCATTATAGGTTCGATTTTCATCTTTCTGCTCATTAACTCAGAAATTATAAAATGACAATCATAGCCTTGCGAATTGTGAGCTATACAATAAACGTTTGAAATAGAAACTCGAGTTCTGAAACAGTAATTTAAAAACTCTGCTACGACGCTCTTATTCTCGTGATATTGAAAAATATGCTTCCTTACACCACAAACACTGCATTCCTCCCTTATGTCAGGATTTTCATAGCAGTTATAGCAGACCTGCTGTGCAACAATCAAGTTGACAATATGGAGGAAGGAGTTATCATCGTAGGAAGTATCCTGAGTACTTTCACAATCAAAGAATATTATCATAAATCTATTATCAATCCCTTTCTTCGGAGGTTTAATATAACAGAGATGATCTGACGGCACAATTTTCCAGCAAATTTGGCATAGGAATTCGTTGCATGTGTGACTACCATCTCGTCTTCTATCGATAACTATGAACTTGCCGCACTGATCGCATATTCTGAGACTTTCACACACGTTCTTTTTCTCATATTTATTTCTTAAATGATTCTCAAAACAATTGTCGCCTCTGAACACACGATTACATTCTTTGCATTCCCTAACTTCTTCTACAAACAGACATGGCGGAGAGGATAGACAGTATGTACATTTTTCAGCACATTTATGTTGCTTCACGTACAATGTCCTATCGCAAAGAGTGCATGCATACGGTCTGTTGAAAAAACCGGTAAGTGACTTTATCACATAAAAGTGCTCCAACTCTTTCGAATAGTAGAAGTATAATTTTTTTAGGGAGTTGTGCTCGTACGAGGGCCTGAACATAAAAGATTCTGGCTTTTTCATATCATTAAAAACGACAATTTGATACTCCCTCAAAATTTTTTGAAATTTGTAAAGATCTGCCTGAATACACCCTTTCTTACCCACCACAACCTTTGCTTCTTTACATAACTTCTTCGTCAATCTATCTAGAGTTTTAACAATCGAGACTTGACTTTTTCCCTTGATTCTTCCCGAGATCATCTCAATAGCATAACATAAGCTTCGTGGGAGACAATTAAAATCACCGTCCTTACCAACATCCACCACACTATACTTCCTAGCCAGAATCTCCCTTTCTGTGGAATTCACGGCATCCACCCTCCCCCCGATGAAGGGGAAATTTATAATATCCGCTTTTATTTGCATAGCCCCATCTGAGAGAAAAGTGCTGTTGGACTGATTGACATTAGAAATAAGTTGAATAATGGTAGCCCCACTCACCTCACTTACAGGTCTTAAACTACACCAAATGGGCTTGACGTCAGGATAATCTTGAGGTTCAATCGATAAACTAATTTTACTTCCTTGTACTGAACCGGCGACTAACTCTTTTACCACCCTATCAAACATCTTCTCCAGCTCTTTGACAGGGTCTTCAACGTTCTCTCTGAAATCCTTTAGTCTGAAGACCATCTTAACACCCTCGAGATTAAACTTTTTAAAAAAGGTCTTTTGTTTAGATAAAATCTCTATTTCACTATCTGACCCTCCGCCAGTTTGGTTTAAACCATTTTCCTGATTCTCTTCGTGCATATTTTCAAAAAATGCGCCTGATCTGTTGGCAATCGATCTCTCACAAACAAGGCTATTTTGATCTATCTGTTCCAAAGGTGTGCTATTAGCACCCCCCGCATTTTTGAGAGAAGAAACAACTTCTTTTAAACCCCCATCCGTAAAGGGAATACCATGTTCCGAAGGTGTGTTATTAGCCCCCCCCGCATTTTTGATAAAAGAAACATCTTCTTTCAATCCTCCATCCGTAAAGGGAACACCATGTTCCGAAGGCGTGTTATTAGCTCCCCCCGCATTTTTGAGAAAAGAAAGAGCTTCTTTCATTCCTCCATCCGTAAAGGGAACACCATGCAATTCTGAGAAGCTGGTTAACAGCTCTAAGAACCGGTATTTTTCCGGCAGTTCGAAATATATTTTTTTTTCTTTAAGATCCTTAACTAAGATACTTAAACTAGACAGAAATATATTATATCCTAGACTTAAGGAGCTACTTAAATAATTTATCGCACTTACACTATCCATCTTATTTTATTATCTATTAGTGTACTAAGTATAGTATATAGGCGGGTTCTGGATACAAGGGACTTGGACTCAACTGAAAAGGATTATTAATGAAGTTGTATGGCACTGATAAGGAATTGATAAGATGTAAGTCCAGACTGCATATTTTTGTAGGATAACAAGATCGCATTATTCATTTTTTAAAATTATTATCTTAATAATGTACTAATGTAAATATATATCTTTAACTTTTTTCTTGTATTACACATCCCTTTAACGGGTTACAAATTTTGCATGGTGCAGCATGCCAACTTAAACTAATTGGAGCGATCTTCAATCCTCTCCTCCTCCTCGACGCCTTGCTTGCAGGCCTGATGGCAGACGGTCCCGGCTTCAAATTATCCCGAACTGCATCAGAAGTGAAATGCGCTTTCCTCAACACCGTGCTTGCAGGCCTGATGGCAGACGGTCCCGGCTTCAAATTATCCCGAACTGCATCAGAAGTGAAATGCGCTTTCCTCAACACCGTGCTTGCAGGCCTGATGGCTGACGGTCCCGGTTTCAAATTATCCCGAACTGCATCAGAAGCGAAATGCGCCTGTTTTTTTCCCTCAAGCACCTCCGATATTCTTCTGATATCGTTGCATATTCTTAGAAGGGCCGTATGCACTTCTATTTCTCCCTGCAAACTGAAAATTTTTCTATTAAGATTTAAAGGTTGAGATTAATTTTATTTCAAAAACAAGCCTTACCTGACCATAAAATTGGTTATCACTTTGAGCTGCTCTTAATACCTCAGGGTACAAGTCCGGATGCTAATGTTCTCTAGCCTCCTGAAACTCCGACTTTTATACCGATTCTCAAGGCTATTTCGCATATTATCCAGTGCAATCTTTCTAACAGGTCATTATACCTCACACATTAATTATTCAAGCTAGTATGCTATACTTGCCAAGAAAAGGATTATTTTCTACAGAAGTACATTATCCGCCATGCGCATGTAGCCTACGCATGTCTCAAGCTAATAAATTTTCTATTTATAACACCACTCGCCCGTTTAGAATGAAAAGTGCATACTTAACTAGGCCTTTACCTATTTTGTTGCAAACGTTAGAGTCTCTGATTTATATGGCAAGAATGACAAACTGATCATTATTCGTTTTGGTTATTATACCATTATACCATCCAACCATCTAACTAGATAATACAGAACTCAGGAAAACGCATATTTAGCACGGTCTTTTAGCAACTTTGTTGCAAATGTTAGACTCTCTGATTTATAGGGGAAGAATGATAGTCTGATTATTTCTTTTCCTCTTACCATCAGTCCAAAGATATATGGGTCTCGACTTTTCAGTTCATTACCTCGTATTGTGTAATCCCAATTCTTGACTATTTTACCTATCTTCCGCCGGGTATATAAGTCGGAGCTCCTCGTGAGGAAAATCATAATCTCCTTACAGGTCTGATAGTCAAATATGGTAAGTTTCATATTATCCGTTTTACTTTTTTACCAATAACTTTATTTTTGTAATTTTTTTCAGAATACTTTCGAATTATTAGCTTCCGCTGTTGGGGGTGATGGGGACTCTATGATTCCCACTAGCTCCCTCGAGATCGGGAAGGAATATCTCATTAAACTGTTTCGGCTGGTGAAGACGAAATACGGAGTAAGGCTGGCACTCCATTTCGACGAAGGCATCTTCTGCTTCTTACCACCCCGATTTTCGGAAAGGGTGAAGACACAACGCCAGATAGATGAACTGAACCAATCTTCAGATCAGTACTTCGTCTTCGATGGTATAGATGAAACACGCGGTGGGTTTCTAAAAGTACGATTTTTGAAAAAATAAACTCATGCATATAAATAAAGAATGAAATGACATCTATTATCATGTGTTTTCTTTGTTAAAAACCCTCAAACTCTTCACATCGATCACGTCATCTCATACCAAATCCAGCTCCCAGCCAATCGGCTCAGTTCCACAACCCAGGCCCATGATTCCATGCCCAAGCAGCCAGCCCACAAGCCACACACTTTCAGCTTCTCAAACGCCAAACGCACTACACTTTCAGCCTTTTTCCCCATACAGAAGCCGGCCGCCGGAGTCACACACTTTGGACCTCGTAGCAAAAACTCACACCCTTTGGCCCCCAACAATTCAGAACAAAAGTGTATGTCTTACTACTTAGGGACTAGCACACTTTGCACCTGCTCAAAGTGTAGTAGCACACTTTGGCCCCCAACAATTCAGAACAAAAGTGTATGTCTTACTACTTATCTCCACTGCTGTGGGTCATAGTGGTTGACGAAATTTTACAGGCTCTATCTTTGACCGGAGTCAAGGTTGTTGCCTACGCGGATGATATCGTTCTGATGGTGAGAGGTAAGTTCCTGGACACCTTGAGCGATTTACAAGAAGTTGGGCTCAAATCTTTGAGCAGGTGGGCTGGTAACTGCGGTCTCAACATCAATCCGGAGAAAACCGACCTTATCCTCTTTACGAGGAAAAAAGACCGAGAATTCAGGCTTCCACGCTTGAATGGCGTTACCATCCCGCTCTCCCCTAGTGTGACGTACTTGGGAATCTATCTCCATCCTAGGTTGAACTGGAAACTCACGATTGACGACAGGATTAAGAAGGCATCGAATGCTTACTACGCTTGTCAGAAAATGGTAGGGAAAACCTGGAGCCTTAACCCGAGAATGGCACTGGCTGTACATCACGGTAGTTTGACCTGTTCTTACTTACGGGTCACTGGTGTGGTGGCATGCGTTGGAGATCGGGACTAACAGGGTCGCCATGAGCAGAATCCAAAGAATGGCACTCATTGGGATCACCGGGGCCTTACACACCACAGCCTCGCAGGCTCTGGAAGTAATGCTCCACATAATCCCATTGGAACTAGCGGTAACATCGATAGCAGCAAAGGGTGCTTTGCGCCTGCGTGAGGCAGGCTATTGGTTGGGAGGCAGTGTGGACCACACTAGGATCTTGTCAATTTCCCTGTGTTCCGCCATGCCGGAGCGCACCGACTACAGGACACCGTCTTGCAGTTTTGGACATTCCTATGCTGTGAATATTCCCACCAGACTGGAGTGGCGATCTGGAATCATCGCCCCAGACACGGTTGCTATCTACACTGATGGCTCCAAAACGGAAAGCGGAACGGGCGCGGGAGTGTACTCTTGTGACCTTGACATTATGGAATCGTTCAGGCTACCGGATAGCTCGAGCGTATTTCAGGCCGAGATTTTTGCGCTGACAAAAGCAGTGGAGTTGATTGTGCGAAAACAGTGCGTGAATGGTACAATAACTATTTATGTTGACAGCCAAGCTGCCATCAAGGCGTTGAGGCGCACATTACTAAATCCAGGCTTGTGGGAGAATGTAAAAGAACAATGCAGATGGTGGGTATGAATAACAACCTGAAGATTAGCTGGATTCCTGGTCACAGTGACTTCCCTGGAAATGAAAAGGCAGACGAGCTCGCCAGAAGGGAGTCGGAGATGAGGATGGAGCTGGCCGACGAGTCGGTTCTATGTCCGATTGAATGTGTAAAGGGAATGATTGATATTGAAGCGCTCAGGCAGATGGAGGGGGCCTGGGTGAATCTCTCGGGATGCCGGCAAAACTTGATAGGAGGAACTCTAGCTTCATTTCGTCTCTGGGCAGGGACATTTGCAGACAACTTATAGGGGTCCTAACGGGACACTGTCCCTTTGGCATGGAGGCATGGAGAAAGGCTGGGAATACCCATGGCTGACCTGTGTCGCTGTGGTGACGAGAATGTTGAGCCAACACTGGAGCATCTAGTGTGTGAATGTGATAGTCTGGCGCGCACCAGGCATCGGTACTTGGGGAAATTCTCCTTAACCGATCTATCAGAACTTGCGATGATTCCTTTATGAAGAACTACTCTCTTCATAAGGAGGAGCAATATTTGGAATCAGTAGTCTAGAGACCGGTTTTTATACGAGGGGACCACAATGGATCCACAGTGATCTCTCGTGATGGACTGGGGCACACTGCTTTAGTCCACCCTTCTCAACCTAACCTAACCTAACCCTAACAACCAAAATAGAAATATAAATAATCCACCCCAACAACAAAGATCATTCTTAAACAAAAATGAAAACCAACAAAGTAATAATTATCATACAAATCAGAATAAACCTGTAAATAATAACAACTATCAAAATAAAAATACTCAAAACCAACCACGAAATAATTATTATAATAACCAAAATAATAATTCATTTGGTATTAAAAGTCATTAAATTAGAAATCAAAATGCAGACGGGACCCGTACCCATGGATACTAATACGAATACCACTGATACAACAGAAGTAGAAGAAAATTTAGCAAGAGAAAATTTTCAAATACCAGCCTCGGAAAAACCAGAACTAAATTCGGATTACCTTTTATCCTAATAGAAACCCCAAAACGCAAATTACGGATGCTTATAGACACAGCAGCATCAATGAATTTAATAAATAAAAAAATTGTACATCCTAAATATCAAACCAAGCTTTCAATACCCATAAAAATTAAATTTAGAGACGTAGAAGAAATGATACACTCAGAAATAACTTACAAAGCATTTCCTGAGTTGAATTTCGACGAAAAACCTATACAATTCGCCGAAATGAATTTTCGTGACTATTTCGATGGATTGATTGGTAATAATATTTTAAAACCAATAATCAATTACGAAAAAAATACTATGACTATTAAAAATGAAAACATTCAATTACACTGGTACCTCAGCTCAGAGAAAACCATAAATAGTGAACCACATTCACATTCAAACTCAGTATTAATGAGGATGATTTAGAAGCATACGAAACAATAAATTATAATGATAATTTATATTCAGAACCCTATCCGAATATCGAAAACGATATTCGAATAAATCATATGAAAAACGAAGAAGCAACTAAACTTATGAAACTTGTAAAAAATTATCAAAGTATATTTTACGGAAAGGATTCAGATTTATCCTTTACACATATAATAAAACACAAGATTGATACAATAGATTGTAGATTGTATCAATGATTACCAAATACCAAAAACTACGAAACAAATAAAAGGTTTCCTCGGACTAGTCGGATATTACCGAAAGTTTATTAAAGACTTTGCCCAAGGTGCTAAACCCATGACATTACGTCTTAAAAAGAATTGCAAAATTAATCCTCAAGACCCAGATTTTGTAAAATCCTTTGAAACATTAAAAATATTAATAACAACTGACCCAATCTTGAAATACCCTGATTTCAGCAAAAAAAAATGTTTAACTACAGACGCATCTCAGTACGCAATAGGAGGAGTCCTCTCACAAGATGGCCATCCTATCTGTTACGCTAGTCGTACATTAAACGAACACGAGACTAATTATTCTACAATCGAAAAAGAATTACTCGCTATAGTATGGACAGTAAGATACTTCCGCCCGTACCTACATATATGGCGTAAAATTTGAAATTTTAACGGACCATAGACCACTGAAATGACTCAACAATCTCAAAGAACCCAACTCTAAGTTAATTAGGTGGAGGTTAGCCCTCGAAGAGTTTGATTACTCTATAGATTATGTTGAAGGCAAAACCAATTACGTGGCTGACGCATTAAGCCGACCAAATATAAATATGAACGAAGATAATAATGCTGACTCCTCGAATCTAGCTACTGTACATAGCAGTGCCGAAGACAATTCATTACATATTTCCATATCCGAATCTCCCATTAATATATATAAATATCAAATCATCAACAAAGAAGGGAAGCAAAATAAAACTACTCTCAAAAAACTATTAAAAAATAAAACTAGGAAAACTTTTATAGTAAGCCAACCAGATGAAAAAACTTTTAAGTACATAATACAGAACCATTTACCAGAAAAAGGTATAGTAGGCTTATAATAAAAAATATCTCATTATTTACTAAATTTCAAGACGAATACATCAAAACCATTAACCCAAGAACTAAAATGAGAATATTAAAATACAACAAGATTTTATATGACTTAAACGACGACGAAATAAATGAAACTATTCACACAGAACATGAAAGAAATAATCACAGAGGTATAGAATAAGTGTATAACCAATTGAAAAGTAAATATTATTATCCTGCACTAAAAACTGAAATTAATAAATATATTAACAAATGCGAAATATGCAATTTAGCCAAATACAATAGGCAACCAAGAAAAATCAAACAGGAACGAAAACCCATTCCTACCAAAGTACATGAATCTATCAGTATAGATGTATGGTTTTTAGAAAAAACACGTCTGTATCTGACCGTGCTAGACAGATTTTCCAAACACTCACAATTATATCAATTATCCGGAAGAAACTGGCCTGATATAAAAATAGCATTAGAAACTTACATCAGCAGTTTTGGGACTCCTAAGGAAATAACATCCGATAATGAAACGACACTAACCAAGAACCTTAAGGACTTCTTAGATTCATTAGACACTGCAACCCATTTCACATCCCCTAACTCTCATACAGGTAACAGTGAAGTGAAACGATTCCATAAGACTCTAAATGAGCACATACGAATTTTAATTGCAAAAAATCCAGATATTCCAAATTAATCGCTATTAGTCTCAGAAGCTGTAAGACATTACAACAATAGTATACATTCTGCAACCGGGCACAAACCTATTGACTTACATCTAAATCAACTAAGCGAAGCGGAATTAGAAAAAGTAAAAACAAAAATGATTACGAAAAGAAATGCCAGAATAGAAAAATACAATGAGAATATTATAGAGAAAACCCCAGACAAAAGATATGTAAAAAACTTTCCCGTACATAAACATAGAGCTAGATATAAAAAAGAAAGAATTATCAAAACAGGTAGACAACACTACGACATGAATAGAAAGAACAAGACCCATAAAATTAACCTGAAACATAAAAAGAAATATACTTAATAAAAATCCCACTTATTCCTTTTTTTTCTTTTTATATACTTAGTTATCATCATTACAATATTATTTTATTTATTTATTATGTCGGACTGCTACCAAATGAATTTGGGAGAGCCTAAGGTGATCGCACTCGAGACTTAGAAGCCCATATGGCGTTTATACATATTAACAAGATATTGAAAATGAATGCGTTTAAATTTCAGTTGATACATAATGTAAACATAGTTGGGTGGTATAGAAAGGAGGGTAGGAAGAGAGGTATGTTTTATATCAGTTTAAGTAAGTTAAGGTTGTTTAGGAGTTGGAACAGGGGAGAGTTAGAGTGTTGAGAAGGATCAAGGAGTTCTGTCAATGGAGGTACATTGTGTTCAAAGAAGGAAAGAGTAGAGGGACATTGAGTAAGGATATGGAGGACTGTTAATGGTGAAGCGCAGTGCGTGCAGATTGGAGGATCTGTTCGCAGTATGCGGTAGCCTTTGGTGAGCCAGGTGTGGCCTAACCGTATCCTGATAAGCTTTGTTACAAGTCCTCGAGGCAGGTCCGGGTTGTAGTTTGGATGAGTGGAGTTGTTCCAGTGTGATTTCAGGAAGGTGCTACTAGAGCTCCAGGAGAGATGTTTGCTTTCCTCAATCTTGACCGAGATCATTTTTATGAGGCTCTTCTCTGAAGGAGGAGTGATGACAGGTTCTCGCTGTGTAGGAAGTCGGTTTGATAATGTTCCTGCTGCGTTCGTTTCCTCTGATCCCCACGTGACCGGGAACCCAACAAATTTTGATTGACTTGGTTAGAGCCAAAGTGTTCCTGATGTACATTGGCAGGTAATCTCGGTTTTTTGGGTTTTTAACAGCATCTATTGAGGCCTTGGAGTCCGTGAAGATTATTCCTTTGTCATTTTTTTCGGATAAAATATTCAGGGCGCGGGCAATGGCCCACATTTCAGCTGCTTGAATGCTGGTGTGGTGGTCAAGATAACCACTGTCAAGCGTCGCGTGAGTGGAAAGTAAGCTCTCCACGACTGCGTAAGATGTTGATGAGCTGGATTTTGAAGCATCTGTATAAAGCTTTCGACATCTGGGCTGGTTAGAAAGCAAATCTCTGTGGATAATGACGTGTTCGGCGTGGGTGGCTTCATTCTTTCTTCGGCGTTCGTGGTTAGTTATGATATGGCTGCCTCTGAGGGAATACCACTGGGGGATTAATGGAGGCTGAGGTTGTTCTGGGGGAATTGGGATTGAAAAGCTTTGGAAGAGAGTTAAGGATTTATGAAGGCAAGAGGGACGACGAGTTAAAGGAGGGTTTGAGATGAGGGCTCTTAGGATTTTGTAGTGGGGCTTATATGGGTTGAGTACATTTTTTGAAATTAATTCTAGCTGTCGTTTCTGGATGAACTGATTGAGAGGCAGTGTTCCGCTTTCTATTCTTAGCGCTTCGATGGGCGTAGTTCGTATTGCGCCAATCGTTGTTCGGCAGATGTTATTCCAAGCTGTTTGGAGAGTGTGTAGGCTAGTTTTGCATCCTGAGCCATAGAGACTGATTCCGTAATTGAGAAGACCTTCTGTGAGTGATTTGGCGATTTCCTTAGAGGCTCGTATAGAAGGGCCATAAACATGACCGGCGATGCAGCGTATAAGTTGGTGGATCTTGATCAGTTTCGGCCTCAGGTGTTTGATGTGCGCATTCCACGTAAGGTTTTTAGAGAAGACTATTCCCAGTATTTTGAGTGAGTCGACGGCTTGAATTCCTCTAACCACGGTTTGATGTGAGGAACAGTGGATTTTTCTGCATACATGGAGAAGTTCAGCTTTGTTTTCGGGGATGATAGCTCCAGTAGAAGTGCACCACGATTTGACTCCTTGGATGGCTAAGTCTAGCGATGAATGAACGGTAATTTTAAGTCCGGTGGAATAGACTAAAACGTTGTCAGCGTAAATTAAGTGGTTTGTTTGGGGAATTTCGGAGAGTACAGTTGAGAGAGAGTGTATGTATGCGTTAAAGAGAGCGGGTGAGAGAGGGGATCCTTGTGCTATTCCATTTTGAAGGGAGAGTGGGTTAGATGAGGTTCCATTAACTAAGACAGTAATAGTGCGGTTCGCTAGGAAGTTAAGTATTATGGAAATGAATTTAATATCAATACCCCAGGCGGCAAGTTGTTTCGCTATAATATGGCTACATACTCTGTCGAAGGCTTTTTCAAGGTCTAGACTTAAAATGCAAGAGTGGAGTCTTTGCGAGAGCCCGTTAGCCATTGCATGTTCTAGGGAGTGCAGGAGAGAGATGGTTCCGCGCCCCGGTCGAAAACCATGTTGTTCATTCGTAAGAAGCCGTTCCTGTATGTGACTTAGTCGGGAGCCTAATATTTTTTCCATCACTTTGGACATACAGGGGATAAGGGAGATTGGACGGAAGTCATTCGTTGATTGGTTGGCACCTTTTTTTGGGATTGGTCGTAGTTCTGCAATCTTCCATTCGTTTGGGAACGTACTTGTCTCCAATATCTTATTATATAAGTCCAGTAGTCTGCCTCGGAAGGAGGTTGGACTGTTTTTTAGCATATGGTACGAGATTTTGTCCCTTCCAGACGTTCCGCCATTAAGCAGGGTTAATGCAGTGTTGAGTTCTGCGAGCGTTATTTTTTGAGAAATATTGTTTTGTGGGATAGGGTTGGTAGCGATGTTAGAGAGAGAGAATGAAGCTTTTGTTGCAATCTGTTGAGGAGAGAAGTTGGAGTTAGCTGAGTATGCTGACCAAGTTTTAGCAAATTCGTCCGCAATGTCTTTCGAGCAGGTTAGGTTACCACTTGGGGTTGCTAGACTGCCAAGAACTTTGTGACGGTTGTTTTCTGAGAGCGTTTTGATTTTGTTCCATGCATCTCTTGCATTACAGGAGGGTTTTATTGCCGACACAAAGGAATCCCAAGATCGTCTTTTTGCAGCTTTGATGAAGCGTTTTGCGAGTGCTGTCTCTCTTCGGAGTGTGATCAGATGTGCCTGGAAGGGGTGGCGCTGAAATTGTTTCCAGGCTCTATTCTTTGATCTGATTTGATCTAGTATTTCGTTATTCATCCAGACTGGTTGTGACTTGATATGGGGAGAAGAAGAAGGAATAGTTCGCGCTGCTGCTGTTGGTACGATTTTTCGAAGTTGGGCGGCCTCACGGTTGACATGCGCGGTTTGGGGAATGTCATTGCACAGCCTGATGAGGGTAAGATTGAATTTTGGCCAGTTCGCTTTGGATGTTATGAAATGGGATAAGTGTTTTTTTATTGCAATTTTAACATTTGTTTTTATTAAGATGGGGATGTGGTCGCTACTTTCTGGGTTTGGAAGAGTTGTCCAATGGCAATTTGCGGATAAGTCTGGTGGGGCGAATGTGAGATCGATGGCCGTTAATGTAGATCTGGTCGAAATGAGGGTTGGGGATCCATCGTTTAATAGGACGAACCTTTCGTTTTCAAGCCAGTCTTCTATAAGAGAGCCGCGCGCTGGTGTTTCTACAACCCCAGAGAGTACTGTGAGCATTGAAATCTCCGGCAATTATAGAATTTAGAGGGAGTTGGCGTCTTAGGTGATCAAGCTCATGAGGAGAAAGTTGTAGGTCGTATTCGATGTAGATATTAAGGAAGGAAAGAGGGGGGTTGGTATGGAGGGTGATTGCATTCGATAAAATGTTTGAATTAAGTGGTAACATGTTAAAAGACAGTGATTTATGCACCAGGATGCCAACGCCGCTGCGACGGTTGGGGTAATTTTTATTTGTCCAGTAGGTATTATATTGTTTATACGAAGGGGGGCCTTGCCCGCTTGCAATCTTTGTTTCCTGTAGTAAAATTATGTGCGGGTGGTGTTAATGGATTAGGAGTTCCAAGCTATCGATGTTGTTGTAAAAGCCACGGATGTTCCATTGAAGGATAGTTAGTGACCCTGAAGTCCGGGGGGTGTTTGAAGTCATGATTAAATAAATGGGGGTGATTGAGTTTTTTAGATTGAGTCAGCGTCGGAGGAGTGATCGTCCGAGCCGAACTCCATTGTCTTTCCGTTCTTGCTTGTGGAGATATTAACGTCGTAGAGAGATGAGTTCGAGTCTGTGCTATCAATGGGGATAATATTGGGGTTTGAAAATTGTATTGTGCCTTCTGTAGTTTTGTGTTTTGTGAGTTTTAGTTTAATGGGAGTGGGGGATCTGGGTTTTTATTTTTCGCTGAAAGAAGGTACTGGGGGTGTGGGTACTGAAGTTGGAGTATTTGTGTTTGTAGTGGGAAATTTTAGAGTTTGTAGAGTACTTGGATTTCTGACTGGTAGTGAGTCACGAGTAGGTATGAAAAGAGAAGTGAATGAGGGTGACGCGGTGGATGTTGTTGAGGTACTGTGTTGTGGCTGGTTAGCCAGAGATTTTAAGTTTGATGATTGAATGCTATTGAAAGAGGTTGAGGGTTTAGAATTGGTAGAGCTGTTGGACGGTTCCGTTATTATTTGCGAGAAAGTGACTTCCTCTAAGCGTTTTCTATTTTTGAAGAATTCTTTCCTAGCTTCGAACATTGAGCATTTATGAATGGTTTTAATTTCCAGTATGCTTTTGTTCTCTAGGTATTTTGAGCAGAGACGATTGGAAGAAGAATGTTTTTCTGACTTGCAGTTCACGCAGTATAATTTAGAGCAGACGTGGGAGGTGTCGTTGTTTGGGATTTCATCTCCGCATTCCGCGCAGACTGGTCCAAATTCAATGCTACGGGCGCAGTTATTAGCCGTGTGTCCGATGGTTTGACATTTCCTACACCGCATAGGGTTAGAAAAGTATTGCCTAACCGGAACTTTTTCAAAACCTACAAGAATGTTTTCGGGGATTTTGAATAAATTGAAAGATAAACTTACCAGTCCTATTGGGTGTTCCCCATTTGTGGTTTTGCGTTTCAGAACTGTAGCTCCAGTTACATGGTTGTCCTGCAGGCCTTCAATAATTACCTCTTCCGTTAGATTGCTGAGGGCACGATTGTAGACAATACCTTTGGTAGCATTTAACGATCTATGATAGGTGGCAGTTATTGGGATAAATCCTCCAAGAACTGATGTGTTTATGAATAAACTAGCCGTTTTTTCAGAATCACATAGGAGAAGTAAATTGCCATCTCGTAGTAGAGTTGCTTTGGAATATTTTGTCGATACTCCGTCGACTGCTTTTTTGTGTAGAAATGGGTTCACTTCGGATAACTTTTTACCGTCCTTATGGGATATGATAACATATTTCGGGTTATTGCCAGTATCCCGTATTGAACTGGGACCGAATTTCACCGTAGGTTGAAAAGTTTGTTTCACAAATTCTTTTTTTCTTGCCTTTTTACGGGGCAGGTTATCGCTGCTGGAGAGATTCATCTCCCCTAGCGTGCCATACCTGTTCACCTCTATTGGCCGTTCGGCCATAGAGGATTATAGAAAAAAAAACGACACCAGAAAAAACAAGACCAAATCGCACGATTTAGAACAGAATGAAAAAGCACTGCAGGTTTTGGTACACGCTAGCTAACGGTTGAGTGATAGCAGAAAAGCCAGTCACTTGGGGTAAGGTACGTGCGCTCGCGGCAAAAGTTAAACTGCGAGTCAAAATTTTGATTGAGGTCCGTACTAGGCTTCAGCTAATATTTGGAGGAATTTCTCACGGCGAACTGTTAGATCTGCGTGGCTATAGTATTTAAAGGCATTGCCATTAGCCATTCAACTAAACTACCGCCCGGTTAAAAATCGTAAGTCTGAGGGTCCTTTTACATAATGACGATGAATGTGCGTAGGAAATACAATAAGTTTGGCTTCCATTTATGTCAAGACTTTGTTAATTGCTAGTTCATTCTCTCTCAAAAATGGAAATAAAAATCTGCCAACAGTCTGGGCGCATCTTTATTATTTTATGTGTAGAAGTCTGAAACGTGTTTAATGATGAGATGCGGTGTTGGGTACTATGCGACTGACAATCTAAAAAAAAACGATCCAAATAGCATCCTGGTTATTTCTTAGGTTGTCAGTCGCATAGTACCCAACACCGTATCTCATTATGTGAGGACGGAAAAAAAACACAAACATTGAATTAAAACATGTAACAGTGAATTGAATTACAAACACAACACAAATTAAAACTTAGAACTAAGAACATTGAATTACAAAGACAACACAAGCTAAAACTTAGAG
Source organism: Beris morrisii (assembly GCA_951812415.1). Classification (NCBI taxonomy): domain Eukaryota; kingdom Metazoa; phylum Arthropoda; class Insecta; order Diptera; family Stratiomyidae; genus Beris; species Beris morrisii. Next base: position 88,675,917 of record OX638310.1, on the reverse strand, counting down.
CTAAGAACATTGAATTACAAACAACTGTGATACGAAACACAAAGAAAAACATTAAACACAGAACCTGAAAAACACAGTTACATACCCACACACACATACTCGCCATACAACACAACGAGAAGATGATTACCAGGAAATATCACCACGAGACCCAATAAACAACATCGCGATATTTTCGCTTCCTAAAGATAACGAAGCATAAACACAAAAATCTTATCGACCACCCAGATTTTTGCAAAGTCTGCACAAGATGCATATCCGGTTTCAAAAACAAAGACTGGTCATTTAACTATCGAGCTTTGCAATATTGCCGATATTGCAATTATTAAATATATATCAAAAATGTAATAAAAGGCAAAGCCAGTGTGCCGAGTTACCTTTCAAAGTTAATAGATCATAATAAAACTACGTTTATATTTCGGTGAAAATTGTTTTTTAATTGAAAAAGACTAAGTCCTAAAACTGTAGTAAAGATTAACTAATCAACCAAAAATAAAGAGCGACTAAGTTCTGAACCGCGAAAAAGAAAAGAATTTATAAGTCGAATAAGAAGAGTGATTTACTACTCGCTAGAGTTTAAATAGAAAAAGATGAAATTAGATAATTTCATCTAATTTTATTTTTTCTATTACTTAAATTCGAATAACATAATTACACACAACAAAGGCTGATAAGGGAAAACAATTTGGAATACACCTGGAAAAGGTCAGCGGGATCACAAAAGCGCCCCAGGTGACGCGATGCGACAGAAAAACCCGCCGACAAGTATACGTGATCCCAGCGAGACTATATACCGAGGAAGGCATGCACTGACCACGAATTAAAAAAGTCAAATTCTCACGTACAAAATTACATGCATAAAATAATTCGTGGATAGTAAATGCTTATCACTAAACATATAGTGAACGAATCGACCAGAAGGGTGTAACGAACGGCCTGCATACAACGTTACCCGCGGCACAATTAATTTCCTTTTAAATCTACACAAAACTTACAAAATGCATCGTATGTACACAAAACCTACACACATACCTCGAATGTACACAAAACTTACCAAAAATACATCGAAACGTGCACGAAGTACACATTAATTGCTGGGCAACACCGTATGCGCATGCGATGACATGCATTTTTAAAACTGTCACGAAGGAATGCGAAAACGAGGAGTGGACGGCTAGTTAAAGCAGTGCGCAGTGCGCAAATGAAAGACACAAGCCAGTCGGGAACAGAAGCTGGACCGTACCGGTCCTACCTAAATTACAAGAAAAATTTGCGAGTGAGTAAAAAGGAACCAACAAGACAGAAGGACCAGCCAGGAGACGAAGAGCAGAAGGAACCGGGAAAAAAGGGCCCTGAGACAGGTACCCCCGCCTACGACGAGCCTAAGGCGAAGGAGCAGGTGACCGAAACACTAACGATGTAAGTGTAAATAAATCCTTGTTTTCTGTTTTCTTTTGCTACTTGGCATTTAAATTTTTGCCTTATTCTTTTTTTTTTGTGTGTGTGTAATTTCTTTTTATACCAGTTGACTGGAAGGCTTACGTGATTGTTTTATTAGAAGTTTGATCGTTTTCTTTTTTTTGTGTGTTACTCGAACCTCTCCGGTTACTGTTATGGCGAATGTGGTTTTTTTTCTTAAAACAAAAAAAAAAGAAAAACTTTGCTTAATTCTGGCTAAAAAACCAACATAACAGAATAAAACCAAAACAAAAATAATTAACTTTTCCGTGTGGGTTTGGAAGGATGTAAATCATCCGATTAAGCATTAACCCACCCGTAACCTATGTGTGCTGTAGGCTCCGGAGCCCCAGTGAAGCCCAAACGGTCTAATTATGTGGTGAATCGCATTTAGATATTCCGAAAGAACGCGTACATGCCCTAAAAAGGAAATAAAAAGTGTCACGCACAATAAAATCCGCGTTTTCAGGTGTAATTTTCGTGTACGTTTTGTGGTTTTGCGGCCTTTTCCTTTTCCGAAGTACGCGGTATCCAATTCCGTTGTGGGTAACGGTGATCCCATTGTGTTCGGTTCGGTGCTAAAACGACGTGCGGTACCGTTTACCGCTTTCCACTTACCGTTATGCGACGCTCAACCGCGTGTTAGTGCCAAGTTTCCCTTATTTTAACACGTGATTTTAAAAAACTTAGTGCCACCTTCTCTTTTAGCCGGTCTGAATGTCCTTTTATGGGATTCCCTGGAAGACATAGGCGGAGAAACATGATTGGTAAATCTTTGGGTTTTAGGCATTGCAAAGCCCACATTGTCTGTCTTTTTCGGTTCATTCGTTTCGCTTGTGCTTTTGGCGTTTTTTTCCAGTTTTAAAATCTAGGACCACGTGATGCGGCAATTGCAAGATTACACCGGCTGGATCAGTGTTAGCCACCAGAAGAGGTTTTTTTTTTAGTGCCGGATACCCTCCTTCTTACAGGACAGGTATACCTTCCTTTCAGCTTTTATAGTTCAGCACGGAAGAAAAGTACAGGCTGCAGTAGGGATGTTAATATCGAAAAAAAATATCGATATATCGATATTGAAAATAATATCAATATCGGATGACAATATATTGGAGAAAAATATCGATATATCGATATATCGAATATTTTTTCCAATGAAAATAAACTCCAATGCTGCATCAAAATTAACATTAATAAAAAAAAAATCTGCCAACAGTCTGGGCGCAACATTGTTATTTTTTCGGTAGAAGTTCGGAACCAGTTTAAATCTGAGATGCGACTGAAAACCTAAAAAAAAGTTCGGGAAGCGGTTAGAATGAGGTCGCGCTAGAATACTTACGCCGCTGCTGCATATAACATATGAATTACATAATTGGTTCATACTCCGGGACAAGGTCTAGTCCTAGTATAATATCAGTTGTTACTCCATTAGAAGGTTTTTCGTGATTTGGAATTGGGCCATTACATGAAATCGGAAATGCGTTTGTGGGCGATTATATAAAAAGTCTGTGGAAGTGCAAATCAATCTAATATCTCATCAATCCCGAGAAATATGTCGAAAGCCTTACGTCCTATTGGAGTTGAATAACAAAATCCTGAAATCAACTTTTGACGATTATGTAAGAAGCCTAAATGTAGTAAAAATTAATTCGATATCTCATTAGAACTAAGAGATATGTAAGAATTTGTGAAAACAAATGCAACCCCCTTGCACCCACTTTGGGGTTCGTGACATTAACCGTTTAGGAGATATGGATTTTAGAATGTCTCGATCTCGCCTTTCGAACGTTTCGGACGCATTATTATTTCCCCCACTCCCACATCCTTTCACAAATATCAACAATATTTTTGCAAATGGGTCCACTATCGAAGCTCTATATAAATTCCAAGTTTCAGCCTCCTAACATGAGCGGTTGCTGAGATCTAGAAACCAAAATTTTTCGCCTAAAACGCTTCCTCCACCTCCCCCCCCCCCTCATACTCGTACCCCCGAAAAATTCGTCACTTCAAGGGGCCTACCCAGTCTTTTAAAAAAAAAATTTCAATTCAATAGCTTATAGGGTTTAGGAGTTATAAGCCCTCAAACGTTTTGCATACGGCGGACGGCGCACAAACGGACTGAAAATTTTTTTTGCTTTTTTGGTGCTCTTTAGTAATAAAACGTATAAAAAAACATACTGCAGTCACGATCGGCTGCAAGCCAATCGTATAATACTCTAGATGAATACTGAACTCCGATTTATATTGTAGTTGGGGATAAAGTAGAATTACGTCTGTGCATATTGTATGTTCTTTATTAAGGACTGCCATTAGATTGCTACTCAAAACTAAAAGACAATATTCAGTGTTTAATTTCATATCTTGAACTGGGTAAGTCGTCGAAAAAAAATGTCCTTTTTGAAGGACTTTCACATGGAAGGTGCAGAAAGAACTTACTCGATTTCTTACATATTTTTCCTTTTCCTTAGAACCATTTAAAAATGAACGTGTGCAAAATTTCAAATTCGTAGCTTGAAGCGTTCAAAAGTTATCGAAAAATATTGTTGAACACATGTCTTAAGGACATTTTGTATGGTAGCTACCAGAAGGAGTAAAAGGATTTCGCTGATTATAAACTCGAACTTTGTTTTTACTCAAAACTAATTTGTACAAAATTTCCAATTCATAGCTAAAAGATTACTTGAGTTATAATAAGTTCCGTAAATTAAGTGAAGACGTTTTGACAGGATAATTCTTGAACACTTGTTTTAAGGACATTTTGTATGGCAGCTACCAGAAGGAGTAATAGGATTTCTCTGATCAGTAAAGTCAAACTTTCTTTTCACTCAAAACTAATTTGTACAAAATTCCGAATTCGTAGCTAAAAGATTAATTGAGTTATAGTGAGTTTCGTAAATTAAGCGAATACATTTTGACAGGATATTTGTATGGCAGCTACACGAAGGACTAACAGGATTTTCTTCATAATCATATCTTTAGCTCCAACTATTGAAAAAATGGCACATACAAATTTTTAAAGTCGTAGCTTAAACCCTTCTGAAGTTATCGACCAATATTCTTGAACACGTGTTTTAAGGACATTTTGTATGGCAGCTACCCGAAGGAGTAGGACGATTTTGCCCGTTAACGAACTTAGCCTTACAAATTCAACCAAACATTCAGATTCAAAATTTCAAGATCCTATGTGAAGGCGTTCTTGAGTTATCGTGTTCACGGACAGACGGACGGACGGACGTCAAGCGGATTTGAGGTTTTTGGCCACAAATAAACAAAAAATAATATATAACTTTTTTTCGTCCGAGGCTTCGTTCTATGCGTTACAAACTTTTCGGCTGGATTAAACTTATAATACTCTATATGATTTCATCTAGAGTATAAAAATTTTCAGGGTAGCAAATTTTATTTTTAAAAATTTGTTATCGATTTTTTTAAAATAAGTAATACGGCGCACGCGGCTTTTAGCAAACCGAAAGCTAATAAATAAATGACATTTGATTTCGTTGCCTTCGGTCACAGTTGTAAAATTTAGCTATTTTTTGAGTCTGAAATTCAATTTCAATTTTATCATTGTAATTTCAATATCTGAGAGTTTTTTGATTGAAGTATTGGAAATGTTGGTGAAAAGCGGAAAATTCTTCTCTGTTGACTTATGAAATCAAAATAATGCCTTTTTTGATCGAAATAAGGTTTCCGGATAGAAATACTGTTATTTTTTAAACATATTATTTTTAAGAAATAAGGATAAAAGGGGCAAAATCGAAAAAAGTATTAAGAGCAAACTTGATTTTAATTATTTATTAATGAAATATTATATATTGACATATTTTTAAAATGTAAGCTTATGAGAACCAGTACTTTTCTGGACAGTTGTTAAGAATACTCGCTTCTTAATATGCTCTCCAGTAAGCCGACTGCGATTATTTGGCACCACAATATTTATTGCCGACGCAACTCTTTCGGATGACAAGGATGAGGCAGGGACAATCAGGTATTTCTGATAGTTGCCTGGTTGCCTCGTCGTACATATATTTGTATTGGCGCCTAAAGTGAAGATTTGCGTGCATGTGTCCGTATATATCATGTGCATTGAACCTAGTTTCGACAGATATGGTTTCCATGATCGAACATTTTTTTTCTACTTTCAACGTTTCTGGCATCCCTCATAAAAATACAGAAATGCAGATTAAATGCAAAAAATCCGTTCGATTTCTAAAATATGCTATACTTAAAAAAAATATCGAGTCCGATAGTCGGATTTCAATATCGATATATCGCTTTTTACAATATCGGCCGATATTATCGATATATCGTTCAAAAAATATCGCAATTTCGATATATCGAAATTTTTTTAACATCCCTAGGCTGCAGTCTAATTTTTTTTTTGAGTAATAGAAGCTGAAGCATGCTCTATAGGAACGAGTTCACGTAGTTACGTCAAACTACGGACCCCAATTACCCTTTCAGGAGGAGTTTTCTACAATTTTTCTTCAGTTTCAGCCCCCATATTAGGCAGCAGATGGAAACCCACGTACCAACGGAACCTATAACGGGAACAAGCATGGTCGATCACATGTTTTTTTTTTGTGGAGCACATTTTGCACATTCTGGGCTTAATTAGTTTATTCGTCTTATCTGTACCGCCCCTTCTCTAAGGTAGCCGCATTTATTTCGGAGTTTTTTTTAATGCGGACTATGCAAGAGAAAATTAGGTTAGGTATAACGTAACGTGATAAATGTTAGTTAGTTTTCTTTTGTTTTTCTTCGTACAAAGCAATAGTGGTAGGGGCGAATTTATTGGAGACAGCATCGGTATGAAGGGGAAAATCCTATACCTTCTATCGCCTATATATGCGTTGGGCCCGTTGCATGCCGAATTAGGTGACGCTTATCGTGCCTGATTTTAGGGCTTATTTATATATTTTGTGCGCTAATTTATGGTGTTATTATGTGGCACCATACATTACATGGCACCCAACGAAGTGTTTTTGTGGCGTCAGAAGACAGCGCACATTATATGGCACCCAATGTCGTATCAAAAGGGCAGGGCGCACGTTTTAAAGCGCTCTTTCGATTGCATAGGGCCCATATTTTATGGTACCCAACGGAGTCTTTATCCAACGCCATACATTAAATGAGGCCCACACGATCTTGGGATTAGAATTTCATTATATGGCGCTCGGAACTCTGAATTATACAATGCGTATGTGCTATCAAGATCGAGTACAGGCATTTCTTAGGCCCTATTCGATGAGCCTTGTGGCTTTAAATACTTCAACTCTTTTGAGTCATTTTTACCACCTCAATGATATATGATTGAGTATGGCATCGGCCTTCCCGCCGAAAGTCTATATTCCTGTGCTTTTCCGCCTTCATTTCCTATCTTCTCATTTCCATTTTAATTTCCACAGTCTGTTATTCCTTCCTTCCTTTTTCCTTTACCTTCCAGCCCGCTGAAGATAGAGTTCGAACTCCTCAATTCGAACTTTCAGCCCAAACCGTGCATAAATACGTTTTGTCCATGGTTAAAGGTAGCCACTCACGCCCCTTCCGACGAGCTACGCACGTGCTAGAGCTAGATGCACGCTACCTATCGGGAAACCATGGGACTAAAGTCACCCAACTGTGGCTTGGTCACCGGCTGACAATCGTCTTCGCGGTGTGGGTTTGTTCTGACCGACTTGAGACAATTGATGATGGAGACATACTCCCTTCAGTTGTTCCGAGACGGGGTAAAGAATGAATCCATACTGATGGCTGAGATGATTACTTGGGTGGTAATGTTGTGTGATGATTTGGCTGGACGGATACTATGGCGTGATTTCGGTCATGTCATAGCGCCACAAATCTCTTCAACATTGCTACGCCAAAAACATGCTTGTGTACATAATATGGCGCCCAACGGGCAGGCAACTTCTGGCTGATGGATAATATCCATCAGCACATCACTCCAGCACGGATTAAGGATGTACTGAATTTGCTACAGCCCGACTTAAACGTTTGTTATATCAGTCTGATATAACCGTGGTATTCATTGTTTTCAGGCAATATGGAAAAATCCTCAGAATATTTTTTTTTGTTTTAGTAAATTGCCCCAATTTCAACCTATTCGGCTTACTAAGGTAAAAAAATTGTAAATTTGTTAAGTTATTTGTATCCTTTCCAGGCACAGGGGTTAGATGCTAAGCCGGTATGCATATGGTGAGATCATGCAATGAAAGGAGTTCCTCTGGATCACGGACTCTCATGGCTCATCCTCTAGAGACAACCGGAGCAGATGAAGAACGGGATTTGGTTAGCATGGCTGCGACCAGCGGTTTTTACCGTTGCCCCAGATTCGGGACCATTTCAGCTGGGGGCGATTACGACTTCGAGTCTGGCGCTGGAAGTGAGATGGGCTAAGCGATCAGGGTTGAGACACTTGACTTGGCGAGCTTGAGCACATGTGTGCAAGTTCAACCCTTGGCTCCTTTGATGGCTGAGTCGGTCAATCTTCGCTAAGCGTATCCCGGCAATACCGTTGTCGTGATCGACACAAACCTCCTCCGTACACCCACCTTTCGATCGGGAGCTTGCGGTCACTGGGTACACTAGTTGCTGAGTCGGTTGCGACTTGACTTGTCACTTCAGTATGGAGATGGATAAGACACGCATAACTGAAGGTTGATATCGTCGAACTGTTACAGAACTGGTAGGCATACTAGCAAGTAATGGCCATCTGTTCGATTTGTAAAATCGCTCAGAGAAGTTGTGACTTTAGTCATGATTTCAAATGATGGGGACAAATTATTGCGTTCCTATTATTATTTTATAGCCTTTATCGCATTTGATGGAGACAAATTATTGCGTCTCTATTATTATAGATATCTCTCATATATCATTTATAGGAAGTACATCGAATGTAGTACTAGTAGATGCTATTGGTAATAGCGATGCTCGTCCAAAAACCGTGCTCTAAATTACCGTTATAGTTAGTAGTATAGAGTATAGTTATTTAGTTGTGGTTGAATTAGAATTAAATTATTTCTTTTTTTGAATGTTCAGTGTTAGATGTCTAATTTTTAAGGTTAAATATTTGGTCTTCATTGCTTAAGATTAAATATTAATTCTTTATTGTTTAGGATTTAATGTTAAATATTAAATATTTATAGATTAATGATGATAGATAATTTTAGAACTTAAAATAATCTAAATACGGTATAAATTAGGATATTATAGAGTATTACTAATAGGGTTAAATACTAAGTGTTTAATGTTTAGGATTCAAAGTTAAATGTTTAATGTTCAATGTTTAGGATAAAGTGTTAAAGGTATTCAGTGATAAAATATAATATATTGACCCCTTATCCATAGGTAATTGAACAAGGAATCTTTTAATATTTTTATGATAAGGAACAAATAATAGATAAAATGAAATCTTAAAGCTTAGTTTAAATTTGGTGATTGGTTGATTTCTTCTATGACATTTTATTTAAAATGATGACATTAATCGATTAATCGATAGCCTTTTTGTGTGAGCAATTAAATCATGCTTAGACGGTAGTAGAGCATAATAATGGTGTTAGGTCAATGGTGACGGTTAGATACTGAAATGTGATAAAAAGTATAAAGAATCAGTTAACTCATCGCTCAATTCCATTCAACATGAGGACTGGATGGAGTTTTTTTTTTTATTTTATTTTCAGCACCTGAGAAACGGCAAGACACAGCCGTCAGCACTTCTAACTTGGTAATAAGGATTACCACGATAAATCGTATACGATATGAGACGAGGAAATGACTAATTCGGAAGAGTAGGATCTTCCTTCCAGAATTAAATAATATTCACCAGGCCACCGGAGTCGCAGTTAAGTCTTCAACATTGATTAATGGATTTTGACACTGCCATAAAGACAGAATTAGGAAAAAGGAAGGAAATACCTCTGCTTTCAGATAGTGTTCGTATATCTTAAACGAGCCCTTTACATGAAATCTGACATTTAGGAACTGATCTGGTAAATAAATCTTTCTTTTAACTTTGTGCTTTCCAACGTTTAGGTTACTTACGGAAAGGATAAAAACATCCATAAACTGTCTGCACTGAGGATAAAAACAGACAAATATTAGCGAAGAGTCGACAGAACTCACAGGAAAAACATCTTCAATCGCGAATCTCTTTAAGACTCCAATTCTGAAGACTTGAAGGTCACTATCTCCATAATGGATCAAAAACCTCTTATATTTACTGGTTTAAGTACCATCACTCTTACTCCTCATATAATCATCGAGACTAAACTGTTAAAAATCTACAGCTCCTTGACGGCGCTGAAGTGTCAGCCACCGAATCTAAATTCATGTCTATATCCATTCAGCAAAATTTAGCGCAGCGAAAAGCTAACTATATCAAGGTGCGCAAACGAATTTTTGAAGCCAAAACGTCTTACCAGACGTATTATCTCGAGCAATCTCGTATGGCAATCCGAAACCATGCGTTATTCCTATTGAACCTTCAGTATTGTTGGGCTTAGACGCAGCTAACAAAGCCAACATTAACGAAACAATTCCTACTGTAGTTCCAGGAGTTGATCTTTCTTCATCCTGGACCTCGTCAGATAAACAAGACCTAATTAAAACAATAGAAATGAATCCACATGCTTAACCCAACATAAAATGTATAGAGGGTTATGTTTATAAAATAATTACTACTGCGTCTGATTCCGATGCTAGGGAAACTTCCTTTTTGAATCTATGGTTACCCGAAGAACTGACCAATAATCGGATTATTGCCTCACATAACCCACCCGTAGCATCTCACGGAGGAATAGGTAAAACTTTAGATCCTTTACGTACCAAATATTACTGGCCAGGCATGCCTAGGCAGGTAAAAGAGTACATTGGAAAATGCGACATTTGTAAGCAGTCAAAAGCTCCAAATATAGTATTAAGACCACCAATGAAGGCACAATTAATACCCAGTAGAACTTGGCAAAGAATTTATATTGACCTTATGGGTCCATATCCCCGCTCAAAATCTGGAAACACGTCGTTAATCATTGTACTAGACCAATTCACCAAATACGTCTTATTGAAACCCATTCGTAATGCGACCACTCGTCCTATCGTTAACTATCTCAAAAATGAAGTATTTCATGTATACGGCGTACCTGAACATTTGTTCTCAGACAATGGGGTTCAATTTACCTCCAAGGAATTCGCTTCGCTCATGACCACTTATGGAATCATACACACCAATACGGCGTTGTATTCTCCACAAGCGAATGCATCCGAGCGAGTAAATCGTTCCATATTAGCTGCGATCAGATCTTATCTAGTTGATAAGCATAACGAATGGGATGTATACATTAGCGAAATAGCCTGCGCACTTCGGACATCGACACACGAAGCAACCGGATTCTCGCCCTATTATTTAAATTTCGGGGAAAACATGATAATGCACGGTTCTGCATACCCATTACTTGAGCGTATACAGAGTCTGTAAGGCGAAAACGCAACTTGTCTGACTATGCCCGATAGTATGTACAGCATACGAGAAAATGTTAGGACTAGATTGCAGGAAACGCACCGAAAGTATGCTTCGCGATACAACCTAAAGTCGCGCGAAACAAATTTCGCCCTGGGGCAAGAAATCCTCAGACGTAATTTCACGCAAAGTGATGCCGCAAAAGGTTATAACGCGAAGTTGGCACCAAAGTTCGTAAAATGTCGAGTATTACGAAAAATCGGAAACACTATGTACGCGATAGAGAATCGTCAAGGTAAATTCATCGGGAATTTCCACGCGAAAGATTTAAGATCTTAATGCGGTCGCGACATAAATTAACAACCCTTTTTTGGACTAATATATTCGGTAATAAGAATGAGCATTTTACGCTTAGATCGAAATTCTCGTCGTAACTAACTGATTTAGACACCTCGCATAGCTTGTAGGCAACGCGAATGGTATAATTCCAACCGGAAAATCACAATCTTCCTAATTATTGGCTCGAATTATTATTAAAGAAGCCAAGGAAACTCAGCTCGCATTATTCCGCGCCGGTATTCTAGAAGTAATAATCAATGAAAATGCGATTTTGCAAAAATAAAAAAAAAAAAAAACTAAATACAGCACCAAACCGAAAGTTTGCTTCATGTCAATCTGGACCTCCTTCAGAGGAAAGTATGCATCGGAACTGTAAGAATTTTCTTCCTGGTTCGGTTCTACCATCATAATGCCGCGACTTGATACTACTTATATGAAATGTTACGCATTTCGAGCATCTCGACACATAATGGCGGATGTTTTCGTTTGAATAAAAACAAATACCCGCAAACGACAGTTAGCCACAATAAAGCTTGCTGAAGTACCCGTAGAAATCCGGCATCCTGCAGCAGACTTATATGATCCTCAGATTCGCGGATATTAACTTTAATTAAGACATTAAATAAACAATTAATGAATTGTTTATCTAATATCAGAATGAAAATTCCACCTATCATTTGGAAATGGTAAACAATGACCATGAACTATAAATAAAAGAGGATGAGCTAATACGTTGAGCTTACCAGAAAATTTTATCGCCGCGAAATTCCGGAAAATTTCTGAATGTCAATGAGAGAAACTAGTTCGCCAAGATTATCTACTTCGTAATGCTTGAGTCACATACAAAGTAGAATGAGGCAGCGCGACGCAGCTTGACGCCGCCAATAAATAAGCAAGTCAGATAACTATTCACTGTCTGCGTCAGTTTGAGTTTTGAATAAATTTCAAATTTTCCAAAAAGCGTTCCTATTCGTTCATACGAAGCAGCGAACAATTAAAAACGATTTTTAAGCTAATTTTAATTCAGTCCGGTCATATCAAGTAACAATTCGATGTTTTAAAGATACAAAAGTGACTTGTCGATTTCGAGGTTAACTACAGGCTACGGAAAAGTTCAGAGTTGACGAACATTTTTTTATCGCTGCGTAAGGCTGCCTTCGTCTACGTTCGTTGTGACTACCACAATGGAAATACACCGCGCTCAACTTTTTGACAGCTAGTCTGCCTCGGACTGCGTTGCCGTTGTGACTTAGGGGTAAACGACGTAAAGTAGATAAAAACTTAATAAAACCCCAAATATTTTCCTTATTCCTCTAATTTGTCTCGTCCTAATACTAATCCTTTAGTTTTATTGTTCATTGCAAGTAAATAATTTAGTTTTCGTATCATGCAAAAATTTACATAAAATTTGCATCTATTCAAATAATATTATAACTTAGTATTAAAAACACTTTGATAAAGTAAGGTCGTGCTTCTTTGGCTCGAGTTAATTATTTTATATATAAATCCAATGAATTACAATGAAGTAAACCACTCATGTTTAAATACATAAAAATATTTTGTTTTGTTAATGTACTTGAGTTGTAAATGATCCAAAATTTTGTAATCATTTCCTGGAAATGGTATTTCTGAAAGTATGAATTTATGTAATAAACATTGTTAGAAGTAAGAAAAAATAACTAAATGAAATCACCAACTGCCACGCATTAACGGTCACTCCTTCGACTTAGTCCGACGCTTAAAACTCTCGAGCTACCTTCATGCATGTCAACATTAAACAACGATCAAGGCCAATCGTTAATACTATGAGCTAAAATCCACGAAGCAGCACAAAACTCAAATCGTCGATCAATCAACGCCCGTCCGCAGACAAGCAGACTTGGTCAACTTAGCGAACTTGAACATTACAATACAAGAACTAACATTGTCAACGACGCCAGCTACCGATAAGGATATCCAGTCATATGTTATAGCCGTATCAACACGTTATGCCCGTCGAGCCTCACGTTTGGCAACAGCAGTCAGTACGTCGCAAACGCCTGTATATCACATCGGATGAAGCCGTTCCTTTTTCTCAGCTTCTGACCGTCGGTAGGACCTAGGTCAGCAACCTGATGGCTGTAACGAATGGCCTGCATACAACGTTTCCCGCGGCACAATTAATTTCCTTTTAAATATACACAAAACTTACAAAATGCATCGTATGTACACAAAACCTACACATATACCTCGAATGTACACAAAACTTACCAAAAATACATCGAAATGTGCACGAAGTACACATTAATTACTGGGCAACACCGTATGCGCATGCGAAGACATGCATTTTTAAAACTGTCACGAAGGAATGCGAAAACGAGGAGTGGACGGCTAGTTAAAGCAGTGCGCAGTGCGCAAATGAAAGACACAAGCCAGTCGGGAACAGAAGCTGGACCGTACCGGTCCTACCTAAATTACAAGAAAAATTTGTGAGTGAGTAAAAAGGAACCAACAAGACAGAAGGACCAGCCAGGAGACGAAGAGCAGAAGGAACCGGGAAAAAAGGGCCCTGAGACAGGTACCCCCGCCTACGACGAGCCTAAGGCGAAGGAGCAGGTGACCGAAACACTAACGATGTAAGTGTAAATAAATCCTTGTTTTCTGTTTTCTTTTGCTACTTGGCATTTAAATTTTTGCCTTATTCTTTTTTTTTTTTTTTTTGTGTGTGTGTAATTTCTTTTTATACCAGTTGACTGGAAGGCTTACGTGATTGTTTTATTAGAAGTTTGATCGTTTTCTTTTTTTTGTGTGTTACTCGAACCTCTCCGGTTACTGTTATGGCGAATGTGGTTTTTTTTCTTAAAACAAAAAAAAAAGAAAAACTTCGCTTAATTCTGGCTAAAAAACCAACATAACAGAATAAAACCAAAACAAAAATAATTAACTTTTCCGTGTGGGTTTGTAAGGATGTAAATCATCCGATTAAGCATTAACCCACCCGTAACCTATGTGTGCTGTAGGCTCGGAGCCCCAGTGAAGCCCAAACGGTCTAATTATGTGGTGAATCGCATTTAGATGTTCCGAAAGAACGCGTACATGTCCTAAAAAGGAAATAAAAAGTGTCACGCACAATAAAATCCGCGTTTTCAGGTGTAATTTTCGTGTACGTTTTGTGGTTTTGCGGCCTTTTCCTTTTCCGAAGCACGCGGTATCCAATTCCGTTGTGGGTAACGGTGATCCCATTGTGTTCGGTTCGGTGCTAAAACGACGTGCGGTACCGTTTACCGCTTTCCACTTACCGTTATGTGACGCTCAACCGCGTGTTAGTCAAGTTTTCCATATTTTAACACGTAATTTTAAAAAACTTAGTGCCACCTTCTCTTTTAGCCGGTCTGAATGTCCTTTTATGGGATTCCCTGGAAGACATAGGCGGAGAAAAGTCGACATGATTGGTAAATCTTTGGGTTTTAGGCATTGCAAAGCCCACATTGTCTGTCTTTTTCGGTTCATTCGTTTCGCTTGTGCTTTTGGCGTTTTTTTCCAGTTTTAAAATCTAGGACCACGTGATGCGGCAATTGCAAGATTACACCGGCTGGATCACCTTTTATCGCCTATATATGCGTTGGGCCCGTTTATACGGCTCCTAATGCATGCCGAATTAGGTGACGCTTATCGTGCCTGATTTTAGGGCTTATTTATATATTTTGTGCGCTAATTTATGGTGTTATTATGTGTCACCATACATTACATGGCACCCAACGAAGTGTTTTTGTGGCGTCAGAAGACAGCGCACATTATATGGCACCCAATGTCGTATCAAAAGGGCAGGGCGCACGTTTTAAAGCGCTCTTTCGATTGCATAGGGCCCATATTTTATGGTACCCAACGGCGTCTTTATCCAACGCCATACATTAAATGAGGCCCACACGATCTTGGGATTAGAATTTCATTATATGGCGCTCGGAACTCTGAATTATACAATGCATATGTGCTATCAAGATCGAGTACAGGCATTTCTGAGGCCCTATTCGATGAGCCTTGTGGCTTTAAATACTTCAACTCTTTTGAGTCATTTTTACCACCTCAATGATATATGATTGAGTATGGCATCGGCCTTCCCGCCGAAAGTCTATATTCCTGTGCTTTTCCGCCTTCATTTCCTATCTTCTCATTTCCATTTTAATTTCCACAGTCTGTTATTCCTTCCTTCCTTTTTCCTTTACCTTCCAGCCCGCTGAAGATAGAGTTCGAACTCCTCAATTCGAACTTTCAGCCCAAACCGTGCATAAATACGATTTGTCCATGGTTAAAGGTAGCCACTCACGCCCCTTCCGACGAGCTACGCACGTGCTAGAGCTAGATGCACGCTACCTATCGGGAAACCATGGGACTAAAGTCACCCAACTGTGGCTTGGTCACCGGCTGACAATCGTCTTCGCGGTGTGGGTTTGTTCTGACCGACTTGAGACAATTGATGATGGAGACATACTCCCTTCAGTTGTTCCGAGACGGGGTAAAGAATGAATCCATACTGATGGCTGAGACGATTACTTGGGTGGTAATGTTGTGTGATGATTTGGTTGGACGGATACTATGGCGTGATTTCGGTCATGTCATAGCGCCACAAATCTCTTCAACATTGCTACGCCAAAAACATGCTTGTGTACATTATAAGGGAGGGATCAAGTCTGCAAAGAAGGCAAGCGAGGTTGCGTCTCCTCTTCTAGCAACATTGAAAACTGACCGGACAGTCGTCCTAAGCTATCCTCAGACGGGATAAGGCTAGCGAGGTTACACTTCCTCTTTGAAAGTCTGGGGACAATTAGGTCTAGTCCAAGCCGAAGCACAAGACGACAACAGCGAAGCCAAGACGACAGCAGTGAAGCCAAAACGAACGCAGCGAAGCCAAGACGAACGCAGCGAAGCCAAGACGAACGCAGCGAAGCCAAGACGACCGCAGCGAAGCCAAGATGACAGCAGCGAAGCCAAACCAGAGCAAAGCAGCGATGAGCACGGCGAACTACCACAAGCAGAGCACAAAGTAGCGACGAGCACAGGGCAGCGACGACGCCCAGAGCAAAGCAGCAACAAGCACAGAGCGAGCCACGACGAGCGAATCATGCGAGCGAAGACGAGATGACCATCAGAAACAGGGTCAAGTTAAGGCAAGCAGAGTCGGACCAGGAGTCGGGCTAAAACCAGCTACGACAAGCTACGACGAACTTCGCCAGAACTACGACAAGCAGACACAGCACACCCGAGACGAGCAAAGCAGAAGCCACACAGAGAGACGAAGACAGGGGAGGACGAAGACAGGGTAGGACGAAGACAGGGAAGACAAAGCAAGGGCCACACGCAGAGACGAAGACAGGGAAGGACGAAGACAGGGAGAGCAAAGGCCACACAGAGAGACGAAGACAGGGAGAGAGCAGAGCAGAGAGAGTCGAGGCAAGGCGAGTGGAATCGTACCCGCAGGATTATAATCGAATCACGTTGAGCAGAGGTGGCGATCAGGAGCAAGTCAAGGCGAGTAGAGCAGACGCGCGGAGGCGAGCAAGGAGAAAACCCAAAGGAAATCAAATAACAAAATATATGTCATCAATTAGAGTAATAAAGTGAAGGCAATCAATGAAATAAATATTTTGTAACGGACACTGGCACCCGATGAGCGTACCCCGGAATTTGAGTCGTTACAATCATTAAACACGTTTCGGACTGCTATCCATAAAATAATAAAGTTGCGCCCAGACTGTTGGCAGATTTTTTTTATTTACGTACGTATTTTTTTTATCAATAAAATAATTCATAGTAGTAAAAGCGAATTCGATCACATTAAACCTAAGAGATTTTCGGAATCAGTGAAATCTTGAACAATACCCCCAGGGGGTTTAATAGAGAAAAATACTTAAATCGGGTTTTTCCCCGACTACGTTTAAAGCTTATAGAAGTAAAAGTGAATTCCAAATCTCTATATACCTTAGGAATATATAAGAATTCGTGAATATGTACACAACCACTTTACACCCCCTTAAGGGTTGGATATCGAAGTATATGAAGATCGTTACTAGGCACTTATATAAATAGCTTGCAGAAGTAAAATTGCTTTGATAGCGTAACATGTCTAAAAGTTTTAACGAAATTCGTAAAAATGTGGATTCTCGGACATTTTTTTTACTCAACCTCTGAACGCCAATAAAAATCTGAACTTTTTCTTTGCTTTAGTTCGTACCATGTTTCAACTTTCTAGCATAAGCCGTTTCTGAGATATAAAAAACCACCCCTCACCCCCGTACCTTGCTACCCCTATCAACAATTTTATTTTTCTAGAATGTCTCTATAGTGGCTCTATAGTATAATCCTAAATTGTTAGCTTTGCATTCATTACAGTTTTCGAGAAATAAAAATCAGAATTTTTTTCCTTTCTACCCCTTACACCACCACACTAAATTTTTTTCCCTACTAGACGTCTACCGATCCCAACTCCTGTAAAATTTTGAAGATCATATCTGACACGGTTTCTTAGAGATAAAAATTAAATTTTTTGAAAAATTGCTGTCCCCCCCCCTTTCGTGCTCCACCTCACCCCTCAAAAAATTTACTTTCAGTAGACTCCTCTTGTGATCCCATATACAGAAACTAAATTTTATCTTCCTTGTATAATTGGTTCGGAAGATATTAGGTTTGTTCTTTTTGCCAGGTTAAGTTCACATTTTAGTGTAACTTACACTGAAGATATTAGGTTTGTTCTTTTTGCCAGGTTAAATTCACATTTTAGTGTAACTTACACTGAAAATAGGTCTGTTCTTTTTGCATACACCTTCTACACTAGAATACACTTTTCTGCACTAGCTCTTGAGCGGGTGCAGAGAGGTGAAGAGGATGAATGAAAAAAGAACAAACCTATTAGGTTTGTTCTTTTTTCATTCACCCTCTTCACCTCTCTGCACTCACTCAAAAGTCAGTGTAAAAAAGTGTAGAAGGTGTAGCCAAAAAGAACAGACCTAATGTGATACAACTTACACTGAAAGTGTAGGGTGTAGATCGCGCAAAAAGAACGGGTTAGTGTAGAAAAATGACAGCTAAAATTCCGATAAATGCAAATTTATTGCCATTCACTATTCTTGCATATATTCCTTCAAAACAGTATTTTCATAAATTCAGAAAGTCAATTTTATCTGCATAGAGCCATCAATTTTCAAAAGAAAAAGAAGAAGAACTTACACCGGCTCCCGACCCAGTGTAAGAAAGTGTACACTGAGTACACTACACTAGCAAAAAGAACAGCCACCTCTGACGTCACACCGACAAAAAGAACAGCATTAGGGCAGAAAGTGTACACTGAGTACACTACACTCGACAAAAAGAACAGAACAGACCTATTGTAATCCAAAGTTTTTCAGGTCGATCACAGTAGTAGTAGAAAATTGATAAAATTTTCATGAGTCTTCGACAGATAAGTCCTCCTGCTGGGTGATTCGTTAGGGAAACGTCTAGTTCTCAGCTATTCCATATACTTCCATGGTACTAGTTCTACATTCTGTCAATATTTATGTGATTTTCTATTTTTACAGAAGATAGGATGTTACAAAGCAAGTGCATCAGTTATTTCAGTTAAAATTTAGGCTGATAATAATAATAATCAATGGCGTTTAGGATCAGAAATAAATATTTTTAAAATACAATTTAAATTTACTTGAATTTTGCGCATAGCAAAGGAAAAGAAGTACTAGACTGGTGGAAGGAATAACATTTCTCAGTTAAGAAATGTCATATTGACAAATCTATTCGTTCAAGACGTTTCCGCGCTAAGTGTCCTGCTGTTGTATATTTTTGGCAGGCAATGTCAAAGAAAAGGCGACACTTTTCCTACGTGGTTTTGTCCGTTCCGGAGTTTTCCCGATTGAAATGAGCACAATGCGGTCTTAATACGTCTTTCGTTCCGCAACCGTAGCAGTAAATACCTCTGGGAGCCTCTGCAGATAGTCTAGTCGGTAGGCGGTAACTGTGACTAGGGTCACTAGATACACACACAACACTCTCTACCTAGGGTTTGGCAGATACGTCTAATTCGGTCGTTTCTGTACTAGAAATTGTAATTTAACCTCACAAAAATCGCCTGTTTATGTACTAGTTCGCCTGTTTTTGTACTAATGAACATTGCTATCAAATTGCGTTTTTGAAGTGTGTTAGTGCGAATATGTGAAGAGTCGGAAAAAAAGCTGTCGGTTCCCTTCCACAATTCTAGTACTTCTTTTTCTTTGGTATGGAAATGTGTGTGCGCGAAATTGTGGTTTTCAATTGAAAATTTCCGTATTTCTTTCATTTCTTTTATGGAAATTTACAATTTTGCAGCGAAAAGTCAATCATTTCGAATGTTTAGAAAGCAAAATCCCATAAACATGAAAAAAAATTAAATTTACTGGTTTTTCACCTTGGTACGCATCTGCCAAACCCCTCTTAGAGGCTGTTTTGGTGTGAGTGCGTATACAGTAACCCTAACTGTGACTTGTTCACTTACAGTTCCACCATTTAAATGGAACCCCAGATGTAATTCCTACCTTGGCTTCGGAACTATTGCGCTCAACACTGTTGTGTCCGCGATATCCCCAGGATATCACAGACAGTAAAGTTGAGTCGTTGAAGAGAATCGACGAGAATATTTTTAATTCCTGAAACTTGGTTCCGGCATTCGTTAGAACGCCGCAGTTGGAACCGAAAGAAGGTATAAGCGCCTCAAATAGAGACGCAAATTACCTTTGAGATTTTTGCTGAAAAAAGAAAACGTTGTTAAGTTCCGGATACTTACCGATTCTTTTGTGTTTAAGAAAAAAGACAGTATTTGAATGATACTTTTAATATAAGAGACTTCGTTCAGCGGTTCCTCGTCGGTTATAAAAATTACTGAGTGTGAATTGTTGACTTACAATAACTTATATACTATATTTACGCTAACTTAGTATTTGGAAAATGGGCCAGTCGTTCAACCCATTGCAAAAGTCCATGCATGCAAATCGGCAATTTTTAGTGACCCACAAATGGTGCAACCAACTGAAAGTGCAATGCGCCCATTTGTGGGTCGCGACTATTTCGCAATTTGATCGCGAGGGAAAAATATAATAAAATTAAAAATAGGCAAAACAAAACAAAGCGAACAAAGTATCAACTCGACCATTTCCAGTACCTATGGCACGCGACATGTTCTGACTCAGCAGTAAAGGAGAATCCAGTGGATTCCCCTGGCTGAGACGTCACATTACCGTACCTCAGGCCAGGAATTGCAATTCGAACTGTTTACGATCGAGTTGCTAGGTTGTTGTTTTTGTTTTGATTAATTTTGTAAAAACAAAGAAGAACGACTGGTCTGAATTAAAATGATATTCGTCGAGAGGAAATGCGAACGCCGGATGCTGCCATTTGGCTGGGCACAACATCCCTCCCCATCCTACGTGTTTGCATTTACTCCCAAGCGGTGTACAGTACGGAATTAAACTAGGCTTAAAACAAATGAAAATACTATACTAAGAAAAAGTTTTTAGGACTTAACTGAATGAAAATATATGGAAATAAATTTAACATGTAAATGAAAATCCGAAAATTAAGAAAATCAAGAAAAAAAATACATAATGACAAATTTTGCAAATTTTTGGCCGTGATCACACGTAGGCAAAGGTTAATTTGTTATTTTTTCGCTTCGAGGTTTGAGTTGGCGTTGCTCGGGTCATCGGTGTCTGGGGGTGGGGGACCTCGTATTTGGGCTGCTGCGTGGGGTCCTCTACTTCCTTGACTTTTGACACTTTGGCTGATTTGGGTGCGCTGGTGTGTGGTGGAGAGTCGAGTTCAAGATGAGCCATTTTACTACTAACTGTGGGTTGTGATGTCACCACGGGTCGCGAGATGATTACAGGCTGCGAGGGAACTGCGGGCTTACTTAACTTCTTCCGCTTGATGCAAATGATTGAGGCGGCGCCTAGTAGCAGTACAGTGAAAATGCATGCCCCGAGTGATGCCATGAACGATGGATGGAGATCTCTTGGTCCTTATCGGTTTTTTCTTGTGCAGAAATTGTCCGTTTGGTCATTTGTCGTTTGGACATCGCTGGTGTGATTTAAGTGTTATTGTATTATAGAATGAGATCGGTACGTTTCCTGTGATATTCAAATGATGTATGTAGTTGAGTTGAATATTCGAAGTCGTTAGATCGCCGAAAATTTGTGCGATACGTTCTAGAAATGGACGTTGCATTTGTGAATTATTCAAAATATCGTAGGGTAGTCCTAGAGTTGTTTTTGTGAGAATGCTGTATTGTTGTTTCGGTAGATGATTAACAACAACCGTCAGGGCAGCAACCAGAAGATATTCTGCACAAGTTCGTGGTGTTTTTCTTCGCGACATTTATCTCTGGATGTTATCTGTTTCGTTACTGTAAATAAACGTAATAGAATGCGGGTCCAATTGATTTTGACGGATTCCCCGAATAACAACATTCGAAAACATTCAATATTTCAACAATGCCTCGAATTAGTCCAATTTGACGGTCGACATTGCTTCAAGATTTCTCGTTGAGTTCCACCTGAATGCTGATCTCGTTATTTATTCTATAATATATGACGAAACTAAAGGCGTCTCTCCCCTTGTAAGATAATCTTCACCATCTCGGAGAAGTAATTTTGTTGATTGTATTAGGTGTGGAAAAGAGCATCGGTGCATTGTTTATGTTGCTATTGCCACCATTACCATTTTTTGTGTTATACAAGTTGTTCATTATTTACTAATAATTAATACTTATTCATTCATATTGGCAATTTTACATTAATTTCATTATTTATCTGTTTTCTGATAGAGAAATGTATCTCAATGTTTCTCGGAAATAGTTATATATGTAGGTATATAAAATACATATTTTTTTTAAAAAGCTGCTTTGTAATGATTTTTTTTTTCTTAACTATATTATTAACAAATTTTTACGACGAAGGTCTACGACTAATTAACTTATTTTTCTTTATGTATTACTGATTTTCTTTATGTTATTAATTTTCATCGAAAATAAGTTTTGACAAATCGATTTTTATATTCTATATAATCTCTTTAATTTTTCTTTACAATTTTTTTTTTTTTAATTCGTATCTTATTCGGAATTTTATTTGCCACAATTTTCTTTAAACAAATTGCTTACGTATAAGTTTTTAATTAATTACTCTACATACGTACATTTCTTCTAATTTTTTTTTTATATTAAAATTAATTTATTTTGATACTCTAACATTAATTTTATTATTTTTTCAAAAATATTTATAATTTTTCTTTTGTCTTTACTTGTCTTATTAAAAAAAACTTTCAGTTCGAGTTATTGAAAATTCGCGATTAATTAATTTTTTTTTTTTTTAATAAAAAAAAAATTTTTTTCGTTATGATTTGTATGATTATTTTAAATTTTGTAAACGGAAATTAATTGATTATAATTTGGTTTTTGTGTGTGTGTGTGTGTGTGTGTGTAAGTGTTAAATTGATGTGAAGTGAGAAGTTTTCTTATGTATGTATTGTTTAGTTTAAGAAAATAATATTAAATCGAGTGATATTCGATTAAACATTGGAAAACCTAAACCAGTGCTGAATTCAGTTTTAAAAGCTTATCTACCTGATCTATGAGACCGTGGTGATAGCCGCTGGCTTGGTTGTGGATAGGATAATTGCGACAATGACCTAACTGGTCCGAAATATCTACAATTCCGGGCAGAGGAAACGCGCACTTAATGGTGGCTTCATTTAAGTTACGTGAGCTAACCATTTCCTTTTCCATCGAAATCCGCTTTCCTGGGCACTGCCAAGAGTGGAGAATTCCAGGATGACATACCTTTTGTTGAATACCGTCCGACAGGGTATTGTCATGTTTATTTAATTCGGCTTTGGGCTTTAGATACGTTTTGTTACGTATGTTGCCCGCCGAGGACTTAGCTTTTTTGCGATTTAAATTATGGAAGACTGGAACACGATCAGTATTTATAGGATAAACGTTAGGAGTGTTTACAGTAGGTTTCAACAGTTTATTTGATTTCACTTTTGCCAAAGTGTTTACGTTATGAATACCCGAACTGATTTCCCGAGAATCGTCTAATAAATTTCCCTTTGAGACTGATACTCGCGGCTGCGTAACTTTCTTTTTACGAGCTTGAATGCACAGTTCTCTGCCTTGCTTATACAATTGCGTCAGTCTTTTAAGTGGAAATTTCTCTGTTATCTCGCGTTCGTCGTTGAGGAGTATTAGGGTTTTGGTAGTTGTATCTATTATAGATCGATTCCATAAAAAATCCCGACCTAAAATTCCATCGGCTGGAATGCCATTCAGATCGTCTACCACGTGCCATTTTGTCCTGAAACGCAGTTTAGGGTGAAGTCCTATTAGAACGGTGCCTAAGGTTCTACTTAAGCCACCGAATACTCCACCTAACTGTCTTCTCTCGCATTTGTCCATCTTCCGAAGGTTCGTCAACGCCGATTGTCGTAAAATACTTGTATCGGCCCCTGTGTCCACTTGCACTACAATCTTACCAGATTTTGCTAGGGAACAGGGGAACTCGATGAATCCGTCGTCATTGATGTCCTTCGTTAACGTGTTCAGGGTGGTTTTTTTAATGCAATCCATACCCTTCCGTTTTTTGTGCGCAGGTTTAAAACGTCTGCGTGCTGGACAACCTTGTGGTTTTACCTCACTTCCGAGTACTTTCGTTCTTATAAATATGTAGGTGAGGTGCAAGAGCTGAAGGAAACTGGTACCCAGGCTTGAGTTCGTGCTCTCCCGGGGATTGCTTGGCTTCCTTTTGCCAACCCTTTTTGCTTTTTGGTTCCTACGATATGTGTTTTTCTTACTTACTTCATTAACCGTATTGATGCGTATAAGTTTATGGGTGCCGTTAGTGTCGATACTAACGTTTTGAGGGTGTACGGTACGGTAATTACTCTTGTGAATACAAGTGTCCTCTCTATGACCTAGCCTTGAACACCATTCACATTTTAATTTGGGTCCCCTAGATGTTGAATTAGTTAAAAAGATCTGACCCCGGGGGCAGTCGTTTCTGCCGTGGCCATAAATCTGGCAGGTATCGCAGTAGGGCGTGTTTTTCCTTTGACGGCACTCCGCATACGTGTGATCTCTCTTGCCACAAAATCCGCATGTCATTGTTGACTGCTCGCAATTCATAGGCTGGGCTCCTTTTGGACGCGGGTTCCCATTTCCATTGTATTCCGGTCCCGGAAACGCATGGACTGGTGCCGGAGGTTGGCAGGGCCATTGTTGGAATTGTGGAAATTGCTGAGGCACTGGTTGAAAATTTGTTGATTGGTTTAAACTGTTTGGTTGGGTGTACATGGATTGCGTTTGGGCCTGTAAGGGGTTGAAAAAATTTGTCATTTCGCCTGGGAGAACGGATGTGTGAAGATAGTTAATTGGGGTTGTGGGCATAGTTGCAAAATTCCGCCCAATTAACTGATTGTAGTGGGAGCCTAACATCAAAGAGGTCCTCAAAGCCACCTCCGTCAGTTTGTCCAGAGAGTCGTCCGTATTTGTCAACAAGCTTTGACGCAGGGCCGGGTCTATTAAACCCATCTTGAATGAATTAATTAAAGTTTTCCTAACTTCTGACATTAATGCCACAGAATCCGTAGGGCTGTACTCGGAATCCACTATCTCCTGGGCTACTGCCATCAGCTGGGACAAACGTCTCGAGAAAGTTTTGACATCCTCACTGGGTCCCTGGTATGCGGTTTTTATCTCCAACAGAACGCTGTCCAATGTTCTAGTGGTAAGGTATGTGTTCCTTAATAATGACTTAAATTCGGCGAAAGACTTCAGATTCTTCCCCCTAATAAGGTCGAACGCATCCCCCGATAACCTTGTGGTAAGAAGGGATAAAAAGATATTCTCATCCTTCTCACCCAGCCTTTTAAATGCCAATTCACATGAATTCAAAAATTCATGGACCTTACCGGGAAGATCGGGTGATCGTATTCCACTGAACACTGGCACTAAACGTGACACAGTCTTCCCTATCGCTTCGTAATTTGACATTTCAACCTTATTAGACGTCGCCTTGTTGCACAAATTAAAACCTGCCTGATTAGTTTTGTTTTTTTAAAAATAACATAACAATAACAAAAAATAAGTTTAAAACTATAGACAAAGACCGAATTTGTGATGGAAAGATTAAGAGAAATCACCGAACTTGTAGAAATTAAATTTTTATTGCGTGTCTTCTGGATTTTCTTTGCAAATGAAAAGCGCAATTTATTCTTCTTATTAAAGAAAAATTTGAAATATTACGTTTACCTATTGACTGAAGAATTACAAAAAGTAATCAAATTCTTCAATTGCTTCTCTTCTAAATCTTCTTTGCAATTAAAGATGTGAAGAAAAAAAATGTTACAACAAACCGAAGTAATGATTTAAATAAAATGCTGATCAAAACGATTTATGGTAAACAAAAAATGTAAACAAGAACAGCGCCCCAAAAACAAAAAAAAACGAAAAATGAATTGTAAGCTACATTTACTAGCAGTTAGCGCTAGGCTCAGCAATTTTGCCGTAGAGAAAAAAAAAACGAAGAAAGAACAATACTAATTGTTTAATTGATTGAACACTATCGCAAAAAAAAAAAATAACGCGTCTTCTAAAACTTCCTATTCGCAAATGAAGAAGAGAAAAACGTTGGTAGCAAAAGGACGGCTGAGAAAACAGTTTCTTAAATTGTGAATCTTCCTAAACTTCTTCTTCACAATAAAAGAAAGTGTTGTTCCCGTTGAGAAAAAAACTGTAGGCTCGACTTGTAAGTGTAAACACTACAAGTTGAAAACCGGCTGCGCCAATGTTGTGTCCGCGATATCCCCAGGATATCACAGACAGTAAAGTTGAGTCGTTGAAGAGAATCGACGAGAATATTTTTAATTCCTGAAACTTGGTTCCGGCATTCGTTAGAACGCCGCAGTTGGAACCGAAAGAAGGTATAAGCGCCTCAAATAGAGACGCAAATTACCTTTGAGATTTTTGCTGAAAAAAGAAAACGTTGTTAAGTTCCGGATACTTACCGATTCTTTTGTGTTTAAGAAAAAAGACAGTATTTGAATGATACTTTTAATATAAGAGACTTCGTTCAGCGGTTCCTCGTCGGTTATAAAAATTACTGAGTGTGAATTGTTGACTTACAATAACTTATATACTATATTTACGCTAACTTAGTATTTGGAAAATGGGCCAGTCGTTCAACCCATTGCAAAAGTCCATGCATGCAAATCGGCAATTTTTAGTGACCCACAAATGGTGCAACCAACTGAAAGTGCAATGCGCCCATTTGTGGGTCGCGACTATTTCGCAATTTGATCGCGAGGGAAAAATATAATAAAATTAAAAATAGGCAAAACAAAACAAAGCGAACAAAGTATCAACTCAACCATTTCCAGTACCTATGGCACGCGACATGTTCTGACTCAGCAGTAAAGGAGAATCCAGTGGATTCCCCTGGCTGAGACGTCACATTACCGTACCACAGGCCAGGAATTGCAATTCGAACTGTTTACGATCGAGTTGCTAGGTTGTTGTTTTTGTTTTGATTAATTTTGTAAAAACAAAGAAGAACGACTGGTCTGAATTAAAATGATATTCGTCGAGAGGAAATGTGAACGCCGGATGCTGCCATTTGGCTGGGCACAACAACACAAACCTATGTAGGAGGCTCCTCGACCTCAACAACTCTGGTATGACTTGAGTAGCTGAATCGGGTAGACCTTCTAACGTCCTCTACTCTGCACACCTCTTGTCGTAGGTGGTGAAGCGACCAAATTTGTTGCTTTCCTTGCACTAGCTCTACAAATTCTCCGTCATGCATCGGATTGACGAGCAAATTTCGAAACTCACAACTCCTGGTAGGACTCGTTTCGGACCTGTCGTCTGGCTATCGGTTGTACTGGTCGTGATGGAATGCTTTTTCTCCTCCATTGGTCTGTGACCATTGTTCCGTCCGGAGCGTAGAAGGCTTGACCGATGCCCAGCTCGTGCGAAGGATCCAAATGTGGCTTTCTAAGAAGAGAAACCCCCATCTCTTGGAAACTGAGGGACCCTTAACTGAGCCCTACTTCTTCCTCAAGGTCCGGCGTGGCTGTCGCTCCCTCCACTTCCTGGACAGACCAAGAGTCCGACTTGTCCATATCATTTCGGCAAGTGGGGCAGGTCCATTTCTACACTATCCACTTGTTTAAGCATCTTTCGTGGAATTGGTGGCCACATTTCATGTGGACCTCATCGTCCGGTTCTACCCACTTCTGGCACACAGTGCACAATATTCCGGAGTCCGTGACAATGGCATTGTGGAACAGAATAATAAAAAAATTGGATCAAAAAAAAAACTCTTTACTTAAGGAGCTCTTACACGATCGATGAAAATTGCTC
This sequence comes from Beris morrisii, assembly GCA_951812415.1. Lineage (NCBI taxonomy): Eukaryota > Metazoa > Arthropoda > Insecta > Diptera > Stratiomyidae > Beris > Beris morrisii. The sequence continues at coordinate 88,648,255 of OX638310.1, read as the reverse complement.
AATTCGAATTCGTAGTAATTTTGACGTCACGAAAATTTCAACACGGCAACAATAGCAACAGGCGATGTGGATCAACTTTTCATCAACTCGTTGCTGAATTGTGATAAGCGATATAAACCAATATATAGCAATTCGGCAATAAGGCCTTACACAACCAATTTAGTTATGAACAACACGAAAGCAAACTTAACAAACAAATCTAAAATTTAAAATAAAACTTGAAAATATTTGAATTCCAAGCCATTATAAAACGAAACTTGGCAAATAAATGCAAAACTCAAAACAAAACTTGACAATTAAACCACCGAACGATGACAATTGCTCGGAATTTTCCATGTTAGTGGAAATACAGCAACTATAGGGCGAGCAATACCAGCAATCTATGAAAACATTGTCGCAACTAGCACGATATTGCCCTGTATTGCTCCGGATCCTGACCTTGCTGTTGGAGGGGGGGGGGGGATTAATTTGATTTGGCTATTTTCTTTCATCAAGTCCTGTGTGAATTTAGCTACAATATTATACATAGACTGCACTTAGCAAAAAAACGGGATCGTATTGTTTACATCTAATTATGGGTCACCGATTCATTTGAAAATTTTTGTACTTGAAGAAGTAAGTTAAAAAAATTATTGAAATTCAATTTTTTTTTTCTATCTAATTTTTTTTGGTAGTTATAGTATGTTAAAGATTTCGCAAAAAAGGTGTCCGAGTCCTCTGAAAATTCATATCTCTTTGGATCGCATAACCTATATAATATACAAAAGTGGTAAATAAGTATTTGAATTATTTTATAATTAAACCTTCAGTAAGCATTTTCCGACGATCGCAAAAAAAGTCAATTGCTGGTATCTTGATGGTGCTAGTATCGAAGAGAATTTTGAAATTTACATCACATTACCTACATATATAATATAATACAAAGGTGGTAAATAAGTATTTCAATTATTTTATAATTACAACTTTAGTAAGCATTTTCCGACAATAACAATCTTTCGTGTAGTTGTATTCTATTACTCATACTCATACTCATATTACGCAGAAGATTGAGCTAGTATTGTTTTGGATCGCATTAAAATGGATTTTACCGCCATGAAAAATGGATTCTATGAGGCTATAAATAAAATACCACAAAAGGCAAACAGTTCAAAGATGTCTTTAATAAAGTACTTAAAGTTAGTTGAAGAAGTAAAGACAGCTAAAAGTGGAGTTGATAAGCAAAATCGACATTATTGGCTTTTACGGCACTATGACGTTATCACTGTCAACTCAAAAGAAAAGCTTATTGCTCCTGTAGTAAAAGATAAAGAAGTACTTTATTATGTTGCTCTGGAAGAGTTGTTTGACATTTTATGCGAAACTCATTCATCAATTGGCCATGGGGGACGTGACAGAATGAGGAAAGAACTACAACACCGATACAAAAATATTACTGTACAAGATATTCAAACATTTTTGAATTTATGTGAACCTTGTTTACAAAAAAGAAAATGCGAAAAAAAGGGTTTAGTGGTCAAGCCTATGATATTTTCACAATATAATGCAGGATGCCAAGTAGACTTAATAGAGTTCCAATCGCAAGCTGATGGTGAATTCAAGTTCATTATGGTCTATCAAGATCATTTGACAAAATTCGTAATTTTACGAGCACTTAAACTTAAAAGTAAACAGGCGATTGAAGTTGCAGAACAGCTTCTTAATATATTCTTTTTGTTTGGTGCACCATCAATATATAATATAATAGACACTTTATTAATGCTAAAAAAAAATGTGTAAATAATTTAAAAAAAGTACGAAAATCATTATATCACCTTATGGGGGCAAACCCCCCCCCCCCCCCCCCCCCATAAGGCGTGCAACAATTTGCACGATGACTTTTTTTTTGCGATTGCAATTTAAAAATCTAGTTGATGCCATCACCGTTCACCAATCGCCCGGGCAAAACACTTTATTAATGCTAAAAAAAATGTGTAAATAATTTAAAAAAAGGACGAAAATCATTATATCACCTTATGGGGTTTGTACAATTTGCACGATGACGTCTTTGCGATTGCAATTGCAATTTCAAATTTTTGCCGGTCCAAGCTTCGATCTTCGATCACGTGGATAAGACACTTTAGTTATGCTAAAAAAATGTATAAATAATTTTAAAAAAACACAAAAATCATTATAATCACCTTGTGGTTTGCACGATGACTTCCTTGCGATTGCAATTGCAATTTCAAATTTTTGTCGGTCCAAGCTTCGGTCTTCCATCACGCGGATAAGACACTTTAGTTATGCTAAAAAAATAATGTATAAATAATTTAAAAAAATTCAAAGTAAAAAAATCATTATAATCACCTTCTGGGGTTGCACGATAACTTTTTTGGGATTGTAATTGCAATTGTGATTTCAAATTCTTCTTCTCCGTTCACTGATCACGCGTACAAGACACTTTATTTACGCAAAAAAAAAATTTATGAATAATTTAAATAAAGTACAAATCACCTTATGGGGTTTTCACAATTTGCACTTTGTCATTTTTTGCAATTGCAATTGCAATTTTCAAATTTTCGTCGACGCTTACGCGGAGAGGACACTTTATTGCAATCCGGCCACCACCAACGCCATTTCTAACAATATAACTTAATACATAATAGGTTATAACTGAAATTTTTGATTTTTAGCTTTCTAAAAAACTTTTCAACAAATTTTTAACGAATGGCGTTGGTGCGTGGCCGGCGTGATTTCTGATCAAATGATGTAATGCGATGCGAAACACGCGACGCGGTCAACGGAACGGTCAGTGTAGCAAACAATGGAAATTTAAAATTTTTAACGGCGTCGTCCACCACTTCGCCCGTCAAGTACCATACGGCACCATTGTTGCCAATTTTTTTTTTTGTTGACCACTTAAATATGAAATTTTGAGCGTTAATTTTGTTGTGGTCGGAGGCCTTGGAGTGGTTATTTCGACTTCAAAAAGTCAAAATAACCGAGGGGAAGGTTGGGGTTCGGGAAACAGGGGTCCAATTCCGCCTACGTCCAAATTGGTGGCTGAAATGCAAACTGGAGCGACGTGCTTGCTGGCTTCCGGGCTAGCTGCGGCTGTGGGGGGGGTACGTTGTTTGCACCTCAGCCACCAATTCGGACGTAGGCGGAATTGGACCCCTGTTTCCCGAACCCCAACCTTCCCTTCGGTGATTTTGACTTTTTGAAGTCGAAATAACCACTCCAAGGCCTCCGACCACAACAAGTTCGTACCCCACGTTGGGCGCCATTTTGTTGAGAACGGAGGCCTTGGAGTGAATATTTCGACTTGAAAAAGTCAAAATATTCGAGGGAAAGGAAGGTTCAGGAAAGAGTGGGCCAATTCCTCCTACGTCTGAATTGGTGGCTGAAATCCGAGCGGAAGCGACACGCTTGCTGGCGGCCGGGACTAGCTACGGCAGTTGTGGGGGGGCTCTTGCCCAAATTTCAGACCATAAACCCTTGGCCTGTACAACAAAAAATTTCATGTCGGCTTACTCCAGGGTGAAATGGGACTATTTTCCCAATAGGTCGTGAAAGACCAAGAAGCGGCGCTATAACACCTAAGCGCCCTGGCAAATCGCGAAGTCGCGCAACTCCACCGCTACATGAAGTAATGCACTCATGTAGTCAGATTCAGCTACTTTCTCACCGAAATAATCAATGAATTTTACACACGATGTCAATGGCGGTAATGAATTGTTGGCTACTTTGTGCATTACCCAAAGTGCATTACTTCATTGGGAAATATCATCGATGAACTATTCAAAGCTTTAGCTTACAAAATTGATCGGGTACTGTCAACTGTCCCGCATTACATTTTACCTTACCTAGTACGTTAGTAATTCTTCGGTCCAGTATTTATGAACGAAATATTCGCCCTTAAACTTCATCAGTGGCTCTCTTCCCGATTTTCCTTTACCTAGTTAGTACGTTAGTAGTTCTGCTTACATATATTCATGCATGAATTATTTGATTAAATAAGTCATCGATAGCTGGATTTCCTATTGGGCAGAATCAAAATATTTTCGTAAGCTCAAACGAGAGACTAAATACTTGTGGCTGTTGAAGCATAGTACGGACCTCAATGAAAATTTTCATTCTCATATCAAATGCATGTAAAAAAAGCGATGAAAATTTTCATTGGTCGATTTTAACTTAACTGTTAAGTTTCCGATAAACCTCAACAATAGACATCCGCACGCACACTACTGTGCCAAATTATGACTTGGACATTTGTCGTGCCGGTAATTGTTTTCTTACCAATTTTGTAATATGAGATGAATATCAAAAAAGGAGATAAATATGCTTAGAATTTCATTAGAGGTGCATGCATAGATCATTCTGATGTCTATTCGCTCGACATGAGAGATACGATGCAATTGACAAGCCGCAGATTGGTTTTACCTTACAATAGTTGTCTAGAAAGTTCACATATTGTACTTTTTCTCAACTAAAAGCGTACAAAAAGCAAAAAACACTAGAAATTTTAGGTTAGAAAATTTTTTGTCAAAAATTATTGCTATAAAGTCGAAAATTTTGTCCCTTTCTGTCTACTTAAAACCGATTTGCTGTCTCTTTTTAGTTTTCTGCTACAGATCTGTAATGTCGGAGTAATGAAAACTATGTCTCAGTAATGAAAACCAGCCTTTATAGAAAAAAGATGCGCATGCAAGTCTTTTTGCTATAATATACGTCCTTACTTTATTGAGACACTTTTTTTTACAGATCTGTTGCATATGATATTTGCTCTCTTTCACACGCATGTACAGTTTATATTTTCATTTTGCTCTGGCAGACATCTGCAAAATGTCGGCGTAATGAAAACCAGCCTTTACGTTGTACCACTCATAGAAGTGATGTGAATTTTGTACGTACACAGAACGTATGTACGTATATTACGTACAAGAAACTAAAATATTATACATAAATCGCCTTAAATATTCTACGTCTAGTGTTCTTCCAAACTATACGTATAAACATATACGGCGACCGCGGACATCGTACCCTAGAATCTGCGGTGTTTATCTGGCTTTTATACGGTCATTTCTTCATGGAAGTACCATGCTTGCATCTTACTTTCACTACAAACTGTTGTTCTTCAGTCTCTTTCTTTTGACACTGGACACCCCAGAGTATCTACTTCCAACTCGATTCCACCATAATCTAATATTCAATCTATCTTCTTCTCATGAAAAATTACGCTCATGTACACGAATTTTATGCGTACCATCACCGCTTGCTTTTCTTACGTGTAGTATACGAAACTTTGCCTACTGGAATTCTCTATCGGTTCTATCAGGCTGTAGTGTGCGATATATACTTGGCAGACGATGAAATCATTTTTAATTAATTTTCACTCTTATCGTTTGGGAATATTTGGGAAAAGGTTTTTTAGATTTAGGAAAGCGTTATTTATTTAATATAAAAATGTAAATTTTTTGAGTGTATAGATAGCAGACACTCATATGAAAAAAATCAAATTATGGATAATTTGATTTGAAATCGTTTGGGAAACTTGTTAAATTTATCAATTTTATTTGGGAAAGAATTCTATTCATTCTGTGTTAATTATGCTGTTATGACACTGGCTACTTTTCTCGCTAGAAAAAAGTACAATAATAGCCAATCGTGCGACAAGGCGAACAACATTAAAAGAAAGAGATACCGCTCTTTCCGACGCTAGCGGCATCTACTAAACGAAATTAACAACTGAAGTTAAGAACAATACCGGTTCTGGCGCGTTTCATAACATTACATGGCACTTTCCATAATTTATACGTACCGAACTTTCTTGGATTAACTGCTAGAATGTTGCGAAACACTGCTCGAATGCACTTTGTTGCCGCTTTTTTTTTGACAGTTATGGATTGTTTTTTGACAATTACCCATAGTTGTGCTGTTCGGACTGTCTCTCTCACACCAATGTCTAAATTGTATGTAAAAGTCTCTATCCCTCTCCATTTGGATTTTCTAGCCGCTTTAAAGCCGCAAAAATAGCCAGTGTCATAACAGCATGAAAACCGCCATTCTTATTGAAACTAATAGTGCAACCATTCATTACTCGTCCATCAAAACCATTTACAACTAATTTTATGTAATTTTTCAAAAGTGTATAAAAGATACATTATTTACAGCTAATTTTTAGTAAATCCATTTTATAGGTGATTTCTTAATATGATGGTTTGGTAGAAACTTTATAAAAGCTAAGTTTCCTTAACAATTTAGGTAGCAAATTCAGAAATTTCAACAATGTCGAAACCTAAGGCCTGTTTTCATAATACCAGACCTCTTTATTTTTAGTTAATTAAGAGTTACATTTCTATAAACAAAACTAATATTTTAATATAAAAACTGCAATTCACAAGAGATAAGCAACAAGGTAACAAATATTAGAGTTCAACATTTTTGAAATTATTTATCTAGTCTTTTGTTGCAACACTATTATTCATAATTTTCAGCTAGTTTAAAGCTAAACTTCTATAATTAAGATTAATATTTTAACCATTCAATCGTAGATAAGCAGATTTTTTTTGGAAAGCACAGTATCATATGACGCCTGTATCTGTCTTTTTTTTTGTATAGTATACGCAACTTTGCCTGCTGGGTACTTGTGACTGTTGACAGCTAGCATGGACACATTATTCCGTGCTTCTACCTTCGGTGGCAGTTAGCTTGGACACATTCTTCTCTGCTTCTGGTTTAATCGACATGGAACTTTGTGATTAATTAACACAGAATGAATAGAATTCTTTCCCAAATAAAGTTGATAAATTTAACAAGTTTCCCAAACGATTTCAAATCAAATTATCCATAAGTTGATTTTTTCATGAGTGTCTGCTATCTATACACTCAAAAAATTTACATTTTTATATTAAATAAATAACGCTTTCCTAAATCTAAAAAATCTTTTCCCAAATATTCCCAAACGATTCCCAAACGAATAGAGTGAAAATTAATTAAAAATGATTTTATCATCTGCCAAGTATATCGAGCTGCTGTGGCGTGTAAAATTCCTGTATGTGAGACTAATACCTCGTTCACGTGGTAGCGTAGAGTAATGCAGCGTATGAAATCCGGTTGATATATGAGTGTTCACGTGAAGTGAATTGACGTTTCGCACTCTTGATTATTAATTGACAGCTGTCACAACTGGTATTTATTTTATTAAAAAAAAATTACATTCGTCGTTTTATTTCTTAAATAACCTTTCTTCTTTTATTTTTCAGCGAAATGGAGTCATTAAAGGCACTGGTATTAGAATCGTTGAGAAAATCCAAACAAATAAAGTTGTCTGTCAACACAGTTTTTTGACAATTCACTCGAAAAGTAATGTGGAGCGCAACGGCAAGTGTTCTCGTGGGAAGAATTAGCAAATCCACAACACTACACTACGCGGTTTTGCTATTACCTCGTTCACGTGGTCAACGACGTACCGCTACGTAGCACTTCGTAGTACCACGTGAACACACGAAATTTTGCTACGGAGCGGTTTTTCTACAACGTAGCAAAACCGCGTAGTGTAGTGTAGTGGATTTGCTAATCCTTACCACGAGAACACTTGCCGTTGCGCTCCGTATTACTTTTCGAGTGAATTGTCAAAAAACTGTGTTGACAGACAACTTTATTTGTTTGGATTTTCTCAACGATTCTAATACCAGTGCCTTTAATGACTCCATTTCGCTGAAAAATAAAAGAAGAAAGGTTATTTAAGAAATAAAACGACGAATGTAATTTTTTTTAATAAAATAAATACCAGTTGTGACAGCTGTCAATTAATAATCAAGAGTGCGAAACGTCAATTCACTTCACGTAAACACTCATATATCAACCGGATTTCATAATACGCTACACTTCACTACGCTTCCACGTGAACGAGGTATATGTTGTAGAAAAACCGCTCCGTAGCAAAATTTCGTGTGCTCACGTGGTACTACGAAGTGCTACGTAGCGGTACGTCGTTGACCACGTGAACGAGGTATAATTCGTTAAGAGCAGGACAAAACATCAGGTACGAAAGAGAGGCAATAATAATTTTGTGCTAGCCTGTAAAATTTTTTTGCTCCAGAGTTGTTTTCATAACAGCGTCGGCGTTGAAAAATAAAATACCTTTCATATTGCGCCCCGTACATTTGGTTTTTTTAACGCCTGCCCTGAACACATATAAACGCAATTGGAAACTAACACAATCGGACTTCATTAGGCAAAATTTTATTTATCGCCGATCCAGTTATACTACTACATTCATGGTTCAGAGGGCTCTGGTATGGCAATAATGCCGTTGCCATTGACATTGCCAGATAAATTGTCAGTGTAGACGCAGGGTTACGTATAAGTACCTAAAATATTAAACGTAATATCGTCAATATTCTACGTCTCGTGCTCTTCCAAGTTTTACGTATAGATATACACGGCAACCGCGGACATCGTAATTATTTGGCTTTTTTACGATCTTTTCTTACGTATATATAAGAAACTTGGCCTGCTGGGTAGATCTAGTGCAGAAAGTGTACACTTTTCGATACTCGCTCGAGAGCAGGTGTAAAAAACCGTACAGAATGAACGCAATCGCATTCGGATGGAGTGTCAAAATAACGGAGAGGAAAAAACGAGTTTCAAATGCATGTGATTGTATGTAGCTAAACAGAATGAACGCTATGGGTCGCAGATAGTCGCAAGTAAGTTCGTAATATTTAAAATGGTCGCAAGTGCACGCATCGAAATGTCAAATATGATAATATCATAACCTAAAACGCACTATATTATTTAAAGAAGAAAATAATAAAATGGAAAATGAAAGAGATTTCGATGACCATTAAAAATATTTCTCCGATTTTTGCGTCCATATCAATTTCGCTTTGATTATTGATACTGATAGAACTGCGAACCCAATCCGGTCATTGTGTTCATGCAGCGTTTACTTGCGGCTTACAGCATCTCGTTGCGACATTTTGACATTCCAATCCGACTGCGATTGCGTTCATTCCGTACGGCTCTTAAGAAAGTGCCCAGTTGGTCGCGTCTGTGAGAATCTCGCAGATTTCCCGAAGACATGTCGGCCTGTCTGCGAGATTTCTTCTAGACGCCTTATGGGAAAAATACACGGTATAGAGACAACTGCACCCCGAAATCTCGAAGACATGTCTGCGAATGTCGGGATAGTAATTTTCTTATTGGTGCAGCGCCATCTGTTTGATGATAGGTTGAGGTAGATTTGACTTTATGCTCATACATACTTCAAAATAAAATACACAAAAATATTATTTTATGTACTTGTTTACTCAATATTTACCGAGACGAACATTCAACAAATTCATATATACATATATATAAATGATTAAAATAAGCGCGTATTCCTTCAAGCCGGTGAAAAAATTTTCACGTAGGTGCACATCGCCTGAAAATAAAAAAAGATGTAATGAAATGAAACGTGGGGAAACACGGGCGAAGTTAACTTACCACAATATTAAAAATGTAAAAAAAAATACATATTATACAGGGTGCTTGGCACTCCGTGTGCCACCTTGTAAGGGGTTATTCCTTGATATATTTGAAGAAAAAAATTGTTCTACAGGGGGGTCACTTTTCAATATTAGTGGAGAAACAGGGTGGTTAAGAAAAGTGTTTTTGACCGGTACCCTCACTCACTTAAAACGTTATATCTTGAAAACGAATAATCACAAGGCAAAGTGTTATAACTCATTTTTTATTCAATCGAATTACCTTTCATTTGATGTAACCGTCTAAATTGTAACTGCACCCAATCTTGAGATATTTACTCGAAAACACAAATTTTTGCTACGTCAACCCTTAAAATTCAGTGATCAATGTAGTTTTTCTCAGAAAACCCCATTATAAAAATGTAATTTTAATTTTATTTTTTTATGAGCCGTATTATTACCTACAAAAGCTGCACACATATGTATGAGTTACGATTAACATTTTGGAAGTAATAGGTAAAAATACATATCGCATAAAAATTAAATATTTAAAAAAATCAGTGCATGTGCATGTTGATCTACGCTACTTGCTTGAATTGAAAGAATTTTATAATGGTTTTTATTTCAAATATTTTTATAATGAATGTTCAAAATGGCCACCTTCATTTTGAATGCACGCTAAAGCTCGTTTGGCGAGTGTTCTCTTGGTATTCATATTCCTCAACTGCTGCCTTACTTCTATTGCTGCCGCATCGATTCTGATATTTAGATCTTCCAATGTTTCTACTGGCGTTGCGTATACAAGGTCCTTCATCCGTCCCCACACAAAGAAATCCATAATAGTAAGATCAGGAGATCTTGCAGGCCAGTGTATCGGTCCATTTCTACCGATCCAGCGATTGCTATAATTGGAATTTAACCAATCTGTGATCTGTCGGCCGTAATGAGCAGGGGCACCATCGTGTTGGTAAAACATGGAAGAACATAGAAAAACTACATTGATCACTGAATTTTTAGGGTTGACGTAGCAAAAATCTGTGTTTTCGAGTAAATATCTCAAGATTGGGTGCAGTTACAATTTAGACGGTTACATCAAATGAAAGGTAATTCGATTGCCTAAAAAACAAGTTATAACACTTTGCCTTGTGATTATTCGTTTTCAAGATATAACGTTTTAAGTGAGTGAGGGTACCGGTCAAAAACACTTTTCTTAACCACCCTGTATCTCCACTAATATTGAAAATTGACCCACCCTGTAGAACAATTTTTTTCTCCACATATATCAAGGAATAACCCCTTACAGGGTGGCACACGGAGTGCCAAACACCCTGTGTATGGCCAGCTGTTAAAATCATAAATTTAAGCTAGTTTAGTTCAATAATAATTTAAATTAGCTACTAATTGGTTAACAAGATGAGTGTTTTCTAATAAATTTATCCCAAAAACCTTTAAATTGGAAATAACAAGAGTTATCTCATTTGGTATGTCTTACTAACCAGAAAATAATAGGTAGACAGGTAAAGCAATAAAAAAATGGATATCAAGTAAATGCCCTTTTTTGGTGATACGTGCTTGCCTCAGATACAATTCAGTCGTGCTTCCAGTATTTAGAAGACAGAATCGAATTAATTATTTTACAAATCATGGAAAAAAAATCATACGTTCGTTGTTCACAATTGCGTTGCTGTAATCCTTTAGGAGAATCAAAACATTATTCAAAAATATCGGATCTACGACCTGTGCAATCATGGATCATTTCTAGAGTACCAGCGATGACTTCAGCAGTAAAAATTTGCTCTTCCTGTAGAAAAAGGGTTCAAATGCTACCAGGAACAGCAAGGGAGACTACTTATGATGATATGTTAGACCAGGAAGAAGAACTTTTCGCTTCGGGTACGGATGAGGAGCCCAACAACAATGAAGCGCTAGACCAAAACTTCATCAGCACGGAAGCCGCATTGACGTCATTAAATGAATGTCTTCCATATTTAGGAGAAAAACCTTTCGACAAAAGACGATTTACCAGAGAAAACAACATTCGGAAAAAGCTTGAAGATATGAAAAGAATCGTATCAAAAAACATTTTTGGATTAGAAGATCAAAAGGACCAACCACAAGAGGACGAGATGATTCACTGAATATTCAACCACCAGTGACAAGAATATCAAGGAATTAATATCTGTAAGTCCTGATACTAGAAAGAGAACAACTGAAGAATTTCCCGGAAAATCTTTGTATGCAGTTCGAAAGTACAAACGGACATCAGATTCTGAAGAAAATCTACACATCCCGCACTGGAGAAGCCTTACTTCCGATATCATCAAGCCAGTGGAAGATTTCTACAGTAAGGATAATATAAGTCGAGTCCTACCTGGTAAAAAGGATTTTATTTCAATCAAAATAGACGGCAAGAAAGATCACGTCCAAAAACGTTTGTTGGGAATTTGAAGAAAGTGTACCAGCACTTTAAGGAAACTTATCCTCAACTGAAGATAGGATTTTCCAAATTTGCTTCCCTACGACCGAAATACTGTGTTTTGGCTGGATCTTCTGGAACACATTCGGTGTGTGTGTGTATCATCCATCAAAACGTAAAGCTTATGCTGGATAGTTGCGGATGGTGACAATCCTCCTAATATTGGTTGCAAATGCACCGAATGTCCAGGATATGAAAAAGTAAAAGAACTTTTTCAGAATGCTTTTAATAACAATAATGTAGAAAATACTACCTATAACCAATGGACGTCCACAGACCGGTCAACGCTAGAGACGAAAATACAATCTTCAGATGAGTTTGTGGCGACAGTTATTTTATTCAAAACCTTCGCGCCAGCTTTCCAGGCTAAGTAATGGCAACAACTTCAAGTCAGTAAAAAGTTCGTTCAGTTTTTTCGCTTTTTTTAGTTGACCGCATGCGCTACTCCGACTCAGTCATTTATCGAGAAATTAAATTGTTTTTATTAAAAAGCATCCGTGTATAAATTATAGTGTGTCTACCCGTAAACACCACAATTGGTGACACCCGATTTGGTGTTCTAGTTCAAACGAAGTGACATTTTCAAAACGAAAAACGAAAAACGAAAACGTGTCTGTGGTTATAATCGGGAGCTAACTATCTACATATTTTTCTTGATATTACACGAGCAAAACAGACGCGAACTCGCAACTCATGGCTGAATCCGGTATTCCCGAGTCCGACAAAAACGCGGCCAGAACTAGCGGTACGGCGAATTTTGTCCAGGGAACAAGTCAAGGTCACAATCGAGAACCACACTCCGAACCAAGAGACATGGATACGAGGGTGTCTGTCAAAATACCGCCATTTTGGCATGATAAACCTGAAATATGGTTCGCGCAGATAGAAGCACAGTTCCAAATTTCGCAAATCAAGACAGACCTATCGAAGTTCAATACCGTTATAAGCGCAATCGAGTCTAGAGTATTGACACAGATCTCGGACGCTGTCTTGGCGCCTCCGGCAGAGAAAAAATATGAGAATCTCAAAAAGATAATCATCGAATGATTTGGCGATTCGGAACAAAGAAAAATAAAGAAACTACTGTCGGAAGTAGACTTAGGCGACAAACGGCCTTCGCAACTGCTAAATGAGCTCCGCGAGTTGGGAGGTGCGAAAATTAATAGTGATTTCCTGAAGACACTCTGGTTGCAGCGCTTGCCTCCACAAGTACGAGCTATTTTACAAGCTTCAAACGAAGAGCTAGTGTCATTAGCACGCTTAGCGGACAAAGTAATGGAGGTCGGAGAGTTCCGCGAAGTAATGGAAACGGATTCTGCACCGTTCAACAAATCAGAGGAACCGAGTACAGAAATGTCATTACAACAACAAGTGCAGCAGCTGAGTTATCAATTAAGCGAATTGATTAAGCGAACAAACAACAGAAACATACAACGAAATCGCAGCCGGAGTCGCAACCATTCGGCCCGATCATCAAGTGTTGTCAGTCGTCACGCTCAGGAAAACAACAGCTTCTGCTGGTTTCATCACAGGTTTGGCGCAGACGCAAAGAAGTGCCGGGACCCTTGTACTTTCAAAAAGTCGCAGTCAAAAAACTAGACAGAGACGTGTTGGCCAATGGCAGCGGGAGTGAACAACACATTGGCCAACACAACAACAGATTGGTTGTTCACGACAAGACATCGAAGCTAAGGTTCCTGATCGACAGTGGTGCTGACGTTTCTGTCGTCACCCCTACATTCAAAGACCGATTTACATCATCAAATGCAATTACGCTTTTCGCAGCAAATGGGTAGGAGATCAAAACCTTCGGTGAGAGACGTCTCACAGTAGATCTTGGACTCAGACGGGCTTTCACGTGGAATTTTATCGTAGCAGACGTTACGAGACCAATCATTGGTGCGGATTTTATAAAAAACTTTGCGATACTAATAGATCTTAAAAACAGAAAACTCATCGACAGTACAACGCAAATGGAAGTGAATGCAGTCGCGACCACCACAGGGGAAGTAAATCTGACAGCATACAAAGTTAATCATCCCTTTGCTCATATTTTAGGAGACTACAAGAAACTAATGGACTGCAACCAAAACCAACGTGTAAACGGCTTGAATACGACGCATTACATAGAAACAGAAGGACCACCAGTATTTGCCCGACCACGCAGACTCAATGCGGAGAAATTGAAGGCTGCTCAACAGGAGTTCAAATACCTTATGGAAAAGGGTATTTGTCGACCGTCCGACAGTAACTGGGCGAGTCCACTACATATGGAGCGGAAAGCCAACGGCGAATGGAGGGCGTGTGGCGATTATCGCGCACTAAACGCAATAACGAAACCAGATCGATATCCCATCCCCTTCATTCAAGACTTTTCAAACATCCTGTTCGGCCCAAAAATTTTTTCAACAATTGACTTGCAACGAGCGTATCACCAAATCCCGATTAAACAATCTGATGTGTCGAAAACTGCAGTTACCACGCCCTTCGGCATGTTCGAGTTCTTATATATGAACTTCGGTCTACGCAACGCGGCGCAGTCGTTCCAACGGCATATGCACGAAGCGTTAAGGGGACTGGAAGATTTCGCATTTCCATATTTGGATGACATTTGTGTAGCATCACACAATAACGAAGAGCACGAGCGGCATATCAGACAGGTGTTGCAGCGCCTAAAAGAGCATTTCTTGAAGATCCAGGCTTCAAAATGCGTATTTGGTAAGGAGGAAATACGATTCCTGGGCCACAAAATAAATTGCGATTGTATCAAACCACTGGACGAGAAAGTACAGGCTATCCAGAAGTATGAAAAACCATCTACGGCCAGCGATCTGAAAAGGTTCTTGGCAATGATAAATTTTTATCGACGTTTCTTGCCACACGCCGTTGAGAACCAACAAAAACTGCAAGTCTTGATCAAAGGAAACAAGAAAAATGACGCTACCTCAATCGAATGGACGGTAGAGACGGACAATGCTTTCGAACGATGCAAGTCTGAATTAGCTGAGGCGACTATGCTAGCGCACCCGGCAGTGCATGCGTCATTGTCCCTTTGCACAGACGCCTCCGATACAGCCGTCGGAGCGGTACTTCATCAAACAGTCGACGGAGTTACGCAACCACTCGGCTT
Source organism: Beris morrisii (assembly GCA_951812415.1). NCBI lineage: Eukaryota > Metazoa > Arthropoda > Insecta > Diptera > Stratiomyidae > Beris > Beris morrisii. The sequence continues at coordinate 88,633,197 of OX638310.1, read as the reverse complement.
CTTCTCAAAGAAGTTAACGGACACTCAGCGCAGGTACAGTACGTACGATCGCGAACTCCTAGCTATCTCTCTTGGAATTAAACAGTTTCGGCATCTCATCGAGGGACGCCAATTCAGTATACATACTGACCACAAGCCAATAATTTTTGCACAGAAAGCAGAAAGCGGAAAAAGCCTCGCCTCGACAGATGCGGCAATTGGACTACATTTCGCAATTCAGCACGGACATCAGGTACATAAAGGGTACCGACAATAATCGCGGATAGAGGACGTACATCTATTCACGGCAGTGGACTTACAGTGCATCGCAACCGAACAATTGAAAGATCGAGAGTTACTAAAACTTGTGGAAGGTAAGACTCTATTACTATGTTCAGACTACGAGATTGACGCGTTTAAATCGAGTTAAATGCGCTGAAAACACTTCCCGGACATGTACTGCGACCCTCGCGGAAATCGAAGTAAACTTTGGAAGAAACTATTTAATGCTGTAGAAACTCAATTTTGTGCTTGTGCAACGACTGCATTAGCTAATAAATTTCCTTTTCATTACTGCTATACAAATTAAATGGTTTCAAACAATTTAGAAAGCATAAATTTGCTAATGAAACACAGCTGAATATCTACTTACTACTACTACTACTACAGCTATTTTATTCAAAACCTTCGCGCCAGCTTTCCAGGCTAAGTAATGGCAACAACTTCAAGTCAGTAAAAAGTTCGTTCAGTTTTTTCGCTTTTTTTAGTTGACCGCATGCGCTACTCCGACTCAGTCATTTATCGAGAAATTAAATTGTTTTTATTAAAAAGCATCCGTGTATAAATTATAGTGTGTCAACCCGTTAACGCCACAAGTTTATAGATGGCCTTGTTGAACGACTTCCTTTTTTACTTCGGCACGCATTTATCACTGAACAACAAGCCAAATATTTTGAAGAGATAAAGAATAACTTACTAGTAAATGAGGTCGTTGTGGTTATGGATTTTTCAGAATATTATTCCTTCGTTGTACAAGATGCGGTCCAAGCGTTCCACTGGAATAACTGTCAAGCCACAATCCATCCGTTTGGGATTTATTATCGGGTTGAGGGACAACAGGACGTTGAAACTGCAAATTTTGTAATTATTAGCGATTGTTTGCAAAATAACACTATAGCCGTTCATCTATTTCAACGCTATTTAATAAAATTCTTTATAGATAAATGTTTTAATGTTAAGAAAACACATTATTTTTCGGATGGCTCAGCCGCTCAATATAAAAACCGAAAAAAATACTTTAATTTGAGCAAGCACACTGAGCAATTCGAAATTGATGCAGAATGGAATTTTTTGCCACCCCCCATGGTAAAAATATCTACGATGGTCTCGGTGGTACAAGCGACTTGCAGCAAGAGCAAGTTTACAGCGGCCCTATGAAGACCAAATAACCACTCCATTATAACTTTTTGAATGGGCTAAGGATAACATAGTAGATATTAATTTCCAATTCATCGACTGCGAACAATATAAAAATGAAGAAAATTTATTGAGTAAAGAATATAATCTTATACAAGCAATTCCTTCAACTCAAACACTACATTGCGTTATACCTGTGAGGAAAGGATGCGTGAAAATTAAAAAGTTTTCTCTATCTTCTGAAGAAGATGAACAAATTTTGTTTAAATAGATTATGTAACTAGCATGTAAAAATAAAAAAAAATGTGTAATGTACTTTCAAGGATGTTTTAATTTTGTATTTAAGTTCCCAGCAGAAAATGTATGAAGTACTTCTCATAAGAAGGCCTGAAACCACAGCTTGCAAAAAGAGCCCTTCCACAACTACTTCCCGGGAAGCGAGAGAAGAAGGAGTTCATTCTTTTGTATAGTCCCGATAAAACACCGTACGTTGAAGTGAAGCGAACATATGGTGCCCTTCTCGCGCCCTACCCGTGCACGTAACGTGCTTATACGCGTTCTTGCAATTATAGTCATTCAGTTTTTCTTTTTCGACCGAGACCGTGCAGTGCGTGAAAGCAGATTTGGTTTTTCTTTTTCGTGTTCGTGTTTCGTGTTATTTCAAATATCAAAAGTAAGTAAAAAAAATATTAGAATAAATGTTATCAGTCGGTACGAATATTTCTAGTCGTACGACGGATTAATTTTTCTTTTATTATCAATTAAAACTACAAATCCCTGAAGACTTTCCTTCATGATATTGTTGAGAATGTTATAATTTATGATTATAACCAATTTCCCAAAAACTAAAATTTCACAATAGGTCGAAAAACTAAAAATCATATCGGAACATTCGTTCATTCGTGTGAGATGTGTACAACGCAAATAAAAATTAATGTTGTGTTTCGCACACTTTTATTGAGTTAATTCCGGCAATTTTTTTCTCTTTAAAGATAGTAACAATTCAGAATATTATTTCACTCGGTTGCATTCAGAAAAATCTCCACAATTTATAAGGAAAAGATGTAATTATGAATTATAATTATGATGGCATCCACCAGAAACTTCCATTTAAAGCTTTTACTGGAATTGATGAAATTTTTTTTAGTAAATTTATCGGTCCATAATGTACTGCATACTTATTATAACTATTTTATTATTTAAATACAGAAGCCGTTGCCAAGGATAGCTATAATAAGGAAAATTATGTAAAATTCATAAAAGATGGATTTAAGTTGGTAAAAAATAAATACCATAAGGATAAATGTATCCAGAAAAAACAACTTGCAACACAGTCACTCTTAAATATTTTTCTTTTAACTTTTCTTTTATAACTGTTCATTTTTTATTTTATTACAGAAAGTTAATTTCAAAAACACTATGAATTTCATGAAACTATTTTTTTGTTATTTTATTTCAACAAAAAAAGAAATTAATAAAATTTTGTTTTCGTAATGTAAAATTTATTAGTAATCATTAATGCTCAAGGATGTTTACTTTTGTCATTGCCTTTTAAAACAGCTTCGAGAAAAATTTAGGATATACGTTTAGAGAGAGAAAAAAATCTGCTAGCAGTCCAGGCGGAACTATATTATTTGTTGGTTAGTAGCCCGGAACGCGTTTATTGTTGAGATGCGGTGTATGTTACCATGTTATTCTTTAGGTTGTCAGTCGCATAGTAACGCATCTCTAGATTATTCGCGTTCCGCACCTCTATCGAAAAACAATAAAGTTGTGCCCAGATGTATTTATTTATGTATATATTTCTTCAATAGAATTAAACATGAATTCTATCTCAATACACCTGAAAGATTTTCTGCATTCGTCAAAACTTGAACAATACCTTATACCCCAGGGAGTTCTCCGTCTTTGTTCGATTATATTTTAAGATTTTAGAAGTCAAAGAGAGGTTGATATCTCTAGAATAATCCGTTTCTGAGATATAAAAAACCACAACTTTTGCAGTTTTCGAAAAAGAAAAATCAGAATTTTGTCCTTAACATCCCTCCCACCATCACTACACTTACATCCTCAAAATGTTTTACTCTGCTAGAGAAATCCCGTTTAATGTTAAAAAGAAGGAAAGAGACCATGAAAACGGTGATTTGCCATTCTACAGATGTGCTTCTATTACTACTTGCTAGACCTATTAAAAAACTATTTCTATCACTGCTTCTCAGACTTGTTGAATAAGTACTTCTAACACGCCTTGCAAAGGAAGCGAGAAGAGAAGGCATTGCCTCTAGTCCCGTTTAGTGTTAAAAAGAAGCAACGAAGGAATGGAGACGGGAAGGCCTTCTACTGCCTTAGAAGTACTTCGAGCATTGCTTCCAGAGGCCTGACTTTTTCTACTGGGTTTGTGTTCTGTTTACTACTTGTACCTACTTGATGTTCATTGTACATAACAGAATACCATATATATACAGGGTGTTTGGCACTCCGTGTGCCACCTTGTAAGGGGTTATTCCTTGATATATTTGGAGAAAAAAAATTTCTACAGGGTGGGTCAATTTTCAATATTAGTGGAGATACAGGGTGGTTAAGAAAAGTGTTTTTGACCGGTACCCTCACTCACTTAAAACGTTAAATCTTGAAAACGAATAATCACAAGTCAAAGTGTTATAACTTGTTTTAAAAGTCTAAATTGTAACTGCACCCAAACTTCAGATATTTACTCGAAAACACAGATTTTTGCTACGTCAACCCTAAAAATTTATTGATCAATGTAGTTTTTCTCAGAAAACCCCATTATAAAATTGTCATTTTAATTTTATTTTTTTATGACCTACAAAAGCTGCATACATATGTATGAGTTACGATTAAGATTTTGGAAGTAACAGGTAAAAATACATATCGCATAAAAATTAAATATTTAAAAGTCAGTGCCATAAAGTGGACCTCGTCCAAGAATCTGTTTAATTTGTCGGTAGTACTGAAGTATTTTTATTGCACATTTATTACTATTTAAAGTATGAAGGAAAACAATGAAATGTAAGTGAGTTTCAACATAATTGATGCTTTTACCTGGACGTGGTAGGTACTACTGGATGCGGTACTATGCCTTTTTTAATAGGGTGTCTTACAAAATAAAGAGCCTATAAAAGCAAAACTACCTTCATATTTTTCTCAGTTTTAGTTACGTTGCTAAGAGAAGAAGGTGTCAGTAGAATTTAGAAAATTTTTTCAAAATGCCTGAGTACTCCAATGAAGAATATGCTGACATGATGTTAATTTATGGAGAGTGTGACCAAAATGCACGAGCCGCGTGAAGGCTTTACCACCAGAGACATCCTCATCGACGGACACCTAGCAGGAGAGTATTTCAAGACGTTTACAGGAGAATTAGGGAAACTGGCAGCGTTAGAACAAGGAGAGTAAATGCAAATCCTGCGCCTATAATCGCTGTTCAGAGTGATGAAAGAATACTGCAAGCAGTGCAAAATGATCCATCGATCAGTATCCGACGCTTGGCATTGCAGTTTAACATATCTACTTGGAAAGTTTGGAGCCTACCATCACACACCAGTACAGGAGCTGCTACCCATTGATTTCCCCAAACGGATGGAGTTTTGCAATTGGCTCCTTGAACGACAAATAGATGACGGCAATTTTTTTCAACAATATTCTGTGGACGGATGAGCTGAGATGGGCTGAGAGCAATCCACACACAAGAAGAGCGGCATCATTTCAGCACAGATTCAGCGTCAATTTTTGGGCAGGTGTGATTGGTGACGATTCACTTGGACCTATTAGGCTTCCGCGTACTCTAAATAGCTCCAATTACTTACAGTTTTTATCAAATGATCTACAGGACTTATTGGATGATATTCCACAGGTTCGATTGGATCACAGATAGGTTAAATTCCAATTGTAGCAATCGCTGGATCGGTAGAAATGGACCGATACACTGGCCTGCAAGATCTCCTGACCTTACTATTATGGATTTCTTTGTATGGGGACGGAAGAAAGACCTTGTCTACGCAACGCCAGTAGAAACATTATAAGATCTAAATATCAGAATCGATGCGGCAGCAATAGAAGTAAGGCAGCAGTTGAGGAATATGAATACCAAGAGAACACTCGCCAAACGAGCTTTAGCGTGCATTCAAAATGAAGGTGGCCATTTTGAACATTTATTATAATAAAAATATTTGAAATAAAAATATTTGAAATAAAAACCATTATTAAATTCTTTCAATTCAAGCAAGTAGCGTAGATCAACATGCGCATGCACTGATTTTTTAAATATTTAATTTTTATGCGATATGTATTTTTACCTATTACTTCCAAAATGTTAATCGTAACTCATACATATGTATGCAGCTTTTGTAGGTAATAATACGGCCCATAAAAAAATAAAATTAAAATGACATTTTTATAATGGGGTTTTCTGGGAAAAACTACATTGATCATTGAATTTTAAGGGTTCACGTAGCAAAAATTTGTGTTTTCGAGTAAATATCTCAAGATTGGGTGCAGTCACAATTTAGACTGTTACATCAAATGAAAGGTAATTCGATTGCCTAAAAAACGAGTTATAACACTTTGCCTTGTGATTATTTGTTTTCAAGATTTAACGTTTTAAGTGAGTGAGGGTACCGGTCAAAAACAAATTTCTTAACCACCCTGTATCTCCACTAATATTGAAAATTGACCCACCCTGTGGAACAATTTTTTTCTCCAAATATATCAAGGAATAACCCCTTACAAGGTGGCACACGGAGTGCCAAACACCCTGTATACAGGGTGTAACTAGTACTGAGGTTCAAACGAAAATGGGAGATAGAGGAACTTGTCGTGAGTAGAAAATCGTTCTACACATACTCCCGTTTTTGCACCGTTAAGGAGATAGCGCGATTTTAAGGACGAAGGATTTTCATCGTACCTGTGATCACTGTTTGATCTCTAAGTTCTGCTGTACTTAGCGTAACGTAATAATTCTGGGCTCGTTGGAAAGGACACAAATTCTTCTTTATAATTGCTATCAATCTGCTGTGTCAATCAGTGTTATACTTTTTGAGAAAAATTCATTTAAATGGCACAAAAATAGTAAAAAATTAAAAAAAAATACAAAAAAGTCCTGTTTTCTCCAAGAAGGACCTGATTAACCACCAAATTTTATTACATTTTCGGAAAGCCCATAAAATTTCACTATACGTATACGAAACAGAATCTCTTCATAGGTTGAATTGTAAAGGAGCGGGGCTAACAGTTATCAAGCACGTTCCCTTCAAGTAAATCTGGTTTGACACCCGTCATTCGCCGAAGGAGTATGATTAATAATAGTGAGGACGAAATAAAAGAGTTGAAGTATAGTTTATTACGTTTATTTAGTTTATTACGTTTATTTAGTTTATTACGTTTACAAATAATTTCAACATATCCGCCGTTGTGGAGCAAGCAGAAGTGGTATCGCCGACGAATGGCATTGGTGGGGTTCACACGCAGTAGTTGGGCTCGTAACTGATCGCATGCTTCGGTAATACGGGAAATGAGCTGTTCTCGTGTATGAATTTCCTCTGCGTAGATGATGCTTTTTAAATACCCCCAGACATAAAAGTCCATGGGAGTTAAGTCTGGAGATCGTGGAGGCCATGTAATGGGACCGCCACGACCAATCCATCGATCCCGAAAATTCGCGTCGAGCCACCGACGGACATTAGCACCATAATGCGCTGGCGCTCCATCGTGCTGGTACCAAAACCTGACCAGTACACGGAGTGGTATATCCTCTATGAGGTCTGGTAAAGTTTCCTCCAAAAATTCGGCTTAATTAGTGGAATTGAGAATTGGGGGAAGAAATACCGGACCGATGAAAGTTCTGCCGATGACTCCAGCCCAAACATTCACACTGAAGCGATGTTGATGGGACGTATTAATATGTAATATATAACAATTATTATTATCTGGAATGAAATGCATTAATAAAATACTCCGTTGAAATTTTAATTTTCTAAACGAAATTAAATTTTTTTGATATATTATAAAACATTGATGTTTTTAATCAATTAGTAGATCAATTAAATTATTATTGAACTAAACTAGCTTAAATTTATGATTTTAAAAACTGCACATACATGTAGCCTCATAGAATTAACTTCTCGTTACATACGAGTAAAGAGCCGTACAGAATGAACGCAATCGCAGTCTGATTGGAATGTCAAAATGAGATGAAATGAAACGCTGTAAGCCGCAAGTAAACGCTGCATGAACACAAAGACCGGATTGAGTTCGCAGTTCTATCAGTGTCAATAATCAAAGCGAAAATCGGTGAATTATTTTTTATGTTCATCGAAATGTCTTTCATTTTACATTTTATTTTTTTCTTCTTTGAATAATATAGTGCGTTTTAGGTTATGATATTGTCATATTTGACATTTCGATGCGTTCACTTGCGATCATTTTAAATATTACTAACTTACTTGCGACTATCTGCGACCCATAGCGTTCATTCTGTTTAGCTACATACAATCACATGCATTTGAAACTCGTTTTTCCCCTCCGTTATTTTGACACTCCAATCCGACTGCGATTGCGTTCATTTTGTACGGCTCTTAAGTAATTAAAATAATTGTAACTTTTCCATGAAATAATTGAGAACCACTGATGTTCTTTGATTTTTTTACCCCGATCCCATTGAGATCCCAAGTTGATTTTTTGATATGTTTTGAAAAACAGTATAATACAGAAAATGTAAAAAAATAAAAGAAATAAAAATATGGCTTTTTGAGATATTCAAGGATAAAGACAAAATCGTTATCCTTGAAAAAAAACTTTAAGGATACATTTTATTGGTATTTTTCTTATTTTGCGACAACCTTCACCTTTAAGATAAGTCCTATTTTATTGTTCTATGATAAAAATTAACAGAGATATGAATTTTCAAAGAGGACTTCGACACCATTTTTGGGAAATCTTTAACATACTATAACTAACAAAAAAAAATGAAATAGAAAAAAAAATTTATATTATATTTTTTTTTCAATAATTCTTCAAGTACACAAATTTTCAAAAGAATCGGCGATGGTAAGGTCACAACTTTTGCAATTTTTGATGGAATGACCCTGCTTCGAAACCATAAAAGAGCAAGACTGTGGCAACTGCCAAATTCAGGCATAGCAAGAAATAGCTTCTTTGGATTTTTGTCAGCCAAAAAAAGCTTTTATAGCTTAGAACAAATGATCGACCCATTCATCCGAAAATGTTAGGCTCAAACCCACACAACTAAGTCAGAAAATGGACAATTACTTTATTATTTTATTAATAAAGTATTGTTATCGATATATAAAAAAAAAATTTGCTACCCTGAAAATTTTTTTTCCACGTTTCATGACTAATAGACACTAAAAAAGCAAAAACAAATTTCAGTCCGTCTGTGCGATGTACGCCGTCCGCCGTACGCAAAACGTTTGAAAGCTTATAGCTCTCAAACTCTTTGAGCTATTAAGTTGAATTTATTTTTGGTTCGCAGACTGAGCAGACCCCTTCAAGTGGCCACCTTTTGAGTGGTGGGGGTGTGAAGGGGGAGATGGGGGAAGCGTTTTAGACGAAAAATGTTGGTTTCTAGATCTCAGTAACCGCATAGGCTAGGAAGCTGAAACTTGGAATTTATATAGAGCATCGATAGTGGACCCATTTGCGAAAAAAAATGATGATATTTGTAAAGGGGTGTGGGAGTGGGGGCAATAATAATGCGTCCGAAACGCTCGAAAGCCGAGATTGAGACATTCTAAAATCCATATCTCCTAATCGGTTAATGTCACGAAATTAAAACTTAATGAACATCTGTGGGTATACTAGGAGAATAGAACCGAAACAAATTTTTGAGAGCGGACAGTGACGTACGGGGTGGGGGTTGAAAAACTTTAGATTACGATATCTCACGAACCAATTGCACTAGACAAATAAAATTTGGTTCCTGTATAAATGTTGATAAATAAAGTTTGCTGAAAGTAAAATTTTTTAACGAAGCGGTGGAGCATGGAAGTGGTGGAGGTAAGCATTTTTTTAAAAAATCACGTCTCATATCTCAAGAACAGTGTAAGATAGATGCTTAAACTTTTTACCAGAAGTAGGCTTAATAGACCCCCAGCAGAAAAAAAAATTTCTTGGATGAGGGTGTAGAGGGTAAGGGTGAAGGAGGGTAAAAAGTAAAAAGTTCTAATTTTTATATCTCGAGAACCTATAACAATATAAAGCTGAAACTTGGTATTTAGATAGAACTATAGTAGTAGCATGTTGGAAAAATATAATTTTTTATAATGGTGGTATGGTACGGGGGTGGGGGGTGTTTTTCCTAACTATAGAACGGTTTATGCTAAAAAGTTGAAATTTTAGAAAAGTAATTTAGATTAAAAAAAATTTCATATATCCATTGGCGTTCGGAAGTGGGGAAAAAAAATGATCAGTGAAAATGGAATGCATATACATATTTTCACGATTTTCGTCATATCTATTAGGTCTTTCAAATATTGAATTCATTTTTTTCCATGGGTTCTTCATAGAAATACCTAGAAAGTGTTTTCAGGATTTTTTAAAATTGGACCCCAAGGTGGTGTAAAGGGGATATATACATTTTCACGAATTCAGCCGTATCCCTCAGGTCTGATTAGATATCGAATAACTTTTCACTTCCACGGGCTTATTTAATAATCACCTAAAACTTGTTTTCAAGTTTTTTCCTTTTTCAACACCTAAGAGTGTAAAAACGGGTTGAACACGTTTTCACGAATTCCGTCATATTTCCTAGGAGTGATAAGACATCGGATTGGTTTTTACTTCCTCGGGCTTTCTTTATACATATCTAAAAACTTATTTCAGGATTTTTGGATATTCAACCTCAAAGTGGGTGCAAGGGGGTTGCTCCAATAGGACGTAAGGCTTGCGACATATTTCTTTGGATTGATGAGATATTAGATTGGCTTGCACTTCCACAGACTTTTTATATAATCGCCTACAAACGCATTTCCGATTTCATGTAATGGCCCAAAACCAAATCACGAAAAACCTTCTAATGGCGTAACAACTGATATTATACTAGGACTAGATCTCGTCCCGAAGTATGACCCAATTATGTAATTCATATGTTATATGAGGCAGCGGCGTAAGTATTCTAGCGCGATCCCATTTTAACCGCTTCCCGAACTTTTTTTAGGCTTTCAGTCACATAGTAACCTACACCGCATCTCAGAATTAAACTCGTTCCGAACTTCTACCGAAAAAATAATAAAGTTGCGCCCAGACTCTTGGCAGATTTTTTTCTCTATGAATCGGTGGTTTAAACTTCGAAATAACTTCAAAGTATAATATTCCGAGAAAAAGAACATAAACTATTTTTCATTACATTTTTCTTTTATTTTGGTATATTTGAAATTGGTTTCTTAAAAAAATAAATTTTGTTTTTGATATGTTATGATACGTTTGTCCTTCTTATTTAATTATAACAATAATTTTTTGCATGAAGCACTTTGAATCCAGATTGAACGTTTTTGTATAGAGCGTTTGATGCCAGGTGGCAGTGAAATGCAAATAGTAGCATAATCTTCAAATGGTTGGTGTTTTTCGTGTTCAAGACCGGGGTATAAAATAAATGTGAGTAAGATGCTAATAGCAGTGTTGTATTTTGTGGGTATGCGTGATACCCGATCAAAACACTATGGTAAGTCCCGCAAGGGATTTGGGACCTGAAAGATGAATTTTACTCTACTATTACTCTCGGGACCTGAAAGGTAGATTTCTCCGGCACCTCATTTCGGAGTGCCAACGGTGGAGACTGATGGGACTTGGCTTCTTATGATTGATGGGCCGACGAGTCCATTTATTGATCTGAACAAATAGAGATTTAGTTTCTTACCTAAATAAAAGACTTTCGTTTTTTAAATTTAAAAATACTTTTATTGCTGCTTGTTGTGCTTGCTATCACTAAACTTATATATTAAAAAAGTGCCGACTGACACGGAACTGAGTTTTGTGTTCCGCTTTGGGAAAATACTCAGTTACATGTCATTCGGCAAAACATTGCTGACATTGGATTCCGGGTCTTGATCTCGGTCGCACATTGCGTGACGAAATCTGAAACTCCAAACAATTGTATTTTGTTTGTAGCTTCGACCTTGACCGGGCAATATGAACCGGCGCTTAAGTCCGAATCCGCAAGTTAGCAATATTACTTAAAGATACTTAACACTACCGGCATTTCCAGTAGGTCAGTAAACAAACAGAGTTATTTACATTAATTATTACGAAACTGACCTACCGGCAATGCGGATACGAGGGGAAATCCAAACATCTGGATTAGATCAGGGAATAGGGATGCTGCTACAATGCTGGGTACAACATCCCTCCCCATCCGATGAGTTTGGATTCACCCTCATATGTTTGTTTACATAGAACCATCTTAAAACTAGTTATTAACAATACTATCTTAATTTAGTTACTATATCAAAGTGTATTTATTTATACTATTAAATGAATTCGAAAATAATACGCGAACGTTATGCCATCTGTTATTTTAGCTGGGACCTTCGGGTCCACCGGAGTCTCGTATTCAGACGGAACCCGTGCTGGTGGCTCCTTTTGTTTCTGCACCCTCCGAATTGACCTCGTGCGGACGACCGGGTGGTGTGTTTGTGGGTGAATATCGTCCGTATCGTGGGTGGTAACCTCCTTCAGCTCGATATTCCTGGCTAGGTTGTTCGCTGGTAGTATGGAATGACTGTTCACTCGGTGAAGAAAACGTAGACCAACCGCTAACAGTAGGACCAAAAATGTACTTATTCGGCATGCGTGTCTCCAGCATCAGATCCCATTGATCGTTGAGTTTCTTGGGCAGATAATAGATTTTGTGTATCGAATAAATCGCTGGGTCGGGTAGTGGAATCTCTATTTTGACTAAAAGATCGGAACCATCTAGCATCGTTGTTATACGAGCTTGATGTAGCGCATATAGATTTCGGGAGAACGGCTTAGTCCTTGCCGATAACAACAATTTTTCAAGAATTGCCGTTATGTCCGTTATGTCCCAAATGAATGGATGCAGCCTGCTGTTGTACAAATCATTCAGAATCGATAGCTCGGTGGATTGTCTGCTCTGCACTTCTAGGAGGTTAGCGTTGATCAATGCAATCAGCTCGTAAACTTCGGTTTTCAGCTTCAGTTTATTAATTTCGTCGTTGGTTGTGGCCGCAAAATTATCGTGAGCTGTGCCTAACTCACGAAGGTTTTCTGATACGAGGCTCATATCGGAAGTTAGTTCCGCCACCGGTCGGCTCAGTTTATTAAAATTAGACTTCATCACCGAGACTTGACGGGACATCAGCTCAAATGTCTCCGCATCGTATCGGCCCAACGTGTTGAGCTGGCTATATACCTTAGGCGCATCGTCGCTGTCCATCGTGCCGAAAGCCCATTTGGCAAACTTTCCGAGGAACTCTATGGCCCTCCGGGATTTTCGCAGGTTAAAAATGTGTCGCACATGTTCGCTGTTTTGGCGTAGATTCTTAATGATTACTGCCGTCTCCTTCACCATCTGAAGGCACATCCTTTGGAAACCGTTTACACTGGTCACTGGCACGTGGATATCTTCTCGAAGTTGTTGATGGCTGGAGTGCGAGTTCATCTTGAAATGGTGTTGGCCGTGTTGATGGCCGGGAAGCCATTTCATCGTAGGATTTTGTTGCTCGTATTGAGGAGGTTTCAGCGATCTTTAGGCCCGTTTGACTTTCCCATCCGTTACTGATGAGTTACATAATTAGTTAATCTGCCGGTCGTATTGGTCCGCGATATCTAGAACAGCCGAGAAATCCATAGGAGTGAACTTGGTGTAAACAGTCCATACATTTTTGTAGAAAACAGCGTCTCCTATTTTCTCGAACAAGACCGATGTGTCCTCTAACCGTTCAACGATGAAGGGCGGCGTCCCATCGACGAACTTGGATAGCATAACGACGTAACATAACAGAATTACTTTATACATAAAAATATTTTTTTAAAAAATTCTCTGAATGAAAACCAAAACTAAATCAATTGTATTGTATGTTGTTGGAGGCTAATTAATAATATAATAATATGTTTAACTATAAGCTGAAATTTTACTAGTCTTTAATAAGTTTTTTCTATTCCTAAAAAGTCTTATATTATTAATTAAAATTATCTAGTTTATTTTCCCTATTCTATTTCGTTTAGATTGCTTGGGATATACGTTTCCTGATAAACTTAAATTTTATTGAATTAAAATAAGAAAAAAAAATTTTTTTAAAAATAAAACTTTTGTTTGCAAATAATAGTTATATTGAAATTATAATCAGAAAATTTTCGTCTCTATGAAAGGAGTACCTGAAAGTAAAGAGAGTTGCTAAAAATGCTGAAAGAAGAAAAAAAAAGACAATGTATATTTATATAAAAAAAAAAAAATTATTCATGGAATATTTTGATACGATTATTGTGTATTATTCGTATTTTATTCCCAATTTTAATTGATGTGGTAACGGCTCCATTGACTTCTACCACTTCATAGGGACCGATCCAAATAGGGGAAAACTTATTCTTTCTACTAGGGTTCTTGAGTAAGACCTTCTGACCCACTTTTACTACTATCGGATTTACATCTCGATCGTAGGCTCGCTTGGATGTTCCTTTTGCCTTTTGGAGGCATTCTCGAGCCAGTTCATGTGCTTTTTGTATCTGATGTTTTAATTGGTCCGGGTATTCAGGAAGGTGACCCGTATTTTTTGGCGCCCTTCTAAGATTTGTAGGCATCTCAAAGGAAAACCCGTACAAACAACTCAATGGAGACAGTTTAGTGGAAACGTGAGGTGTGTTGTTGTGGACGTGAATCGCCTGTTTTAGCCATTGATCCCAATTCTTCCCATCGGTTTCCACGAAACTTCTTAGGTATTCAGCAAGAGGCCTATGACTTCGTTCTAGGGAACCATTTGCTTGTGGGTGATAAGCAGTGATATGCATCTGCTTTATACCTAGGAGTGTGCAGGTTTCCGAAAATAGTCTAGAGGTAAAATTGGTACCATTGTCTGTTACTAAGCACTTTGGGATTCTGTACCTCGTTATGATCTCATCATAAAAAGCTTTGGCGACTGACAATGCCTCATCATCTGGGAGTGAAACGCATGCCATGTATTTCGTTAGGTCGTCCTGGAACGTCAGGATATAACGATTACCGGAGTAGGTTATTGGTAGGGGCCCCACCATATCCATATATACCTTGTCGAAAGGATATTCTGGCGTATCTGTTAGTTCCATCGGCATTTTCGTTAGTCTAGAGCTTTTGTTCGCTTGGCATTTTGGACAAGTTTTAATGAACCGATCGATGTCCTTCTGCATGCCTTTCCAACAAAATTGTTTCCTTATCCGCCAATAAGTTTTCTCCATACCCAGTGCATAGTTGTGAAAATCACGCAATATCGTCTGGATTTCCCTTGGGTCTGTGAGTGTCTCAAAATTTTCCTTTTCTTGTTTTTTCGCTGTGGGCGGAGGTGGAATTACTGTGTTATCTACGCGAGTTTTACTACGAGTTTGAACGGCAGAAATATTTTCGTTCACGTTGGTGATCCTACTCAGAGCATCCGCGTTTACGTTGTACTTCCCCGGCTTGTATTCAATTTTATAGTCGCACTCAGATAATTTATGGTGAAAACGCACCAGCATTGAATACACCTTTCAAGGGACGATGGTCACTGTACACAGTAAACGGGCGTCCTAAAAGATAAGAACGAAAATTTTTAGTGGCCCACACAATGGCCAACAGCTCTTTCTCTATAGTGGAGTAATTTTTTTCGGCAGAATTTAGACCTCGGCTAGCATACGCTATGGGCTTATCCTCACCTACTTTACCCTGAGATAATACTGCGCCCAACGCTTCGTTGCTTGCATCCGTGGTCAGAATGAACGGTTGCGTAAAATCGGGGTATATCAGAAGAGGTGGTGAGGTTATTGTCTTTTTCAGTGCCTCGAACGCATCCTGGCAGTCCGATGTCCAAACGAATGGGATATCTTTTCTTAATAGCTTGGTTATGGTTGCCGCTACGGCGGAAAGGTTTACGATAAACTTCCTGTAGTAGTTGACAAAACCCAAAAATGCTTGAACCTCCTTTATGTTCCTAGGAACAGGGTAGTCCTTGACGCAACTTGTCTTTGCGGGGTCCGGAAGAGCACCCGCTTCTGAACATTTGTGACCAAGATATAAAGGGTTTTCCAATAAGGACTTGACAACTTTTTTTCAAAATAAAATGCAAACCATTTGAGATATTTCAAAAACTTTATTATCGGGTTGAAGTACAATCAAAACATTTATGAATGGAACTCGACTTCGTTCATATGGCCACCGCGGGCACGTTTGCAGCGGTCGATTCGTTGGACCCAATTTTCGATGACTCGGCCACACATTTCGGCCGAAATGGCTGCTATTTCGTGTTCAATGTTGGCTCTGAGCTCTTCCAACGTCGTCGGCTTGTTGGCATAGACCAACGACTTGACGTGGCCCCAAAGAAAAAAGTCCAGAGGCGTTAAATCGCACGAACGAGGCGGCCAATCGACTGGTCCATTTCTTGAGATAACACGCTCATCAAACTTACTCTTCAATAAATCGATTGTAACGTGTGCTGTGTGGCTTGTGGCACCGTCCTGTTGAAACCACATGTTGTCCAAGTCCATATCTTCCAATTCGGGCCAAAAATAATCGGTAATCATGGCGCGATAACGATTACCATTCACAGTAACGTGACGATCATTATCGTCGACGAAAAAATATGGCCCTATGACGCCGCCAGCATGCAAACCGCACCAAACAGTTATTTTTTGTGGATGAAGTGGTCTTTCATGAAGCACATGTGGATTTTCACCGGACCAATAACGCATATTTTGCTTATTGACGAACCCACTGAGCCAAAAATGAGCTTCGTCACTGAAGATGATTTTGCGATGAAATTGATCATCTTGGCGCATCTTTTCCAGAGCCCAATCGGAGAACGTACGTCGCTTCAAATGGTCCATCGGCTTCAATTCTTGAGTCAGCTTGATCTTGTATGGGTGTAAACCAAGATCCTTACGCAAAATTCGCCATAACGTGGTCTGGGCGATGCCCAACACTTGAGAACGCCGTGGAATTGACTGATTTGGATCATTTGCTACGGACGTTTTAACGGCAGCGATATTTTCGACACTTCGACCAACCCGTTGTCTCACTGGCACGGCAACATCACACAACGAATATGTAGACTCAAATTTTTGCACTAAACTTGTTACTGCCTGTCTACTAGGGCGAGAATTACGACCGAAAATCGGAGTTAACGCTCTTAAAGTAGCGGTCACCGACTCCGAATTTCTGTAGTAAATTTTTATAATTTGCAGACGTTGTTCCTTCGTGTACTTTACCATGATAAAAATGTTAAGTTTACTGAATAAATTGACAGTGACAGTTCGATGATTAGTGAAAGGGTGCGTTCACAAATTGAATTCAAAGTTGTCAAGTCCCTATTGGAAAACCCTTTACTACCTCACGGCACAGAAAGTTGCATTTCTCCGTATTAAGTTTTTAATTATTTTCCCGTAATTGTGAGAAGACTCGACTAAGTTTTTCATTGTGTTCTGACAAGTTCCTAGCATATACCATACCGTCAAGGTAGTCGAAACAATCCAATCCGTGCAATCCCGTTAAAATGTGGTTCATTATTCTTTGGAAAGTCGCAGGGGCTCCTGTCAGACCGAATGGCATTCGATTGAATTCGTAGTGCCCCAGTCCAGTACTAAATGCAGTTTTTGGTTTGTATCCTGGTTCAATTAGAACCTGGTGGTAGCCACTGGCTAAATCCAGGGTTGAAAAATAGCGGCAATGCCCCAACTGGTCCAGAATATCTTCGATTCTGGGCAGCGGAAATGCATCCTTGATAGTAGCTTCGTTTAACTTACGAAAATCTACCACCACTCGCCACTTCTTCTTCCCATCTGCACCCGCTTTCTTGGGAACTACCAAAAGCGGAGAATTCCATGGTGACTTACTTAAGGAGACAACATTTCGGCTACTTGCTCATTAATCTCGGCTTTATGTTTTGTGGTAGCCGGTACTGCTTCTGATTAATGGCTGACTGGTCGGCCTTGGTGGGGATGGCGTGCGATCACACAGTGGTATGTGATAGCGGATCTCCCTCCAAATGGAAAATATCATTGTACTGTACGCATATATTCTCCACCGCAACGTTTTCCTCGTCGTTAAGATCGTTTCCTACTTTTAACGAGATAGTTTGACCCTATCGGTGGCTGGCTCTGAGGCTACGTGGTTTATACGGCTCACCGTTGAGGGTGCTATTTTATACTTGTTGAAACGATGATAAACCGGGACAAAGTTATCGCATAGAGTGTAATCATCGAGAGTTGCGTTGATAACAGGGACACTTATTGCATTTTTTTACTTTTGCTAAAACGTTACCAATGTAAACACCCGGACTTATCTCCTGAGACTCTACCAAAATCTCACCTGTCTTGACTGGTACATGCAACTGCAACACCTGCTGTGTGCGTGCCGGGACCGTAAGAACTCTGTTCTGACTATTTGGTGCCGGTGTTACCTCATTTAGCTGTACCAGACTTTTCAGTGAAAATTCCGGAAGGAATTCGTGCATACCATTAAGGAATTGTAAGGTTTTCACATTTGTATCGATAATGGATCGGTTCCAAAGTATGTCACTACCTAATATTCCATCTGCCGGAATTTCATTTAGATCGTTTACCAGATGCCATTTCGAAACAAATTTTTGTTTAGGGTGTAGCCCTAATTTAACGGTGCCCAGTGTCCTACTGGTTCCACCAAACACTCCACCTAATTCCCTGATGTCACGCCTCTCTATATGTCGTAGATGCTTCATTGCCGATTTCCGTAACAGACTGGCGTCGGCCCCAGTGTCCACTAACGCTATGATCCTACCGGATTTTGCTAGGGGACAGGGAAATTCGATAAATACGTCGTCGTCCGCGTTCCTTAGCAATGTGTATAGTGTGGATTTTTTAGAATACCCCACACCCTTTTACGTACAAAATTTCTTCAAACCCCTATCCGCTTAGGGGCGAACGACGACGAGTCCGACTAGCCCGTCGAGACGGGGTGGGCGCCACACAGCTGCTTCTTTCGTCGTCGTTCTCTCACACCCGGAACAGCCGTGAGTTCCGGATGGATAATCGTTTCTTATGACCTGCACTTTAATCTGTGAAATAAGAACCAAGTACATACAATCGCGGGCGGAACCTGAAATGGGAAGGGCGTTCCACGAATCTTTACAACTTATCTTAGAGAAAACAAATTCTTAATACTCTCAATTGTTAAATTTAATTCAGTTTTGTTTCACCGAAGTTTGTCCTCAAATGAGAGCCTAATGCGAGATTTTTAAAAGGATAAATTATATAAATTTAATTAATATAGATATTCTTAACCTAGGGTACCACTGATGTTCATACGCCGACGCAGCTTATCTCGATATATTTCTCCTTCAGTTATTCCTCGTATCTACGTTGGATGTTTCTTGAGGGCGGTTACAACGTTGCCCGCGCACCGTAAATTTCTTTTCGTCAGAATACGCTCACTTCGCGCACCAAATTGTTACCAAATCGAACTTCTTGATTGAGTTAGATTTATACCGGGTTGTTACGACGCACACCAAGGTTTCGTTAGGTCTACCGATATCTTAAGCACATTACCCGCGATTACGTACTCCGTTATTCTTTGTTAATCACACGTACCAAATTTATCCAAGTCGATTCCGTTAATCTTTCTTTTATTTCACGCACCAAATTTATCCAAGTCGAATTCGTTAATCTTGGTTTTATCGCGCGCACCAAATTTATCCAAGTCGATTTCGTTATTCTTCGTTTTATCGCGCGCACCAAATTTATCAAAGTCGAACTTCTTGATCGAGCTAGATTTAAACCGGGTTGTTACGACGCACACCAAGGTTTCGTTAGGTCTACCGATATCTTATGCACATTACCCGCGATTACGTACTCCTTTATACTTTGTTAATCACACGTACCAAATTGTTACTCTATAGCCCTTCAAATTCAGTTTTCGAAACCTTCGACCACCGTCAATCTTGCGTATTCCGCGTCCAAACCGAAAAAGAGGACGATTTTTTCGCCTTCTTGACGACGAAAACTCCTAATGGCCCTCGCGCACGGTTAGGGTTTTTGAGCTCCCAATCTCGGTTCATAAACCCCCATCTAGTACGATTCTTTTGTATGCATTGGTACATATCACTAATTTTGAGGTGTAATTTAGTTTTCATGGAAAAGGCTGTTCAGATAAACATGGCAGCCCCCATTGTTTATGTTTATACGAGAATTGTCACTCGTCGTCGCGAAGTTCTTCTGTGTCAAGTGTTTTCAGGTTGTGTTCTCCAGATCTTGAGACGAAGACGGTAAGTTTAATTTCGTTTATCATGGAAGCTTTATCAAGTCGGGCGGCACTCGCGCATGTCGGACGGTTCCGATCTTCGGTTAAGCCGCGTAAATGTCTGATCTCGGCACTCCGCGCACTGGTGATTTAGTACTGCGGTATGGTGTTATGACTGTATAATCCTTGTCTACTCCTTAAACCTATTCCTAATCCTATCCCTAATCCTATTTGCTATTTCCAAGTTCCAAGATATATCCCTATTCTAGTGTTTCGTTATGTACAATTTTTTCTTTGTTAAGGAAAAACTAAAGTAGTCCCGCCTTCCGATTTCAGCTTTTCCTCGTAATTTTCAAGGTTTTAATATCAATACAATTACGTTATTTTAGGTAAACAGCGTCAGTAGTGGGGACGAGACGAAACGAGTCTCCGGGGCAAATCGCCAGCTGGCTAGCGGTAAGATATAATATTATTATTTCCGTATTCCATTCTCTAATTACACTTTTCTGCATACTTAACACAGGTGGAGGTAGAGCGTCCGTTGGACTTCGCCCCGGATCTCCAGTCAGGTATTTCCTAAGTACCCAATATTTACTATAATAACTCTCTTTTTTTTCCAGCCGTAATATTTCCCCCCTTACCTCAAGAGGATTTCCCTGAAATGCTCTCCCTACGACCTAACACACATATTCCCTTCCCCGATTTACGCTTTTTAGGGTTTTAGGTCCTTCACGTGCCAGATCGCCGCGTCTTTGCCATCTGTATCCACCAAGTGATAGGTCCACGGTGACACCTTCTTCTGTACCGTGTACGGTCCCAAAAAGGTAGGGGCTAACTTAGCCGAAAAATAGCGCGCAGCGTCGGAGAGGACAAAGTTTTTCCTCCAAACGAGGTCGTGTGGCAAGTAAGACACATCACGTCTACGCAAATTATAATGCGACTTGCTTTTCTCCACTGCCTTCTTCATTTTATCCCTAATTTCCAGGCGTAATGCCTCAAACGCTTCTGACCGTTCTCGTAATCTTTCCGGAATTAACGGATTTATTTCGGAGGGATACTCATTGGGTCCCTCGTTAAATAAATTCATTTCCCTTCCGAAATTCGCGAAGTAGCTTGTTACCCCTAGTACCTCATGCGTGGCCGTTCGCAACGCACACCCTATCGCCGGTAGTTTCGTGTCTCATAAACGATGGTTGTCAGATGCATAAGCGCGGAGCATCGTTTTTATGTTCTGATTCGTGCGTTCTGCCGGGTTGGCCTGTGGGTGGTAAAATGCGGTGTATTTGATATTCGTGCCGTAGCTCTCGCACATGCGTTTGAATTCCCGACTAGTGAACTGCACCCCATTATCGCAAACGATCCACCGTGGAGCACCGAACAACAAAAACACCTGCTCCTCGATAATTCGACTCACAGCGGTTCCAGTTGCCGCTCTCAACGAATAAACCAGTGGACATTTAGTGAAATAATCCACCACGGTTAGAATGTAGCAGTTCCCTCTGAATGATCGCGGAAGAGGTCCGACCAGATCGATACAGATCATCTCCCATGGGTTGCACACTTCCGTTCTTGAGGCCATCAACCCCGCTGGCAATCGTCTTTCTGGCTTAATTGCCTGACATATATTGCACCTGGCCACGTAGCGCTGAATGTCGGCACGCATCTTCGGCCAGTAATAGGATCGCGCCACTCGTGTATATGTGCGAAACCCCCCCGGATGTCCAGCAGTCGGCTCGTCGTGACATTGTTCTATAACCTTCATTCGATTTTCTTTTGGAGGAACCAGTTTCCAAACTTCCTCCTCCGATAAACCCGGGTGTTGTGCCGGTACGTGCTTAAAAAGTTGGTTACCCTCTACTCGCCAGGACGAAAATTCGTCAGGGTCATTTTCCACACGTTCGACCATCTTACGATACCACTTATCCGTGATTACTTCCCGATATGCCAATACGCACACTGGAACTGACCGCGATAGTGCATCAGGGACCAAAATTTTCCTTTCCCTTACGGTGAACGATATCGAAGTCAAACTGCTGCAACCTCACAGCCCACCGTGCCAGCCTTCCGCACGGGTCCTTCAACTGGTTCAACCACACCAGCGAATAATGGTCGGTCACTACCACAAATTTGGTTCCCTCCACGTATGGTCTAAGTTTTTCGACGGCCCACACCACAGCCAGACATTCCCGTTCCGTGGTAGAAAATTTTCGCTCTGCCGCGGTCAGCGATCTGCTCAAGTAGCAAATTACTTTTTCTCCTCCTTCATGTTTTTGGGTGAGACCCGCCCCCAGACCATATCCTGAAGCATCGGTTTGTATGCTAAACGGCAGACTATAATCGGGACACGTCAGTATCGGAGCAGTTGAAAGCTTGACTTTTGCGGTCGCGAAGGCTTTGTTGCATTCCTCATCCCATGCGAATTTGCGGTTTTTCTTTAGCAACGTCGTGAGAGGTGCCATCAGTGTCGCAAAATCCGGTATAAAACGCCGATACCATGATGCCATCCCCAGAAATTGACGGACTTTTTTCACGTTTGATGGCTTAGTAATTTTTATCAGACATTCCACTTTTTCTGGGTCCACGTGCAAACCCTGTTCATCCACCACGTAGCCCAGATATTGCAACTCTGACCTGCAGAAGTAACATTTATTTCGCGAAACCCTTAAACCCGCAGTTCTCAGTCGCCGGAAAATTTCTTTCAACACTTCCAGGTGCTTCTCGAACGTCTGCGTCACGATTATGATGTCGTCCAAGTAAACAAACACGTGCTGCTCTAAGTCCCCTCCCAGGACACGGTCGATTAGTCGTTGCCATGTAGCCGGAGCGTTGTGGAGACCAAAAGGCATTCGTCGAAATTGGAAGAGGCCCCGATTCGGCACGGTAAAGGCGGTATATGGCCGAGATTCCTCAGCCACTGGAACCTGCCAATATGCCGACTTTATGTCTAGAGAAGACAGAAATTTTGCGTCCCTCAATTTATCCAGTGTAGCTGAAACGTAGGGAAAGGGGTACGCATCACGCTCTGACACCTGATTCAGCCTCCGGTAGTTTACACAGAACCGGTACGTTCCATCCTTCTTTTGGACCCTTAAGATCGGTGATGACCAAGGACTACATGACGGTTCAACTATTCCCGCCTCGAGCATCTCGTCTAGTTCCTTGTCGATATCCTTCTGAACAACGGGTGATACTGGATAGTATCTTTGCTTGATGGGGTCAGATTTGGTTTTTATTATGTGCTCCACCATATTGGTGCAACCAATTCCGTCACCCATCAAACTCAATTCCGCGTCAATCACTTCCGCTAGCCGCTCACTCTGCTGCTCAGACAACTTTGATTTCGACTGAAGGAATTCTACTACCGCTACTTCCGGGTTCTCGCGAAATTCCCAACAACTTCCCCGCAGATCTGCTACAATGCCCGCTGCAGCCCAAAAATCAGCTCCCAGTATCAGCTTGAGTGGAATTTCCGGGACAACAAATACTTCTAGCCACTTAATTTTGCCTACCAATTCGATCGGAACCCATATGGATCCCAGAATTGAGCACTTCACTACTCTACTCTACTCTTGCTACTAATGCCCCCGCTACTCCTAATTGTTTCAGGTACAGCTTTTACTGAATCGCTAGTGATATTAAGTTTGTGAAAAGCTGGGGATGAATTAGTTTGTTCCTTTTCCGGTTCTAGTGGGGCACAGCAATGCTGTTCTGACTGGCCCCTCGGTCGTTTCCCGGGTGTTTTTCCAGGTAGTTCTTCTTACTATAGCAGGTTTCCTCGACATGACCGATCCTAGAGCACCAATCGCACTTCAGTTTTTTCGTGACGCTTGGTTTGTTAGTTTTTGTCGTGAAAACACCTGTGCGAGGACAATTTTTTTTGTTATGACCGTATACCTCTCATGTTTCGCTGTGAGAAGTGTTTTTCCTTTGCCTGCAATCTGCGTAGGTAAGATTGTCCGTCCCGCAACATCCACAAGTCACCCGGAAAGACAGTTGACTGATCTGTGATTGAGTCTGTACCTCCGTGGGATAGTTATAGCCATATGCCGAGGGTATAGTTGCTGGAGGAGGGGCCCCAAACTGCTGATAAGGCATTTGGATGCCTTGCGGAAATGGCTGCACGTATGCTTGAGGATGCTGAGCCGATGGGGATTGGTGCGTGATCTGCATTGAATTAGCTGAGGAAGGCATAAGCGAATAATTCGGAAATTGAGTCGGTGCGGTCGCGGTGTTAAAATGGGAATAATTCATCAGCGAGGTTTTTAAGGCTACCGCCGCTAGATTATCGATGGACTCCTCGGTACTTATAAGCATAAACTGCCGAAGGGTTGGGTCGAATAGTCCCATTTTAAACGCGTTCACACCAGTCTTTCTCACCTCCGACAATAACGCCACAGAATCTGCCGCATTATATTGCGACTCGATGATTTCTTGTGCCGTTGCCAGGAGGTTACTAAGACGTCTTGAGAAAGCCTTGATATCTTCTGTTATGATCTGCAGTGCTGTTTTGATCTCTAACAAAACACTGTCAAGGGTTCTAGCCGTCAGATACTCATTCCGTATTAACGACTTAAATTCCACCAGTGTTTTTAGTTGCTTGCCCCGTACCAACTCAAAAGCATCCCCAACCAGCCGAGTAGATAGGAGTGAAATAAGAATGTCTTCATTCTTCCCGTCTAGACATTTTCACGCTAACTCGCATGTGTTAATAAACTCATGCACTCGGCATGAAAGCTCCGGTAACCGTGTTCCATTAAAAGTGGGTACCAGTCGAGTCACCGTCTTTCCTATTGCCTCGTAAGAAGCCATGTCGTAATCCCGGTGTTTTTGGTCTGGTTGCCCCTGCGTTTTGCTAGTAGTTGCTATTTCTGGCAAAAATTTAGAATGATTGGTTTTCAACTGTTCTTCTAACTCCTGGATCTTTTTGCGAAGAGTTAACTGAGGCTCGTAAGGTGCTACAACTTCAGCTTTATTGTGTAATTCCCTTATAGTCTCCTGTATTAATTCAATTGAATTGTCCTTCTTTGCTATTTTATTTTTAAAATCCTCTTCCCTCTTTCTATAGCTACTCAATAATTTTTCTGTTTCCCCAGCTTCTTCCTCAGCTTCAGTGCTTTCCGCACTTACAATTTGTTGTTGGCGGTGGTAATGCGCAATGCGTTTATCCCTTTCTTTAAGTGCCACTTCTAGCTCCTGATTCTTCTCTACAAGACTATCGTTTGATTGTTTTGTCACATCTAGTAAATGCGATAAAATTGCATCCGTAGTCTCCAAGCGAGTTAGTTTATCCGACTGAGATGAAATTTGGGTATAAATTAACTCGTATACACTCCTAGATGTCCTACTCTTAATTTCACTTAAAAGGGTGGAATTAAAAGTGTTTACCAAATCTTACCACGCTTTTTTGTCTTTTTCGTTTTGAGCAATTATCTCCTTTAAAGTCTGAATTTCAACGTTTGCCATGAATTGGACTTAAGATAGTTTGGATGATCTAGGAGCGTTATGGAAAAATAGCCAATAAAACATATGAGAACAATATAAATTCCCACTGCAATTGAACAACTGTATTGCAAGCGCCTGGAACCTTATGTAGCACGAAGTGGAAAGAATATGGACACAATCATCCCTAATCATTGCTGAACCATAATGTATAAACAACTTGTTTAGAAAAAATAAAACAATCGTTTATTTAAAGCATACAACAATACTCAAAAATTATTTTTTTTTGACCATTTCTCCGTTTTTTGCCTTTTCTTGTACCTGGGGTTTCCGAGTTTCTTTTAATTTTTTCAAGTCTTCTAGGAGTTTCCGCTTGAGCTCTAAGTCCGTAGTGATTGTTATCACGCGGTAAAGTTCTTCCCTGGCTCTCCTTTGTTTGACCTGCTTTCCGCCCCTGCGTACTCTCTTCCGTCGAACTGCTGGTTGTTGTTTGCTACCAACCGAGTATCTTTCAATATCTCGAGGTTCTCACTCTGCAATCTCTGCCGCCTGTTGTACTCTTCTGCACTAGTAGTTGATTTGCTCATACTACCCCAAAGATAAAAAGAAAAAACCCAACCATCAGTTTCAACAAGAGATAAAGAAGATAAAAAGAGATAAAAAGAAAACACCCAACCGTCAGTTTCAACAAGAGACAGACAACAAAAACTCCAAAGATATGTTTCGATCGTACACTCAAAACGATTGCTTGTAATTTAATTACCCAATGCAAAAAATAAAAACTAATGCAAAACCAATGCATTCGCTGTCAGCAATATCACTCGCAGTGCAAAATATGTAGTAGACTGACAACATAAATCTAGTTTAAATAAACCAAATATATATTGTGAAACGGGCCAAAACTGAACAGCGGAATGATGACATAAATTAAAAACTTATTGCATTTATTAATAAATGCGTGAAGAGAAAAAAGTTAAACATGGAAATGAAGAATCAAAAATGTAATTGTATACATATTGTTAAAAATGGAAATGAAGAATAAAATATGTAATTGTATACATATTGTATTACAGTCTTATCGTTGACTGCGTAGGTTGTCTAGAAATCCGGCTGCGCCAATGTTACATTTTGTGGGTATGCGTGATACCCGATCAAAACACTATGGTAAGTCCCGCAAGGGATTTGAGACCTGAAAGATGAATTTTACTCTACTATTACTCTCGAGACCTGAAAGGTAGATTTCTCCGGCACCTCATTTCGGAGTGCCAACGGTGGAGACTGATGGGACTTGGCTTCTTATGATTGATGGGCCGACGAGTCCATTTATTGATCTGAACAAATAGAGATTTAGTTTCTTACCTAAATAAATGACTTTCGTTTTTTAGATTTAAAAATACTTTTATTGCTGCTTGGTCGTATAAAAAATTACTGAGAGCTTAATACTAGCTATCACATCTAGTCGATTTTGAGAGTTTTGTTAAAATTTCGAGATTTCGCTAAATCCCGTTAGAAATCTTTGGATGTAAATTAGTTGTTTTTTGAGACCACTAGAAAAGTAGTGTATTTATTATAACTTTTATTAGTTCATACATATTTGATGAAACCTAATATTGGGCATTAAAATCCGAACCCTGTATTTCATAATCTAAAAACTTCAGGCCCGACGAAATTATTAAGTTATCCTGCAATACTTAAAATCTACGAAAGAAATATTTTATGTCAATGTTATTTATTATTATATTATACATATTCGCATAGTCTCCTTATTGAGTCGATCTATAGTTTAGATGACTGCTACCATAACCTAATATAACCTACTCTCCTTATTCAAAAATTTAAAAAACAAAGCTCGGAAATTCTCTAAAATTATTATTCAATTATAATAAATTCATAAGCAGTATCTTATATCTGATTTACATCGCAAGATTTTGGCAAAGTAGATTTTGAATTCTCGAAAAGCGTTTACAACGCTCTGAAGACATTTGTTTGAGAACGACTAATGATGATAAAATTTTTAATTTATTTTGTAGGACTTAACATTTTGAAACGAGAAAATTTAAAAAAAAACGTGTATTACTGAATTTCGGCACTTGATCGCATCTTCGATGGTGCA
This sequence comes from Beris morrisii, assembly GCA_951812415.1. Classification (NCBI taxonomy): domain Eukaryota; kingdom Metazoa; phylum Arthropoda; class Insecta; order Diptera; family Stratiomyidae; genus Beris; species Beris morrisii. The sequence goes on along the minus strand of OX638310.1, from coordinate 88,605,820 downwards.
CCACGGGTATATTTACAATTAGAATCACCCACAGAATGATACTATATAGGCTCTATGTCGATATCTTGGGAGTTTTCAGAATCTTATACAATTTTTGTTTCTTTAAGGTCCTTGAGGCACGTATTTCCCTTATATTATCGAGATGAAACTTAAAACGTATTTTTTTACTTTTTTTTTACACTAATTCGAGCCATTATGATGGGTGCTCCGAAAAAAAATAAAAAATTTTAAATAGAGTCCCTCCACTGTTCAAGCTGCTTTGATTAGGGGTTGAAATACCCTTTTTACCCGAGTAGATTTCAAATTCATCCAATTATTGGAAATATATCGCGTTTTAAATTCTTTTATGTAAATACTCATAATTGAGTTCTTATAGCTGATTGATTTACAACACAATATTTCAAACTCGATTTGCTGGATTACCCACCCATAAATTTGAATAAGTTTGATATCTGCTCTGGTGACTAGGTTTTGTGAAAACATAGTTCAAAATCAACTCAAAACGACCTGGACAGGAAAGATATTGTGTTTCACTACATTTACCAGAAATTACGTCTCAATTTAGGATTAGGATGCAAGTAACGAAAATTGTCCAAGCATAATCCCAATCCAAATTTTCGAAATTAGTTTCAAATAGTAAAATCTACTTTTTGAACATAACACCACAGATTGATTATATATATTTATATTCGAAATTTTATTACTTTTCCATTGAAATATTTTTAATTAGTACAGTATTTTTTTCATTCAGGAGACAAAAGACAAAAGAATGATTAAAGAAAGACATAAGGGGAAATCAGATTTAATTGCATTATACTTTATTAAGTGTATCTATTAATATAATAGTCTCATGTAATTTTTTAAGTCTCATGTCGTTTTTTAAGTCGAACGTAATAAAATAAACATGGGCGAAGAATTTGTTGAGGGGGGGCCATGGCCCCCCCTCTATGACCGCCACTGCATAGACCCGGCAATATGTCAATCTTTTAGATCATTTATTCTTCAAGCAATCTTTTCGGCCGAGCAGTTCTTGATGTAATTATCCTTGTTTGGGTCTGATTCCGAGTTAGATCGACTGAATTTTGTGGGTGGGGGATATTGCAGAAATAATTGGTGATATGATGAACAACAGGGGGGCTGTTGTTCATCATATCACCAATTATTTCTGCAATATAATCATAATTATATAATTTCATACCACTCAGAATTTTGTACTCGTATATGCACTATTGCTACTATTATTATTCTTATAATGCATAATTAAAATAAATATTATTATTCTTAAGTACTTACAAATGATCACTGAGAAAAACTTTAACTGAATTTTCTGTCTTTCACTAGAATGTCGTCGACATCCGAACAACGAACAACGAGCGCAAAAGACCACTCTTATAGAGATGGGTAACTCAGATCTCTAGCCGGCTCAATGAACCGGCTCAAGCAGAAGATCCAACTGAGCCAGATCTTCTCCACGGATCTTTACGGTTCAACGGTTCAACAGATCTCGACGGTTCAACAGATCTGCACGCCTCATCAGATCTTTACGGATCTTTGCGGTTCGCGGATCTCGACGGCTCAGCAGATCTTTACGGATCTTTGCGGTTCGCGGATTTCGACGGCTCAGCAGATCTTTACGGATCTTTGTGGTTCGCGAATCTCGACGGCTCAGCAGATCTTTACGGATCTTTGCGGTTCGCGGATCTCGGCGGCTCAACAGATCTTTACGGATCTTTGTGTTTTGCAGAGATTTGCGGTTCGCAGATATTCACAGCGCACAGATCTTTGCTGTTCGCGGATCATCACGGCTCCTGGATCTTTAAGGTTCGCGGATCTTTGAGATGATTATGATGGAGGATGGATGATGGTGGATAGAGGATGGATGATGGAGGATGGATGATGGAGAATGGATGATGGTGGATGGATGATGGAGGATAGATGATGGAGGATGGAGGATGGAGGATGGATGATGGAGGATGGAGGGTTGAGGATTGAGAATGGAGGATGGAGGATGAAGGATGGAGGATGGACGATGGACGATGGACGATGGACGATGGACGATGGACGATGGAGGTTGGAGGACGGAGGACGGAGGATAGATGATGGAGAATGGAGGATGGACGATGGACGATGGAGGATGGAGGATGGAGGACGGAGGACGGAGGACGGAGGATGGAGGACGGAGGATGGAGGATGAAGGATGGAGGATGGAGGATAGAGGATAGAGGATAGAGGATAGAGGATAGAGGATAGAGGATAGAGGATAGAGGATAGAGGATAGAGGATAGAGGATAGAGGATAGAGGATAGAGGATAGAGGATAGAGGATGGAGATGGATGATGGACAATGTATGATGGAGGATGGATGATGGAGGATGGATGATGGAGGATGAATGGTGGAGTGGGTTTAGATTAAAGATTAAAGATCAAAGATCAAGGATCAAAGATCAAAGATCAAAGATCAAAGACCAAAGATCAAAGATTAAAGATTAAAGATTGAAGATTGAAGATTGAAGATTGAAGATTGAAGATTGAAGATTGAGGATTGAAGATTGAAGATTGAAGATTGAAGATTGAAGATTGAAGATTGAAGATTGAAAATTCAAGATTGAAGATGGAATATTAAAGATTAAAGATTATAAATTGAAAAGAGGAGATGGAAGATAGATTTAGGAAAAAGTATTACTGGACACCAAAACTCCAAAATGAAAATTTACATTTTTCATTTATGGTATTTCCACTTTTAAGTCAATTTCAATTTGTTTCACTCCCCGCTCGACTTGAAATTAAAAGATATCGCTATCTGAAAATATACAGGGCTAAAGGGATTAAAACTCCCTTTTCGAGTTTATGTTTGGCTGACGCGCGCTACGCTCCAACTACCTTTTGCGCAGCCCTGCGTGGCGAAAAGGATTAAAACTCTCGTGTAAAACTGACGTGCGCTTCGCTCTTGCCATAGAAATATTTTCACTTTCGTTTAATATTTTATGTCTTTTAAAGAAACTCATTAATTTCTACTTTGCAACCTTTTCAATTATTTTTCCAACGATATTCCCGTATTTTAAGGAAATAAGTCAATAATTGTTACTTGTTTACTAAATTTTAGGGAATACACTCTTCGAAAGGTTAAAAATAATTAAGTATGTAAGAGGCTTTGAGATAAAATCTTATAATATTTTTAGACATTCAATTGTTATGCCGTCAAATCCAGGACTAGAGCCAATATTTTTTAAAACCAGTTTCCTTTTATTTCCAGCACTGCCTTAAAATAATCAACTTTGAGTATTTTCATTAAAGCTAGTAGTGTAGATATGCCGATTCTGGCTATGGTGGAGGAGGGTGGTTGGCGGTGCTAGGAGCTTTTATATGGATGACGTCATAGATTTGTGCGGAATTCACTACGTCGGAGGAGCTTTTGCCTGGTGACGTCATAGACTTGTATGAAGCTGATAAGGAATTCACTCCGCCAAAACAAGGGAGCAGATGGAGGAGCTTTTACGGAGGAGGTTTTGCACGTGACGTCATAGACTTGTATGAAGCTGATAAGGAATTCACTCCGCCAAGCTTTTTGCATAAATGTAGGTGTTTTTTAAGAAGATTTTTTCCCATTGCATAAAGTTGGGTGTAGCTTTTTTCGTAAAGTTTGGCGTTTTTCACGAGCTTTTTGAAATGGGGCACGAGCTTTTTAACATTTGTATGAAGAATTCTCTCCGAGCTTTTTGATAGTGCGAGTCCAGGCTTAGGCTAGTGGGAACTTAGGTGATCTGAGGCTTAGGTTATCCAAAACTGAGGCTTAGGCTGGGGCACGAGCTTTTTAACATTTGTATGAAGAATTCACTCCGAGCTTTTTGATAGCGTGAGTCCAGACTTAGGCTAGTGGGAACTTAGGTGATCTGGGGCTTAGGCTTAGGCTAGTGGGGGTCTGAGGCTTAGGTGATCTGGGGCTTAGGCTTAGGCTAGTGGGGGTCTGAGGCTTAGGCTATCCGGGGGCTTAGGCTAGGGGCTTAGGCTAGGGGCTTAGGCTAGCGGGGGGGCTTAGGCCTGCGGAGGAGGTTTTGCATGGTGACGTCATAGACTTGTATGAAGCTGATAAGGAATTCACTCCACCAATGGTTTTTTCATAGTTTTCTTTTTGACAGTGACGTCAGGCTATCCGGGGGCTTAGGCTAGCGGGGGTTTAGGCAAACTAAGGCTTAGGCTAGTGGGGGCTTAGGCTACTTTTTTTGTAGTTGTATGAGCTTTTTGGCAGTTCCAAGCTGGCAGTTCCTACTCTATATTACATAAAGTTGTGAAGAGGAAATATTGTAGGGGGCTGATATAATAATAAAGGGTGACTTAAACAGGCTTAGCTAATTGCCTTTATCAGAGTAATATAGGTTATAGTAATAACAAAGGCTGACTTAAGCAGGCTCACCTATAGACTCAGATTCTTAATAAATGTAACTAATAAAGGCTGACTTAACCAGGCTCACCTATAGACTCAGATTCTTAATAAATGTAAAATAAAGGCTAACTTAATCAGATTCATTTAACTCAGATTCTTAATAAATGTACGCGGTGATAATAACAAGGCTGAGCTTAGCTAATTGTCTTTATCAGAGTAATATAGATTATAATAATAATAATGGCTAACTTTCAGGTTCATTTGAATCAAATTCTTAATAAATGTACGGGGTGATAATAACAAGGCTGACTTAGACAAGCTCAGCTAATTGTCTTTAACAGAGTAATATAGGTTATAATAATAATAAAGGCTGACTTAAACAGACTCAGCTAGATATAACTCAGATTCTTAATAAATATAAGCTATAATACTAATAAAGGCTAACTTAAGCAGGCTCAATAATACTAATAAAGGTTGACATAAGCAGGCTAAACTAGATATGGTTGACTCAGATTCTTAATAAATGTAAGCTATAATAATGGGTTGAGTACTTTAAAAAGCTGCTAAACCCGAACAGAGTGTCGGCCGCCGACCCAATTATTACACCAAGTGCACCATCTGATGAGCAGGCATCAACTACAGTACCCACTGTCGGAGAAGTGGAAGCAACCCTGCGCGACCAAAAAATACATAAATCACCTGGAGCTGATGCAATACCAGTGGAGCTTCTAAAGGGAGGTGGTCCATACCTCGCCAATCTCCTACATAAAATCATGACAAAAATTTGGATTGAAGAAAAAATACCCGACGACTGGCGCCAGAGCATTATATGTCCAATATACATGAAAGGAGATAAACTGCGATGTGAAAATTACAGAGGCATATCATTGTTGTCTACGTCTTACAAAATACTGGCGAAAGTAATTCAGAATCGATTAAAGCCTTATACAGAAAGTATTATCGGCGAATACCAAGGTGGTTTCAGAACCGGACGATCGACTATTGACCAGATATTCTCAGTCAAACAAGTGCTAGAAAAATGCTGGGAGTATAACATCGACGTGCACCAGATCTTCGTGGACTTCCAACAGGCATACGATAGTATAGATCGTAATGTACTATATAAAATAATGCTTGACTTCGGAATCCCATCAATACTCGTCCGATTAACAAAAATGACCATGACTGACAATGAATCTCAAGTACGGATACAAAACGAGCTTACCCAAAGCTTCCGAACAGAATCCGGCCTGAAGCAGGGAGATGGACTCGCTCCCGTGCTCTTCAATCTAGCCCTAGAATATGTCATCAGAAAGGTACCCGTTGATACCAGAAGTACCCTACTAATCAAGTCCACTCAACTAGTGGTGTACGCGGATGACATAAACATCATGGCCAGGTCTGTTCCAGACGCGAAAGAAGTCTTCCATTGTCTAGACTAAGCGGCAAAGGATGTCGGGTTAAGGGTCAATGAGAATAAGACCAAGTTCATGACCCAAACAAGAAGAAACGTGCCAAGTAGACAAAATATGACCGTGGGGGACTACAACCTGGAGAATGTGGATCATTTCTCATACTTGGGATCACACCTTGTAATAGACGGCAACGAACGGGACGAAGTAAAACAACGGATCACACTAGCAAATAAGGCGTATTTCACGGTCCTCCCGATCTTAAAATCGAAAAAAGTGCACAGGCTGAGCAAACTTCGCATATATAAGACCATAATAAGACCTGTGCTACTATATGCAAACGAAACGTGGACTCTCACCCAAGCGTCTGAAAAATCAATAGACGCTTTTGAACGAAGAATTCTTCGAAGAATTTTGGGACCAGTAAGAGAAGGTACTGAATGGCGTATCCGGTACAACAACGAGTTGTATAACATCTACGATGACCCATCCGCATCGACTCTTATAAAATTTCGTAAGCTACAATGGGCAGGCCATGTGGAGCGAATGGAGGACGGAAACCCAAACGCACACTGAAAGGTAGAGCTCATGGCAAACGACCGGTGGGAAAACCGCGGAAAAGATACGAGGACTCAGTTGACGCAGATTGCAGATCGCTTCTTAGATGCACAAATTGGAGGACGCGGGCGCTGAACCGAGATGACTTCAGACAATGTATCCTGCAGGCCCTGGCCCGATTTGGGCTGTCGCGCCATTGATGATGATAATACTAATAAAGGCTAACTTAAGCAGGCTCAATAATTCTAATAAAGACAGACTTAAACAGGCTCAGCTAGATATCATTGACTTTACTAGTCAGATTCTTAATAAATCTAAGGTATAATAATAAAGGCTGATTTAAGCAGGCTCAGCTAGATATGGTTGACTCAGATTTTTAATAAATGTGAGGTATAATACAAATAAAGGTTAACTTAATCAAGTTCACTACTAATACTAATAAAGGCTGACTTAAAGAGGCTTCGCTAATTATCTTCACCAGAGTAATATAGGTTAAAATACTAATAAAGGTTGACTTAAGCAGGCTAAACTAGATATGGTTGACTCAGATTCTTAATAAATGTAAGCTATAATACTAATAAAGGCTAACTTAAGCAGGCTCAATAATTCTAATAAAGGCTGACTTAAACAGGCTCAGCTAGATATCATTGACTTTACTAGTCAGATTCTTAATAAATCTAAGGTATAATAATAAAGGCTGATTTAAGCAGGCTCAGCTAGATATGGTTGACTCAGATTTTTAATAAATGTAAGGTATAATACAAATAAAGGCTAACTTAATCAGGTTCACTACTAATACTAATAAAGGCTGACTTAAAGAGGCTTCGCTAATTATCTTCACCAGAGTAATATAGGTTAAAATACTAATAAAGGTTGACTTAAACAGGCTCAGCTAGATATCGTTGACTTTACTAGTCAGATTCTTAATAAATCTAAGGTATAATACTAATGAACTCTGACTTAAGAAGGCTCAGCTAGATATGGTGGACTCAGATTCCAAGGTATAATACTAATAAAGACTAACGTAATTAGGTTTAGCTATAATTGTCTTTATCAGATTAATATGGGTTATAATAATAATAAAGGCTGACTTAAGCAGGCTCAATAATTCTAATAAAGGCTGACTTAAACAGGCTCAGCTAGATATGGTTGACTTTACTAGTCAGATTCTTAATAAATGTTAGGTATAATACTAATATAGGTTGACTTAAACAGGCTGAGCTAGATATGGTGGACTCACATTCTTAATAAATGTAAGGTATAATACTAATAAAGGCTAACGTAATTAGGTTTAGATATAATTGCCTTTATCAGATTAATGTAGGTTATAATAATAATAAAAGCTGACTTAAGCGGGCTCCGTTAGATATCGTTGACTCCGATTCTTAATAAATCTAAGGTGTAATACTAATAAAGGCTAACTTCAATCAGGTTCAGCTATATGTGTTTGACTCAGGTTCCTAATAAATGTACGGTGTGATAATAACAAGGTTGACTTAGACAGATTCAGCTAATTACCTTTATCAGAGTAATATAGGTTAAAATACTAATAAAGGTTGACTTAAACAGGTTCATTTGTCTCAGATTCTTAATAAATGTACGGGGTGATAATAAAGGCTGACTTACACATTCTCAGCTAGATATGGTTGACTCAGATTCTTAATAAATGTAACTAATAAAGGTTGACTTAATCAGGTTCAGCTATATAAATAATAATATAAATATATGTACTGTCTGGCTATACTAGACAAATTCTTAATAAATGTTTGGTATAATACTAATAAAGTCTAACTCAAACAGACTCAGCTAAAAATGGTTGAGTATATTAGACAGTTTCTTAATAAATCTAAGGTATAAAACGCTGACTTAAGAAGGCTCAGCTAGATATGGTTGACTCAGATTCTTAAGGTAAGGCTGATTTAATAAGGTTCAGCTAAATATGTTCGACTCTACCAGTCAGGTTATAAAGGGTTTTCCAATAAGGACTTGACAACTTTTTTTCAAAATAAAATGCAAACCATTTGAGATATTTCAAAAACTTTATTATCGGGTTGAAGTACAATCGAAACATTTATGAATGGAACTCGACTTCGTTCATATGGCCACCGCGGGCACGTTTGCAGCGGTCGATTCGTTGGACCCAATTTTCGATGACTCGGCCACACATTTCGGCCGAAATGGCTGCTATTTCGTGTTCAATGTTGGCTCTGAGCTCTTCCAACGTCGTCGGCTTGTTGGCATAGACCAACGACTTGACGTGGCCCCAAAGAAAAAAGTCCAGAGGCGTTAAATCGCACGAACGAGGCGGCCAATCGACTGGTCCATTTCTTGAGATAACACGCTCATCAAACTTACTCTTCAATAAATCGATTGTAACGTGTGCTGTGTGGCTTGTGGCACCGTCCTGTTGAAACCACATGTTGTCCAAGTCCATATCTTCCAATTCGGGCCAAAAATAATCGGTAATCATGGCGCGATAACGATTACCATTCACAGTAACGTGACGATCATTATCGTCGACGAAAAAATATGGCCCTATGACGCCGCCAGCATGCAAACCGCACCAAACAGTTATTTTTTGTGGATGAAGTGGTCTTTCATGAAGCACATGTGGATTTTCACCGGACCAATAACGCATATTTTGCTTATTGACGAACCCACTGAGCCAAAAATGAGCTTCGTCACTGAAGATGATTTTGCGATGAAATTGATCATCTTGGCGCATCTTTTCCAGAGCCCAATCGGAGAACGTACGTCGCTTCAAATGGTCCATCGGCTTCAATTCTTGAGTCAGCTTGATCTTGTATGGGTGTAAACCAAGATCCTTACGCAAAATTCGCCATAACGTGGTCTGGGCGATGCCCAACACTTGAGAACGCCGTGGAATTGACTGATTTGGATCATTTGCTACGGACGTTTCAACGGCAGCGATATTTTCGACACTTCGACCAACCCGTTGTCTCACTGGCACGGCAACATCACACAACGAATATGTAGACTCAAATTTTTGCACTAAACTTGTTACTGCCTGTCTACTAGGGCGAGAATTACGACCGAAAATCGGAGTTAACGCTCTTAAAGTAGCGGTCACCGACTCCGAATTTCTGTAGTAAATTTTAATAATTTGCAGACGTTGTTCCTTCGTGTACTTTACCATGATAAAAATGTTAAGTTTACTGAATAAATTGACAGTGACAGTTCGATGATTAGTGAAAGGGTGCGTTCACAAATTGAATTCAAAGTTGTCAAGTCCCTATTGGAAAATCCTTTAATAATAATAAAGCTGACTTAAATAGGCTCAGATTCTTAATAAATGTAAGTAATAATACTAATAAAGGCTGGTATAATAAGGTTCAGCTAAATATGTTTGACTCTACCAGTCAGGTTATATTAATAATAAGGCTGACTTAATCAGGTTCAGCTAATTGCCTTTATCAGAGTTATAATAATAATAAAGGTTGACTTAAACAGGCTCAGCTAGATATGGTTTACTCAGATTCTTAGTAAATGTAACTAATAAAGTGTGACGAGCCGTCCTGGCATCACCGCCGCAACCGATCATGCAGTGCAAAGGCCGATAATATCGACGCAACTCTAGCGCCAGAATGGACTACGGCGGTGAAATAGCTAACCTCGAAAGACGAAGACGAGTACTCAGCCTCTTTAGCAATCGAGAAGCCGACAAGAGCGGACGTTTTGTTTTTAACTTCGACCACAGTGCTGACCAAAAGTAAAAATAAATTATAGAAGTCATACTTTCAAGTGCGCGTTCGGTACGGGTGATAGTAAAATAAAAAGAAATTGAAGGCGTTGTTCGTAGTGGCGGTACGAAGTTAGCGAATAGTGGCGGCGGAATCACTGCATCGCCTGAGCAAACAATAAAAGGTTGGTGTAAGCATGTAATTTATCTACCTGAGTTTAATATGCGGCCAAGCACGCATAACGGGATGCGACTGCCGTTAGCCATCGGCGCTGTGCGGCCACGCGGTAAGGTAACCGCAACGAAAGGACGTGAGTTCGCATCCCGTTTTTGTTCGTAATTTACGTAAGCGGTAATTTACGTAAGCTGTCCGTGGAGATTATCCACGATTTGAAAAAAAATCCTAATCGCAAAATTCTGTGCTTTTTTCGTTGTTCCGTTTACGTGTTTACGGTTGCCATGCAATTTTCACATTTCAAAAGAAAAGGGGGATGGTACGAGAACTTTTACGGATCCGTCACGAATATTCTTTGAGCGATTTTTTTTTCCAATTGTGATTGATATGTTAAATAAAAAGGAGACATAAAAAAAAAAGGAAAACATAAAAAACGATTCCAATCGGATTCAACGTGGGTGTTGTTGAGTACGACAAATCATCGAACAAGTTCTAAGACCAAGAAGCGGCTTTTCGAGCAATGTTTTAGTATCACATAAATCTTCGACTCCCAAACCAAGGCAAACTCATATGGATGCGAATAATTTCGGCAGTACTCAGATCTCATCGGAAATAGTCTAACGCATGTTCCAAATGACAAATCGTCGTCGCTACTACTAAGCCCCACAAATGCATCCGCGAGTCGCACATAATTTTACGTACTTTACTTCGTGCGTTAAGTACTTGACATTTATTTTGAATTTCGTCTTTTGGCTGTTCGGCGGCCTCCTGATCGGAATCGAATTGTACGCGTTCGGCGACAAATGGCAGGCGGCCGGATGGGTTCGGGTCGAAACGTTCTACGATGTGGTTCTTAATATTTCGCTAGTGGTGGCAATATCGGGAGCGATGGTGCTTATGGTTGGTTTCACGGGATGTTTGGGAGCGCTTCGCGAAAATACGTGTCTTCCGAAATCATACCCGGTGCGGTGGCCTCTGTCTCCATGTGGTTCGTGTTCCCGCACAACGTGAACCTAATTCTGGAGGAATCGCGCCCGGAAAAGACCATGCCCACTCATCGAGGCGGAGTCGATCGGCGGCACATCATCGATTTTGTCCAGCCGGAGTGCAAATACGGTGGGCTGAGTGACGCAGGCTATCCCATTCCGAGAACTCACGACGTGCGCCAAGTGATCCTTCCGAGTGTTTTTGCAGGGCGCGTAATCTGCAGGGAGATCGTCGGGAACCTAATAAACGGTCGAAAGCCAGCACGGATCCAAATGTCAGTGAATAATCGCCGCCGCCTTCGGTTGTGTCAGCAAATGTACGGTCCCTTTTATCCTGAACTCAACTACAAACGCGGCGACAAACAGCCCACCAACCAACTGTGATGCAACAGCGGGCGACAGGAATGGGCCAGTCCAGTGATCACCGTGTACAGCGATTCGTAAGGAGACTGGGGCAACGTCGGATCAGAACTTATGCAGTTTATATTATGTATAAGAAGCAGGAAAGAATAATCAATCCCGCTACTCTATCCCAATTAATTATACAATCATTTCGATCTTTGTAAATGTTTAATAAAATTTTGCATTTATATTTATTTATTGTGAATCCGGTAAAATTTTTGTTTGTGTTCCTAAATAAGGTGCTCTTTACTTCTCTTGCGAAAATTTGATCTATCACGTAGATTGGAAAGTGCACACATTCACACCGACATTAACAGAAATAAGAATTAGTTAGTCAACGTCATATCAAAGCATTTCGAGCGAGAGATTGTCCTCTTAAACGGTTCTTGGTTCAAATTGAATAAAACTTTTGCCTAGACTTATTAACAGTATAATTCAATAATTGCTACGAGCCAATAGTTTTTAAAATGAGACGAAATTGAATATAGCAAAAAGCACATGTCTTGATATGTATATAAAATAATTATTTAAAATTAAGAATACGAAATGGCAATATATTTTGTAGAATTTAATTGCCTATCAGCTTTACATAAAATACAATAAAATAAATACCGTAAAAATAAATTAGGTGTCAATACTTAAACAAAACAAAAAAAAAAAAACTTGTATGGCTTTTTAAAATTGTAAATTTTTATTATATACATCTGTTTTCTTAACATCAACAAATAATGCGTTTCAGTTTAAGCTTTGTGAATTTTTAATTTAATAAAAAAAAAAAAAAGTTGCCTCTTTAACAACGTATCAATCCAACCGCGTTTGCAATGCCCTCGCGTTATTACAAGCTATTGCACCCATCTTGAAAATCGCATTGAAATTGGTTTTTTTCTTTTTTTTGCATCGATGTTTTGCTCCTTGATCCCTTCTTGTTTTTTTGTTGACAGCATCGAAGGACACGTCCCGTGATAAAGGCGCAGCTGGCAAGCTTTGGGAATACACATATCACGTAAGAAAACAAAGGAAAGGGAACTGATGACGTGCATTCCAATCAAATACTCGTCAAGATTTTTTTTTTTCTCAATGTGCGATGCACCCACCACTGACGCTCTGGACGTCACGGAAATCCTTATGGATGGGGTTTAGAGCTTACAAAAGCACCTACATAAGGAACCGGTCCGCTGTTCCGAGCGGACCAAGCCCAATGTGATTGCCAAACGGTTTTCTTTCGAGAAAATTCGTTGGCAGTGGCATGGCCTTGGTCCGGCCGCAACAGCGCCGCTTCCATACGCTTCTCGGCGCGACTGGGCCATAGTTATCCGCCTCCAGACGGATAAACTCCTTTTTTTGACAAAATATCGCCATCACAGATGGTCCACCATGTTCGGTCATCCGTCGGATGACTTCCCTAGATGTTCCTTCCTTCATACCTACCCTCCTTCACACTCTTTTCCGCACCCTTTTATCGTGCATCTGGCCCCCTCATACCTATGATCCTTTCCAGCCCGCCGACCGTAAGAATGGGATTCCTCAAACCCATTTGTCGGCCCCAAACGAGCAGAATACATTCGTCCACGAGTCGAAGTGACAAACTCACCCCATCCGACGAGCTACGCACGTGCTTTTATGCTAGCTGCTCCGTCACTTCAAATAGCCGCTCGTGGGACTTATGTCGTCCAATGACGACATAGTCAACGAAACATAGGAAAGTTATCCTTCATTTTGACGAAGAAATGACGATTTCTTCCGACAGATGGAGGATGACTTTCCGTCCGCCAGGTTTGCGTCCAAATTAAAGACAAAAGGCCTAGTCTTTCGGACGTTCTGCGGACATATTCGTTACAAATATGGCGCCCAACGTTTGCATAAGTTCTGATTGTTAGAAAGAATTTTAGCAAGACGGCATTCCAATACGGACTTCACGCCGGCCAAAACTTATTGCAGGCTACCTTATGCGTTCGTCACATCAGTCTGATGCGACCGCAATTATTCTAAGTGTTTTTATACACAAAAATATAAATTTTTACAAGTCCTCACATTTTTTTTTTGTCCTATTTTCGCCTGTACGGCAATGAGGCAAAATATTTCAATTTTTTAAAGTATTTAAACATTAAACAAATCCCTCCCGAACATCTGGGACGAAATGTTTTGAGAGTTCGACTCCTTGAGTTAGAGCCTCAAGATGTGGAGTAGATGAGGCAATGTCCTGGTCTCCTGACACGCCTGTTCTGGGCCTAGTCAGCAGAAAGGGATAAGTGGGTGGGTGGTTAAATGCTCCTCAGTAGACCTTGCACTCCCTTAGGCGGGGACGATTGTCGGCGAAGCTGAGGAGGCCACCACAAAATTACAGGGAAAGACATTGTCCTGAATGAGTGTTGGAACAGACTAACCAGCACTCGTTCCCTCTACTCCACCATCCTACGGAGCTTCTCTGCTTCGGGGAGATGTCCTTTTTGGTCAGAGAGGAATTTTCATCATCTTTTGTGGAAGGTGTGGAATTTCGGTGGTCGGTCTTAGGCGGACCATAGCTGCTGTTGTTCGGCCCTCTCACAGGAGATGTCATCCTCTGCATAAAGGAACATTCCCCCGAGGCCGACAAGTTAAAACCGACATGTTGGCCTCATGTGTTAGGCGATATTGATAAATTTCCCAATTTTTACCTTTCCCAAAGTTAGAATTAAGACTCAGCTTAAGACTTGAAACCTTAGTCCTAAGACTTAGCGTAAGCATATCAACTACCTTTGAATTATTAGGATTAAGTAAATCCCAATAAATTTTGAGTAAATCAATCATCCCTATTTAGTTAAGGTCTTGCCTATATAGGTAAATTTTATTCACAAACTCTCTATTTTGAGAAAACAAATTTTCTCTGAAGGTGTACAACCTGAATTTCTTTTTTTGTTCGTCGCGAAAACTTCGAATCCAATAACCTCCCAATTTTCACCCTCCCCAACATTATCTTAAGACTTAACTTCTAATTCAAGACATAGCTTAAGAAACCTTAATACCTTAAGACTTAGCTTCTAATTCAAGACTTAGCTTAAGAAACTTTAGCACCACAAGACTTAACTTCTAATTCAAGATTTAGCTTAAGAAACATAAATAAATTTTTTTTTTAAGCTTCGCTTTTGCCGAACTTTTCTCAAAGTTTCGGCAAACATTTTTATCCCCTTTCTTATAAATCATTCATTTAATCTCCGTACTAGTTATCACTTTCTTAATTAATATAGAGAGTACTTCTGTATGAGCAACACAGCATGAACCAACTTTTTGTTTTAACCAGTAATGTTAGTTGCTGTAATGTTACTCCGACACTGCGAGTTCGTTCCAATTTTCTGGCATATTATAAATATAACACATCGTACTTGTGCATTATTACAAGGAAGAAAAGGAGGAAAATCTAGTAACACTTGGTTATCAAGATCTTACCCCGATGTGCCTTATTGAGATATTGAAGATAATGGTATAAATAGAGATGGAGAGTTGTGGAGTGACGAACATATGACTAATAATTGCCCCCTTTTCTTGTTCCCGCTCCGTTAATTTTCCTTACAGCCCAACAATGGACCTGGCTAAATGGAGACGGCTGCGACTACACCGACGTACTGAGCGCCGAGGACGAAGCCCAATTGAATTCACTGCCGTGGTATCCCCCACAGTCAATACGGCGAGAACCGCTGTGCGAAAGGTGACAACGCCGGCTCCACTTAAAGAAAAATTCAACAAGGAACATCTCAACCAGCTCGCCGGTCGGGTAATAAACGCTGCCAGTGACAGCCTATCAACAAGAAAGACTCAATCAATCCCCACAGTCAGTATAGCGAGACCAGCCGAACGAATGGTGGCAACGTCGGCTCCACTTAAAGAAAAAGCAGCTTGCCAATTCAACAAGGAACAGCCCAACCAGCTTGCCGGTCGGGTAACAGTAGCGCAAACTGACGGCGCACCAACGAGGAAAGACCGATCAGTTCCCAATAAGTTATCCATAAAACGCACTGATATGGCTACGCACCGTCATCTGCCAAGCTCATCTACGAAGCCGGAGCAAATGAAGCACCCAGCTAGGCCTGAACTTCCAGCTTTAATACCCGCACGTTATCGCGTGCTTGTCGTGCAGTCAAGAAGTGACTGTCGTGCGGCAATAGAGCAACTGTCCAATTGGACAGAAACCTACACTGGGGTTAGACGGCCAGGCAATCCGACAAGACAATGCCAAAATTTTGGTTTCATTTACGTTGGCCGTCACCGACGGCCCTGTATATGTCTTCGACTTGCTACGCCACCCCGAACTAATGAAGGACAAAGAATTGCGTGGGATAATCGAATCTAATGAACTATTAAAGCTGGTGGTCGACGTGCGCAACGCACCGGCATTGTTAGCCAAGCAATACGGATTGCGGCCCCAACTGTGCTGCGAAGCGCAGTTGGCGCACGCGACCTTTTTGCGGCAACAAACCGGTGTCGAAATATCACAAGTTGGAAGACAATCGGTTAACACCCTCTGCCGGTTGTATCACGCTCCCACCAATTTGGTCAAGGAGGACGTGAGACATCGGTGCAGGCGTAAGCCACAATTTTGGTCGACGCGGCCCATGACGGATGCCATGCACGAATACGCAGGTGGTGACGCCATTGCCCTAATGTCAAACCAACTTCAGGCTAACCTGCTCCAGAAACTGGACGCCTCTAGTTGGGCGTTGATGTTAGAAATCGTCCGAGAGCAGGTGAGTGGCTTAAGAAGAACCGTGAATCGAGCATGGAACACCGACGACCCTCAACCGGCACCAGCGGAAGAAGCAACTCTTAAACCTTCGAAGCGCGATCAAACTGTGCCGCTAGTCACCGCTGACGACGCACTAAGAGTCGGTCCGAAACGTTCATTCGCCCAACATTCAGACGCCAGTACGCAGACCCTAATGAGCTGGATGACGCCGCGGAAGTCTGGTCGGACCGAGGCTAAAAGGAGCCGGTCTAATTAAAGACCAAATCCACCACCTCGGATCACAAGTACGAATTGATAAAAGCACTCATGAAATAGACTACAGGCAAGTCATAATAACTAACATCCGTAATTTCTATTCTAACCTGTAGCACCTTTTCTACTCCTGTTTCACAGATTACCAACTCATGGCCGATAGGAAACGCCTGCAACAACAGAGAGTTCCCATCGTGCCGGACGAATAATCGTATAAATTCAAACCACACATAAATTATTGATTATCAAAATGATATCATTCCGTCACAAGAAGCGCATTTAATTACATTTACTTAGGCATATATTCATTTATACAATTACATTCATATATTTATATATATATACATTCATATATATGCATTCATATATATATATATACATTCATATATATAATTACATTCATATATGTATATACATTCATATATATACACATACATTCATATATACAATTACATTTATATATATTTACACATTACATTCATATATATAATTACATTCATATATATACAGGGTGTTTGGTACTCCGTGCACGACCTTGTAAGGGGTTATTCCTTGATATATTTGGAGAAAAAAATTGTTCTACAGGGTGGGTCAATTTTCAATATTAGTGGAGATACAGGGTGGTTAAGAAAAGTGTTTTTGACCGGTACCCTCACTCACTTAAAACGTTATATCTTGAAAATGAATAATCACAAGGCAAAGTGTTATAACTCGTTTTTTAGGCAATCGAATTACCTTTCATTTGATGTAACAGTCTAAATTGTAACTGCACCCAATCTTGAGATATTTACTCAAAAACACCAATTTTTGCTACTTGAACCCTTAAAATTCAGTGATCAATGTAGTTTTTCTCAGAAAACCCCATTATAAACATGTCATTTTAATTTTATTTTTTTATGTGCCGTATTATTACCTACAAAAGCTGCATACATATGTATGAGTTACGATTAACATTTTGGAAGTAATAGGTAAAAATACATATCGCATAAAAATTAAATATTCCAAAAGGCAGTGCATGTGCATGTTGATCTACACTACTTGTTTGAACTAAAAGAATTTAATAATGGTTTTTATGTTTTATTTAAAAAAATTTTGTTATAATAAATGTTCAAAATGGCCACCTTCATTTTGAATGCACGCTAAAGCTCGTTTGGCGAGTGTTCTCTTGGTATTCATATTCCTCAACTGCTGCCTTACTTCTATTGCTGCCGCATCGATCCTGATATTTAGATCTTCCAATGTTTCTACTGGCGTTGCGTAGACTAGGTCCTTCATCCGTCCCCATACAAAGAAATCCATAATAGTAAGATCAGGAGATCTTGCAGGCCAGTGTATCGGTCCATTTCTACCGATCCAGCGATTGCTATAATTGGAATTTAACCAATCTGTGATCTGTCGGCCGTAATGAGCTGGAGCACCATCGTGTTGGTAAAACATGGAAGCCAATCGAACCAGTGGAATATCATCCAACAAGTCCTGTAGATCATTTGATAAAAACTGTAAGTAATTGGAGCTATTTAGAGTACGCGGAAGCCTAATAGGTCCAAGTAAATCGTCACCAATCACGCCTGCCCATAAATTGACGCTGAATCTGTGCTGAAATGATGCCGCTCTTCTTGTGTGTGGATTGCTCTCAGCCCACGTATGTAGGTTGTGGAAGTTTGTGATACCGTCTCTGGTAAATTGCGACTCATCCGTCCACAGAATATTGTTGAAAAAATTGTCGTCATCTATTTGTCGTTCAAGGAGCCAATTGCAAAACTCCATCCGTTTGCGGAAATCAATGGGTAGCAGCTCCTGTACTGGTGTGTGATGGTAGGCATGGAAGCGTTCTACTTTTAAAATACTCCAAACCTTCCAAGTAGATATGTTAAACTGCAATGCCAAGCGTCGGATACTGATCGATGGATCATTTTGCACTGCTTGCAGTATTCTTTCATCAATCTGAACAGCGATTATAGGCGCAGGATTTGCATTTACTCTCCTTGTTCTAACGCTGCCAGTTTCCCTAATTCTCCTGTAAACGTCCTGAAATACTCTCCTGTCAGGTGTCCGTCGATGGGGATGTCTCTGATGGTAAAGCCTTCGCGCGGCTTGTCCATTTTCGCGACACTCTCCATAAATTAACACAATGTCAGCATATTCTTCATTGGAGTACTCAGACATTTCGAAATTATTTTTTTTATTCTACTGACACCTTCTTCTTTTAGTAACGTAACTAAAACTGATAAAAATATGAAGGTAGTTTTGCTTTTATAGGCTTTTTATTTTGTAAGGCACCCTATTAAAAAAGGCATAGTACCGCACCCAGTATTACCTACCACATCCAGGTAAAAGCATCAATTATGTTGAAACTCAGTTACATTTCATTGTTTTCCTACATACTTTAAATAGTAATAAATGGGCAATAAAAATACTTCAGTACTACCGACAAATTAAACGAGGTCCACTTTATGGCACTGACTTTTGAAATATTTAATTTTTATGCGATATGTATTTTTACCTATTACTTCCAAAATGTTAATCGTAACTCATACATATGTATGCAGCTTTTGTAGGTAATAATACGGCTCATAAAAAAATAAAATTAAAATGACATGTTTATAATGGGGTTTTCTGAGAAAAACTACATTGATCACTGAATTTTAAGGGTTCAAGTAGCAAAAATTGGTGTTTTCGAGTAAATATCTCAAGATTGGGTGCAGTTACAATTTAGACTGTTACATCAAATGAAAGGTAATTTGATTGCCTAAAAAACGAGTTATAACACTTTGCCTTGTGATTATTCATTTTCAAGATATAACGTTTTAAGTGAGTGAGGGTACCGGTCAAAAACACTTTTCTTAACCACCCTGTATCTCTACTAATATTGAAAATTGACCCACCCTGTAGAACAATTTTTTTCTCCAAATATATCAAAGAATAACCCCTTACAAGGTCGTGCACGGAGTACCAAACACCCTATATACATTCCTATATAGACATACATTCATACATATAATTACATTCATATATATGTATACATTTATATATACAATTACATTCATATATATTTACACATAACATTCATATATATATATATACATATACATTCGTTTATATACAATTACATTCATATATATATATATATATACATTCATATATACAAGTACATTTATATACATATACACATTCATATATACAATTACATTCATATATATATACATATACATCCATATATACCTTTACATCCAGATATATATACATACATTCATATATACAAATACACTCTAGACAATTTATCATCACATGTACATACTATGACTGAATTTTGGTCTTGATTCTCTATGGGCTATTCATAGGTTCCGTGTACCATATTTTTGCACACGTCAATTTGAAATTATCGATGAAAAAAAAAAAAACTTATTAAATTAGATTTAACAAGACACAATGTGATGTTACACTTACCTCTATTTAATAGAACAAAAATGTATCACTGAATTAAAAATTAGGGTGAAGGGCCCAGATGAATTAAACCCATCATTTTTATTAAAGCATACTAATTGGTTTTCCAGTTTATGTTATCTCTAAGTGTGACAAAATCTTATGGAAATTCGAACATTATATATTTTTATTAATTATCTCTTCATAATTATAATATAAATAGGATTAACGAATTCCTAATATTAATTTTTGCATATGGGGTTGATGAACCTCTTTTCAGTATGATTGAAACACTAATCTCCATAATATTGTACCTTCTTTGAATTTATTAGTACAATTGTAAACCAAACGAAATACCTGGTTTAAATACTATACAAGTTTAATCATTAATAAGTTAGGATAATTGCTATTGGGAAAATTTTTTTTTTAACAAATAGTAATAAAATATTACAATAAACACAAGTATTTGAAAACTACGGCAATAGGTAGTTACCTTAATTAATAGGTTCATTAAAACTAATTCAATAAATAAAATAGGAACTTCTGATATGTAACGATCCGATCGATCTTCGAGCCTAGAAGGTTTCATGTATAAATAAATTACTATAAATTATTAAGTATAAATTTGAAATTGCAACAACTGAAGTGAGTTATACCCATACAAATATTTTACATCCAAGAGAGAAGAGACTTGGTTTTTAAATGCAGAAATTAAAAGAAGGAAAGATATTTCAATTCGATTAAGCAATCATTTATAAACGGAGGAACGAACTAAACCAGGAAACATGTTAAAAGTATTTTAATGAATTTAATTATAAAAATGGTAGATTTCTGTAGCTACCGTTCTTTTGTTATATTGTACTCCTGTGTTTTCCTCGATTATATTCATATGAATTTCTGAAATTTGTTTTTTTGGGTCATTGTTATTTAAATTAAGTTTCATCTGCAATAGGATGTGCGTATAAGTACTCATCGCGTACTCTCGCTCTTTAACAACCTACAAAACTTGGTTTAAACAGTATTATAAAATGATTGGTACATTCATATCAATTGTTTAAGGAAGTATAAAGAAATCGAAACATATGAAAACGTATGGTATAAATAACTAATTCACTAGCTATAAAAATTTTTTTTTGTTTTGGCAATATATGTATAGAATAAAGTCGCAAAGTTTATAGTCATTAATTAAAGTAGTGCGTTTTGGCTACGTACCATTAACAATACTGAAGTAATAATGTGATTGCTAGTAAACATAGCAGGTTTATATTAAACTATAGTTAACAGTAACAGCAACGTCCCGAATTTTATTAAGGGTTGAAATTACTTATGTATCCAGCTAAGCTGATTTTATAATTCGATATTCTAAAACATAAATTGTAATGAATTCAAAATGAAAAACCAAATATTTTCTTGAATAAATTAATTATACGATTACTCCACCTCGTGTGATCTTGTTACTGTCGTTTAACTAGCCTGGTTGCTGAATTCTCTCACATTCGTTGCCATTAACTCCTTGATCATCTGATTAAGCCTGATGCCTGGTTCTGGTGCTGGTCACATTTATTAAATTGTTTTGTTATTATTGGGTGACGGTGATCCGAAATTGAAGTAACCTTATTAATATGTGACTACTAAGTCACCGATTCGTTGTAGATTTTCAGATTATCCACGAGCTAGTAATCAAGGAGACTAGGGTTGCATCACCGGAGAGGATAAGCCAAATAAAAACTTATTTTCAGACGCCATTTCGATAATTTTTTTACGTCATCAATATCAAGGAGAATACACGGAAGGATGGAGAGAACACCACCAGGAACAGGAGCAATACCAAAAACAGGACCCAACACCAGGTCAAAAGCCAGAGGCGAAAAACAGGACCCCAAAATAACAACAGTCCCATCAGGTAACTCGGCAGTAGATGACATGTTTGGTATAATACCCGCAGGTAAACCTCCTTTAAGGAGTCTATCGTTTTCTAATAACGTCTCACGAACCAATACTCCGTTAAATTCGCCGAGAGGGCCCGTACATTCTGTGGGGGACCTCTCCCAATGGAAGTTGGACACCTCCAGGCCCCCTCCAGACCTCAATCGCTCCAATGGGGCCAACAACCAAGAGCGTAGATTCAGACCGTCGACAATACCAATTGCTGACACTCCGTTGTCAGATATGCACTGGGATCACGGAGCTGAAGAAGCCCAAGCCCTCGTTTATGCGAGCGGACCGGAACCTACCGCTCACGCTGCGCAAACAGGAGGTTGGAATTCGAGGCGCGCTCCAGCGAACAAGTACGAACGGGAGATGCAGCTAATGCGTGATGCACTTAGTCGGATGCAAATACATCTTCAGCAGGCAAAGGCTAACGCTCGACCAATTGAATCTCAGCCGCCCGAGCCTTTTCCCGAAACGTACTAACACTTGAACCCGGAGCCCAGGGAGCGCCCTGTCTGCCAACAAGTTACATATTCGAGTTTTCCGTCAACTCGTTCGAACAGTCCACTGAACAAATGGCACTTAAAGTTCGATGGTACTTCTAGAAGCATGGCAGTGGATGAATTCTTGTTCAGAATAGACCAAATTAAAAGGCTCAGTGCAGTAAACGAGTCATATTGGGTAGATCAGTTCCATCGTTGCGTTACAGGACCAGCCGATGCTTGGTACTGGCAGTATTTGCGAACGAATACCAACCCCACTTGGGCAGAACTCAAAGGAGCTCTCACCAAACGGTTTAAAGTGTGGAGTTCAGACGCCGAGATCACGCATGCGATGGAAAGGCGTAAACAATTTGTACGTGAAACAGTGGAGGATTACGTAACCGCCATTGTATCACTCAATACCCAGCGAGCTCAGCCAATGAGAGATGAAGAGTTGGTCGGTATGATGCTGCCTAACATCAACCCGAAAGTGGCTCAGCTCGTCTATGCCATGAATTTGAGATCGGTTGATCGATTTAGAGAAGAATGTCGGAGAGCGGAAGTGTATTTGCGTTCAACATCCGAAACCGATAAAAGGGGTCATGTGAGCGGATATCCTAGACCGTATCTAATGGCGGAAATCGAAGATTCCAAGTTGGAACCCATGGTAGCTTGTGACCAACCGGATCCCGAAATAGAAGCAATAGACATGTCCAATTGGGTCTGTTGGAATTGTGACCAAAAGGGACACGGATTTAGAGAATGCGACGCATTAACAAGACGATTGTTTTGCTATTATTGCGGAGAAAAGAGTAAGACGTGCAGAGATTGCCCCAATTGCAAGTCAAAAAACTGGAAAGGAGGCCGGTCAAAACTCAATCGATCCGGCCAGAATTTAAGAATACAAGAGTGGAAGCAGAAGCCTCTGGAACCGACTCCCGTTGTCCCGTTGTGGTGCCGCGAGCACCAGCACCCCTCCAATAATTTTGTCCACGGTGAAACGGTCCAGACGCGCTATGCATTCCCCACGTGACTGGACCTTAAACCCTTCTGTTCCTCTTTTCAACACAACAGTAAACACACCCCATTCTATCAAATACGAACCTGTCGTAGAAAATATCCCCCTTTATCGGCAAAGTTTCGAGGAACGTGCAGCCAATTACGAATCCGTGCGAAATCGCATCTTCGATTCGACATCACCCTCAATGGAAGGAGTGCAGTCTGAATCAGAGTAGCTTGTTTCGTCGAAGCGTTAAGCATTCCTCAATCAAATAATCATCCCACCAGACTTACAGTAATTCAGTACAAAACAGGAGACCCCAGGCCATACGCATACGTCGTTGTAGGTGGCATTCCGTTAGTAGGCTTATTAGACAGTGGCGTCAGCGTTAGTTGTTTGGGAAAAAACGCCTTAGAACATCTTGTACAAATGGGTCAGTCACCAGTACTCTCGTCCAAAACTCTAAATACGGCGGGAGGGTCAGCTCACACCATACTCGGTCATATTAACGCATTAGTAGAATTTCGCCATGAAACCGAAAGCCTTAAGTTACATATCGTACCTGATCTACAGCAGGAACTTTATTTAGGAATGGACTTCTGGCTAGCATTTGGGTTGGTTTCAGCATTAATCGAATCTCTGGAGTTGGATGGTGAAGCTGCCGTACTAAAACCTAAACCTAAACAACATATTCTATCTGCAGATGAACAAACTGCGTTAAATAAAGTAATCGAGCAATTTCCATCATGCGCAACATTGGGCTTAGGTAAAACAAACGTGGAAACTCACGTGATTGACGTGTGCAATGCCGAACCAATCAAACAAAGGCACTATTCCGTCTCCCCAGCAGTGCAAAAATTGGTATACGACGAGCTTGATCGCATGTTAGGTCTAGGAGTTATTGAAGAAAGCATGAGTGCTTGGAACTCGCCAGTTGTGTTAGTCAAAAAACCTGGTAAAGTCCGCCTCTGCTTAGACTCACGTAAGCTAAATTCAGTAACAATCAAAGACGCCTATCCTCTACCACGCATCGATGGACTCCTGAGTCGACTGCAAGACACGCGCTACATTTCTTCTATAGATCTGAAAGACGCGTTCTGGCAGATCCCCTTGGAGCCCACGGCGAGAGAGAAAACAGCTTTTACCGTGCCTGGCAGGCCATTGTACCACTTTACAGTCATGCCTTTTGGTCTCTGCAATGCCCCACAAAGAATGTGCCGGCTAATGGACAAGGTGATGAAACCTCTATCAGTCGATTCAAGAGAGCGAGTGTTCGTTTATTTAGACGATCTCCTTGTCATTTCTCCCACATTCTCAACTCACCTAGAATTGTTGCTCGAAATTGCCGAAAGATTGAAAGCAGCCGGCCTCACAATAAATACAGCCAAGAGCCATTTTTGCATGACTGAGGTCAAATATCTAGGCTATATTGTAGGAGACGGCGTGCTAAAGACCGATAATGACAAAGTAGCCGCTATAGCAGACTTTCCAGTACCTACCACCCTGAAGCAAGTCAGGAGATTTTTAGGGATGACAGGATGGTACCGGAGATTTATTCAAAATTTCTCAGCATTAGCTGCACCCATTACCAATTGCCTTAAGAAATGGACAGCAGGGCTGAAATGGACTGACGAAGCACAAGTCGCTTTTGAGGCATTAAAAACTGCACTGACTACCGCCTCTGTTTTGCATAATCCCGACTTCTCAAAACCCTTCCTTATACAATGCGACGCTAGCATCACTGGAGTAGGTGGAGTGCTATGTCAGGTCGGTAGTGAAGGAGAGGAACAACCAATAGCATACGTGTCACAGAAATTGAATGACGCTCAACGCAATTATAGCATAACCGAATTAGAATGTTTGGCAGCGATAATATGCGTGAAGAAATTCCGCGCGTATGTTGAAGGATTGCCGTTCACAATAATTACCGACCATGCCAGCCTCAAGTGGCTTATGAGCCAGAAAGATTTGAGTGGAAGGCTCGCTAGATGGTCACTGAAATTGCAAGCTTTTGATTTCAAAATCGAACACCGGAAAGGTAGCCAAAACGTAGTACCTGACGCTCTGTCAAGAGTATTCGTCGATGAGCTGTCGGTCGGACCCTCTAATGTGGATTTGGAATCGCCATTATTCAATTCAGCGGAATACCAAACGCTTGTAAAATCTATATCTGACAATCCCTCCCAATTCACCAACGTTAGAGTAGCGGGTGAATTGGTTTATAAATTCCAACCAATAGACAAGGATAGCGACTTGATAGGCGGCACGCCATGGAAATTATGGGTCCCTTATGAAATGACTTTAAATTTGATCAAAGATGCTCATGACCCTCCCATGGCTGCGCATGGGGGCGTAAATAAGACACTCGAGCGTTTGCGTGAACGGTATTATTGGCCATTAATGGCCCAACAAGTTAAGCTATACATACAAAAGTGCGATACGTGCAAGGAGACGAAAGCACCAAATATAGCTTTGAGGCCACTCATGAAAGCTCAAATAACGCCCGAACGAGCCTGGCAGCGTATATACATTGATCTGATGGGTCCTTACCCACGTTCAAAAAAAGGAAACACAGTCATTCTCATAATTCTGGATCAGTTTTCCAAGTATGTACTCCTGAAACCGCTACGCAGCGCCACTACCTCAGCTATCACCTCGTACGTCGAATCAGAATTATTTCATGTATATGGAGTACCAGAATATATAGTATCTGATAATGGCGTACAGTTCACTTCTAAAGAGTTCGCAGCCTTGCTAAAAAAATACCAGGTGACACACACTCGCACGGCTATCTATTCGCCACAAGCAAATGCGTCAGAGAGAGTTAACCGATCCGTTCTATCTGCAATCAGGTCATATTTAGGAGAAAGCCACAAGGAATGGGACGTACACCTAAGTGAAATCGCGTGTGCCTTGCGTACAGCCGTCCACAGTGCCACTGGTTATTCACCATACTATTTGAATTTTGGCGAAAACATGATTTGCCATGGATCCGCGTACCCATTATTAAGAAACCTTCAAAACTTACTAGCAGGCGACATAGAATGTGTGGCCAGAACAGACCATATGCAGGCAATTCGCGCTGTGGTGAAAACCAAACTGGAAGTCACTCACCGCAAATACGCCTCGAAATACAACCTAAAGGCTCGCGATGTCAAATTCTTACCTGGTCAAGAAGTTTACCGAAGGAACTTCGTATTAAGCGATGCTGCTAAAGGCTTTAATGCGAAATTGGCACGGAAATTTATTAAATGCCGCATTATACGAAAAATTGGGAATTCTTTGTACGAAGTCGAGAATTTGCAAGGAAAATCGGTAGGGACCTATCACGCCAAGGATCTAAGGCAGGGAGCTCCCTAACGGATAGCCTAGACAAGTCAGACTAGTACAAATATTATAAAGATAAGGGATTGTCCTATGCCTCCTTTGAAGAGAGCAAATTCAATCACCTTACTGCACTTAATCAGTTCAACCTAAAGATTTTGAAACTCATCCTGGAGCATATTAATTAAGCACATTGACTCGGAGTACGTTTGTCATTTACAGAGCCATTAGATTGTAATTGGTTTTGCACATGCTTTCCGTTGTAATGTAAACTCGCGCAGAGAGAAAGAGGATGCCCCATATTTCCTGTAAACATTAACTATCCGGACAATATTGAGCACTTTCCTTCGGCAGTCAAACGTAGCTTACTTTTAAATAAGACTAATTTTTCTTTGTATACCTTTTTTTTTACTCTTTTCACTACTAAAACACAACACGTTGAATTATTTTATGAATTTGTTTAATAATAACGATCATTTAATACAGTAATATGTTTAGCTTTGATGAACCCCTACGTGAAAGCCTGCAAGAAGAGAAGAAAGACTGATTGAATTAATGTACTAAAACTGCAGATTAACGCCTCTTCTTCCAGTCTATCAGTAAGGTTACTTAAACTGTTTTGCTTTCTTTCTTTTCCGCTCTGATTGTTGTTGAATTATGTACTTATGGTTGAAAAGATGGTAGACAAAATCACACAAAAAAAAAAAAATTTATTTTTATCCGGCTCGACGGATCAAAAAAAAAATAATTTTTGTCGGAAAAGACCCATTGAAGAGGGTAGTCCAATAAAACCCCAATAAAAAAAAAAAAAAAAATAATCCGGATCGACGGACCAAAAAATTTTTTTTTTGTTGACTGCTGCGAGGGAGCCACATCGTGACTGCAGCGAGGGATCTACGTGGGATCACCATTATTATACGGACGCCTCTGTTTTTCTGTCTCCTGCGCGTCGAGCAGGTCTAGCGCAGGATTCGGCCTGTGTGACGAGCCGTCTTGGCATCACCGCTGCAACCGATCATGCAGTGCAAAGGCCGATAATATCGACGCAACTCTAGCGCCAGAATGGACTACGGCGGTGAAATAGCTAATCTCGAAAGACGAAGACGAGTACTCAGCCTCTTTAGCAATCGAGAAGCCGACAACAGCGGACGTTTTGTTTTTAACTTCGACCACAGTGCTGACCAAAAGTAAAAATAAATTATAGAAGTCATACTTTCAAGTGCGCGTTCAGTACGGGTGATAGTAAAATAAAAAGAAATTGAAGGCGTTGTTCGTAGTGGCGGTACGAAGTTAGCAAATAGTGGCGGCGGAATCACTGCATCGCCTGAGCAAACAATAAAAGGTTGGTGTAAGCATGTAATTTATCTACCTGAGTTTAATATGCGGCCACGCGGTAAGGTAACCGCAACGAAAGGACGTGAGTTCGCATCCCGTTTTTGTTCGTAATTTACGTAAACGGTAATTTACGTAGGCTGTCCGTGGAGATTGTCCACGATTTGAAAAAAAATCCTAATCGCAAAATTCTGTGCTTTTTTCGTTGTTCCGTTTACGTGTTTACGGTTGCCATGCAATTTTCACATTTCAAAAGAAAAGGGGGATGGTACGAGAACTTTAACGGATCCGTCACGAATATTCTTTGAGCGATTTTTTTTTCCAATTGTGATTGATATGTTAAATAAAAAGGAGACATAAAAAAAAAGGAAAACATAAAAAACGATTCCAATCGGATTCAACGTGTGTGTTGTTGAGTACGACAAATCATCGAACAAGTTCTAAGACCAAGAAGCGGCTTTTCGAGCAATGTTTTAGTATCACATAAATCTTCGACTCCCAAACCAAGGCAAACTCATATGGATGCGAATAATTTCGGCAGTACTCAGATCTCATCGGAAATAGTCTAACGCATGTTCCAAATGACAAATCGTCGTCGCTACTACTAAGCCCCACAAATGCATCCGCGAGTCGCACATAATTTTACGTTCTTTAGTTCGTGCGTTAAGTACTTGACATTTATTTTGAATTTCGTCTTTTGGCTGTTCGGCGGCCTCCTGATCGGAATCGGATTGTACGCGTTCGGCGACAAATGGCAGGCGGCCGGATGGGTTCGGGTCGAAACGTTCTACGATGTGGTTCTTAATATTTCGCTAGTGGTGGCAATATCGGGAGCGATGGTGCTTATTGTTGGTTTCACGGGATGTTTGGGAGCGCTTCGCGAAAATACGTGTCTTCCGAAATCATACCCGGTGCGGTGGCGGCGGTCATGTCGGCTCGAGAGGGCCTCTGTCTCCATGTGGTTCGTGTTCCCGCACAACGTGAACCTAATTCTGGAGGAATCGCGCCCGGAAAAGACCATGCCCACTCATCGAGGCGGAGTCGATCGGCGGCACATCATCGATTTTGTCCAGCCGGAGTGCAAATACGGTGGGCTGAGTGACGCAGGCTATCCCATTCCGAGAACTCACGACGTGCGCCAAGTGATCCTTCCGAGTGTTTTTGCAGGGCGCGTAATCTGCAGGGAGATCGTCGGGAACCTAATAAACGGTCGAAAGCCAGCACGGAACCAAATGTCAGTGAATAATCGCCGCCGCCTTCGGTTGTGTCAGCAAATGTACGGTCCCTTTTATCCTGAACTCAACTACAAACGCGGCGACAAACAGCTCACCAACCAACTGTGATGCAACAGCGGGCGACAGGAATGGGCCAGTCCAGTGATCACCGTGTACGGTGATTCGTCAGGAGACTGCGGCAACGTCGGATCAGAACTTATGCAGTTTATATTATGTATAAGAAGCAGGAAAGAATAATCAATCCCGCTACTCTATCCCAATTAATTATACAATCATTTCGATCTTTGTAAATGTAATAAAATTTTGCATTTATATTTATTTATTGTGAATCCGGTAAAATTTTTTTTTGTGTTCCTAAATAAGGCGCTCTTTACTTCTCTTGCGAAAATTTGATCTATCACGTAGATTGGAAAGTGCACACATTCACACCGACATTAACAGAAATAAGAATTAGTTAGTCAACGTCATATCAAAGCATTTCGAGCGAGAGATTGTCCTCTTAAACGGTTCTTGGCTCAAATTGAATAAAACTTTTGCCTAGACTTATTAACAGTATAATTCAATAATTGCTACGAGCCAATAGTTTTTAAAATGAGACGAAATTGAATATAGCAAAAAGCACATGTTGCGGGGGTTAAGTTTAATTTAAATAGTGTTTTCTTTGTTTATATATATATTCAGAGAAATATAATATGAAATACACTTTTAAATTTTGTTGGGTTTCCTAAGTGGAAATTACAAATTAATTCCTTTGTTTTATTAAAAAGTTCAATCTTACCCTTAGTCGAATTCAGCTTCAAATCGTTCCACGAGGTCTTCTTTTTTTTTTACTTGCAATTATATTCTTCTTCTTTATTCTTAATTCATTCTAATTCATGGTTACCAACTTGTTGACCCTTTTTGGAAAGCTTGGAACGATTTGAAGCTGAATTCTACTTCACATGGTTTCTACTGCAAAGTATTTTCAACACTCCCTCCCGGTATGTCGATCAAGCCATCTGGTCGGCCTACCTGGTTCTCTTCCATTCTGACATCAAGTACGGCCAATTTAGTTGCCGGCCTGGCAAGAATACCGCTTGCTGTCTGCACTACGGCCTTACGTACTTGTCCGGATCTTCCAGGCGTTGTTTCAAGTACTATGGCCTTTTTCCAATTGTTTCTGGGAAGGTTTTCATCGATTACTATGACTACGTCGCCAACCTTAATGGGTTCTACTCGTTGAAACCATTTTGTTCGTCTTGTTAAATCAGGTAGGTATTACCGTACCCACCGTCTCCAAAAGTTGTTCGCTAAATTCTGTGCGATCTTCCAATTCTTTCGCAGTATGATTGGATCGTCGCTAAATATTCCGGGTGGCTTTTGACCACTGGAGCAGCCGATCAAGAAATGGTTCGGCGTCAGGGCTTCTTCGTTAGGATCTTCAATAGGTATATACGTCAGTGGTCTTGAGTTTACGATGTTTTCGATTTCCAACAATAGGGTCCTTAAAAGCTCATCTGTAGGATTACGCGATGGCATTACGTATTTTAGGGATTTTTTAACCGACCGAATGAGGCGCTCCCAACTCCCTCCCATGTGTGGCGCCGCGGGTGAATTAAAGTTCCACTTCAGTGTGGCACATGGAAATGTTCGTTCTTGGACTTGTGCCCCATCTATCTTTAAGATTTCCTTGCGTAGTTCATCATCAGCTCCGCGAAAATTGGTACCGTTATCGCTGTAAATTTCTTTGGGCATGCCTCTGCGTGATACGAAGTTCCTTAGAGCCATGATGCATGAATCAGTAGTTAAGGTATGAGCTATTTCGATATGGATGGCTCTGACCGTAAGGCACGTAAAAAGAACACCCCATCTTTTTTCTGTTCTTCTTCCCACAGTTACATACATTGGTCCAAAATAATCCACTCCGACAAAGGTGAACGCAGCGGTGAATGGAGTTAGACGCGCTCTCGGTAATTCACGGGTCTTGCGCGTTGATTTTTGCAGTACTGACAATCTCTAACGATCTTCCTTACAATTGCTCGTAAATGGGGAATGTCAAATTTCTGCCGAATTTCGTTCACGATTGTCTCATTATTCTGATGATGATATTTTTGGTGAAAGTAGTTAATTATTAAGGTGGTAATCCGATGTTCTTTGGGGAGTATGATGGGACGTTTAGTTTTATAAGTTGCTACAGCAGCGGCGTCTATACGGCCTCTTACTCGTAAAACATCGTTATCGTCAAGATAAGGTGAGCGATTATGTAATCTGCTATCTTTTGCTATTTGTTCCAGCTGGTTGGTCGGACGTTTCCGATTACTGTGTAGCGTACGTATTTCCTGCGAGTAGTAGTCAAGCTGGGCCTGGCAATAGAGTTTATTTTTTGCCACGCTAAGTTCTTCAGGTGTTATTGGGCCCAATACTGGACACGCGCCTCGAATTTTGGCCTTAAGGTTTCTTATAAAGCGGAGTACATATGCCATGGAACGGAGTAGACGGTTCCAGTTAGAAAAACGGTTAACA
Source organism: Beris morrisii (assembly GCA_951812415.1). Taxonomy (NCBI): domain Eukaryota; kingdom Metazoa; phylum Arthropoda; class Insecta; order Diptera; family Stratiomyidae; genus Beris; species Beris morrisii. The sequence continues at coordinate 88,574,008 of OX638310.1, read as the reverse complement.
TCGATCAGGGTTTGTTTCATCTCCGTCGCAAGGAAGTGATGTGGCCGAATCTCCTCCTCTACTTCAATCGGTGTGCTAAATGTATTGGTTGGCCATTGTCTCTCGTCAGCCAAAAGAAATTCGGGACCGTTGAACCAGCGACTTGACTCATGGAATTTAGGAATGCTAGACCACTTCCTAGCCTCGTCTGCCACATTCATTTTTGTAGGTATCCATCGCCATTCCCGCACGTCAGTTGAGTTTAATATCTCCGCTACTCGGAAGGCAACGTATTGGCGAAATCTTTTGGGGTCCGCTTTAAGCCAACAGAGAACAGTTTTGGAGTCTGACCAAAAGAAGTATTGGTCAATTTTTAGTGTTTGACCCTGACGTATAAATGCAGCAAGTCTGGTACCCAAAAGAGCAGCTTGTAGTTCAAGTCTTGGAATATATAGCGGCCGTTGTGGAGCAACCTTCGTCTTCGCTCCAACTAGGGTGCAATTAATTTGGTTACAGCTCTCTATTCTTATATAAGCGGCTGCTGCATAGGCATCTTCACTGGCGTCGACAAATACGTGAAGTTGAATGGACTTATGGCTTGCTGATGATGAAATTGAGTAACATCTCGGTATTTGAAGTTTTTCGATACGTGGTAGTATTCGAATCCACTTTAACCATTTGTCGTGAAGGACTTCGGTAAGCTCATCGTCCCAATCAAGAGTCGATCTCCAGATCTCCGGAAGCAGTACCTTTACGTACACTAGAAATGAAGCAAGCAGTCCCAGTGGGTCGAATATGGACATTAAGGTTCGCAGAACTTCACGCTTCGTAGGGCGACGTTTTCCTTGTAATATATCTTTACAATTGATATTGATGGTCAGTTTGTACGTGAATGTATCTGCAGATGCGTCCCACCACATGCCCAATATTTTCGTAGGTTTTGCTTCCGACTGCATTTCTAAATTTTTCGATCCTTTATTTACTAGTTTTTTGTCCATCGCCGAGAGGACCTCAGTTGAATTTGAAGCCCAATTTCTGATGTAAAATCCGGCCTCTTGGTGTATAAATTTCACTTCGCTGGCTAGCTTAATGGCCTCCTCTGGCGTGTCGACGCTGTCCAGCATGTCATCAACGTAGTGATTCTGTATTATTGATTGTACAGCTCTCGGATGTGATGTAGAGAATCGTTTCGCGTTCAGATTTTTAATATACTGTGCTAGGCTCGGTGAGCAGGTAGCACCAAAGGGCATGATCTGCATGACGTAAATGTCCGGCAACTCTTGATTAGGATCGTCGCGCCACAAAAATCGTTGGGCATGTTGGTCGGACCTTCGGATTAGGATTTGGTGGAACATCTCTTGGATGTCACCTGCTATGGCGATCTTCCGCTCTCGAAACTTATACAGTACGTGTGGGAGCGAGGTGAATTCATTTGGGCCTTTGAGAAGAGCCGAGTTCAGTGATACTGCGTTTATGGTAGCTGCTGCATCCCATACAATTCGGAGCTTACCTGGCTTATTAGGATTAGTCACGGCGAAAATCGGTAGATACCAGGTACGATCATGGGTCTCTTGTAGCTCATGTGCGGATAATTTTCGAGCGTATCCCTTGATTACGTGATCTCGTATTATTTGTCGAATGTTCCTATCGAAGTCTGGATCAGTTGCCATTCGTTTTTCAAGGCATAAAAGTCGTTTAAACGCCATGTTGAAGCTATCTGGCAAATATATATGTTCGGATTTCCACAGAAGACCAGTTTCAAATCGTTGATTTTTCTGAACTGTTGTATCGCGCATTATTCGCAGCGCGCGTTTGTCTTCCTCAGACTCAGGGTGCTCCAGAGGGACTTTAACTCCTAAGTTATCTGCGGAGAGAAATTCCTTTACGAGCTGGTGAAGGTCGTCGTCCGGTTTACAACCGCAATTGTGACGGCTTTGATGTTGATAGCAACCTGTCACGTTATCTCCATTTCCATCAGTCCCATGTATAGTCCAACCAAGTCGAGTTTTTGTAGCGACAGGCTGTTTACTTTGCCCTTCACGCACATCTAGTGGAATTGCTAGGGTCCAGTTGTCCATTCTGATAAGCAACGGTGGCTTGGCTTCGTTGTAGTATTCTATGGGTAGTCTCTTTAGGTGTGGGTATGTTTCACATAACCCGCTGGAAGATATAGACTGCGTAGGTAGGTTTAAACTTTTAACAGTTCGAACATTTGACATCTTATGGATAGAGGCGTTTTCATATGTACCGGCAATTTTTAGCGAAACCCTTCTGGAGTCCTTTTCTTCGCGTACTGTGTCAGCGGTCCATTTCAGGCACAGACTTTCCGCACTTCCACCCAAGTTTAACTTATTTGCCAGGTCCTCCTCGATAAGCGTAAGCGAAGAGCCCTTGTCTAGAAAGGCGTAAGTGTCGATGTAATTTTCATTCGCATACAATCGCACAGGCATTATGCGAAATAGTATACTGTGTTGGGAGTTTCGATGAGTGTTGCATGGTTTCTGGTCCGATATAACTGCCGAGGTTTTTTCGCTATTTCCGGTGATATTCGACGTTAGTTCGCTATGAAGTAGCGGGTGATGTTTGAACGTGCAACCACCTTTACCGCACAGCTTATTAGAAGCGCAACGGAATTGATTGTGTTGACCTAGACATTTGCGACACAATTTATTGTGCTTCACCGTAGACCATCTTTTAGGATTGTCAAGTTTCTTGAATTGCTCACAGTCGGCAATTTTGTGCGGTCCTTCTCCACATATAACACATTTCTTCACTGAATTGGAAGGAGATTGTTCATTGGTAGCTTGATGGTCTTTCTCAGTATGAGCATGTACATATCCCCGTGTCTTGTCGCAACGCTTTTCGGTTTTATGATCGCTATCTGCATCATAGGTCGGTAGCGTTACTTCACTTGCAGCCTTTGCCACGTGAAACAGCCAGTTGGAGAAATGAGTGATCGTAACTACCGGAATAGACGATTTATACATGGCCCAGTTTAGTTTAATATGAGTTGGTAGCTTGTCCACGAGCTCGTAAAGAAGAGAGGGGTTGCACATGTGCGCTGTCAATCCAGAAGCCTCTATTGTTGCACATAAATTTTGTATGGATAATGCGTATGAAATAGGCATGTCCAGTCTATCTGCTTTTGGTGGAGCTTGACGTCGTACAGCGCTTAACAGAGAGTTGATTATAATTTCAGGACGTCCATATAACATACGTAATGTATCAATAATATATGGCACTGACTGCGGCAGAAGAAGGCGGCTTCTGACAGCCTCAAGGGCGCTACCTTTTAAACACCTTTGTAGCCGGATCAAATTTTCTATGTCCGAGAATCCACAAACCCGTGTTGTCCCTTCATAGCTGCTGATAAACATTGGCCATTCTTCTGGCTTTCCGCTAAATATCGGCAATTCCTTGGGCATTGCGTTTCTGGCTGCTAATTGGCTAGCACTCGGAGTCATATTTTGGTTTAATTGAGTAGCGCAGTTGTAAGGATTAACGGAAGGCGCCAGGTTAACGGATGACGAGACTGACGGCAGATTCTCGTTAAAATTGTGTACCGATGGAAAATAAACGACCGATGGATGAGCGTTAATTCGTGGAGCTGTTTGTTGTTGACAGGATAACATTGGATCAGCTGAAGTAGTCGGATAACCTAGAGATGAGGTTACGTTTCTTTGAAATGAGCTTGGTGGCGCTGTGGTAATCGACGGAACCGATGAAACTGTTTGTTGGCGATCAGTTGATGAGGCGAACGTTGTAACAACTGGCAATTGGACTGTGCGGGTTACATTAGATGATGTATTCCCGAATGAAAGTGGATTAAATGCCGTTGATGGTTGTAATTGTCCGATGAATGATGACGCTGCTGTGGTTCTTGGATCGGTAAACGATGACACAGGCGGTAGAAGTGCGGTGACAGACGATGTATTGTATGCTCCTGAGCCCTTTGACGACGCGAGTAATGCAGCCGATGATGGATACAACACGGGAGTATCGTAACTAGCCGATGCGTTGTTATGCGCAGTAGTAATATGGGCGCGTGAGTTTGTGGTCGAAAAGGCATTAGTAGAAATGGATTGCAACTTACCCGGAAAATTTTGCACCGTCTCCATCGACTCAACCGAGGAGGTTATGGGTGCTTGTTGCGGGCTGTTGAGTTGCTGTACCCATTTGTTAGTTACTTCCGCTGAGACAACACTCTTGTCTTCATCGGACATTTCGCCAAGAAGTTCGTACTTCTTTTTAAGGTACTGGCCATCGCGCTGCAACTGTCGTTGCTGGCGCTCCTTTTCTCGTTCCTCGCGCTCTCTTTCGCGTTCCTCCCCGATACGCTTTTCCTCCTCAAGCTTGAGGAGCTCAAGCTGAACCCTCTTCGACCGAGAAGATACTCTTGACAACTTTGATGACACTGACACATTGTCGCTTGCGTCGGCTGAAGTTCTGTGTTGTTCTGTAGCGATGGATTCCTTTCCCTGTGATGAACACCGCGAACAAACGAATTCCTCGTCAGCGATGGTATTATGGTCGACGTTAGCACAGGAAAAGTGATTCCACGAGTCGCATAAGTCGCACTGGACCATGTCCATGGTGTCCGGATTATTGCAGAGCTGGCAGCAGCCGGGGCCCCCCAATGACGGACGTGATGGAGAGCGAGCGATTCGGGTTGATCTACGAAAAGCCGAATTCATTGTGACGATCAACGCCAAAATTTAAAAGCTTGTTGCGGGGGTTAAGTTTAATTTAAATAGTGTTTTCTTTGTTTATATATATATTCAGAGAAATATATTATGAAATACACTTTTAAATTTTGTTGGGTTTCCTAAGTGGAAATTACAAATTAATTCCTTTGTTTTATTAAAAAGTTCAATCTTACCCTTAGTCGAATTCAGCTTCAAATCGTTCCACGATGTCTTCTTTTTTTTTTACTTGCAATTATATTCTTCTTCTTTATTCTTAGTTCATTCTAATTCATGGTTACCAACTTGTTGACCCTTTTTGGAAAGCTTGGAACGATTTGAAGCTGAATTCTACTTCACATGGTTTCTACTGCAAAGTATTTTCAACAGCACATGTCTTGATATGTATATAAAATAATTATTTAAAATTAAGAATGCGAAATGGCAATATATTTTGTAGAATTTAACTGCCTATCAGCTTTACATAAAATACAATAAAATAAATACCGTAAAAATAAATTAGGTGTCAATACTTAAACAAAACAAAAAAAAAAAAACTTGTATGGCTTTTTAAAATTGTAAATTTTTATTATATACATCTGTTTTCTTAACATCAACAAATAATGCGTTTCAGTTTAAACTTTGTAAATTTTTAATTTAATAAAAAAAAAAAAAAAGTTGCCTCTTTAACAACGTATCAATCCAACCGCGCTTGCAATGCCCTCGCGTTATTACAAGCTATTGCACCCATCTTGAAAATCGCATTGAAATTGGTTTTTTTCTTTTTTTTGCATCGATGTTTTGCTCCTTGATCCCTTCTTGTTTTTTTGTTGACAGCATCGAAGGACACGTCCCGTGATAAAGGCGCAGCTGGCAAGCTTTGGGAATACACAGATCACGTAAGAAAACAAAGGAAAGGGAACTGATGACGTGCATTCCAATCAAATACTCGTCAAGATTTTTTTTTTTCTCAATGTGCGATGCACCCACCACTGACGCTCTGGACGTCACGGAAATCCTTATGGATGGGGTTTAGAGCTTACAAAAGCACCTACATAAGGAACCGGTCCGCTGTTCCGATCGGACCAAGCCCAATGTGATTGCCAAACGGTTTTCTTTCGAGAAAATTCGTTGGCAGTGGCATGGCCTTGGTCCGGCCGCAACAGCGCCGCTTCCAGATGCTTCTCGGCACGACTGGGCCATAGTTATCCGCCTCCAGACGGATAAACTCCTTTTTTTGACAAAATATCGCCATCACAGATGGTCCATCATGTTCGGTCATCCGTCGGATGACTTCCCTAGATGTTCCTTCCTTCATACCTACCCTCCTTCACACTCTTTTCCGCACCCTTTTATCGTGCATCTGGCCCCCTCATATCTATGATCCTTTCCAGCCCGCCGACCGTAAGAATGGGATTCCTCAAACCCATTTGTCGGCCCCAAACGAGCAGAATACATTCGTCCACGAGTCGAAGTGACAAACTCACCCCATCCGACGAGCTACGCACGTGCTTTTATGCTAGCTGCTCCGTCACTTCAAATAGCCGCTCGTGGGACTTATGTCGTCCAATGACGACATAGTCAACGAAACATAGGAAAGTTATCCTTCATTTTGACGAAGAAATGACGATTTCTTCCGACAGATGGAGGATGACTTTCCGTCCGCCAGGTTTGCGTCCAAATTAAAGACAAAAGGCCTAGTCTTTCGGACGTTCTGCGGACATATTCGTTACAAAAGGTTAACTTAATCAGGTTCATTTGACTTATGTCCCTAATACATGTACGGGATGATAATAACAAGGACGACTTAGACAGACTCAGCTAATTGCCTTTATCAGAGTTATAATAATAATAAAGGTTGACTTAAACAGGCTCAGCTAGATATGGTTGACTCAGATTCTTAGTAAATGTAACTAATAAAGGTTAACTTAATCAGGTTCATTTGACTCATGTCCCTAATAAATGTACGGGATGATAATAACAAGGACGACTTAGACAGACTCAGCTAATTGCCTTTATCATAGTAATATAGGTTGTAATAATAATAAAGGCTAACTTAAACATACTCAGGTATATATGGTTGACTCAGATAAATGTAAGGTATAATACTAATAAAGGCTGACTTAAACAGGCTCAGCTAGTTGTCTTTATCAGAGTAATTCATGTTAAATATAGGTTATAATAATAATAAAAGCTGATTTAAACAGGCACAGCTAGATATCGTTAACTCAAATAAATGTAAGGTATAATACTAATAAAGGCTGATAGCTAGATATGGTGTACTATACTAGACAGATTCTTAATAAATGTTTATTATAATACTAGTAAAGGCTAACTCAAACAGGCTTAGCTAGAAATGGTTGAGTATATTAGACAGATTCTTAATAAATCTAAGGTTAAAATTCTAATAAAGGTTGACTTAAACAGGCTCAGCTAGATATGATTGACTATACTAGTCAGATTCATAATAAATGTAAGGAAAGGCTGATTTAATAAAGTTCAGCTAAATATGTTTGACTCTACCAGTCAGGTTATAATAATAATAAGACTAACTTAAACAGGCTCAGCTAGATATGGTTTTCTATACTAGACAGATTCTTAATAAATATAAGGTATAATACTAATAAACTCTGACTTAAGAAGGTTCAGCTAGATATGGTTAACTAAGATTCTTAATAAATCTAAGGTATAATACTAATAAACGTTGACTTAAGAAGGCTCAGCTAGATATGGTTGACTATACTAGTCAGATTCTTAATCAATGTAAGGTAAGGCTGATTTAATAAGGTACAGCTAAATATGTTTGACTCTACCAGTCAGGTTATAATAATAGCCTTATTATTATTATAACCTGACTTAGCTAATTGCCTTTATCAGAGAAATATAGGTTAAAATAATAATAATGGCTGAATTAAGCAGACTCAGCTAGATATGGTTAACTTTACTAGTCAAATCCTTAGTAAATGTAAGGTATAATAATAATAATAAGGCTAACTTAATCAGGCTCAGCTAATTGCCTTTATCAGAGTGATAATAATAATAAATTCTGATTTAAACAGGCTCAGCTAGATATCTTTGACTAAGATGCATTGGCGGATACAGGGGGGGGGGCGGAGGGGGCGGCCGCCCCCCCCCCCCCCCCCCAAGACCAATTCCGAATTTTCTAAACATACATACATACTTCAACCGTTTTCCGATTTCTTTTACTCCACCGCAATGTGGACTGTAATTAGCATTTACTGTAGTTCTACGGTGCAATGCAAAGCACAGAATAGAACCATGATGTTGGATTTAACATACACTCAACGTTTGAGTCGCGCCTCTATCCCCACCATAAAATCAACCAATCAGATGGCTCGTGCAGTCGCAAGAGTCTAACATTCTTCAACTTTTCCTCCGGCGCACGTTTCCATATGTGTACACACATGCAATGAACTGTGGTACCCCACAATTCGCAGCTCATCGTATTTCTGTCGTTTCGCACTTATAGGCAAGTTGCGCCGAAAAGGCGTGTTGAGTGTAAATTGCTTTCAACACAGCAAAGAGCACAGTCGACGAAACCCGGTTTGCAATGGCCTGATGGGAGTAGAGGCTCGCCTCGAGACGAGCCTCAAGGGTGAGTGTAAACGCACTATGATAAAAAGACTACAAGACAACATATTGCGTAGGTCATTCCATCAAGAACCGCCAAGAATGACGAAATTTGTGACCTTACCCTCTCCGATTCTTTTGAAAATTTATACTTTTATACTTTATACTTTATACTTTATACTTTATACTTTATACTTTATGCTTTATACTTTATACTTTATACTTTATACTTTATACTTTATACTTTATACCTTATACTTTATACTTTATACTTTATACTTTATACTTTATACTTTATACTTTATACTTTATACTTTATACTTTATACTTTATACTTTATACTTTATACTTTATACTTTATACTTTATGCTTTATGCTTTATACTTTAAGAAATAATTGAAATTCAATTTTTTGTTTCGATCTCATTTTTTTGTTAGTTATAGTATGTTAAAGTTTTCGCAAAAATGGTGTCCGAGTCATCTTTGAAAATTCATATACATATCTGGTAATTTTTATCCTGGAATAATAAGATATGGCTTATTTTAAAAGGGAAGGTTTCTGTAATAAAAATTATCCTTGAAATTTTTTTCAAGGATGGTGATTATGTCCTTCATCCTCGAATATCTCAGAACGGTTTTTTTTTATATTTTGCAGGTTATTCTGTTTTTCAAAACATACCAAAAAATTAACTTGGGATCTCAATGGGATCGGGGTCAAAAAAATCGAAGAACAATATAGTCGTTCTCAATTATTTTATAGAAAAAGGGTCATTTAATCAAGAATCGCCAAAAGTGTGACCTTATCATCGCCGATTCTTTTGAAAATTTGTGTACTCGAAGAATTAGTGAAAAAAAATATGATTTCAAATTTTTGGTTTCTATTTCATTTTTTTTTGTTAGTTATAGTATGTTAAAGATTTCCCAAAAAAGATGTCCGAGTCCTCTTTGAAAATTCATATCTCTGGTAATTTTTATCCTTGAATAATAAAGTAGGGCTTATTTTAAAGATGGTTGTTGTTTTTGTTAGTTAAAAAATGAGATAGAAACAAAAACTTGAATTTCAATTATTTTATTCACTAGTTCTTCAAGTACAAACATTTTCAAAAGAATCGGAGATGGTAAGGTCACAACTTTGGCGATTCTTGATGGAATGACCCATAATAAGATGAAAACAATATGATCCCGTTTTTGCTAAGTGCAGTCTATGTAGCTAAATTCACACAGAACTTGATCAAATAAAATTGCCAATAAAAAAAAATTTCCGCCCCCCCCAACAGCAAAGTCTGGATCCGCCACTGCTAAGATGTAATACTAATAAACGCTAACTTAAGAAGGCTCAGCTAGATATGATGGATTCAGATTCTTAATAAATGTAAGGTAAGGCTGATTTAATAAGGTTCGACTAAATATGTTTGACTCTACCAGTGAGGTTATAATAATAATAAGGCTGACTTAAACAGGCTCAACTAATTGCCTTTATCAGAGTAATATAGGCTATATTAGTAATAAAGACTGACTTAAACAGGCTTAGCTAGATATCGTTGACTTTACTAGTTAGATTCTTAATAAATCTAAGGTATAATACTAATAAACTCTAACTTAAGAAGGCTCAGCTAGATATGGTTAAATCAGATTCTTAATAAATGTAAGGTATAATACTCTTAAAGACTGACTTAGACAGGCTCAGCTAATTACCTTCATCAAAGTAATATAGGTTAAAATACTAATAAAGGCTAACTTCAATCAGGTTCAGTTATATATGTTTGACTCAGGTTCCTAATAAATATATGGTGTAATAATAACAAGGCTCAGTCTCAGCTAATTGCCTTTATCAGAGTAATATAGGTTATATTCAGGTTCCTAATAAATGTATGGTGTAACATTAACATGGTTGACTTAGACAGGTTCCGCTAATTGCCTTTATCAGAGTAATATAGATTATAATAATAATAAAGGTTAACTTAAACAGACTCAGCTAGATATGGTTGACTGAAATTCTTAATAAATCTAAGGTATAATAAGAAGGCTCAGCTAGATATGGTTGACTCAGATTCTTAATAAATGTAACTAATAAAGGTTAACTTAATCAGGTTTAGCTACATAGGTTTGTCTCAGGTTCCTAAAAAATGTACGGTGTGATAATAACCAGGTTGACTTAGACAGGCTCAGCTAATTACCTTTATCAGAGTAATATAGGTTATAATACTAATAAAGGCAGACTCAGCTAGATATTGTTGACTAAGATTCTTAATAAATGTAACTAATAAAGGTTGACTTAAACAGGCTCAGCTAGATATGGTTGACTCAGATTCTTAATAAATGTACGGTGTAATAATAACAAGGTTGACTTAGACAGGTTCAGCTAATTATCTTTATCAGAGTAATATAGGTTAAAATACTAATAAAGGTTGACTTAAACAGGCTCAGCTAGATACGGTTGACTTAGATTCTTAAGGTAAGACTGATTTAATAAGGAACAGCTAAATATGTTTGACTCTTCCAGTCAGGTTATAATAGTAACAAGGCTGACTGAAAACGGCACAGCTAGTTGTCCTTATCAGAGTTATAAAGGCTCAGCGTAAGTGGGGAGGGGAAGGCGACCGTCAGGCTAGCGGGGGGAGGGGGGCTACAGAAATATTGATGATATTGTTATTGCATAAAGTTGTGAAATTATTATTTAAAGTTATAAAATTGTAGATTAAACACTGGGAATACATGGCTTGATTTTAGTTTGTTAGAGTTGATTTAGTTTGTTCTGGTGTATTCGCCTCCAGCAAAAATTGATCAGTTCGTTCAAAAGTGTTGTGAATTATGTGGACATGCGCTTATAAAAGTGTGTATCTAAAAAAGGATAGTGTTAAATTTGAATTTTATAGAAAAATATGTATGTCAATAATATTCTAGTAAAACGAGCATCAATTTTAAATTAGACAACAACAACTATCATGATCTGAAAAGGAGTCGGGAGGAGAAATATTAATTAATGAAAGTGTGGTAAAAGGGAGTGGGGAGGAGAAATATAATACTAATATATAACTATATAAGACAGAAAGTTTTTTATCCCACTATCAGTTTGTTTAAAAGTTTTGTGTGTCAAAGATGAAATCAATTATTTGTGAATATTGTGGTCTAAGCTATTCACGCAACGATAGTTTATATAGACATATAAGAAGTATGCATCCAAAGGATTGTTCTAAATGTGAATTTTGTGCGAGAATATATCCGCGAAAAGAACATCATAAAAAGTGTAGTGTACCATCCACATCAGTTACGCAACCGACTACAACAATAATGGAACCGTCGAAGAAAAGTGATGCGTATAAATTAGAAATTATTATTATTATTAATAAATGTTAAACAAAAAAACTGAAACTATCATGAGAAACTCTGTCGTCTCAAACATATGATTGAGATCATTATAAAATAGAAAATAGTAATATGTTATTAGATTAAGAAAAACAATTATTAAATTAATAAAACATATTTTAAAAACTGAATAATTTTTCTTATTAAAAAACAATATGAAATTTAATGCCTGATCGGAATTATTATGTTTGGTTTAGTTTATTCCACTAAATAACTAACACACACTTCAGCTGGACAAACAAGAATTTTACAACTTTATATAATAAGAATATCATTAGTAATATTTCCTTATAAACACACAAACTTGAATTTAACAAATTTTTTTTTGATATTAGCGTCTGACCTGTCCTTTTTTGACCTGACTTGTTCTTTTTTAGACCTAACCTGTACTGTTATTAACACCTTTTTGATCTGCCTGTTCTTTTTAGCCCCTGGCCTATTCTTTTTTTGACTTGACCTGTTATTTTTTAGACCTGACCTGTTCTGCTTTTTGATCTGACCTGTTCTTCTTTTAATCTGACCTGTTATTTTTTAGACCTGACCTGTTCTGCTTTTTGATCTGACCTGTTCTTTTTTTGATCTGACCTGTTCTTTTTTAAACCTGACCTGTTCTTTTTTAGACCTGACCTGTTCTTTTTTTGATCTGACCTGTTCTTTTTTTAGACCTGACCTGTTCTGCTTTTTGATCTGACCTGTTCTTTTTTTGATCTGACCTGTTCCTATGAAATTTAGATAGCAAAATGCCTGATCGGAATTATTATGTTTGGTTTGGTTTATCCTTGCAATCCACTAATTAACTAACACACACTTCAACTGGACAAACTAGAATTTCACAACTTTATACAATAAGAATATCATTAGTAATATTTCCTTATACACACACAAACTTGAATTTAACAAATTTTTTTTGATATTAGCGCCTGACCTGTTTTTATATTAACATCTTTTTTGACCTGACTTGTTCTTTTTACTTTATTATTTTAATAATACAGTATTGTTTTCGATTTTTTAAAAAAAAAAATTTGCTAACCTCAAAATTTTTTTTTCCCCGTTTCATGACGAGTACACACGAAAAAAGCAAAAAAAAAAATTCAGTCCGTCTGTCCGCCGTACGCCGTACGCCGTACGCCGTACGTCGACCGCTGTACGCAAAATCGTTTGAAAGCTCGTAGCTCCCAAACCCTTTGAGCTATTAAATTGAAATTTTTTTGATGAATAGACTGGGTAGTCCACTTGAAGTGGCCAAATTTGGAGGGGTAGGGGTGTGAGGGGGAAGGAGGGGGAAGTGTTTTAGACGGAAAATTTTGGTTTCTAGATCTCAGCAACCGCTTATGCTAGCAGGCTGAATTTTGGAATTTATATAAAGCTTCAGTAGTGGACCCATTTGCAAAAAAATTGCAGATATAGGTGAAGGGGTTTGGGAGTGGGGGGAAAAATAATGCGTCCGAAACGCAAAAAAGGTGAGATCCACACTTTCTAAAATCCATATCTCCTAAACGGTTAATGTCACAAAATTGAAACTTAATGAGTATCTGTAGGTATACTAGGAGAATAGATCGGAAATTTGAGTGGGGGCAGTGGCGTACGGGGGTGGGGGCTAAAAAACTTTAGATTACGATATCTCACGAACCAATTGCACTAGACAAATAAAATGTGGTTTCCTTATAAAGGTTGACAAATAAAGTTTGCTGAAAGTAAAATTTTTTACGGGGGCGGTGGAGCATGAAAGTGGAGGGGATAATAATTTTTCTAAAAAATCACGTCTCATATCTCAAGAACGGTGTAAGATAGATACTTAAAATTTTTACCAGAAGTAGGCCTAATAGACCACTAGCTGAAAACAAAATTTTGGAAGTTGGGGTGTAGAGGGTGAGGGTGGGGGAGGGTGAAAAGGAAAAAGTTCCGATTTTTCTATCTCAAGAACCTATAATGATATAAAGCTGAAACTTGGTATTTAGATAGAGCTATATTAGTAGCATCTTGGAAAAATATAATTTTTTATAAGGGTAGTATAGTACGGAGGTGGGGGGTGTTTTTCCTATCTATAGAACGGCTTATGATACAAAGTTGAAACTCGGTACGTTTATGTAAATCAACTAAAAAACTAATTTAGATAAAAAAAAATTTCAAATATCCATTGGCGTTCGGAGGGGGGGAAAAAAATTATCAGTGTAAATAGAATGCATATATTTTCACGGTTTTCGTCATATCTATTAGGTCTTTCCAAATATTGAATTCATTTTTATTCTACGGATTCTTCATATAAATACCTAGAAAGTGTTTTCAGGATTTTTTAAAATTCGACCCCTAAGGCGGTGCAAAGAGGGTTGTAAACTTTTTCACGAATTCTACTATATCCCCAGGTCTTATCAGATATCGAATATCTTTTCACTTTCACGTGCTTGCGTAACAATCACCTAAAACTTGTTTTTAAATTTTTTTCAGCCCCTAAGAGGGTATAAACGGGTTGAACACGTTTTCACGAGTTCCGTCATTTCTTTTAGAAGTGATAAGAAATTGAATTGGTTCCTACCTTCTCGTGCTGTTTTCATATTTATTTATTAACTTTTTTCAGGATTTGTGGATATTCAACCCCCAAGTGGGTGTAAGGAGGTTGCATATCCGATGATATATCGAATTCATTTTTACTTCCTATGGTTTCCTATATAAAAAAGCCGAAAAGTCATTTTCAGTATTTTAGATATTCAATCCTAATGGGTGTAAGGGGGTTGTATGCTTTTCAAAGTTTCGACATATTTCTTAGGTTCGATGAGATATTAGATCGCTTTTCATTTCCACAGACTTTTTATATAATCGCCTACAAACCCATTTCTTAATTTTTGGATAATCAACCCCCAAGGGTTTGTATATGTTTTCACAATTTTTGCCATTCCTTAGTTCTGATGAGATATAAAATTGATTATTACGGCCAACCAATTCACGATTTTTCGAATTTCCAGAACCAAGGAGGTGTGAAGGGTTTGCTTACGTTTTTTTCGAAATTCAAACCCCAAGTGGAAGTAATGGGTTTGTATACGTTTTAACAATTCGCCATATCTCTTAATTCTGATAAGGCAACAAATTCGTTTTTGATTCTATGGGCTTTTAGTGTACATAATATACTGAAATTCGAATAGTCTATACGGACTTTTTCAATGTTTAATCGGTTAAAAATCTCTATTTTAAATATTTTTATATTAAGAACAAAAATAATTTTCCAAGAAATCTAATAATCTCGAAGCAACTCACGATACACTCCGACTTTAACCGCTCCCGAACTTTGACCCGAAAAATAATAAAGTTTCGCCCAGACCATTGGCAGATTTTTAGATCTGACATGTTCTTTTTTTGATCTGTCTGTTCTTTTTTAGACCTGACCTGTTCTGCTTTTTAACCTGACTTGTTCTTTTTTAGAACTAACCTGTTCTTTTTTTGATCTAACCTGTTCTTTTTTTAATCTGACCAATTATTTTTTTAACTTGACCTGTTCTGCTTTTTGATCTGACCTGTTCTTTTTCTGATCTGACCTGTTCCTAATCTACAATTTTATAACTATAAATAATAATTTCACAACTTTATGCAATAACAATATCATCAATATTTCTGTAGCCCCCCTCCCCCCGCTAGCCTGACGGTCGCCTTCCCCTCCCCACTTACGCTGAGCCTTTATAACTCTGATAAGGACAACTAGCTGTGCCGTTTTCAGTCAGCCTTGTTACTATTATAACCTGACTGGTAGAGTCAAACATATTTAGCTGTACCTTATTAAATCAGTCTTACCTTAAGAATCTAAGTCAACCGTATCTAGCTGAGCCTGTTTAAGTCAACCTTTATTAGTATTTTAACCTATATTACTCTGATAAAGATAATTAGCTGAACCTGTCTAAGTCAACCTTGTTATTATTACACCGTACATTTATTAAGAATCTGAGTCAACCATATCTAGCTGAGCCTGTTTAAGTCAACCTTTATTAGTTACATTTATTAAGAATCTTAGTCAACTATATCTAGCTGAGTCTGCCTTTATTAGTATTATAACCTATATTACTCTGATAAAGGTAATTAGTTGAGCCTGTCTAAGTCAACCTGGTTATTATCACACCGTACATTTTTTAGGAACCTGAGTCAAACCTATGTAGCTGAACCTGATTAAGTTAACCTTTATTAGTTACATTTATTAAGAATCTGAGTCAACCATATCTAGCTGAGCCTTCTTATTATACCTTAGATTTATTAAGAATTTCAGTCAACCATATCTAGCTGAGTCTGTTTAAGTTAACCTTTATTATTATTATAATCTATATTACTCTGATAAAGGCAATTAGCGGAACCTGTCTAAGTCAACCTTGTTAATATTACACCATACATTTATTAGGAACCTGAATATAACCTATATTACTCTGATAAAGGCAATTAGCTGAGACTGAGCCTTGTTATTATCACACCATATATTTATTAGGAACCTGAGTCAAACATATATAACTGAACCTGATTGAAGTTAGCCTTTATTAGTATTTTAACCTATATTACTTTGATGAAGGTAATTAGCTGAGCCTGTCTAAGTCAGTCTTTAAGAGTATTATACCTTACATTTATTAAGAATCTGATTTAACCATATCTAGCTGAGCCTTCTTAAGTTAGAGTTTATTAGTATTATACCTTAGATTTATTAAGAATCTAACTAGTAAAGTCAACGATATCTAGCTAAGCCTGTTTAAGTCAGTCTTTATTACTAATATAGCCTATATTACTCTGATAAAGGCAATTAGTTGAGCCTGTTTAAGTCAGCCTTATTATTATTATAACCTCACTGGTAGAGTCAAACATATTTAGTCGAACCTTATTAAATCAGCCTTACCTTACATTTATTAAGAATCTGAATCCATCATATCTAGCTGAGCCTTCTTAAGTTAGCGTTTATTAGTATTACATCTTAGCAGTGGCGGATCCAGACTTTGCTGTTGGGGGGGGCGGAAATTTTTTTTTATTGGCAATTTTATTTGATCAAGTTCTGTGTGAATTTAGCTACATAGACTGCACTTAGCAAAAACGGGATCATATTGTTTTCATCTTATTATGGGTCATTCCATCAAGAATCGCCAAAGTTGTGACCTTACCATCTCCGATTCTTTTGAAAATGTTTGTACTTGAAGAACTAGTGAATAAAATAATTGAAATTCAAGTTTTTGTTTCTATCTTATTTTTTAACTAACAAAAACAACAACCATCTTTAAAATAAGCCCTACTTTATTATTCAAGGATAAAAATTACCAGAGATATGAATTTTCAAAGAGGACTCGGACATCTTTTTTGGGAAATCTTTAACATACTATAACTAACAAAAAAAAATTAAATAGAAACCAAAAATTTGAAATCATATTTTTTTTCACTAATTCTTCGAGTACACAAATTTTCAAAAGAATCGGCGATGATAAGGTCACACTTTTGGCGATTCTTGATTAAATGACCCTTTTTCTATAAAATAATTGAGAACGACTATATTGTTCTTCGATTTTTTTGACCCCGATCCCATTGAGATCCCAAGTTAATTTTTTGGTATGTTTTGAAAAACAGAATAACCTGCAAAATATAAAAAAAAACCGTTCTGAGATATTCGAGGATGAAGGACATAATCACCATCCTTGAAAAAAATTTCAAGGATAATTTTTATTACAGAAACTTTCCCTTTTAAAATAAGCCATATCTTATTATTCCAGGATAAAAATTACCAGATATGTATATGAATTTTCAAAGATGACTCGGACACCATTTTTGCGAAAACTTTAACATACTATAACTAACAAAAAAATGAGATCGAAACAAAAAATTGAATTTCAATTATTTCTTAAAGTATAAAGCATAAAGCATAAAGTATAAAGTATAAAGTATAAAAGTATAAATTTTCAAAAGAATCGGAGAGGGTAAGGTCACAAATTTCGTCATTCTTGGCGGTTCTTGATGGAATGACTTTATTACCTACGCAATATGTTGTCTTGTAGTCTTTTTATCATAGTGCGTTTACACTCACCCTTGAGGCTCGTCTCGAGGCGAGCCTCTACTCCCATCAGGCCATTGCAAACCGGGTTTCGTCGACTGTGCTCTTTGCTGTGTTGAAAGCAATTTACACTCAACATGCCTTTTCGGCGCAACTTGCCTATAAGTGCGAAACGACAGAAATACGATGAGCTGCGAATTGTGGGGTACCACAGTTCATTGCATGTGTGTACACATATGGAAACGTGCGCCGGAGGAAAAGTTGAAGAATGTTAGACTCTTGCGACTGCACGAGCCATCTGATTGGTTGATTTTATGGTGGGGATAGAGGCGCGACTCAAACGTTGAGTGTATGTTAAATCCAACATCATGGTTCTATTCTGTGCTTTGCATTGCACCGTAGAACTACAGTAAATGCTAATTACAGTCCACATTGCGGTGGAGTAAAAGAAATCGGAAAACGGTTGAAGTATGTATGTATGTTTAGAAAATTCGGAATTGGTCTTGGGGGGGGGGGGGGGGGGGCGGCCGCCCCCTCCGCCCCCCCCCCCCTGTATCCGCCAATGCATCTTAGTCAAAGATATCTAGCTGAGCCTGTTTAAATCAGAATTTATTATTATTATCACTCTGATAAAGGCAATTAGCTGAGCCTGATTAAGTTAGCCTTATTATTATTATTATACCTTACATTTACTAAGGATTTGACTAGTAAAGTTAACCATATCTAGCTGAGTCTGCTTAATTCAGCCATTATTATTATTTTAACCTATATTTCTCTGATAAAGGCAATTAGCTAAGTCAGCCTTATTATTATTATAACCTGACTGGTAGAGTCAAACATATTTAGCTGTACCTTATTAAATCAGCCTTACCTTACATTGATTAAGAATCTGACTAGTATAGTCAACCATATCTAGCTGAGCCTTCTTAAGTCCACGTTTATTAGTATTATACCTTAGATTTATTAAGAATCTTAGTTAACCATATCTAGCTGAACCTTCTTAAGTCAGAGTTTATTAGTATTATACCTTATATTTATTAAGAATCTGTCTAGTATAGTCAACCATATCTAGCTGAGCCTGTTTAAGTTAGTCTTATTATTATTATAACCTGACTGGTAGAGTCAAACATATTTAGCTGAACTTTATTAAATCAGCCTTTCCTTACATTTATTATGAATCTGACTAGTATAGTCAATCATATCTAGCTGGGCCTGTTTAAGTCAACCTTTATTAGAATTTTAACCTTAGATTTATTAAGAATCTGTCTAATATACTCAACCATTTCTAGCTAAGCCTGTTTGAGTTAGCCTTTACTAGTATTATAATAAACATTTATTAAGAATCTGTCTAGTATAGTACACCATATCTAGCTATCAGCCTTTATTAGTATTATACCTTACATTTATTTGAGTTAACGATATCTAGCTGTGCCTGTTTAAATCAGCTTTTATTATTATTATAACCTATATTTAACATGAATTACTCTGATAAAGACAACTAGCTGAGCCTGTTTAAGTCAGCCTTTATTAGTATTATACCTTACATTTATCTGAGTCAACCATATATACCTGAGTATGTTTAAGTTAGCCTTTATTATTATTGCAACCTATATTACTATGATAAAGGCAATTAGCTGAGTCTGTCTAAGTCGTCCTTGTTATTATCATCCCGTACATTTATTAGGGACATGAGTCAAATGAACCTGATTAAGTTAACCTTTATTAGTTACATTTACTAAGAATCTGAGTCAACCATATCTAGCTGAGCCTGTTTAAGTCAACCTTTATTATTATTATAACTCTGATAAAGGCAATTAGCTGAACCTGATTAAGTCAGCCTTATTATTAATATAACCTGACAGGTAGAGTCAAACGTATTTAGCTGAACCTTATTATACCAGCCTTTATTAGTATTATTACTTACATTTATTAAGAATCTGAGCCTATTTAAGTCAGCTTTATTATTATTAAAACCTGACTGGTAGAGTCGAACATATTTAGCTGAACCTTATTAAATCAGCCTTACCTTAAGAATCTGAGTCAACCATATCTAGCTGAGCCTTCTTAAGTCAGCGTTTTATACCTTAGATTTATTAAGAAACTGTCTAATATACTCAACCATTTTTAGCTGAGTCTGTTTGAGTTAGACTTTATTAGTATTATACCAAACATTTATTAAGAATTTGTCTAGTATAGTCAACCAGTACATATATTTATATTATTATTTATATAGCTGAACCTGATTAAGTCAACCTTTATTAGTTACATTTATTAAGAATCTGAGTCAACCATATCTAGCTGAGAATGTGCAATTCAGCCTTTATTATCACCCTGTACATTTATTAAGAATCCGAGACAAATATATATACAGCTGAACCTGTTTAAGTCAACCTTTATTAGTATTTTAACCTATATTACTCTGATAAAAGTAATTAGCTGAATCTGTCTAAGTCAACCTTGTTATTATCACACCGTACATTTATTAGGAACCTGAGTCAAACACATATAGCTGAACCTGATTGAAGTTAGCCTTTATTAGTATTACACCTTAGATTTATTAAGAATCGGAGTCAACGATATCTAACCGAGCCCGCTTAAATCAGCTTTTATTATTATTATAACCTATATTAATCTGATAAAGGCAATTATATCTAAACCTAATTACGTTAGCCTTTATTAGTATTATACCTTACATTTATTAAGAATGTGAGTCAACCATATCTAGCTCAGCCTGTTTAAGTCAACCTATATTAGTATTATACCTAACATTTATTAAGAATCTGACTAGTAAAGTCAACCATATCTAGCTGAGCCTGTTTAAGTCAGCCTTTATTAGAATTATTGAGCCTGCTTAAGTCAGCCTTTATTATTATTATAACCTATATTAATCTGATAAAGACAATTATAGCTAAACCTAATTACGTTAGCCTTTATTAGTATTATACCTTGGAATTTGAGTCAACCATATCTAGCTGAGCCTTCTTAAGTCAGAGTTCATTAGTATTATACCTTAGATTTATTAAGAATCTGACTAGTAAAGTCAACGATATCTAGCTGAGCCTGTTTCAGTCAACCTTTATTAGTATTTTAACCAATATTACTCTGGTGAAGATAATTAGCGAAGCCTCTTTAAGTCAGCCTTTATTAGTATTAGTAGTGAACCTGATTAAGTTAGCCTTTATTTGTATTATACCTTACAATTATTAAAAATCTGAGTCAAACATATCTAGCTGAGCCTACTTAAATCAGCCTTTATTATTATACCTTAGATTTATTAAGAATCTGACTAGTAAAGTCAATGATATCTAGCTGAGCCTGTTTAAGTCAGCCTTTATTAGAATTATTGAGCCTGCTTAAGTTAGCCTTTATTAGTATTATAGCTTACATTTATTAAGAATCTGAGTCAACCATATCTAGTTTAGCCTGCTTAAGTCAACCTTTATTAGTATTATTGAGCCTGCTTAAGTTAGCCTTTATTAGTATTATAGCTTACATTTATTAAGAATCTGAGTTATATCTAGCTGAGTCTGTTTAAGTCAGCCTTTATTATTATTATAACCTATATTACTCTGTTAAAGACAATTAGCTGAGCTTGTCTAAGTCAGCCTTGTTATTATCACCCCGTACATTTATTAAGAATTTGAGCCAAATGAACCTGATTAAGTTAACCTTTATTTTACATTTATTAAGAATCTGAGTCTATAGGTGAGCCTGTTTAAGTCAACCTTTATTATTATTATAACCTATATTTAATATGAATTAATCTGATAAAGACAATTAGCTGAGCCTCTTTAAGTCAGCCTTTATTAGTATTAGTAGTAAACCTGATTAAGTTAGCCTTTATTTGTGAGCCTGTTTAAGTCAGCCTTTTACTTTATTATTATAACATGACTGGCAGAGACAAACATATTTAGCTGAACCTTATTAATTTAGCCTTTATTAGTATTATAGCTTACATTTATTAAGAATCTGAGTCAACCATATCTAGTTTAGCCTGCTTAAGTCAACCTTTATTAGTATTTTAACCTATATTACTCTGGTGAAGATAATTAGCGAAGCCTCTTTAAGTCAGCCTTTATTAGTATTAGTAGTGAACTTGATTAAGTTAACCTTTATTTGTATTATACTTTACATTTATTAAAAATCTGATTCAACCATATCTAGCTGAGCCTGCTTAAATCAGCCTTTATTATTATACCTTAGATTTATTAAGAGTCTGACTAGTAAAGTCAATGATATCTAGCTGAGCCTGTTTAAGTCAGCCTTTATTAGAATTATTGAGCCTGCTTAAGTTAGCCTTTATTAGTATTATAGCTTACATTTATTAAGAATCTGAGTCAACCATATCTAGTTTAGCCTGCTTAAGTCAACCTTTATTAGTATTATTGAGCCTGCTTAAGTTAGCCTTTATTAGTATTATAGCTTACATTTATTAAGAATCTGAGTTATATCTAGCTGAGTCTGTTTAAGTCAGCCTTTATTATTATTATAACCTATATTACTCTGTTAAAGACAATTAGCTGAGCTTGTCTAAGTCAGCCTTGTTATTATCACCCCGTACATTTATTAAGAATTTGAGCCAAATGAACCTGATTAAGTTAACCTTTATTTTACATTTATTAAGAATCTGAGTCTATAGGTGAGCCTGTTTAAGTCAACCTTTATTATTATTATAACCTATATTTAATATGAATTAATCTGATAAAGACAATTAGCTGAGCCTCTTTAAGTCAGCCTTTATTAGTATTAGTAGTAAACCTGATTAAGTTAGCCTTTATTTGTGAGCCTGTTTAAGTCAGCCTTTTACTTTATTATTATAACATGACTGGTAGAGACAAACATATTTAGCTGAACCTTATTAATTTAGCCTTTATTAGTATTATAGCTTACATTTATTAAGAATCTGAGTCAACCATATCTAGTTTAGCCTGCTTAAGTCAACCTTTATTAGTATTTTAACCTATATTACTCTGGTGAAGATAATTAGCGACGCCTCTTTAAGTCAGCCTTTATTAGTATTAGTAGTGAACTTGATTAAGTTAACCTTTATTTGTATTATACCTTACATTTATTAAAAATCTGATTCAACCATATCTAGCTGAGCCTGCTTAAATCAGCCTTTATTATTATACCTTAGATTTATTAAGAGCCTGACTAGTAAAGTCAATGATATCTAGCTGAGCCTGTTTAAGTCAGCCTTTATTAGAATTATTGAGCCTGCTTAAGTTAGCCTTTATTAGTATTATAGCTTACATTTATTAAGAATCTGAGTCAACCATATCTAGTTTAGCCTGCTTAAGTCAACCTTTATTAGTATTATTGAGCCTGCTTAAGTTAGCCTTTATTAGTATTATAGCTTACATTTATTAAGAATCTGAGTTATATCTAGCTGAGTCTGTTTAAGTCAGCCTTTATTATTATTATAACCTATATTACTCTGTTAAAGACAATTAGCTGAGCTTGTCTAAGTCAGCCTTGTTATTATCACCCCGTACATTTATTAAGAATTTGATTCAAATGAACCTGAAAGTTAGCCATTATTGTTATTATAATCTATATTACTCTGATAAAGACAATTAGCTGAGCTCAGCCTTGTTATTATCACCGCGTACATTTATTAAGAATCTGAGTTAAATGAATCTGATTGAGTTAGCCTTTATTTTACATTTATTAAGAATCTGAGTCTATAGGTGAGCCTGTTTAAGTCAGCCTTTATTAGTTACATTTATTAAGAATCTGAGTCTATAGGTGAGCCTGCTTAAGTCAGCCTTTGTTATTACTATAACCTATATTACTTTGATAAAGGCAATTAGCTAAGCCTGTTTAAGTCACCCTTTATTATTATATCAGCCCCCTACAATATTTTCTCTTCCCAACTTTATGTAATATAGAGTAGGAACTGCCAGCTTGGAACTGCCAAAAAGCTCACACAACTACAAAAAAAGTAGCCTAAGCCCCCACTAGCCTAAGCCTTAGTTTGCCTAAACCCCCGCTAGCCTAATCCCCCGGATAGCCTGACGTCACTGTCAAAAAGAAAACTATGAAAAAACCATTGGTGGAGTGAATTCCTTGTCAGCTTCATACAAGTCTATGACGTCACCATGCAAAACCTCCTAGCCCCTAGCCCCTAGCCTAAGCCCCTAGCCTAAGCCCCCGGATAGCCTAAGCCTCAGACCCCCACTAGCCTAAGCCTAAGCCCCAGATCACCTAAGCCTCAGACCCTCACTAGCCTAAGCCTAAGCCCCAGATCACCTAAGTTCCCACTAGCCTAAGTCTGGACTCACACTATCAAAAAGCTCGGAGTGAATTCTTCATACAAATGTTAAAAAGCTCGTGCCCCAGCCTAAGCCCCAGTTTTGGATAACCTAAGCCTCAGATCACCTAAGTTCCCACTAGCCTAAGCCTGGACTCGCACTATCAAAAAGCTCGGAGTGAATTCTTCATACAAATGTTAAAAAGCTCGTGCCCCAGCCTAAGCCTCAGTTTTGGATAACCTAAGCCTCAGATCACCTAAGTTCCCACTAGCCTAAGCCTGGACTCGCACTATCAAAAAGCTCGGAGTGAATTCTTCATACAAATGTTAAAAAGCTCGTGCCACATTTCAAAAAGCTCGTGAAAAAACGCCAAACTTTACGAAAAAAGCTACACCCAACTTTATGCAATGGGAAAAAATCTTCTCAAAAAACACCTACATTTATGCAAAAAGCTTGGCGGAGTGAATTCCTTATCAGCTTCATACAAGTCTATGACGTCACATGCAAAAAACTTCCTCCGTAAAAGCTCCTAGCACCGCCAACCACCCTCCTCCACCATAGCCAGAATTGGCATATCTACACTACTAAAGCTCATAATTTATTCATAATCTGTTTTTTTTAATTAGTTTTCGGTTTTTCAATATTGATCTGCAGTCCCCCTGTACGGCAGTGCAAAAGATCCACCTGAATCTTTTGAACCGGCTCAAAGAGCCGGTTCAATGAAAAGAGCGAGATCCGGTGAACCGGTTCATTGAAAAGATCCGAATTTCCCATCTCTGCACTCTTATTTACGTTCGACAATTCTCGAACGTGAGCAGAGCTGCCACCATACTACAATTGTAGTATATCTACTACAATTTTGAACTCAAAATTGTCTACTCCGCACTTAAAGAATTCTACAACATTTCTTGGAGCACTCTAATCAACAACACTGACAATATTGTCACGTTTTCATATCACGCTTTGGGTTAGGGATGTTCGATTTCGATTCGATTAATCTATTATTTTTTTTTAAAAAAAATCTATTTCATGAAATAATATGAGTGATGTTGATTAATCGACATAATCGATTAGTTAACGTTAATTAATTGAACAAATTTCAACAGTAAAACGATTCAATGTTCGACCGTTTTGGCAACATTTTACTACGAATTTTCTGCAACAGAAAAAAGTTATGCATTCATGAAGAGATAGGTAGATCCAGTAACACACGTTTGGTACTAACAACCCAGCAATCAAAATTTTGTTGAGAAAACTGCTTCTCATGTCAAATTATTGGATTTATTTTACTCCTGTTGTTGTTTCGGTCTCAAATTCGGAACTGAATCGCCATAGAGATATATGTACTTGAGATGACGAGCAGCGACTGTTTTGAAGCCGGACGATTCCTCGCAAAGGACCGGCATTAAACACTATGCTTCTATTAGCATCTTACTCACATTTATGTTATACTCCTGTCTTGAACATAAAAAACGCCAAACATGTGAATACTAGGCTACTATTTGCATTTCACTGACACCTGGCACCAAACCATACAAAAAAGTTAAATTTTGCTTCAAAATGCTTCAAAGTGCTTATGCAAAAACGGAGATTTGCTGTCTCCGTTATTTATATCTCTGTGTGAATCGCCAACTCTACATACATCTACTACTTCTATGATTATCTCCTTACCTACATACTCATTAGACACCTATTTCTACTTGCTTTATAAAAAAATTCTAAATTGTGTCAATTACAGATACTAAAATTAAAAAGAAAAACATTTTAGTGAGAACTATACATTGAAAGGACATTATTGTTGAAGACCATAAATTACAAAAATTCGATGATTAATTTAGACTGTTATTTAATTAATAATTATGTATTTTCAAACAACAATTCTAATGTAGAAGAAGATATAGAAGTGTTTTAGCAAGATCTTTTCTGTGTCCAGATAGGAGGTCTGATGGCTATTGTAACCTTATGTAATTTTGTATTAATATCTTTACCTTTCCACATTCATCTGCAAATGTCGAAAATGGTTGTTCATAACCTTATAAAAAAGGTGGATAGATGGATAAGGAGGATATTGGAGTTATTATTTCAAGTTTTTATGATCTACTCCATTATCTTTTAATCTACTCCACTTTTTTTTTCATTTTCTACTCCGCTAAAAACGATCTTGGTGGCAGCCCTGAACGTGAGACGCCGATGAGATTTCAAGAATACCAGCCAAGCCGTTTCATTCGACAATCTGGGAAATCATGGAAGATCTCGAATGAAACGAATCTCGAGCGAACCCGAGAATTGAGCCCCAGATCCCAAATAGAACAGCAAAAGTGTACACTTTCTGCACTAGTGTAGATAGTGTAGTAAAAGAAACAAACCATATGTAAGACACTGTCATTCTATGACATCTTCACACACCAATTACCAACAGAAGCTTCAACTCCAATAAGAAAAGCTCTTTTTGGTTTATTTCGTAAAATTTCCCCTGGCCGAACCGGACCATTTGTTATTTGTACTGCACAGCACAGCGGACAGTACAACGCAGTACTTGAGAGCGACATATTAAACAGAAAGAAAACGTAAATATCGAGTTCACCGACACCGCGTCGCAAGTTCCTAGTATGCGATCATGGAGAGTGCACAAGTTATAAAAAAGTATTGAACTGAGTAGAGTACAGTGTAAATACAGTACACATTTAGTTTAGGTATGATTGCGCAATGACAGTTTGGAAGGCAGCCATATCCACCGAAAAGTTTTACGTAGTGTCAGTGTGACACTGACAGTAGAATTATTCAGGGTTCACCATGAAGTTATTGCGGACAGAGAATACATAAACACGCAGCAAATGTTTGTTCCCGAAAAGGAGAAAGGACTATAGTCGGTTCTCGGTTGGTCGTTGGTCTTCTCTCGGTCATGTCAAGCAGCTGAAAACGACAGTGCTGATCGAACAGCAGAGCTTGGAGTTTGTGTCGTGTTTTTTCGAGCATGAGAAGTATGTAATTCGGTAACACTTCAAGTTTACAACACACTGTAATCCGAAAAGAAGAGACAATACACTGTATACAATACAGTGGTGTAGTGTTTGTCTCCTTCTGTAAGACGTCGCGAATAAAGTGCACATAATTTGGTGATGGAGTTTCAGTGATTAAGACCGTCAATACTGTGATTTGGAAGTAATGTATATTTGTGAAAATATCGTGCAGTTTGGAATAGTGATAATGAATAATAGTTGCGTACCGAAAACAAAGTAGAAAATAGGATAGTGCAGTTTTGCGATTGGAAATTTCGGGCACTAAGTCGTTCTGTCTCTATCGGTCACCCAAAGCTCCGCCATATTTTTTTCACACATAGTTTTTTGTTGCTTTTCTTGGGGGAAATAGAAATTGGTTCAACTCATTGTCCTAGAAAATATACAGCCGAGAGCTAAACGGATTTGCAGCCAAACAAATTCTGGAAAAACTCGGAAATAGAAGCATTATTGAGTGTTATAATGTAATAAAAATCTGTCCATTGTGAATTGTTTTCTTTCCATTATAAACGAAAAAAAGGGAGATCTTATTAGAATCTGCTGTGTGTGATGTGAAAATTCCGATGCAATTTGCATTTGTGTTAAAAAAGAGGAAATAAAATAAAAGTGAAATAGTGTCAGCTCTTTCGCACACTGGATTACAGCGTAAGAGTGAGTGAGGTGCGCCTAACATAATATATTTGTGAATAGCTAAATCACCCATACACCTCTAGAGTGAGGGAGAGCAATCAAGTGCAAGGGAAATTTTGTTTTTATTGTGAATTGCATATTCCTGCAATAAGTTCGCTTAAATTGAAATAAATAAGTGTGAGTGTTGCAATATTACTATCTTTTTCTCACCTGAGTACATTAAAGCCTGAGAAATTAGGGCAAGAAAGAGGCAGATAGTGAGTTCGACTCAATGTGTTGTGTCGCGAAAAAAAACCGTTCCTTCCAATTAGACCGAGAAGGAGATGGTATGGTGTGGCAGTGTGCTATTTTGGTGTAATGGAACCAACAAAAAAGAGTCTGTTTGTTATTTACAATATCTTCCTTGTATTACCCAGCAACGCGAATCTGCTTAGAAGTGTCGAATAAAAATGGGTTTAAATGCCCGTTGAATCCAGCCCTAAATATGACGGGCTAATTCCACGGAGATTGCGTGAAATTCTTAAATCCGCGTGAAGAATGAGCGCCGAGGTTGTTGATAGAGAGTCACAATGGACAGCTAACAACACCTTGCCCAGCCCTTCAGCGGAAGAAGTAGTGGAAGTATATGATAGGCAAGAATTGGCTTTTAAAGAAAATGAGGTCGAAGACAGCAGGCCTAGATCGCCAGCCAGTTCTCTAACATCGTTACCACCTTTACCCGACCTCATACCTATTCGAAAGGCAAGTCTAGGCGTTCAACAGTACCAATCAGCTGGTATCTTTTCCAATTTTCTGGCTGACGAAGCTGAAAAGTCTGTAGAGCTCCAAGCATTAACGTCTTCAACCGTGCAATCTAGTCATAGTGACGATCCACAACATCAACATTCCAATAGGACTTCTGATGCGAACAATGAAATTGTTCCGATTGTGTCACAACCTACAGCGTCGCCAGCAACAATTGCAACTTCGACTAAAATCAACCAAGACAATCATGAAAACAACTCTATAAGTAATGCTAATTTTAAGAAACGAGCTGGTAAGGCTATTTCAAAAGGCCTTGAATCCACGCCCATCGTCCAACATCGAAAATCTGATCGACGACGGGTTGGCAGAGATATATTTTTTCTGTTCGAAGAGCATCCGGCCAATCGGCGTCGTGGTCGCCCAACAAAACGTATGCCACCCAAACGTGGACGGCCACGTGCTCGACCCCAATTGCCCAATCGAGCAATAGCACCCCTACCTATACCATCTCCTACCATACAAATCCGAGCTTTAAACCCGGCTGAAGCTGTGCCTTCAGCATCTGAGAACATCGAACTTTCCACGCCTACAACGCCACGCGTCAACCCTATCTTCCTATGGGTGAAGCAGGACGATACACGAATAGTGGAAGTTCGGTGCGAAGATTATGATAAACGTAATCGGATACGACTGACCAAAACAGCCAATGGCTGGCGTGCAATACCCCGAACAGATCCAACTACATCCCGAGTTGCAAAGCTTCTTCCAAATCCGATGGTTCGTGTGAAACAAGAACCCCGGCCGGATCTGCTACAAACATCTGAAACAAATGTGGCTACGACAACAAGCGCAACATTTATTGCAGCCGAGGAATACGCAAACCGAATGAAAAAGAGCAAAAAGAAAAAGAAGAAGAAAAAGAAAAAGAAGCGAGAACATGACAAAGCTCTCGAAGAAGATGTGCTCCATGGTATTGATTCTGTCAGTGACGATATTCCAAAAATACTATCACCTGCCCCAGCCGATATCGTCATTTACGAAAGTACCAACCACGAGCGGAACGAAAGCGAAACCGAAGAACCCGTCATGACGGCGCATCCGGTTGAAATCGAAACGAACAACAATAATGAGGCAACAGTCGATCTTACCAAAAACCTATCGCAAATTAATGATATAGAACTGGACATGCCGCAATTTATGGAGGAGGATAGCGAGCCAATGATGACACTATGTCCGGAAACAGGCGTATTTCAGCCAATTATTGGTCTATCAACGGTTGACTTGGTCAGCAATCAGCACGTTCTAAACGAAGGCTTTGATGTTGATACAAAGCATCTCAAAGAGCTACTAGACAATGAAGATTTGCTGCAGCACTGTGACAATGGAATGTCGGGTGCAGAACTGATCGATTCGTTAGTCAAACGGGGATGTGAGGATAACCACATATCAGAAGACGAACATCATCATGTCAAGGGGACTATTTGTCTTACAGATGACTTCGATAACGAGGAAGATGAAATACTGATGCAACCCGAGCCAGTCGAGGATATAATATCCCGGCTGGGCGAATCGCTAGCGACTTCCCCCAAGTGCCTGTCTTTCAACGAAGCCGGCGAAATTGAGGGACTGCATGGCGAACTCTTTCAGACTTCGAACCAATCTGATCCGTTCAGCCGTAACACACTTGAAGAGCTTTCGATCACTATAAAAGACTTGGAAGCAATGCCACCGAAATCTGTAATACAGCAATCTGGAACAGAAAATGTAGAAAGTACTACGACAATCGTTTCGCCGGATTCCTGCGTTGATGAACTACCTAAAGACCTGACGTGTAAAAAGCTCGCAGCGAACGCAATTGCCTCAAAATCACAACAACAAACGGTACAACAGCATCCGCAGCGTACGAATTCTCGAAGTTCGGATGCTATCCAATCGCCGCAACCCAGCGGTTTACCTGCCGTTCCTCCATCCCCCGACCTTATGCATTCCACCAACACTAAAACGAAAACAATTTTCCTGGACCAGTTGCTTAACCAGAGTTCAAGTAGTCCGAAGATATGTTCCTCGATAACCATAACACCAGTGAGTTCACTAAATACGCCCACAATAACGGCACATCAGAAGGAACCTCTCGATTTAGGCAAGCATAGAAAATCAGCTAGCCCGACAGTTTCCTGTTCGGAAGAAGCTAAGAGAATGACTAGGATTGGTGAACCAGCTCAAAAACGGATTAAAACTGAACCTATTATCTGTGTAGATAGCGGGAAAAACCAGTCAGATGATAATCTCATCGATATGCTCTCATCGGGTAAAGACCCGGATCCTTTAACACAGCTGCGATTACTTATAAGCAATCCCGAGTGGAAAGTACCTGATCCCATCTTAGTGCCAAAGGATCGTTTGAATGCTGTCTTAGCATCGCCAGCTCGAGAAATTCCACTTCTGCTTACAACCAGGCCCGAACTACGCCTCCCCGAAGCTTTCGCATATCCGGCAATCCTTCAAGATCCAGACATCCTAGTCATATCGATGGCGCAGCTTGAAGCTATCCTTCAAAAGCAAGTCGAAATTACAAGACCGAAAACCCCTCAACAACAGCAACATTTAATTACAATCGAGCCCGTGGTAAATAGAACGCGGCCTGAAAAGCAATCGACGCAACAACACGAAATCGATAGTAGAACCAAAGGTGCAATGAACGCAATGGCACCTGGCCTAGCTAATGATATCGATGCGGCAACACTAGCTGCTTTCAATCAGATGCTTTGGTTACCTTACATTGGTCAAATGGCGCCAGAGCTCTTCAAAGCGATGGCTGGTCTGCCAAATGCAGCTAGTCTGGCCGAAATGCTTCCATTCCTCACGCAACAACAACAGCACCAACAACAGAAGTTTCAACAGCAGCAGCAACAACAACATCAGCACCAGCGCCAACTCTACGGGTCACAGTTTAACCCGAACCCGATGGCATTTCAGAATCCTATTGAACTTGCCATGTGGCAGGAGGCTTTAAGTCAGGCACAAATGCAAGAAGCGTTGAAACTACAGCGCGAAAATCAGATTACTAAAAAGCCTACAACGCCAACGGATACCAAACCTAATATCCGACAGCAGACAAACATGGCAACTTTGTTCGCACAAAAGCAACAGCAACAAAAATCTCGCACAACACTCGGTATAAATCCGTTTCGGCCCGAACACAATCGCACGCAGTCGCAACATCGTCAACCCCAACACATGCGTGGCACGTCCGGTCAGTTCTGCCCACCTACAGGCAAACTTGGTAAGCAGACACAACCACCCGTTCAACATAGTGACCAAAAACCACGAGTTACCTGTAAATCTCTGACGAATCTCCTCCAGCCCGATCGACTTGTGAACCAGTCCGATCCTAAAATGTCCTCAAATTTGATGGCAATGGCGAGTATCGATTATCAGCAGCAGTTGCAACAACAGCAGAAACAGCTCATTCAGCAACAACAACAATTGCATGACTCATTTGGCAATACTACAATGACCAGTGGCGGACAACAGCAGCATAGTACGCTGAAAGTAAAGCCCGGTGCCCATCTGCTTGATCCAGCTGCAATGCAGCGGAGATTGCTAAATTGCGATGAGATTCCGGAAGTTGGCAGCACAACCAACGGCATGGACGAAATGATGAACGACCCGAATGCACTACTTTGGCATCCGTTGTTTGGAAGGTAAGCAATTATTTACTATACATACTAGTATATTATTATTAGTCAATTGGCGAATTGTAACAAATTTGAGCATTGATTTTCCGATTCGAAAATATTGTGAAATAAATTTGACAAGTTTGTGTTAATTTCAAGCTTTACCAAATACTGGGTCCCGAACGACTTGTATTTGTTGAACTTATTTTAACCCGAAGCTGCAGTGCGTTATGTGCTGAAATACCTAAAAGCATAATATTACGAAACTCTCTATTTAATATGTTCACAACAGAAAAAGAGTGGGCGCGATATAATTCGAATAAAGTTTCAGGATGAAAATACCCAATACTCGATTCTTTACAATATTATTTTTACCTTTGCTAAATATTTGTTTCACACACAACTTCTACGATTTAAACATCCCTTCACTAAATTTCCTTCCGAAGTGCTATTTCGGTCTTGCACAAAGTTCAGGGATGAGATCCTTTTACTCTTACACCTTCGTTGTAGGGGAGACAAGTGGCTCTATGGGTAGGTTGTTTATGAAACTCTATGAACTTTACTTTCGATGTGATGTTTCTTCCGTTTGAAAGCATTCTGTTTGCGATAGGTATCATATACCTTCACAGTGGGAAATTGTTTTTTCGAGCTTTTCTATTCGGTGCAATTATGAGCTACAAATCGACCTCTCTCTCGATAGGAATAGATTCTGCAATAAATTTCGGATGGTTAGTGGCTAAAGGCAACGGCCTTAACCCGGCTTCAGTAACCACCAATAGACTACGTATTAATTCAGCCTTCTTTAAAGTATACTTTAAGGTGTCGTTTGCAATTTTGTTCTTAGTTTTCTAAAGTTTTCCTACCACAAGGAGTCTTAAGGAATTTGACCAATTATTGATCATAATAAAATCGATAGACCTTCTTTGGAGAAAAACATGGAATGGCCTTTTTTGATAGGAAGAATTTTTTAAAAGACAGTGTATATAAAAAGTTCCCTTTCTCGTCACGACAAAAAACATTCGGATTTATTTTATAATTTGTATATAGAAGTCAATTAGAAATTATTACTCCGAAGAATTTGAACGAATATTAACGAGAATGCAATTTTTTATGCTGTAGCTACCAGAAGATAACATAAGAAGTTTTGGTTGTTCTTCGTCGTCAGTGCAGTTTTTTGTGAGAAACACTAACACGAAAATCTCGACTGGGTTCGATGGCTGCAGCCATTGATAACATGAGAGTTGAAAAGCCAAATTTAAACTGTGTTCGACTAGGTCCAAGAGTGCTCTTTAGTCATCGGTGTTGAAAATAAATAGTTCCTTGTTACACTTTCTGAGGATTCAATACAACCCGATTTCAGCTATCCGGTTACCGGTTACTGTCGGGCTCAGTTTATTCTTAAAAATTAGTCAAAACAGCCGTCAGCCGTGGGCAAAAAAGGGGCCAGAAAGGCTCAGATTGCCATGGTGCCGTGGGATCACAACGGACCCATATAGCGGTATATGTGCTAGCTAACTCTGCCAATAGCTACCCACCTAACCTAACCTAACCTATCCGGTTTTCGAGTTATAAAAATCAGAATTTGTTTCTTTTGACCCTCCCCACTTATCCTTACAGCTACACCCCCAACATTTTTTCTCTACTAGGACTGTGTCAGCCCTATCTACCGTACAAATTCTTAGATACTATTTTAAACAGTTCTGTCAAATTCTCACCCTATAGTCATTACTGCCGTGCTTGCTAAGGTAATGTAAAGTGCTGTCAATTGCAACTACCTAATAGATAAAGATCTGAACCACGATCGCCAATATGAACTCCGTTCTGACTGTTCGGTCAAACTCTTGCATTCATTAAATTGGTGAAAGTCAAGTTCGTGCTCTTGACATCACTAAAGCATTTCATATAGTTTGGCATGAATTATCCTAGTAAAACTTAAGACCCTTGCCTTTATTATACTCTTTCTTAAATTGATTCAGACTTTTTTCTGCAAACGTTCTATACGACGGTTATTGAACGGAATTATTTCTTCCACCTTTCTAATCGATACCGGCGTACCCTAGTACTCGTTTTTATCTCTTCATCTCTGAATTCAATTCACAGTTGAGCAGTTGATAGTACACTCCATAATGTCTTAAATTTCGACCCTGCTGCAGAGGCATCTCCGACTTCGGTGGCCTCTTACGTCACTAAGTTATTCGGTTCATTGAACTCAGACTTCAATCTTATCTTCGAATGAAAAAACCAGAGTTGGTTAGAGTGGCAGTCCCTAGGGACTCCGTAGGAAGCTTACTTAGCGCAATGACGCCGTTTTGATACTACGAAATCGTTTGACCTGATTGTTAGAGGCTATTGTGACTGAACTTGTAGGGTGTTTCTTGAGGATATGGGAGAGAGTTGATCACTTATATCCACCCTGTACTATTTAGAAAGATTAATAAATAATGCTCCGATTGTTTCTTCGAGATCTCCTTCAGGTCGTCATAAAATGGTCTTCTTAGTGTTCGTTCTCGGGCCCTGGCGGCTATCGTCAAACATTCGCAAAGGAAGTGAATGCGTTGTTCCGTATCATGACGGAAAAGAAACCAATGCATATGGTCATAAAATCACGACGTATCGGAACCTATGCAGGTACGGGCGGATCGTCACCGACAAAGGGTGTATCATGCCTAAATCCGAAACACCCTTACAGCAAGATGGTGGTGTTTCTGAGGAGTTACTATTTTCTGGTACAAAATTTTTAGTTATAGAATGTTTTAAGAATTGGAGCTTTTGTCCACTGGTACACGCTGTGCAATGTATTTTTTTTTTTTTTATTTATTTCGATTGCAAATCGAGCCACATCAAATTTCGGCCAGGCCCAGAGGGCATATGGCACGTCGCCTACAAATTTACATCTCAGTCTTGCTTGTTTATAATTATTTTAATATGTTGGATCGTAAGGGCAGTGTATGCAAAATGATTTAAATTTAAGATATAAATGATATTAAGTAATAAGTATAAAATGTAAAAATAGAATTAAATAAATAGAAATAATTTTATAAGATAATATAAAAGTAAGAATGAGGTTAGGTAGGTAGGTACGCGTGGCTGCCCGTGAGAACACGGACACACTTAGACCTAAAAGGTCCGTTGTGTTACCACAGGATCATCGAATCCGGTCCTACTCGTCAAACCATTTAGAGCTTGCAATGAAGCGTTGGATTCTCGCGACCTCCTTTGAGGCAAGGTCACCGAGACAGTTGAAGAAGTAAGCTCCAAGATGAGCTTTCCTTCTGGCTGAAAGAGCTGGACAGGTACAGAGAAGGTGAAGGACTGTCTCCTCCTCCTCCTCATCCAGGCAGCTTCTACAGAAGTCGTTTGAGAAGAGACCGAGTCTTTTAGCATGTCGAATGAGGTTAAAATAAAATGAAAATAAATCTAACATAATTCAAATTAATTCTAACTCAAGTACTTAGTAAACTAAATAAATAAAATTTATTATAAATTGTACAATACGAAATTAAAGGTAATTCAAAAGCTAGGAACAGTGACATTAATGTCTTAATATGGAAGATGATAGGATTGCTATATTTGGTGTAGGAGGTGAAGGTGGTTTAGGAGATGAAGGAGGAGATCAGGGTCGGAGGTGGAAAGAAGGGAGCTTAAGGGAGGGATGGAATCGTTGAAGAACTGCATCGTTGACTTGCATTCGGTTAGAATGTGAGCAATTGTTAGTGGCCTTTGGCAAGTAAGGCATCCTGGCTGTGGCGTTTTGATGATATGGTGCTGATGTGTGGCTCTAGTGTATCCTATTCGAACTCGAGATAGCGTAACGGAGTCCTTTCTTTTCTGGTTTGGATCATATACTGGCGGGTCCGGGCCTAGGCAATGTCTGGCCAGAAAGGTCGAGTTTTGGGCCCAGTCTAGGACCCGTTGTTGCTGGAGCGTGACTCTGGCCTTACGTCGGGCGAAGCTGATGAAGGTTGGCAGTGTATCTTCGTCGTGAGCGGAGGTCGGCATTTCGTTTCCGGGGATGCCAACGTGGCCTGGCACCCAGAGGAGTTTTGCAATAGCCAGATTGGCTGCCAGGAGCTCTTTAGTGACGGTCAGGATCGATTCGGTGGGATGGGGCTTTAATATCGCGTCCACCGCGGACTTAGAATCTGAGAATATCACCGTAGGTGATGCGGCTATCCAGGCTGCTTCTGCGGCTTCACAAATGACAAATGCTTCAACCTCAAACACGCTGGAGTCAGGGTGCAGTTTGTAGCTCTGTTCCTTCGTTATCGTGTTGGTGTCGGGCTGTAGTGTGACCACAGCTGCCGTAGTTCGGTCTGTGGTTTTGGAACCATTGGTGTATACTAGTATGTGCCCCGGAAATTCCTTAAGATGCCTTCTATGGAGGAGCTGGTATACAGATGCAGGAGTGTGGGTTTTGTTGGGGTATCTGGAGTGAGCAGGTAGGGTGAAGGAGGGGCGGAGGGTAAGAGGAGTGGGCAGCGGGTTGCGGATGGTCCGGGGTATATTGGGGCAGAGTTCGGCGAGGGTTGCACGAGCGCTCCAAAGCGCTGATGTGGACGTCCTGTCGTGTATCCAAACGCTGTCGGTCGCATCGTCGATGGTGAAAATGTGGTGGTGGGGTTTTTTGGCGTCGATGCAGCTGTGTGCAATGTACCTATGGACATAGGTAAATGTACCTATGGACACGCTTGTAATTGAAGACAGTTTGAATGAAGCAACTTTTTAACAGAAATTAATAAAATTATTTATTACAAAAATAAAAGGAAAATCTTTTTTTAAAACAAATAATAACAGATTTAAAACTTATGGACAATATGTACGACACTCTGAACAAAACCCTTCATAGTGTTTTATCTATTTAAAACTTTAACACTCCCGATGCAGTTATAATGTAAATAATATTTAATAAACTTCACACAGCATAAAGATTAGTAACGAAATCGAGTTTTGAAAGTTAAAATACATTGAGTAAAAGAACTCAGAAATTAACTTTTATTGAGAATTTTTTTATTAGCCTAGAAAAATGGAACCGTTGAAGAATGCGAAATGACACTTAGTGAGGATTACCACATATAAAAAAAATCTGCCAATGGTCTGGGCGAAACTTTATTATTTTTCGGGTCAAAGCTTGGGAGCGGTCAAAGTCGGAGTATATCAGTTGTTTCGAGATTATGACGTTTTTTGGAAAGTTAATTTTGTTCTTAAAATAAAAATATTTAAACCCTTTACACCCTCTTGATTCTTGAAATTCGAAAAATAGTGAAATTGGTTTTTAGGTCATTACATCAAATGCCATAATAACCAATTTTATATCTCATCAGAACTAAAGGACGGCAACAATTGTGAAAACATATGCAAACCCTTGGGATCGAATAACCAAAAATTGAGAAATGGGTTTGTAGCCGATTATATAAAAAGTCTGTGGAAGTGAAAAGCGATCTAATATCTCATCAAATCTAAGAAATATCTCGAAGTTGTGAAAAACATACAACCCCCTTACACCCCTAAGGATTGAATACCTAAAAATACTTTAATTAACTTTTTGGCGGTTACATAGGTAATCTTTGGAAGTAAAAATGGATTCGATATATCATCAGATCTAAGCAATATGTAGAAATCTGTGAAAACATATGATAACCTCCTTACACCCACTTGGGGGTTGTATATTCAAAAATCCTGAAAGGAGTTAATAGATAAATATGAAGACAGAACGAGAAAGTAAAAACAATTCAATTTATTATCACTTCTAAAAGAAATGACGGAATTCGTGAAAACGTGTTCAACCCATGTATACCCTTAAAAAAAACTTAAAAACTAGGTTTAGTCGATTTTTACGCAAGCCCGTGACCTGGGGGATATGGCGGAATTCGTGAAAAAGTATGCAACTCCTTTACACCCTCTTAGGGGTACAATTTCAAAAAATCCTGAAACGCTTTCTAGGTACATATTTATATGAAAAATCCATAGAATGAAAATGAATTCAATATTTGGGAAGACCTAATAGATATGACGAAAATCGTGAAAATTATATGTATTCTATCTAAACGGCAATAGACATTTGAAATTTTTTTTTATCTAAATTACTTTTCTAGTTGATTTACATATACATACCGAGTTTCAACTTTGTCGCATAAGCCGTTCTATAGATAGGAAAAATAACCCTCACCCCCGTACCATACCCCTACAAAAAATTATATTTTTCCAACATGCTTCTACTATAGCTCTATCTGAATACCAAGTTTCAGATTTCTATCATTATAGGTTCTCGAGATATAAAAATCGAAATCTTTTCCTTTTCACCCTCACCCTCTACACCCTCACCTCCAAATTTTTTTTCTGCTAGGGGTCTATTAGGCTTTGGTAAAAATTTTATGTATCTATCTTACACTGTTCTTGAGATGATAGACGTGATTTTTTAGAAAAATTCTTATCCCCTCCACTTTCATGCTCCACCGCCCTCTTAAAAAATTTTACTTTCAGAAAACTTCATTTGTCAACCTTTATACAGAAACCGAATTTTATTCGTCTAGTGCAATTGGTTCGTGAGATGTCGTAATCTTAAGTTTTTCACCCCCCCACCTCCGTACGTCACTGCCCCCATTCAAAAATTTGTTTCCGATCTATTCTCCTAGTATACCTACAGATATTCATTATGTTTTAATTTCGTGACATTAACCGTTTAGGAGATATGGATTTTAGAATGCGTTGATCTCGGCTTTCTTGCGATTCGGACGCATTATTTTTCCCCCACTCCCACACCCCTTCACCCATATCGGCAATTTTTTTGCAAATGGGTCCACTATCAAAGCTCTATATATGTTCTAAGCCTCAGCTTCCTAGCGTAAGCGGTTGCTGAGATCTAGAAACCACAATTTTCTGTCTAAAACGCTTTCCCCCTCACACCACCACCCTTCAAAATAATGTAAATTCAAGATGCCTACCCAGACTATTCATAAAAAAAATTTCAATTTAATACTTCAAAGGGTTTGGGAGCTACGAGCCTTCAAACGATTTTGCGTACAGCGGTCGGCTTACGGCGGACAGACGGACTGCATTTTTTTTTGCTTTTTTCGTGTCTAAAAAAATGTTGAGGGTAGCACATTTTTTTTTTTAAAAATCTATCACAATACTCTATTATTGAAATAATAAAGTGAAAGATCCCTAAATACGTTTTCTTAGTTTCTGTAATTGCAGTGAAATCCGCTTATAATGACTTCGCTTATAATGACAAACCGTTTTGTATGACACACCTGCGCTAAGAAGTTTTGTTTTCATATAAAAAGTATGCATTTCAATTCGCTTGGAATGTCTTCATGACTTCGGTTAATATGACCAACCGCTTATAATAACGCATTTTTCTTATAATGACGTGTTTTTTTTTACAAATTAGTCCGGTTATTATGACGTTGTTGAGTTGTCACTAGACAACTCGACCATTTCCTGCTGGGCGGTTGTGCGCTCAAGGTTCAGCATACGATGAATTTTGATCGCACCCGCAACTGCCACCAACTGAGCGGCAGAAAAAAAAAGGACCGTTATTCGGTAAATGCCGGAAGCGGCATAGCGGTCGAGAAAAAAGAAAAAGAACGGTGCGGACACGAGAAGCGGGCGTAGAAATCGAATCGAATCCGTAAAGTTTCAATTGAATCAATAAAATCCGACGCGAAAGTGAAGCAGTTTTCAACGCGCTTAGAAAATATGAAAATCTTTTCGTGACACGAATGATCGTGGTCCCGCGAAAAAAAGTGAACTCGTTGCGAGATATTTCTAGTTTTTTCTCGAAAAAATTTCGTGCTCCGTGTGAAATCGAGTGGATTTGTCATTATCGGGGAGGTGATTGTGTCTTCCGTCGTGAAAAGAATTACAATAAATTCCGTGAAAAGCGATTCGCTCTGAATTAATGTCGAATTTCTAAAAAAAATTTAACGTTATTGGCGGTGTTTCGCACTAGGAAATTTTGGAGAAATTCAGTGCAATTTGATTTGGAAGTTGGGTCGTCGCGGTGTTATTTGTCGCCGCGCTGTCGAAAGAAATTGTGGAAGTTTTAAATCGAGTTTGTTGAGAAAAATTAAATAAAAAAAAAAATAAAATAAAAATGTAAAAACGATCCAATTGGAAATCCCGCCTGTCGCGCATTTAGCCCGAGAGAAAAATTGCTCTAGTCTATCGAAACAATTGTGCAATTAGCGTAAGGGATCTGCGAAGCCCCACAACAACACAGCAAGATCAAGCACCCGTTCCGCTGAGCTCGAATCGTTCTGCCAGCACTCAGCCTCGTAGATCAGCTGTTCATGTTTATAACCGCGACACAGTGAAGCGTTTGTTCTATTAGTTTTCATTTTCTCGGTTTTTGGGCGATTGTCGCGGACCAGCACCCCAGATTTTTAAATTTTCTTACTACGCTATTACATATATCACCTTCCGCGTTTCTCGTCTCGTCTGGGGTGAAATGAGTGAATGAGTGCGGCCATTTTCCTCGCGAAATCTCTCGCTCTGAATTAACGAGACGGATTCCCCGAAAGAAGAGGATCCGCAATAAAAATCAGTTAATTAAAAAAAAAAAAATAAAAAAAATGTCGCCCAACGTGGGGCTAGCCACATCTACGCTTGGTGCACAAAGCGTAGCTCATCAACACGCGCGAGTTCAGAAAAATTCCGTGCAAAAAGTTGATGGGCAAAAGGACTTAAATTTCGTCGTTCTGCGACAGAATTTTCGCCTGAACGGCAACAACAGTCCAAGTGTACAGCTTTTCTGATTTTTCCACAACAAACCATCTCATCGGTCTTGTATGGAGGCAATGTGGAACTGACCTATTGACGAACTGTTTTGGCAACCTTTAGGCGCCAACTCGGTTCCATAGGAAAGGGAAATATTGTCTGTATGCGAGATTGATGTGATGTAAGTTGGGTCAGACTTTGTTTTCTCGACCCATTCCACTTTTGTTTCGTAAGTACCCTTTTGAGAGCTGGGCATACCTTGTCTTGGCGGGCATGTCGTCAGACAATTGGGCACAATACTTGCGAAACATTAGTGCGTTTAGTGATTGAAAATTTCGTCGAAATTTCGGATAAGTCCCCTATTTCCTTATCCTTCCTTTTAGAGTTCCTTTGTAAAGTAAAATAATTTTTTTTAACTAACGTAGTATATTTTTTTTAGTAATTACATTTTTTTTGTAAGTCTTCGGACGAAAATTTGACTTAGATTTTTTTTGCTTGTTGA
Organism: Beris morrisii; assembly: GCA_951812415.1. NCBI lineage: Eukaryota > Metazoa > Arthropoda > Insecta > Diptera > Stratiomyidae > Beris > Beris morrisii. The sequence goes on along the minus strand of OX638310.1, from coordinate 88,532,854 downwards.
TTTTGATTTTTCTTGTTGCTATTTTTCTTCCCAAAATTTTTTTTTCATGTTGCATTTTTTCTCGCGATCCCGATTTTCCCGATAAGTCGAGAAAGACAGGGATCGACTTCGCGATTTGCTGCAATTGAGGGGAGGGGAAAGGAGCGACGACGTTGGGCGCCATTTTGTTGTGGACGGACGCCTTGGAGTGAATATTTCGACTTGAAAAGTTCAAAATATTCGAGGGGAAGGAAGGTTCAGGAAAGAGTGGGCCAATTCCCCGCTTGCTGGCGGCCGGGACTAGCTACGGCAGTTGTAAGGGGGTTCTTGCCCAGATTTCAGACCATAAACCCTTGGCCTGTACAACAAAAATTTCGTGTCGGCTTACTCCAGGGTATTTTAAAATGGGACTATTTTCCCAATAGGTCGTGAAAGACCAAGAAGCGGTGGAATGGCGCGACTTCGCGATTTGTCAGGGCGCTTAGGTGGTATAGCGCCCTGTCTGCCCACCCTACCTCAGCCATGACTGTCCAAAAAAACAACTTTGTCATGGCCCCTTATTGAGGTTCAGGGTGGAGAGCTCAAACGCTCGGGTTCATTTTAATCTTTGGCCTTTAGCCTCTAAACATCTTAACGATTAATATAGAAACTATAATGTCTCAAAACGAGCTTATAAATCAAAAAGAAAACAAAGGAAAAAAAAAAAATCTGCAAAAGAATAAAAACCATAACCACAAATAAATTTAAAATTAATTGGAATTGGATTTCAGCCACCAATTCGGACGTAGGGGGAATTGGCCCACTCTTTCCTGAACCTTCCTTTCCCTCGAATATTTTGACTTCTTCAAGTCGAAATATTCACTCCTAGGCCTCCGTCCACAACAACGTTCATATTCAATTGTTTTCATTTTAACTCACACTCTTAATCTTTACTAAATACATACATATGTACATCTTAGTTTTCCTATTGCTTTTGTCATAATAATATGTAAAAATAATTCTATCGGAATGGCTGTTTTCATTGCACCTAAATTTTTCATGCACATTCAACGTCTGCTTTATATGACGTCCGGCTAGTATGAGCTGATTGCGATTTCCCTTCAATGTCATTATAAACGGACTCTACTGTACTTGAATTTGGACAATACTTGTCCACAGGTACAACCGTCCATAGGTACATGGGCTGCCAATACTTTGCATAAAAATACTTACGGGACGAACCAAAACCCTTGAACTAAAACACTCGCGACAACAAAACTTGGAAAAAAATATATTTATTTGCTAACTGCGTTAGCAGTGATAGTCTGACACAGCAACAACTGAAACTGCGCTAGAATAACTTTTTTGCATAAACCAAATAACAAATCAAAATTTGAATTCTCCGAAAAAATTAAACAAGTGCTTGTCTCCAACATCCAGAAAAGCTATATTAAAGCAATTTCCAATGAATAGGGAAAAGCCCTAATACCCCAGGCAGACGACGCATTCGAATGATCTTTGGGGGAATGATCATTATCATTCAATTATCAATGAGTTTTAACATTGACACGTCTATCGGAATTACATTCAATCCGTCAAAATATTATTGTTGTGAGAATGCTCAATAAAAGTTGGTAGTTTTACATTGGCACACGGCTACGTTTTATCTGTTGAAATAGAGTGATAGAAAAGTATTATATTAATATGTCAGCAATTGTGAACGAAACATTAAAAGGATTAATCGCAAATAATGCAAACATGAAATAAATAGAAAAATTTGGACAGTGGAACACTTGATTTTCCACTAGTTTCATGGTAGTTTCATAGGCTTGACGCTAGATGGCGTTGCGAGCGCTTGAATGAATTATCAATTTATCTCCGAATTATCATTTCCCAATTGTAATTGGAATGATGGAATGAATGACCAATTTGATAATTACATTGGGACAGACGTGATGCGGAATTATCATTGGACTAGGAATGATCATTCGAATGCGTCGTCTGCCTAGCGTATAAGTCTTTGTCGCTGGTCTTCCATTCCAAGAACTTGCATAAATCATATTAAAAAATGTGATTTTTCGAAAAAATAAGCCACTTACAGGTCTCCAACATCCATAAAAGCAATTTTAAAGCCGTTTCCAATGAAAATGGATAAGCTTTTCATTTATTTATCGCTTTTTAAACGCTTCTTCGCAATGCCCTTCAAATTTTTCCGCTGGGTTGTTTCCGGATAGTGACTGCTTTCTTCTTGCTTCTTCTCCTTTTCAACGCTATATTTAAAAGAAAAGGGCTTGATTTTACACCAAACGTAACACGTGTCATCCTATAAATTTGATCTGGCGGCAGATTTTCCGTGAAATCTAATCGGTTTGCGTACCAATAAAATCGATGAACGTCTCTGTCCTACTCATGCCTTTCGCCTTTTCAATATCCGCCAGAAGTCCAATGCGCCCGAACCGACATTTTGTGTAAATCTTTAGAATGTCGTGCAATAAATTTGCTCCCAGCAGCTGGTCGTTAAGCTATTGACAATGATCAGCATGAGCGGAAGCATCGAAGACTATGCGCAGCTTCGTCGTAGCTTTGTCCTCATGATAAACAGCTCGATGTAGAAGATAATACTGGAAACCAGCGGTATTGGGTGTAGTCCAGTGGTAGTGTACTAGGTCTTGAAAGCATTGCTTCTGCGATGTCGTGGGTTCAATTCCCACTCAACGCATAAATTATTTATAAGAATTTTTCAGTTGCTATTGGCTTCGAAATATTAATATAAATAGTGAACAGTGCGGAATGTTTAATAGGGTCACTAGTAAAGTACTTAATACTGAGCAGATAAGTTCTGTTTACATTCTTATCAGATTCATAAATACCATTAGAGCAACCAGACAGTAGTTGATTGTTTTAGGCAACATTGCTGTTCTGTAGATCATATCACAGCCAAACAGCACTAAAAAAATTATTACTACTCTACTATTCTGTTACGCATCGCGTGTTAAACGTCAGCTCATGCTGACGTTCCCGAATTGACGTGTCGAGGAAATCCATTTACCGAGTGATTTAGCGAGTGGAATCGTCCGAAAAGCGATAGGGAAGCCCCCTCCGAGCTCACTCACCCCCGGTGAACCCCCATTTATCAACCCAAAGTGTCAATAGACAGTGATAGTAAAAAACAGTGTTTCGAGGTTAGGGCCGTCGGCCCATATTCTCAAAAAATAATAACAAACTTGTGAACCGTAAGACAGTGAATTATCTGCAAATAATAAGTGACTAGCAAAGCGCCACGAGCGCCCCATCTATACCCGCGCGTGTAAAAAATTATTATTAAAGACTAATCAAAGGTCGGTAAGTCATAGTCAAAGACAAAAACTCCAAACCTAACCTACAAACCTCTTCTGACGGCCGGATGGCCAACAGAAACAAGTTCGCCCCGCTGGCGGAAGCCCCGGACAACCCCCCTTCCCCCTCCACATCCCCCAAAGGGAAACGACCGCGTGCCCTCGAAAAATCCAACAGCTCAAGCGACTTCGCCGCGGTATATCCCAGCTTGCCCACCCCTGTCGGCAAACCTCCAAGTCCGATTCCGAAATTTGTTGTCCTCCAAACATTTAATCCCAAACAAAGGAGCCTACAACAACACAATGTCTTTATAGTAAAAAAAGGAATCGATGCCATCTCAACGAAATATTCCAACTCATCATTCTTGAGAGACGGCAGTCTTTTAATTCTCTGCGATAATCAAACAATAGCTCAAAAGTTCTTAACCACTACCCAGATCCATGACATCAAGGTAGAATGCAGCCTCCATGGAAGGCTAAACTCGTGCAAGGGGATGGTTTACGCATCCTCTTTAATTTATCTCACCCAGGAGGAAATCCTAAGCGGACTCCAGGACCAAAACGTCACGGAAGTCATACAATTAAAAAGTCCCAAAACGCAGAAACCCTCAGGACTCCTAATCCTTACGTTTAATCTATACTCGCTGCCAAGCCACCTAAACGTCGGTTTCGAACGAGTGGAGGTGAGGGATACTTCCCAAATCCGCTTAGATGTAGGAATTGCCAGAAGCTTGGCCATACTAAAAATCATTGCGCGGAACCTGAAGCTTGTGCCAACTGCTCAGGGCCAGTGACTCACGATCCCCCCTGCACGACACCTTTCTGTGTGAATTGCAAGGCCACTGGGCACCAACCCAGCAACAAAGCCTGCCCCGCTTTCATTGAGCAGAAAGAAATCCTCAAGATTCGCACACAGAGGAAATGCACCCAGTACGAGGCCAAGAAGCTGTTTTACAAAAATAAACCCGCCTCCAACGCAAACACATACGCACAGGCCATCAGAACTACCAACGCCATCCCCACCCCATCCACCACTAACATAACCCCCTCCCCTAACCTCCCATCTATCCCCACCCTACCCCCCCAGACCAGCACCAAGACACAGAACCCCAAACCCCTCCACTCCAAAACCAATGACCCTGCCAGTTCCATCAATAACAACACTACAAACAAAACCACTAACAAGCCTAACTCCCACCCCAAGGATCAACCTTCCACCTCCCACGCCACACCAAGAAACAACTCCACCCCCGTTCCCACTAACCCCTCTATCAACACATTCACCGTCCCAACCCCATTACATCAACACCAACCCAACACACCTACCACCAGCAACAACATAAAACAAGATTCAACAACCTCACAAATCCTAAAAACACCTGAGAAGCAGCTAGTCCTAGAAGAAATATCTTCTGGACTCTCGCCTTATTCAAAGGCAATATTTCAAGAGCTAGTACTAGCCAAACCAATTGTACAATTCAACCCCACCGACACTACGCTCAGTCCAATGGAGACTGTCGTAATATCGGACGGATCTGAGCCAGAAGCCGAACTATAATGTTCCCAAACGTGATACCATTGACCCCATCTCCTTTTCACCCATCCCGTAGCCTCTGCATCCTTCAGTGGAACATCAGAGGCCTCTACTCAAATCGTCCTCACCTAGACATCCTCATCTCCCAATATCAACCCCACATCATACTACTGCAGGAAACCAACATTCTTCCGGGCGAAGAACCTCGTAGGTTCGGAGCCTATTCCTATGTTGGTTACAACACACCCAGAGACACCAGGCATGGCGGCGTTGCCATCCTGATTCACAACTCTATGGCCTCCGAACAGGTAGAACTGAATGTCGACTTTTTGGCTTGTGCCGTCACGGTTGGATCCGATCCTCCGCTGACTGTGGTGTCGGCATATCTTGAGTGTGGACGGGGGATTACCAATGCTGACCTGTCCAGTCTGTCAGATCGGCTTCCCGAGAACACCATTTATGGTGGTGATTTCAACGCGCACAGTCCCCTATGGGGGGGTGGGCGTTGGGATTGCAGGGGGAGGCTGGTGGCGGACTGGATTGAGGACACATCCCTTGTCCTCCTCAATGATGGCTCGCCCACACTCATCTCGACCGGATCCACCATGACGGCTATCGACTTGACACTCGTTCCCTCCAGGCTTGTCCCTTTTCTTACATGGGAGCTTCATTCTAACCCAGAAGGCAGTGACCATCTGCCAGTCATCATACGATCGACTCAAGGATTGGCTAACCATAGACCAACCACCAGATACGTCACTTCACGTGCCGACTGGGAAAAGTACAGAGCCTCCATGGATGAAACGGCAAAGAGATACCCGAACTCGGCAAATGTTAATCAGGAGGCGGCTCGCCTCGTCCGGATACTCCACACTGCAGCAGCCTCAACTATCCCCACTTCTACCCCATACCCTAGCTCTCAACCGCGATGGATGAACCGGGAAATCCTCCAAACAATTAAGTCCAAAAATAGAGCTTGGAAACGTTTCCACAGGCACCCGACAGATACTAACCTAGTAGCGTATCGTCGTGAGGCGGCCATCACTAAGAGAATGATTAAAGCTGCGAAAAGAGAAAGCGGAAACTCTTTTGCTCGCTCAATTGATCCCAGCTCTAATCTAGCCGATGCATGGAGAAAAGTTAAATCCATCTTCGGGGGTAGACCACCCAGTCTAATCCCCAATTTAACTACTGACCTAGGACCCATCACTAACTCACTGCATATAGCCGAACACCTGGCTCTATGTTGGACCAATTACTCATCGGACTCAAAATTTTCACCCGCACAACTCGCCGACAAACAGTCGGCACACCGCATCCCCACAGTCCATGCACCTGACCCAGATAGAACACTTGGTTACCCAATCTCCTTTGCGGAACTAACTTCGGTGCTTAGTTCCTGCAAGGGATCAGCTCCAGGACACGATCGAATCACTTACGAGATGATCAGACAATCTTCCAACTATCTGAAATTCAGACTAGTTAAATTGTTTAACCTGATCCTAGCGCAGGGCTCCTTTCCACACATGTGGAAGAGAGCTATCCAAGTGCCAATCCGTAAGCGATCGAACTCCGCTTCTATAGCTATAACCTACAAGGATCTCCGTCCTATCTCACTGATCCCTTGCCTGTCAAGGGTCTTTGAAAAGATCTTGGGTAAGAGGCTTGGGACCCTACTGGAGAGTGTACTGTCGGACGAGCAGCACGGTTTTAGACCGGGGAAAGGTACAACCTCTCTCCTGCTCGAGCTCGAACACCACGCCAGACGGGCACTCGCCAACAAACAGGAGTACCATATCCTCTCCCTTGACCTCGAAAAGGCCTTTGATCGGGTAATCAAAACAGTAATCACCAAACAGCTTGCTATCTGGGGCATTGATACCCGGTTCATCCAAACCATTGATAACTTCCTGTCGGCTCGATCCATCATGGTGAGAGTCAATGGATACACTTCAAAACATTTTAGCATCGACAACGTTCTACCTCAAGGATCTCCACTCTCACCCCTGCTATTCAACGCCTACACACACGGTCTTTCCCAATTCCTATCCGATGTACCGAATATAATACACCTTATATACGCAGACAACATCATCCTCGCCTCCTCCCATCCCTTCGTCAGTGACCTAGACAGACAAGTCCGCGTAACAATCAGCAAATGGTGCCTTAAGACCGGAGCTAAGCTACCCTTCGGCAAAGGGGAGCTGATTACGTGTTCGCGTAAAAGATCGAGCCGAATAAGAATTTATGAAAACAACGACACTCCATACATTCTCCGGGACGAATGTAAAATCCTCGGGCTAACGTTCACGCCTAAATTATCCTGGAACGCTCACATTTCCCGCACAATAACCGCGCTCTGTAATATACATAATTTAATTCGCGTACTCGCATCTAAAAACCTGGGATCAACTACCGCCGCTATCACGCACGTCGCCCTCACATTAATCCGCGGGTGCACCCAGTATGGCATCCTAATTTATGCCAACACAACCGTTACCAATCGCCGCAAATTGCAAGTGGCGATCAACCGGATCGTACGAGCTGCCCTGGGCGCATATCGCACCACCCCGATCGACTCTTTGATGGTAGAGTCAGGATGCGACAACTTCGAAAACTTGGTAGCCAAAGCTCAAATCAACATGGCAGCCAAAAATATAATGGACACCAAAAGCACCCACCATCGAACACTCCGGGAAATAGCAGCTGCAGCATCCGACCTATCCAATTCCATCTCCCCTAACTCCGCCATGTGCAACGCCCGCTCCACCCTCCTACTTCACTGCCCCAACATCCCTCCCTCTATCTCCCCACCTCCCCTGCCCCCACCCCAAGCCATCACTCGGTCCCTATTAAAACCCATTCCACGGTACCCTGGAAAAACACACACGCCAGCGGAGATATACAGACAACTACACAAGGCACACCTCGAAGAACTCACGGATCACACGAGGTACTATACAGACGGCTCCAAAACGCAGAACCAAACAACGGCGGCCCTGGTAGCTTACCGGTCCGGCTCGGATACGCCACACCAACAACAAACATTCAAACTAATCCCGGACAGCAGTGTCTTCGAGGCAGAAGTATATGCCATCAGTAAAGCCGCCTACATGGCAAAAATAGCCGCCGTTCCGGCAGCGATCTTCACTGATAGCAAATCAGCAGTGGATGCCATCCAAAACTCACGAACTACGGACCCCACAATACGATGTCTACAGGGCATTATAAAAGAAAACCCAGGCACCACTAGAATATGGTGGATTCCGGGACATGCAGGAATAGCCGGGAAGGAGATAGCCGATCAGCTGGCAAGAACTCCAACATCCCCCCACGAGGAAGAGGCAATACCACCACACGTCAGCTACCTACGACGAATCGGAAGAACGAGCCTTGAAGCCCAGCGATCACATCACTGGGCAAATCGTACAACCTTTTTAGCGAAACACTGGGCCAAAACGCAACCACCTACCTACAGCCCCCAGCAAGAAAGGAAGAATTCCGTCATCCTGGCCAGACTACGACTGGGTCACACCAGACTTACACATGAATACCTCATAACAAAGACACCACAACCGGGCTGCCTACACTGCCAGATGCCACTCACCGTCAAACACATTCTGGTTAACTGCAATAAAACTGCCCGCTTCTTCAGGAACTCCATCCCCCCCCTTGAAGTCCTCCTTGATCCTTCCGACCCCTCCCTACTTCTCCAACTCCTACAGCACCTCAACATCAAACACCTTATATAACCTTCCTAGCCCCCCACCTTTAGATATAAGATTAACTAATAGCTTCTATCTTTTGCTTTATTATTTCATTTTGTTTTTTACTGCCTAGAATACCATGCTTTATTTTTATGGAACAATTACAATTACTTTTAGCTAATATTTTAACCTTAAAACATGAATTACTTTAAATTTAAACTTTAAATTTAATGCACTTTGCACACTTATCCCTTAGCACTACTTTAACCTAATTAAATACAAGAATTACTTTAGAATTAATTTACATGTAAAGAATTACCATAGAACTATTTTACTTCTCTCTTAACTTGTATCAAACTTTTAACTTAATTTAAGCTCAAAAACTGGATGAATAATTTGTTACCGAAGTGCCATATGCCCCCTAGGCCTGGCCGTAATATAAAATGAGCAGAGATTTACAATCCTGGCTCATTTAAAATAAATAAATAAATAAATATTCTGTTACGTTCTCTGCGAATCCGGACTGAGTAATATAATTTCGAAGGCGCTCTGGAAAGATTTTTAGTAAGATTTTAAAATCGCATATACACACCCAACTGATTGTCATCTAACGACGAGTTCTCATTCTGCCAAGGAAGGGCGACTTCATAACGGTCACCATTTCTTTGTCAAACTTTCATTAAATTGTCAGTGAAATATTCTGCTTCATCTGCCACGGCTCGTATTCCTAACAAATTCAGATCCCAAAATGATTGGAGACTCGTATCGTTTGCAACAATAATTTGTAGGATCGTTGCTAATAAAGGGTGGCCCAAAATGATTCAGCCTATTGGAAGATGTTATAACTTTTGCAAATGGCGGCAACAGTCAGTTTTGTTTTGATATTTGGGAAGTAAACAGATGCAGAATACACGTTGACAAGCTATAAGCTACGCTCACGCTCTCCTGAACCTCAACGACGAAGTGCACGATTTTCGGTCGAAATTCATTATGAGCGACGAGGCCCATTTCCATCTGAACGGATACGTAAAAAAACACAATTTGCGCTTCTGGGGCACTGAGAAATCATGTATCACTCACGAAAAGCCATTACATCCACTTAAAGTCACTGCATGGTGCGCCATTTACATCGGAGGTGTCATCGGGCCTAATTTTTTCGAGGACGCCGTGGGTAACGTGATTACTGTGACTGGTGTCCGATACATAACCATCATCAACGAGTTTTTATTGCCGCAAATTGATGAATTGGGACTGGAGGACATGTGGTCCCACACCGCACACACATTTTGAAGGATGCGTTTCCGGGTCGCGATTTGCTCTGGTCAGCAAGATCGCCCGATGTTACCACTTTAGACTTCTTTCTTTGGGTTTTTTTTTTAAGTAACGTGTCTATCAGAAAAAACCACAGACTCTAGTAGCTCCCAAGAGAATATAGGACAAGAGAGTAAGAGCTTATCGCACGAAGTTCTCGGCAAAACGATTGCAAATGCGTTAAAAAGAGCCCAAATGGTCATCAACAATGGCGGCGCCAACTTGACCGATATAATCTTTAAAAAGTAATGGAAAAACGTTAAGGTCCAAATAATCATTAAAAAATTATGAAATTATGTCGTTTCATTTTGGAGATATAGCAAAACAACATCGGGTAGGTGTTTTTGGACCACTCTGTATAACCCTACAGTTCACACTAATAGAAGCTGGGCCATGCACGGTGCAGCTAAACACAGTGTTGATTGCTGATACTTCGAATAGTTGTCCGCTCCTATTAATAATCCTATGCCATCCTGCGGCTGAGATTCGAACGGACGCGCATCAGCTAGCGTAAATTTCGCAAACTCTGCGTCATTCGCGGCAGACACAGCTAAAACGTTGAAACAAATATGAGGTATGTTGGGTCGCCAGTTATTAGCAATAAAAATACGTCCCAACTTGTGGGCAGCTCCAATTCAACTGATATTTATTTTACTAAAAATGCTCTTAAATAGAAATTACAAATAATCTTTGGTATACTGAAAAATGAAATAAATGCACCAAGATTTATATACATACATACATAAGCGTACCGTGTTAATCCAATTTGTACCTTATCCACACAAAACACTTCGGATGCTATTTCATGTTGTTGTTTCCTACGTATCATCGAATTCATCATAATATTTTGGGTTTAGACCTAACGGGATGCGCAATTGTATTGTACATTCTAGCAATCCAATCGTCGGTAATTGCTAGTGCTAATACATGACGATACTACAGGGTGATTCATTATTTTATTTCTTCTTTCTTTTTCTTATGAAAGTTTTGCGCGATTTGATATTTGATCGCTACATTACCCCCTTTCCAGTGAAAACGATAGGGTAAACCACCCAATTATTGACATTTTAAGGCACGAATGCAGCTAAACATTTTATAAAAAAAAAAAAAAATAAAGTTTTTGTTAATGCATTTTTATGTTTAATTTCGTCGCACCATCTAGAATAAGTCAATAATATTTAAAAGAATGAAAGATTGTCCCAAGATTTGAAATTAAATCTGTTTATAAAATGCAGCCCATTCCCCATTACTGACACACAATTACCAAATTTTGACATCATTACTACCCATTAATGACACTTGGATTATAATGAAAAATAACTAGGTACCTAGGTTTCCTTTTTATTTTATGTAAAATAATAATAATCTTACATCGATTATACATGAATAGCTAAATATTTCTAATTATACTAATATATATAAGAAAAACAGATATCCATTTATCTCTTACAAAAAAAAAACTTCTTAAAAAAAAATGAATTTAAACAATAAAAAGAAACTTCAATCTTCACTGAAGTCTTCACTATTGTTAAGCATTTCCTTACTTTCATTCTCTTTAAGTGGTTTGTTCTTTCTAGTACAACAGTTCTTTGAAAAATCTAGGCTTTTAATAACAATTTCTTCTTTTCGATCTTCTTGCTTAACGTTTTACTCTTCTTTTTATTCTCAGATGGATTATTTTTTTTAATTTGATTTAGGTTTATATTTGAAAGGACACTGACACGCTTGGCATCCGATATCTTGTTTCTTCCTTTTTTTTGGTCGCTAGGCTGCTATTTGCTTTTTAAGAATCCTTTCTTCTTTTCTCTTCTTGACTTCATCAATTCTTCTTTTGTTCAATTTTGTTCTGTTCAATTTTTTTCCATTCTTCAGATGTCAATACAAACGTACTTTTCTTTGTATTCTTAATACCTTTCCTTAATGGATTATTTGCGAAAACAAGAGTATCCTATAATGTAAGAGCTTTTTGCGGTGTTATAATTATTTCAACAATGTCTATTTCTTGATTTGTATTGTTTTGTATTGAATATTCCTCCATGTTAGTTGCGAATGTTTCATGCAAGTTTGTCTTATCATTATTAAGAGCATCAATTTCGTAAACGTGAACTTCGTGAACAATTGACTCTAATAGGCGAATTATCCGGTGTATTTTCATTGAACTCTTCAATTGAATCATAATAAATAATTGGAAGATTAAGGATATCGAGATCATGATTCTCTGTAGTTTTACAGTTCGTTGTTCCTGTTTTTTCGAGTAGGTTGATAGTAGAAAAATTGCTTGTTGTCGGTCTTGGCATGGTGTTGCTGCCGACGATTTCAGGGCATTCTATGGATTGAATATCGGACCGTTCAATTTTGAAGAAATTGCACATATTTTTTAAAATCTTTTTTCATCGCTCAAGCCCGTATTGGATAAAAGTTGAATCAATTTATTTTTCCCTACAATCTTACAAAATTGTTCTTTTGTCATTACAGAACTTCATTCTCTATTTTCTTGTACTTCCCTTCTTCCCAAACACTTTGTGAAATCAATATTTTCAGGATTCCCCCGGATAAAGTCCAGTGGCTTTAAAACTATTTTTAAAAATTTGGGGCGTGATAGAAGACTCAATTGTAGACTTTAAAATAGGAACAAACTCTGTTTTTGTGAGTGCTTGTGTAGGGTGTTTTCTTCTCCACTTCAAAATATTTTTTTCCAGCCATTCTTTAATGGTTTAAAAGCAGCTACATCAGCTGGTTGTAGAATCCGAGTAGCATTTCGATATAATGCTATAAAGATAATTTTTAGTTCAGTACATAATTCACTTACACTGAAAGTAAAGTGTGTTGTATGACCATCAACAAATAATATTACTGGAAATAATGTACCAATATTCACTAAGTGTGGGTATAAAAAATTTCGCAAATAATCTGTTGTGTCCGCGATATCCCCAGGATATCACAGACAGTAAAGTTGAGTCGTTGAAGAGAATCGACGAGAATATTTTTAATTCCTGAAACTTGGTTCCGGCATTCGTTAGAACGCCGCAGTTGGAACCGAAAGAAGGTATAAGCGCCTCAAATAGAGACGCAAATTACCTTTAAGTATTTTTTGCTGAAAAAAGAAAACGTTGTTAAGTTCCGGATACTTACCGATTCTTTTGTGTTTAAAAAAAAAGACAGTATTTGAATGATACTTTTAATCTAAGAGACTTCGTTCAGCGGTTCCTCGTCGGTTATAAAAATTACTGAGGGTGAATTGATGACTTACAATAACTTATATACTATATTTACGCTAACTTAGTATTTGGAAAATGGGCCAGTCGTTCAACCCATTGCAAAAGTCCATGCATGAAAATCGGCAATTTTTAGTGACCCACAAATGGTGCAACCAACTGAAAGTGCAATGCGCCCATTTGTGGGTCGCGACTATTTCGCAATTTGATCGCGAGGGAAAAATATAATAAAATTAAAAATAGGCAAAACAAAACAAAGCGAACAAAGTATCAACTCGACCATTTCCAGTACCTATGGCACGCGACATGTTCTGACTCAGCAGTAAAGGAGAATCCAGTGGATTCCCCTGGCTGTGACGTCACATTACCGTACCTCAGGCCAGGAATTGCAATTCGAACTGTTTACGATCGAGTTGCTAGGTTGTTGTTTTTGTTTTGATTAATTTTGTAAAAACAAAGAAGAACGACTGGTCTGAATTAAAATGATATTCGTCGAGAGGAAATGCGAACGCCGGATGCTGCCATTTGGCTGGGCACAACATCCCTCCCCATCCTACGTGTTTGCATTTACTCCCAAGCGGTGTACAGTACGGACTTAAACTAGGCTTAAAACAAATGAAAATACTATACTAAGAAAAGTTTTTAGGACTTAACTGAATGAAAATGTATGGAAATAAATTTAACATGTAAATGAAAATCCGAAAGTTAAGAAAATCGACAAAAATACATAATGACAAATTTTGCAAATTTTGGGCCGTGATCACACGTAGGCAAAGGTTAAGTTGTTATTTTTTCGCTTCGAGGTTTGAGTTGGCGTTGCTCGGGTCATCTGTGTCTGGGGGTGGGGGACCTCGTATTTGGGCTGCTGCGTGGGGTCCTCTACTTCCTTGACTGTTGACGGTTGGGCTGGTTTGGGTGCGCAGGTGTGTGGTGGGGAGTCGAGTTCGATATGATTCCTTTTACTGCTAACTGTGGGTCGTGATGTGACCACGGACTGCGAGATGATTATAGGCTGCGAGGGGACTATGGTCTTACTCAACTTCCTCCGCTTGATGCAAATCATTGAGACGGCGCCCATTAACAGTACAACGAAAATACATATCCCGAGTGATGCCATGGAATAGCGATGGACGGAGATTTCCTGGCCATATTTGGTGAGTTCTCGGACGACGTTAGCGTGCTGTATGTCCTCCTGGAACGATTCCAAGGTCTTCTGTTCCTCAGCTAGAGCACTGACCAGGTCATGATGTCGACCAATCCGCATGGGTAATGGTTTGCGTGGTGTGTGCAAGGTCGGCAGTGTTTCCACTTGGGACAAACTGGCCTTCCAGGTTGCTGCCAGTTGGGTAATATCAATCTGCGGCTGTTTGAATTCATATGTCGAATTAAGGGTTTGCTCGAATGGCAACAGGATCTCTTTGCTGCTAGTTTCGCAAGGTTGGATCAGCTTTAAAATACCCAATCCGGTCAAGTTAACGGTATATTGTGCTCCGGGACAGGTGATGGTTAAGACGATGGACGCCTCAGCATGTAAAGCCAGTGGTTTGGGGCCACCATCTTCGTGAAAGCGCCCTGGGTGGCTGGTACCGCTACATGTCGACAGCTAGTTTCCGCTGATGAGGAGTGTTGGAGCAGTTCTATAAGGCATTCAGGGCTCTCATTGGTGAGGATAGCCCCGCTATATGCGCATAGAGCCAATGTCGACGTGGCGTTGTATGTCACGTGTCTGTACAGGTCGAAGTCTCGTTGGGACAGGATTATAAATGTTGTCTGGAATCCGGACTCGGCAATGTACTCCTTCCGATTTCGTAGCAGCAAATCCCAGTGCTCGTTCAGACGTGTGGGGATGTAGTGGATTCGCTGCACTGCATATAAGTTCTCTTCTGGGAGTGGGATTTCGACTTTGATCAGTAGTGTGTGATCACCTAGCAGTACTGTCGTTCTTGCCGCTTGATGTAGGAAATACAGGTCGCGAAAAAATGGTTTTGCATTAGCCGATAGAATCAGTCCCTCCAAGATCTTGGTGACGTCTTTTGCGTCCAGGATAAAAGGATGTAACCGGTTACTATATAGATCATCCAGTATCGACAATTCTGTGGATTGCCTCCCCTGTATCCCCAAAAGGTTCGAATTAACTACGGTCAGGAGCTCGTACACCTCCATTCTCAGTTTTAGTCTGGAGAATTCAATATTCGTTGACCGCGCGAGTGTATCGTGAAGAGTGCCTAGCTCTCGCAAATTGTCCGAGATTTGGCCTATGTCTGTAATTAGCTCCTCTACCGGTTTGCTGAGTTTGTTGAAATTCGAGTTCATCACCGTCACTTGGCGTTTTAAGAAGTCGAATGTCTGGTCGTCGTGTTTCTCTAGCATACTAAGCTTGCCGTATATGGTCTGCGCATCCTCGCTGTCCATAGTCCCGAACGCCCACTTCGAGAATTTCCCAAGAAAGTCTAACGCCCGTCGAATCCTTTGGGGACCGAAAAGGTGCTGCATCTTTTCGTTAGTCGTTCGTATATTCTGGATTATGGTTGTAGTTTCTCTTACCATTTGTTGACAGGTTTTCTGGAAACTTTTCGCTTGCTCGTCCGGCGTGTCGGAGCCTTGGGTCGGCTGTAAGTTGACACTGGCGACGCTGGCATTTTCCTGGAAAGAGCGGCACAATTTGCTGATTTGATCATCGTACTCATCCGCGAGGTCCAGCACCACTGCGTAGTTCATCGGAGTGAATTTCGTGAAAATGGTCCATGTATGTCTGAAGAAGACTGCATCCCCCGCTTTCTCGAATATTACCGGAGTGTTGTTGAGCGGAGTGTTGACGAATGGTAAGCTTACCTCTGCGATTGTAAGGAACTTAAAACTTGCCGCTAAACCCACAATTTGCAAAAAGCGATTCATTTTAATGTCGTTAGTGTGACTAAGTTTAACAAAAGTTCTGACTGTGATCAAAATTCTTAAGAGAGGAAAACAAAAAAAAACTAGAAATTCTGTTATACACTATACGTTTTGAAAACTAAATAGTATGTGTCGCTATGCTATATAATATACGATAGTAAAAAAAAACGAATATAAATATGTATACAGCAAAATTAAAATTACGGGGAATAGTAAAAAAAAATGATTGAGTAACTAATGTGTATTGGCTTAGCTTATGAATATATCTTATATAAATGGTTATATTGTTGTTAGTTGCGCTCGGCTGAGAGTTTTTTTTTTTTTGAATACGTCCCTCTGTTTCGTCTGAAAAAGAAAGAAAAACAAAAAATTTTTATCCGTGGAAAAGTTTAATGCTTGTTTAATGGTTGTTGTGCACTTTCCGTATTCTATTCCCGGCCCTAATTGTTGTAGTGACAGAGCCATTTACTTCAACTACCTCATAGGGCCCGACCCAGATGGGTGAGAATTTATTTTTTCTGGTGTGATTTTTTAATAGCACCTTTTGCCCCACCTGTACTACCACCGGATTTGTTTTCTGGTCGTAAAACCGTTTTGAAATTCCTTTTGCCCGGTCAAGGTTTTTCCTAGCTATTTCGTGAGCCTTTTGAATCTGGAACTTCAATTGCTCGGGATATCCGGAAAAACTATCGGATGGCTTTGGGGGTCTTTTGAGATTGGTTGGCATTTCGAATGTGAATCCGTAGAGGCAACTGAGAGGAGTTAGTTTAGTGGACGCGTGTTGCGTATTATTGTGCACATGCATTGCTTGCCCTAACCATTGGTCCCAGTTCTCCTCGTCAGTACCCACAATGTTCCTTAGGTACTCCGCTAGTGGGCGGTGACTACGTTCCAGCGATCCGTTTGCCTGTGGGTGGTACGCCGTTATGTGCAGTTTCTTGATGCTGAGCAGCTTACAAGTTTCTGAGAATAACTTCGATGTGAAATTCGTACCATTGTCGGTAACCAGAACCTTGGGCAAACGGAACCTGGTTATTATTTCGTCGTAAAATCCCTTTGCCACGGTTATAGCTTCCGCGCCCGGCACGGGGATACACGCCATGTATTTGGTCAAGTCATCCTGGAACGTCAGTATGTAGCGGTTTCCGGAATGCATGACGGGTAGGGGGCCCACCATATCCATGTAAATTTTATCGAACGGGTATTTTGGAGTATCTGTTAACACCATGGGCATTCGAGTTGGTCGGGAACTCTTGTTTGCCTGGCATTTTGGGCATTTTCTAATGAATACATCGATATCCTTTCGCATGCCTTTCCAGCGGTATTGTTGTCTGATACGCCAATATGTTTTCTTTGTGCCCTGGTGACCCCCAAGAACCGAATCGTGGAAATCTCTTAAAACCACTTGGATATCCTTGGGCTCGTTTAGGATCTCGAAACGTTGTGGGTTATTAGTTGAAAAAGATGACGGTGTTGCAGGAATGGGAACAGTGCCGATAGGGACTGTTTCGGCGTTGAGTGTGGGAGCGATAGTAGTGGTTGGTTCGGTAACGCGCACTTGAGTCTTACTCCGTGTTTGCACAGCCGCCACTTGACCGTCCGAAATTGGCAATCTGCTAAGGGCGTCCGCATTCACATTGTATTTCCCGGGCTTGTATTCAATCTTGTAGTCATACTCCGACAACTTATGATGAAAACGCATAAGTCGGGAAGTAGGGTCCTTAACATTGAATACGCCTTTCAATGGTCTATGGTCACTATACACTGTGAATGGACGTCCCAAGAGATAAGAGCGGAAATTTTTTGTGGCCCATACGATGGCCAATAACTCCTTTTCGATAGTCGAATAGTTTTTCTCGGCTGAATTCAAAGTCCGGCTAGCGTAAGCAATCGGTTTGTCTTCACCTACCTTGCCTTGGGACAGAACTGCACCTAACGCCTCGTTACTTGCATCCGTTGTCAATATAAACGGCTTCGTAAAGTCTGGGTAAGTTAATAGAGGGGGTGAAGTTATCGCATGTTTCAGTGCTTCGAAGGCGTTCTGACATTCCGGGGTCCAGAGAAATGGAGTATCTTTCTTTAATAGCTTCGTTATTGGTGCTGCTACTGCAGATAAATCCCTTATAAATTTTCGATAGTAATTTACGAACCCCAGGAATGATTGGACTTCTTTAACGTTTTTAGGAGCGGGGTAGTTGTCGACGCAACTTGTTTTCGCTGGATCCGGCAAGGCGCCCTCTGCTGAACACTTGTGACCGAGATAGACTACTTCGCGACACAGGAACTGGCATTTCTCCGAATTCAACTTGAGGTTGTGTGTCCTTAATTGTGAAAAAACTCGCGCTAGTTTTTCGTTGTGGTCTGTTAAGTTTTTTGCGTAGACCACTATATCGTCCAGGTACACAAAACAGTCCAGCCCATGAAGCCCCGTCAGAATGTGGTTCATGATTCTCTGGAAAGTTGCCGGTGCTCCAGTTAGTTCAAAAGGCATCCTGTTGAACTCATAGTGCCCTAGATCAGTGCTGAACGCAGTCTTTGGCTTATCCGTCGGATCTATTAAGACCTGATGATAGCCACTGGTCAGATCAAGGGTAGAGAAGTAACGGCAATGGCCCAACTGGTCCAGAATATCCTCTATTCTGGGCAGTGGTAACGCGTCCTTGATGGTGACTTCGTTCAATTTACGAAAATCGACCACCACTCGCCATTTCTTCTTCCCATCAACACCTGCCCTCTTGGGCACTACCAAAAGTGGAGAGTTCCAGGGTGACTTGCTGAGTGATACGACGCCGTCTGAAAGCATCTTAGCAACTTGATCGTTAATCTCTGCCTTGTGTACTTGTGGTAAACGATACTGTTTTTGATTTATGGCCGGTTGGTCCGCCTTTGTTGGAATAGCATGAGTGAGGACGTCTGTGTGCGTGAGAGGTTCTCCCTCTAAGTGGAAAAGGTCAGCATACTGAACGCATATATTCTCTATCGCGTTCTTTTCTTCACTATTTAAATCTTTTCCGGTTTTTAAAGTTTTCAATAACTTGGCCACCCTCTCGGAATCTGGCTCAGCGGTTATTAGATTCACTTTTCCAGAAACCGGTGTCAAAACTTTATACTGGCTCAATTTGGAAAAATTGGGCACGAAATCCCCTAACGAGTAATCCCGTGTTGTGGCGTTTAGAATAGGGACATTAACCTTGTTCTGACTTACCCTGGCCAGCGTATTCCCTATGTATACGCCGGAATCGATTTCTTGAGCCTCTACAAGAATTTCGCCGCTCTTAATGGGGACCCATAACTGTTGTACAGTCTGCGTGCGTGCCGGCAGTATCGACGACCGTTCAGGTTCAATCGACCTAGTCCAGGTTTTCAGAGCGAAATCCTTGCTGCTGCCCTTGTCATCAAAAAGAGTTAGCGTCTTGGCTTTGGCGTCTATTATCGATCGATTCCAGAGTATGTCCCGCCCGATAATTCCGTCTGCCGGGATTTCATGCCCCTCGTTCATCACTTGCCATTTTGATTTGAAATTCAGTGCCGGGTGGATTTTAATCCCCACTGAACCCAACGTTGAGCTTATGCCCCCAAATACCCCACCTAGCTGCCTGGCATCTCCCGTGTCGAGGGAGATGTTTTTCAAGCGTACCAGCGACGTTCGTTTGATTAAGCTAGTGTCCGCCCCGGTATCCACTAAAGCAATGATCTTACCCGATCTTGCTAGAGTGCACGGGAACTCTATGTAGACGTCGTCGTCGGCTGTTTTCCGCAGAAGGTAAAGAGTGCACCGTTTGTTGACGGCCTCGACGTTTCTCGTTGCCTGTTGTAATTTTCTGTGCATTGTGGCCCACAGACCTTTTACTGGCATACTAAGAAGGTTCCTTCCAAGGTTACTGAATCCGGCTACTGCCTGGTGGTTGAGCGAAGTATGTAATGAACTACACATCTTCTCAGCCTGTGTCGGTATCTTACGAAAATAAGTACAGAAAGATGTCCATTTTATTTTATTATTAAGTTTGGGGTTCCGCTTAGTACTATTTATATCCCCATCGACTACGTTGGATTTTCCCGTCAACGGCTTACGTTTCCTTGATTTCCTAAGAGTTACCCCGGGTCTGCTATCGTTAGAAACTACCTTTCTGACGGATTTTTCCGTCGATCCCTCAGGTAATTGTTTTTCCCGATTTCCCCCGTGCGATAGGCTTTCCGATAGTTTTTCTGTTCCCTCGCAACTCAACGTCTGTGGGATACCCTCTTGGTTCCCCTCGACGTTACTTAATTTGGAAGGTGTGATTAATGGGGCGCAGTCGAGCTGTTGGGACTGGCCCCCTGTCCGTTTCCCGGATGCTTTAGTAAATAATTTTTCTTGCTGTAACAAGTGTCCTCTTCATGCCCAAACCTGGCACACCAGTCGCATTTCAATTTCCGACCCTGTTCAGGCTTAAATGCATGGGTAACAAACACCTTTGCCCGTGGGCAACTTGACTTGTCGTGCCCATACACCTCACACGTAACGCAGAAGGGTGTGTTTTTCCTCTGACGGTACTCCGCATACGTGTGATCTCTCTTGCCACAGAATCCGCATGTCATTATTGATTGCTCGCAATTCATAGGCTGGGCTCCTTTTGGACGCGGGTTCCCATTTCCATTGTATTCCGGTCCCGGAAACGCATGGACGGGTGCCGGCGGTTGGCAGGGCCATTGTTGGAATTGTGGAAATTGCTGAGGCACTGGTTGAAAATTTGTTAATTGGTTTAAACTGTTTGGTTGGGTGTACATGGATTGCGTTTGGGTCTGTAAGGGGTTGAAAAAATTTGTTATTTCGCCTGGGAGAACGGATGTGTGAAGATAGTTAATTGGGGTTGTGGGCATAGTTGCAAAACTCCGCCCAATTAACTGATTGTAGTGGGAGCCTAACATCAAAGAGGTCCTCAAAGCCACCTCTGTCAGTTTGTCCAGAGAGTCGTCCGTATTCGTCAACAAGCTTTGACGCAGGGCCGGGTCTATTAAACCCATCTTGAACGAATTAACTAAATTTTTTCTAAATTCTGACATTAATGCTACCGAATCCGTAGTGCTGTACTCGGAATCCACTATCTCCTGGGCTACTGCCATCAGCTGGGACAAACGTCTCGAGAAAGTTTTGACATCCTCACTGGGTCCCTGGTGTGCGGTTTTTATCTCCAACAGAACGCTGTCCAATGTTCTAGTGGTAAGGTATGTGTTCCTTAATAATGACTTAAATTCGGCGAAAGACTTCAGATTCTTCCCCCTAATAAGGTCGAACGCATCCCCCGATAACCTTGTGGTAAGAAGGGATAAAAAGATATCCTCATCCTTCTCACCCAGGCATTTAAATGCCAATTCACATGAATTCAAAAATTCATGGACCTTACCGGAAAGATCGTGTGATCGTATTCCACTGAACACTGGCACTAAACGTGACACAGTCTTCCCTATCGCTTCGTAATTTGGCATTTCAACCTTATTAGACGTCGCCTTGTTGCACGAATTAAAACCTGCCGTGGGCCCTGATTGTTGGATCTCTAGGCTTAAGTGGGGTTGTTGTTTTGTTGAAAAATGTTCCGCCTTACTTAAAACAGCCTCCAACTCCCTAATTTTATCCTCAAAAACTCTAGTTTCTAATTCCTTAACCTTCTCTATTTGCTCTAATCCCCCTACTTTGTCCTCCAACAACTCTATTGTGGACTGTTGGTCCGCTATTCTCTTATTCAATTTTTGCTCCCTTCCTATTGCCTCGTGCAGTTTCGTTTTCGTTTGTTCCGCCTCACTTGCTGCCTCTTCTGTTTCCGCGCTCGCAAGTTGTCGCTGGTGTTGGCAATTTGCTATTTTTATTTTTTGAACCTCAAGTTGTTCTTCACAAAGTTCGGCTCTTGCAAGTAACGCGTCGTTAGATTCTTTGACCAAAAACAACAACTTACTCAATATGAAGTCTGTCGTTTCCAAACGCGTTAACTTCCCCCACTGTGAAGATACTTGATTGAAAAATAACTCGTAAACGTCCCTCGACGCGAGCCTTTTATACTCACTGAGCAAGGAATTGTTAAAAGTTTTTATTACTTGCTCACCCTCTTTTTTCTCCTTTTTGTTCTGGGCTATAATTTCTTTCAAAGCCTCAAAATCTTCCATTAGCGGAGGAGTAAAAAAATAAAATGGACCTTATCTTTTCTTTTCACAGATAAAGATCAAACGAAAACAGAATTCAACAAATAGAGACAGAGCTCAACAACAAAAACTACAACCATTAAAAAAAAAAATCAGAAGAGAGAACAAAAAAAAACGACAGTTAAAAAAGCACTGATTTTTATTATGTGTTCTAAATTTCTCTGGATTTTTTTTTGTGTTTTTTTTTTTTTTGCAAATGAAAAGTGCAATTTATTCTTCTTATGAAAGAAAATTCGAAATTTTACGTTTACCTATTGAGTCAAGAATTACAAAATAAGTAATCAAATTCTTCAATTGCTTCTCTTCTAAATCTTCTTTGCAATTAAAGATGAGAAGAAGCAAAAAAAAAAAAAAATTGTTGCAACAAACCCAAGTAATGATTAAAATAAAATGTTGATCAAAACGATTTATGGTAAACAAAAAAAATGTAAACAAGAATAGCACCCCAAAAACAAAAAACAAAAGAAACGAAAAATGAAGAAACGAAAAATGAATTTTAAGCTACAATTACTAGCAGTTAGCGCTAGGCTCAGCAATTTTACCGTAGGAAAAAAAAAAAAAACGAAGAAAGAACAATACTAATTGTTTAATTGATTAAACACTATCGCAAACAAATAAAAAATAACGCGTCTTCTAAAACTTCCTATTCGCAAATGAAGAAGTGAAAAAAAACGCTGGTAGCAGAAGAACGGCTGAGAAAACAGTTTCTTAAATTGTGAATCTTCCTAAAACTTCTTCTTCACAATAAAAGAAAGTGTTGTTCCCGTTGAGAAAAAAAAATGAAGGCTCGACTTATAAGTGTAAACACTGCAAGTTGAGAACCGGCTGCGCCAATGTTGTGTCCGCGATATCCCCAGGATATCACAGACAGTAAAGTTGAGTCGTTGAAGAGAATCGACGAGAATATTTTTAATTCCTGAAACTTGGTTCCGGCATTCGTTAGAACGCCGCAGTTGGAACCGAAAGAAGGTATAAGCGCCTCAAATAGAGACGCAAATTACCTTTAAGTATTTTTTGCTGAAAAAAGAAAACGTTGTTAAGTTCCGGATACTTACCGATTCTTTTGTGTTTAAAAAAAAAGACAGTATTTGAATGATACTTTTAATCTAAGAGACTTCGTTCAGCGGTTCCTCGTCGGTTATAAAAATTACTGAGGGTGAATTGATGACTTACAATAACTTATATACTATATTTACGCTAACTTAGTATTTGGAAAATGGGCCAGTCGTTCAACCCATTGCAAAAGTCCATGCATGAAAATCGGCAATTTTTAGTGACCCACAAATGGTGCAACCAACTGAAAGTGCAATGCGCCCATTTGTGGGTCGCGACTATTTCGCAATTTGATCGCGAGGGAAAAATATAATAAAATTAAAAATAGGCAAAACAAAACAAAGCGAACAAAGTATCAACTCGACCATTTCCAGTACCTATGGCACGCGACATGTTCTGACTCAGCAGTAAAGGAGAATCCAGTGGATTCCCCTGGCTGTGACGTCACATTACCGTACCTCAGGCCAGGAATTGCAATTCGAACTGTTTACGATCGAGTTGCTAGGTTGTTGTTTTTGTTTTGATTAATTTTGTAAAAACAAAGAAGAACGACTGGTCTGAATTAAAATGATATTCGTCGAGAGGAAATGCGAACGCCGGATGCTGCCATTTGGCTGGGCACAACAAATCCAAGAATATTTCTGTTTTCATCCACCCATTGTCACTTAACCCAATACCCCAATCATGTGGAACTTTTGTAGTAATTTCTTTTGGGAGTCTCTTATTAGGTCTTATTAGGAAATATAATCATTGGAGGAGTTGTTTCGCCAGTTGCTGTAAAAGCGCACATCACGGTAAGGCAGGACTTAGCCTGTCCTTGGTCTATTTCATAGACATTCTTTTCTCCTTTCATTGATAGAACTGTGTTGTGAACGGAGGCCTTGGAGTGAATATTTCGACTTGAAAAAGTCAAAATATTCGAGGGAAAGGAAGGTTCAGGAAAGAGTGGGCCAATTCCTACGTCTGAATTGGTGGCTGAAAATCGAGCGGAAGCGACACGCTTGCTGGCGGCCGGGACTAGCTACGGCAGTTGTGGGGGGGTTCTTGCTCAATTCTCAGACCATAAACCCTTGGCCTGTACAACAAAAAATTTCGTGTCGGTGATTTGAAATTGGGACCATTTTCCCAATAGGTCGTGAAAGACCAAGAAGCGGTGGAGTGCGCGACTTCGCGATTTGTCAGGGCGCTTAGGTGTTATAGCGCCCTGCCTGCCCACCCTACCTCAGCCATGACTGTCCTAAAAACAACTTTATCATGGCCCCTTATTGAGGTTCAGGGCGAGGGAGCTTAAACGCTCGGGTTCATTTTATACGGGCTCTTCTAGCCTCTAAACATCTTTGCAAGAAACAGCAAAAAAAAACAGCCATAAAAGGCCCCTACAAAAAAATCTGGAAAAACGACAACAAAAAAAAATACAACAAAAAAATATTGAAAAAAGGAAAGGGAAAAAAAATATAGAAAAAGTATAGAAAAAAAGGAAACTCACCCCATTACTTTGGTTTCACCTATTTGATTTTTAAAATATTACATTTTTTTTTTTTTTTTATACGTTTTTCAGTCCGTCTGTCCTGTCTGTCATTTTGTTTTCAAATTTTTAAATTTAATTATTTTAAATTTCTATTTTTAATTTAATTCATAATTTTACTTCAATTTTAAAATTTTCCATTTATTTATTTAAATTGAATTGTGGGACCGCGGAAATTCGTTCACTTGAATTTTCAGGGATTTTACGCAATTTTCAATACGATGGCATTCGCATGAAAATTTAAACCACATCACTTTTTGTGTTAAACTATGTGAAATTCATCACTCAAGCACTCGATTCCAACAATTTCAATATGGGTATTTATTTTCTACTATTTTTGAGGGAATAAATTCGCGTAACTTTATTCTTAAAAAAAACATCCCCCCGATTCACTATCCACTTCAGTCAGGTGACACCTCATTAACACATTAAGGGGGACGTTTTTGAATTTATTTCGAATTTCATGCCGCAGTGCGCAAATAAAGTGCAAAACGGCCCGATAATTCAGGGATTCCGCGAAAAATCACAAATAATCCACCGACTAGACACAATTTCCATTAAAAAAACATTTTTGCCATCCATACTTTAATGCGAGGCGGTGGTCAATTTCCAACACAATTTTGTCGCGAACAATTAGCTACACTATAATTTTTCGAGGCGACTTTTCGTGGTTCGTGGTGTCGTATGCCGTGAGGGAAAACTGGCGAACCACGCGTCACTTGCACTTGACGTGCATTTTTCGCATTTATTTCACTTTTTTTTTTCTTTTACTATACAAAAAAAAACCGCTGATTTTTCTTCGTACAATAGTCGCGCGACTTCTCAGGTAAATAACCAAAAAAAAATCGGTCCGACTGGTAAACGACTCTGCCGATGAGCGGTTCTTTTCCCAAAAGAACCGTCTCGCTGTTAGGTTGGTGGCAGTTGCGGGTGCGGCTACAATCCAGCGTAATCAGAAAATGGTTGAGTTGTCTAATGACAACTCAACAACCTCATGCTCACGCTGAGAGCCAGGCAATTATGGGCCTAACCCTCGAACCACTGCCACAGATCTTGAATGGAGGGTTTCTTAGCAGTAATTCGTCCCGAGAGATGTGAAATGGGTAATTTAGGGTGGTGTCCAAGACAACCAAGGTAGCTAGCGATCTTGCCTCGCTTCGTTCGTGGCTATGGCCCGAGTACGTTGATGTGAAGGTGTTGAATGTTGGGCGTCCGGAGCCATCAGTTGCGATGCAGTATCGGGAGTATCGACCGCGCTGATGATGCTTGGAGCTAGCTCGAAGGATCGCCAGAAATCTACACCGAGGTATAGTTTCTGCGACAGGCTCGGCACGATGTATAGCGTAATGGGCTTAGTTTTACCACGAAAGGTAATTTCGGTATCTACTATGCCCAATACCTTTTGTGCTGCACCATCAGCGGTCTTCACCTCCTGACAGACCGGTCGATACTTCACCTGTGCATCTTGGAGGCGTTGTAGGGAGTCTGCCCCCAGGCAACTGATGCTCGCCCCACTATCAAGGAGACCTGAAACATCCACTCCGAACAGGGATACTACCGCGAATGGAAGTATATCGAACGGCTCGGCGATGATGGTAGATACTAACGCTTTCTTTTTGGCCCTCACCATCGTCCAGAACATACGCAGGCGCAAGACCGACTTTTTGCGACTTTTTCCGTTCGTTCGTGTGGACACTTCGTCCGCACGGACGTCTGGAACAGTGGCAAAATTACGCTCTCGCGCCTCCGCATATTCCTTCAACCGTTGATGGTATGGTTTGTGAGGATGGGGAGCGTTGCGTCTCGAACCACTTGAACTTAACCCTCCAGGCTGAGAAATAAATGGTTTGACATCAACGTCTGGTCTCTCCTGCAGAATCGTGATGCGAGGGTTAAGAGGGGTTAAAATTTTAAATGGGGGTGATTTTACGTTAATGGGGTCTGCAAAATGGGGTGAAATTATAGGTGGGGTGGTAGTAAAATTTGGAGGGGTCTCTAAAGGGGTATTCAAATGGGGTGAAATGTTTTTAATATGGAGATCAAGATGAAATGGGGATTGGGAATTGACTGAAAGATTACTTGGTTGGTCGGTCACTACGGTGTTCGAGGGTATGAGTAGGAAGACCAGGACGGGAGGAACCCACAACCCTTCCGTCCTTGCGGAAGTTTCCCGCCTTGCAATGGTTACAGTTAGGCTTCAACACGTCCGCCCGCCCACAACCAAAGCAAAAAATGCCTTTTAAGGGCTCTCCACACTCACGATATCCATGCCCCTCCTTCCCGCAGTTCCAACAAGTCAGGGGGTTCGATAGTCCGGCCACGTCGACTGAAGGAGGCGTATCCGGATTCCCTTCGTCGATTTGCCCATGTAGTTCGTGTATTCTGGTTTGGTTCCAGGGGGGATGGTCTGGTAGCCTTTCGCACATCTTCCACTTGTCCCACTAACCGACGTAATTCGTCCATCGTTAGGACTGAGTGGAAGCACATTTGTTGCTGTGTGCTGGCCACCAGATTTCCACGCACCAGATCCACGAATTCGGACTCCATCATGGGAGTGCGCAGCAATGTGCGAAGCTCCGTCACGTCCTGTTCAAAAGACATGAAGGGCTCATTTGGCACTTGCCGTCTGCCAAGCATCTGCTTGCGCACCTCCCAATCCGTGCTTCGCTCTCCCCAGACCTGCAAAAATGCATCCTTCAGGGTACCCCACGATGCATTGGGGTTAGACCGTCGCCACAACCAGTACCATTTGTTGGGCCGACCATCCAGCAGCAGATGGAAACCCTGCGTCAGCAGATCCAAGTTGCCGCGTAAGTCGCTCATCGCGAGAGTCTCGGCCCTAAAAATCATCTCCTCTGCGCGTAGGAGTTGGCGATCTCCGTTGAAGCGAAGACGCCAATGCCTTAATGGGCTGCAGGAATTGCGTTGGCGATAGTTAGGGCCGTGGCTAACGCGATCGCTGGCCCCAGCGGCCGCTTCGATCCGCTGAACTACCCTCCCTGTCATGGCAGGCGAGTTTCGATCTGCTGCCGAATAGTGGGCCCCCACTGGCTCTTGTGCCGCCCGCTCCTCTCGCATAACCGTTCGAATTAATCGTATCAATTGTTCTACCCCGAGTTCGGTCCGGATCACGGGTGGACTTGGATTTGTAGTTGCCGGAACAAACGCGTCATGCACATCTGACCAACGTGGCCGTTCACCCACTTCCCTTTCTGGCGATTTGGTGCTTGGAATCGCGAGTTGATCAACCCCTTGTTCCTGCACCATTGATCCGTCAGGGGCGTAAAAGACACGACCGCCGACTGTCTCCGGCGGAAAATCTACATTTAATCTACTAGGTGAAATTCCGCCTGTCGGAGACTTGGGAGCTGCTAACTTCTGTTTGCTGCGTGTTACAGCTCCGGTTCTGGCAGTTGCGCCCTCCACGCCCCGAACCGACCAATAGTCCTGCAGCCCAAGGTACTGCCTGCAATTGGGGCAGTTATTGTGGCTCCGAACCCACGATTCCAGGCATTCCAGGTGGAAAATATGGCCACACTTGGTCCTGGCTTCACGGTTCAATTCCACGACCTCCTGACATGTCGTGCAAATTGAATCCGTCGCTTTCGATGGTGAACGCGCCAGTGGCATGATTTGGCAAGAAAAAATGAACGAGTGATTGAACAAATTGATGAATGAACGAGTGATTGATGAACGAGTGAGTGATGAACGAGTGAACGACTAACGAGTGAGTGATTAGCAAATGGATGAATACCGAAAAAACGAATAATTGACTAAGTGATTGTGTAAATGTACGTATTAATGAATAAATGCTAAATGAGTAATCGAATGAACGTCTGATCGAACAATTGAACGATTAATTTTAACAATGAATGAATAAAATTTAAAAATTCGCGAATAAATGACTGAATGAACGATTATTTAATTGAACGAGCGATTGATTGAGTGAGCTATTAAAACAATGAGTTACTAAACGAGTGAATGATTGAATACAATTAAATAAATCGCGAATGAATGTCTAAATGAACGAGTTAATATTTGAACGACTGATAAAGCGAGAAAAAAAATTTGAGCGAGCGATTGGACGAGTGTGTTATTGAAAAAAAATTAGTTCTAAAAAAAATGATTGATTGAACGAGTGAGTCTCTGAACGAGTGAGTATGAATGAGTGGCTATTAAAAAAATTAGTTATTGACGAGTGAATGAATCAGTGAATGCATTAGTGAACGAGTGAATGAATGAGTGAACGAGTGAGTGAATAACGAGTGAGTGATTGAATGAGTGAGAATGATTGATCAACGCAAAAAAATTAGATCGAACAACGGAACGAGTGAATCGATGAATGACTGACTAAATGATCGAATGTGATAAATTAAAAGACCGAATGAACAAACGTGTGAATGTATGATTGTATGCTAAATTGGAGTAAAGTTAGATATTTAAATGGATGACTGATCGCCAAATGAATGAACAAATCAATGAATGAACGAGTGAGTCTATGAATAATAAAAAACTACTTGAGCGATTGAACAATACTGAACGAGTGAGTGAATGTCCAAAAAAAATTTAATATTCGAACGATTGAATGCACGAGTGAATCAACGAACGAATGATTGAATAAATGAATGAATGAAAAAAATTAGCAAATCAAAAAAACAAATGAACCCTCACGTCGTCGCTCCTTTCCCCTCCCCTCATATGCAGCAAATCGCGAAGTCGATCTCTGTCTTTCTCGACTCATCGGGAAAATCGGGATCGCGAGAAAAAATGCAACATAAAAAAAATTGGGAAGAAAAATAGCAACTAGAAAAATCAAAAATCAACAACCAAAAAAAATCTAAGTCAAATTTCGTCCGAAGACTTACCAAAAAAAATTTAATTTTACCAAAAAAAAATATACTACGTTATTTTAAAAAAAATTTATTCTACGTTAAAAGGAACTCTAAAAGGAAGGATAAGGAAATAGGGGACTTATCCGAAATTTCGACGAAATTTTCCTATCACCAAACTCACTAATGTTTCGCAAGTATTGTGCCCAATTGTCTGACGACATGCCCGCCAAGACAAGGCATGCCCAGCTCTCAAAAGGGTACTTACGAACCAAAAGGGGAATGGGTCGAGAAAATAAATTCTGACCCAACTTACATCACATCAATCTCGCATACAGACAATGTTTCCCTTTCCTATGGAAGTTGGCGCCTAAAGGTTGCCAAAACGGTTCGTGAATAGGTCAGTTCCACAATGCCTCCATACAAGACCGATGAGATGGTTTGCTGTGGAAAAATCAGAAAAGCTGTACACTTGGACTGTTGTTGCCGTTCAGGCGAAAATTCTGTCGCAGAACGACGAAATTGAAGTCCTTTTTGCCCATCAACTTTTTGCACGGAATTTTTCGGAACTCGCGCGTGTTGATGAGCTACGCTTTGTGCACCAAGCGTAGATGTGGCTAGCCCCACGTTGGGCGCCATTTTGTTGTGAACGGAGGCCTTGGAGTGAATATTTCGACTTGAAAAAGTCAAAATATTCGAGGGAAAGGAAGGTTCAGGAAAGAGTGGGCCAATTCCTACGTCTGAATTGGTGGCTGAAAATCGAGCGGAAGCGACACTCTAGCTGGCGGCCGGGACTAGCTACGGCAGTTGTGGGGGGGTTCTTGCTCAATTCTCAGACCATAAACCCTTGGCCTGTACAACAAAAAATTTCGTGTCGGCTTACTCCAGGGTGATTTGAAATTGGGACTATTTTCCCAATAGGTCGTGAAAGACCAAGAAGCGGTGGAGTGCGCGACTTCGCGATTTGTCAGGGCGCTTAGGTGTTATAGCGCCCTGCCTGCCCACCCTACCTCAGCCATGACTGTCCTAAAAACAACTTTATCATGGCCCCTTATTGAGGTTCAGGGCGTTTGCTCGGGTTCATTTTATACGGGCTCTTCTAGCCTCTAAACATCTTTGCAAGAAAATCTGGAAAAACGACAACAAAAAAAAATACAACAAAAAAATATTGAAAAAAGGAAAGGGAAAAAAAATATAGAAAAAGTATAGAAAAAAAAGGAAACTCACCCCATTACTTTGGTTTCACCTATTTGATTTTTAAAATATTCAATTTTTTTTTTTTATACGTTTTTCAGTCCGTCTGTCCTGTCTGTCATTTTGTTTTCAAATTTTTAAATTTAATTATTTTAAATTTCTATTTTTAATTTAATTCATAATTTTACTTCAATTTTAAAATTTTCCATTTATTTATTTAAATTGAATTGTGGGACCGCGGAAATTCGTTCACTTGAATTTTCAGGGATTTTACGCAATTTTCAATACGATGGCATTCGCATGAAAATTTAAACCACATCACTTTTTGTGTTAAACTATGTGAAATTCATCACTCAAGCACTCGATTCCAACAATTTCAATATGGGTATTTATTTTCTACTATTTTTGAGGGAATAAATTCGGGTAACTTTATTCTTAAAAAAAACATCCCCCGATTCACTATCCACTTCAGTCAGGTGACACCTCATTAACACATTAAGGGGTACGTTTTTGAATTTATTTCGAATTTCATGCCGCAGTGCGCAAATAAAGTGCAAAACGGCCCGATAATTCAGGGATTCCGCGAAAAATCACAAAAAACCCACCGACTAGACAAATTTCCATTCAAAAAACATTTTTGCCATCCATACTTTAATGCGAGGCGGTGGTCAATTTCCAACACAATTTTGTAGCGAACAATTAGCTACACTATAATTTTTCGAGGCGACTTTTCGTGGTTCGTGGTGTCGTATGCCGTGAGGGAAAACTGGCGAACCACGCGTCACTTGCACTTGACGTGCATTTTTCGCATTTATTTCACTTTTTTTTTTCTTTTACTATACAAAAAAAAACCGCTGATTTTTCTTCGTACAATAGTCGCGCGACTTCTCAGGTAAATAACCAAAAAAAAATCGGTCCGACTGGTAAACGACTCGCTCGACAAAATCAAACAAAAACTCGCATAAATCTCCACTCTTTAGCACTTGCGGCGAGACTCGGCACCCAAACTCGTTTTTTCTTTCTTGACCGCTATGCCGCTTCCGGCCTCTGCCGATGAGCGGTTCTTTTCCCAAAAGAACCGTCTCGCTGTTAGGTTGGTGGCAGTTGCGGGTGCGGCTACAATCCAGCGTAATCAGAAAATGGTTGAGTTGTCTAATGACAACTCAACAACTGTTCCAGTTTTGGGACACAGTTGAAAATTAGTCTCATCGCCGCTAAAAACTCTTTTTGGGTCTTCTAGAATCTCGCAGTAATTATTGTCATCGAGATATTTCTCAATATTCACAAACCACTTTCTGATATCAGTCTGCGACACGCATGCGCTGGCAGAAGTGACAGATTCTGCTGTTCTAACCGTTATCTCAGGATGTCGGTTTAGGAAAAGGGTATACCATTTTTCACCTGGAATTCCATTTTTAAATAGGTTAGGTCTATTTACCTTCTTAAGATATTCCCCAACACTAGCTATCAAATCTTCTTTTCTCCTTGGAAACCCTTTCCGGTTATTTATTTTTATCCATTGAACTAAATGCGATTCCTCCGCATTTGTTAACATAGTCCGTGGTCCTGGGCGGTCTTTCGTATCTGGGTATTTTTTCTTAAATATAAGCGTTGTTCTTGGGACATATGTTTTGGCAGCGAGTTTCTTACTCATGCTATTGTCAATAGCATTTAAAGCGATTTGCAATGCCTCTTTCGAGTATTTCTTTCTTTGACCAGTGGTTCTGCGTTTTTCTTTAGCCATAATTAACAAAGTGCTGCAAGAAAATTGAATAAGTGCATTGTTCGTTCCTTTTTCGTAAAATTACATATTCAGTTTGATATACTCTATAATATTGACACCTCGGTGCCCCATTATTAACACTATGCCAATAATAGGTTTTTGCAATTTTGACACGGTGTCAGAATTTGGCAAATCAAAAATACTGAAAGTAAGTTTATGTTTACTTACAGAAAATGCTAACAACCTTGCAAACCATTCAAAACGTTCATCTTTTGATGTATTTCATTATAAAAATCTGCCAACAGTCTGGGCGCAACTTTATTATTTTATGGGTAGAAGTCCGAAACGTGTTTAATGATGAGATACGGTGTTGGGTACTATGCGACTGACAACCTAAAAAATAACGTTCCAAATAGCCTAATGGTTATTTTTTAGGTTGTCAGTCGCATAGTACCCAACACCGTATCTCATCATTAAACACGTTTCGGACTTCTACCCATAAAATAATAAAGTTGCGCCCAGACTGTTGGCAGATTTTTTTTTTTATTTACGTATTTTTTTTATCAATAGAATAATTCATAGTAGTAAAAGCGAATTCGATCACATTAAACCTAAGAGATTTTCGGAATCAGTGAAATCTTAAACAATACCCCCAGGGGGTTTAATTGAGAGAAATACTTAAATAGGTTTTTTCCCGACTACGTTTAAAGCTTATAGAAGTACAAGTGAACTCCAAATCTCAATATACCTTAGGAATATATCAGAATTCGTGAATATGTACACAACCAATTTACTCCCCCTTAGGGGTTGGATATCGAAAAATTTTGAAGATCGTTACTAGGCGCTTATATAAATAGCCCGCAGAAGTAAAATTGCTTTGATAGTTTGACATGTCTAAAAGTTTTAACGAAATTCGTGAAAATGTGGATTCACGGACATTTTTTTGACTCAACCTCTGAACGCCAATAAAAATCTGAACTTTTTTTTGCTTTAATTACTCTAATAGTACATCTACATATACGTATTAAGTTTCAATTTTCTAGCATAAGCCGTTTCTGAGATATAAAAAACCACTCCTCTCCCCCGTACCTTGGTACCCCTATCAAAAATTTTATTTTTCTAGGATGTCTCCATAGTGGTTCTATATAATCCTAAATTTTTAGCTTTCTATTCATTATGGTTTTTGAGAAATAAAAATCAGAATGTTTTCGTTTCTACCCCCTTTCACCACCACCCCCTACACCCACACCACCAACATTTTTTTCCCTACTAGAAGTTTATCGACCCCAACTCCTGTAAAATTTTCAAGATCATATCTGATACGGTTTCTGAGATATAAAAATTAAATTTTTTGAGAAATTGCTATCCCCCACTTTCGTGCTCCACCTCCCCCCTCAAAAAATTTAGTTTTGGTAGACTCCTCTTGTGAGCCCATATACAGAAACTAAATTTTATCTTCCTGGTGTAATTAGTTCGGAAGATATTGTAATCCAAAGTTTTTCACCCCCCACCCCCACACCCCACCACCCCTCTTAAAAATTTTAGCTCTTGTCTAATCTGAAAGTATCCCTAAGGACAACAACAAAGTTCCAATCTTCTGACATCAATTGTTCAGGAGATATCGATTTTAGAATGTTTCAATCCCGGCTTTCATGCGTTAAAGACTCATTGTTTTCCCCCCCACTTCCACACCCCTTAACCAATATCGACCATTTTTTTGCAATTGAGTCCATTATCATAGTACTATATAAGTTCCAAGTTTCAGCCTCCTAGCATAAGTGGTTCCTGAGATCTAGAAACCAAAATTTTTCGTCTAAAACGCTCCCCTCTCCTTTCCCCTTGTAACCCCACCCCTCAAAAATATACCAGTCGTAGGGGTTCACCCAATCTACCCACCATAAAAATTTCAATTTAATATCTCAACGGGTTTGGGAGCTACGCGCCTTCAAACAATTTTGCGTACGGCGTACGGCGTACGGCGTACGGCGTCTACGGCGGACAGACGGACATTTTTTTTTTTTTTGCTTTTTTGGGGTTTACTAGTCCTAAAACGTGTAAATACAAAATTTCAGGGTAGCAAACTTTTTTGAAATTTCATGTCGATAACAATACTTTATTATTAAAAAATAATAAAGTAAAAGCATAGATATTTCACACCCTCACCTTAATCTGAATCGAAAAAGAATAGTCTTTTAGCAACTCCACTCGAACGTGTGACTTAGAAAGAAACACCAACCGTTACTTTGAATTTAAAGAAAACTGTGCTTTGTTTCCAGCTTGCAGTGTAAGTCGAACAAATTTTTAAAAATTGTTTCGTTACATAGTATAGCCAGAATTACTTGATATCTTTATTTTATTTATTTATTTATTTCAGTATGACCCGATTGCAAATCGAGCCACATCAAATTTCGGCCAGGCCCAGAGGGCATATGGCACGTCGCTTACAAGTTTACATCTCAGTCTTGCTTGTTTATAATTATTTTAATATGTTGGATCGTAAGGGCAGTGTATGCAAAATGATTTAAATTTAAGATATAAATGATATAAGTAGTAAGTATAAAATGTAAAAATAGAATTAAATAAATAGAAATAATTTTATAAGGTAATATAAAAGTAAGAATGAGGTTAAAATAAAATGAAAATAAATCTAACATAATTCAAATTAATTCTAACACAAGTACTTAGCAAACTAAATAAATAAAATTCATTATAAATTGTACAATACGAAATTAAAGGTAATTCAAAAGCAAAATAAATAAGGAACAGTGACATTAATGTCTTAATATTATGATGAGTGTGATAAAGTAGGGGGAAGATGATAGGATTGCTATATTTGGTGTAGGAGATGAAGGAGGAGATCAGGGTCGGAGGTGGAAAGAAGGGAGCTTAAAGGAGGGATGGAATCGTTGAAGAACTGCATCGTTGACTTGCATTCGGTTAGAATGTGAGCAATTGTTAGTGGCCTTTGGCAAGTAAGGCATCCTGGCTGTGGCGTTTTGATGATATGGTGCTGATGTGTGGCTCTAGTGTATCCTATTCGAACTCGAGATAGCGTAACGGAGTCCTTTCTTTTCTGGTTTGGATCATATACTGGCGGGTCCGGGCCTAGGCAATGTCTGGCCAGAAAGGTCGAGTTTTGGGCCCAGTCTAGGACCCGTTGTTGCTGGAGCGTGACTCTGGCCGTACGTCGGGCGAAGCTGATGAAATTTAGCAGTGTATCTTCGTCGTGTGCGGAGGTCGGCCGCCTAGACAGCCGGTCCGCCATTTCGTTTCCGGGGATGCCAACGTGGCCTGGCACCCAGAGGAGTTTTGTACTAGCCAGATTGGCTGCCAGGAGCTCTTTAGTGACGGTCAGGATCGGTTTGGTGGGATAGGGCTTTAATATCGCGTCCACCGCGGATTTAGGATCTGAGAATATCACCGTAGGTGATGCGGCTATCCAGGCTGCTTCTGCGGCTTTATAAATGGCAAATGCCTCAGCTTCAATCACGCTGGAGTCAGGATGCAGTTTGTAGCTCTGTTCCTTCGTTATCGTGTTGGTGTCGGGCTGAAGTGTGACCACAGCTGCCGTAGTTCGGTCTGTGGTTTTGGAACCATTGGTGTATACTAGTATGTGCCCCGGAAATTCCTTAAGGTGCCTTCTATGGAGGAGCTGATATACAGATGCAGGAGTGTGGGTTTTGTTGGGGTATCTGGAGTGAGCAGGTAGGGTGAAGGAGGGGCGGAGGGTAGGAGGAGTGTGCAGCGGGTTGCGGATGGGCCGGGGTATATTGGGGCAGAGTTCGGTGAGGGTTGCACGAGCGCTCCAAAGCGCTGATGTGAACGTCCTGTCGTGTATCCAAACGCTGTCGGTCGCATCGTCGATGGTGAAAACGTGGTGGTGGGGACTTTTGGCGTCGATGCAGCTTTTGGCCGCAAGGTTGATTTGGGCCTTTTTAATTGTGGTTGAGACGCTGTCGCATTCAGACTCCATCAGGAGCGCGTCTATCGGCGAAGTGCGAAAGGCACCTAGGGCAGCTCGGATGATTTTATTGGCTGCCACCTGCAGCCTTCGAATGTTCGACTTGGTGGTGACCGAGTATATTGTTATCGCGTATTGCAGATACCCTCGGATTAGGGTTTTTGCGACCTGCAAGATTGCTGCCGTACTGGCTCTCAAGCTTTTCGATGCGAGGGCCCGGACCAGGTTGCACACTTTACCGAGTGAAGTAATTATATTGTCTATATGTTTAGTCCACTTTAGTTTAGACGATATGGTTTGTCCGAGTATCTTGCATGAGGGAAGCGGATGCATAGATATCTCGTCAATACGCGCTTCCGAAACGGACGGCCTGATTTTCCGCGATATGGTTAACAGTTCCCCTTTGCGATAGGGCATTTTGGCTCCGGTCTTACTACACCATGCGTCTACTTTGATTTGGATACTTCTAAGGGTGTCGTTAAGGATGGGGTGGGAGGAGGTGAGGAGGATGTTGTCAGCGTAAATATAGTGTTTTGTATGTGGTATGTCCGAAAGAGATTGTAAAAGAGCGTGAATGTAAGTACAGTGGATGCCGCTTATTGTAATCACTTTGGGACCGGCCATAAACAATAACATTAACCGGATGATAACAATAGACGAAGGGGAAAATTTTTCTCATTTATTTTCCAACGCTTGTATATAGATTGCTCGATGCATCTAATATTATTTTTTTTATTCATTAAAAGTTATTTACAACTCTAGCTTCAATGTTTCACAAAGTTACAGAGAATATGAAATACTGTTTCCTCTTCCTCCTCATCCAGGCAGCTTCTACAGGAAGTCGTTTGAAAAGAAACGCCGTCTTTTAGCATGCCGGCTTATAAGACAGTGTCTGGTCAGGACACTTACTGTGGTGCTGATTCTCTCCCTTTTTAGCAAATTCAGCCTTGTACCTACAGCGTTTTAGATCCAGCTTCGGTTATATCTGTCAGCTCAGCGCACCACTTCTATTAAACTGTCTCGAAAACTTACTCGAAGTTGAACTCATTCTGTTGAACGAGATCAGCATCAATAGTTTTCAGAAGCTACGAAAAGACTGAAATTTCTCATAGTAATCTACGAGTATGATATGTATCGCCTTGTGTTTACATAAATGTAAAACCAAGAGCAATCATCTTTAATTTTGATATTGTTTTTATTTTGCCTTTTTGATCACATTCACATGAAGAAAAAAGAGGAGCGATTAAGAATACAGTCACAAAACTTGTAATGTTGTACGGAAATCTGGCCCGAATGATAACATAAAGCGAATTTTTATTCCAATAAGCGATGAATTTCGTTTGTGGAAAATGGAACTAACTTGTTTTGATAACATTAACATTATCCGCGATTACTATAAGCGGCATCTACTGTATTAAATAGTGCAGAGGATAGAGGAGATCCCTGGGGTAGAACTTTATCGATTCTGTAATGTTTGGATGTGTATCCATTGACTCACCATTATGGATCGAGCCGAAAGGAAGTTATCAATCGTTTGGATGAATCGGGTATCAATACCCCAGATAGATAGCTGTTTAGTGATTACTGTTTTGATTACCCGGTCAAAGGCTTTCTCGAGGTCGAGGGAGAGGACATGGTACTCTTGTTTGTTGGCAAGTGCCTGTCTGGCATAGTGTTCGAGCTCGAGCAGGAGAGAGGTTGTACCTCTCCCCGGTCTAAAACCGTGCTGCTCGTCCGACAGTACACTCTCCAGTAGGGCGCCAAGCCTCCTGGCCAAAATCTTTTCAAAAACCCTTGACAGGCAAGGAATCAGCGAAATAGGATGAAGATCCTTGGAGGTAAGTGCTGTAGAAGCTGGGTTCGATCGCTTACGGATTGGCACTTGGATAACTCTTTTCCACATGTGTGGAAAGGAGCCCTGCGCTAGGATCAGATTAAACAAATCAACCAGTCTAAACTTCAGATAGTTTGTAGATTGTCTGATCATCTCGTAAGTGATTCGGTCGTGTCCTGGAGCTGATCCCTTGCAGGAACTAAGCACCGAACTTAGTTCCGCAAA
The DNA here is from genome assembly GCA_951812415.1 of Beris morrisii. Lineage (NCBI taxonomy): Eukaryota > Metazoa > Arthropoda > Insecta > Diptera > Stratiomyidae > Beris > Beris morrisii. Next base: position 88,494,384 of record OX638310.1, on the reverse strand, counting down.
GGAGATAGGGTAACCAAGTGTTCTATCTGGGTCGGGTGAGTGGACTGTGGAATTGTAAGGTGCTGATTGCTTGTCGGCGAGTTGTGCGGAAGAAAACTTTGAGTCCGAAGAGTAATTAGTCCAGCATAGAGCCAGGTGTTCGGCTATATGCAGGGAATTCGTGATGGATCCTAGATCGGTTGTTAAGTTGGGGATTAGACTAGGAGGTCTACCCCCGAAGATGGATTTAACTTTTCTCCATGCATCGGCTAGATTAGAGCTGGGTCGATGGAAAGAGCAAAAGAGTTTCCGTTCTCTCTTTTTGCAGCTGTAATCTTTCTCTTGGTGATGGCCGCCTCACGACGATACGCTACTAGGTTTGTATCTGTCGGGTGCCTATGAAAACGTTTCCAAGCTCTATTTTTGGACTTAATTGTGCTTAAGATATCCCTGTTCATCCATCGCGGTTGAGAACTGGCGCTTGGGGTAGATATGGGGATAGCTGAGGCTGCTGCAGTATGGAGTATCCTGACGAGGCGAGCCGCCTCCTGGTTCACATTTTCCGTGTTCGGATATCTCTCTGCCGTTTCGTCCATGGAAGCTCTAAACTTATCCCAGTCGGCACGTGAAGTGACGTATCTGGTGGTTGGTCTATAGTTAGCCAAGCCTTGAGTCGATCGTATGATGACTGGCAGATGGTCACTGCCTTCTGGGTTAGTATGAAGCTCCCATGTCAGAAAAGGAACAAGCCTAGAGGGAGCGAGTGTCAAGTCGATAGCCGTCATGGTGGATCCGGTCGAGATGAGTGTGGGCGAGCCATCGTTGAGGAGGACGAAGGATGCGTCCTCAATCCAGTCCGCCACCAGCCTTCCCCTGCAATCCCAACGCCCACCCCCCCATAGGGGACTGTGCGCGTTGAAATCGCCACCATAAATGGTGTTCTCGGGAAGCTGATCTGACAGACTGGACAGGTCAGCATTGGCCAATCCCCGTCCGCACTCAAGATACGCCGACACCACAGTCAGCGGAGGATCAGATCCGACCGTGACGGCGCAAGCCAGAAAGTTGACATTCAGCTCTACCTGTTCGGAGGCTATAGAGCTGTGTACCAGGATGGCAACGCCGCCATGTCTGGTATCCCTAGGGGTGTTATATCCAACATATGAATAGGCTCCGAACCTGCGAGGTTCTTCGCCCGGAAGAATGTTGGTTTCCTGCAGTAGAATGATGTGGGGTTGGTATTGGGAGATAAGGATATCGAGGTGGGGACGATTGGAGTAGAGGCATCTGATGTTCCACTGAAGGATACAGAGGCTACGGGAGGGGTGAAAGGGAGGTGGGGTCAATGGTATCACGTGCGGGAACATTACAGTTCGGCTTCTGGTTCCGACCCATCCGAGATCACCACGGTATCCATGGGACTGGGCGTAGTGTCGGTATGAATTGTTCGAGTAATAAATTTATTTAGAACGAGATTTTGAAATATTTGGTTGGAATAGGGCGACAGTCCAGAAGAAATCTCTTCTAGGGCCTGTTGCTTTTCGGGGGTTTTCAATGTCTGGGTTGTTGTTAACGATTCAGCTGGGTTGGTACTGGTGCTGGGGGCAGTGTGTGGATTGGGTAGGATTGGTTGAGTTGAGGAGGTGGCAATAGATGGTTCAGAAGGGGGGTTAGTAGGTGTGGGGGTTGAGTTGTTATTGGGAATAGTGTGCGAGGTCGAGGGTTTGTTTTTGGATGAGGTGGCTTGTTTATTGGTTTGTGTTGATAGGTTTTGGTTGTGATTGGAAGTGGAGGGTGTGCTAGTGTTGGTTTGCGGGGTATTAGTGGTCGGAGTTGGTGTGTTGGTCGGGGTGGAGAGGGTGGGGGGAGGTTAGGAGTTAAGTTTGTGGTGTTAGAGGAGGGGCGAGGGTTTGGGGTGGTTGATTTAGCGGCCTGCGAATAAGTTAAGGTGCTGGGGGCGGGTTTGTTTTTAAAGTAGAGTTTCTTCGCCTCGTATTGAGTGCACTTCCTCTGAGTGCGGATTTTAAGAATCTCTTTTTGCTCTATAAATGTGGGGCAGGTTTTGCTGCTGGGCTGGTGGCCCGCGGCCTTACAGTTTATGCAATAGGGGGACGAGCAGGGGGTGTCGTGGGGTACGGGTCCGGAACATGTGCCACAGGCCTCAGACAGTGGTTCCTGGTGTGGCCGAGCTTTTGGCAATTCCGGCACCTTAGGGGGTTTGGGAAGTATTCCCTAACCTCAACTCGCTCGAAGCCTACATTGATATGGCTAGGGAGGGAGTAGAGATTGAGGGTTATTATGAGAAGTCCGGATGGTTTTTGGGTCATAGGATTTTTTAATTGAACGACGTCCACTACGTTTTGGTCCTTGAGCCCCGCCAATATTTCTTCCTGGGTCAGGAATATTAGGGAGGAGGCATATATCAGACCTTTGTAAGTGTTAAGTTTGTCGTGTAAGTGGCATTGGATCGGTATGTCATGGATTTGCTTAGTGTCCATGAATTTTTTAGCGATGCTTTGGTTTTCACACAATATTAATAAGCATTCGTAGGAATGAGAAGTTGGAGTATTTCGTGGGTATTTGGTCCACACCCTTTTTTACTACAAATACGTTGTGCTGCTGAAGGCTTTTTTCTTTTGGAAGCAATGTTTGGAGGACAACAAATTTGGGGGTCGGGGAAGAAGGCTTGGGGGTAGGTTGGTGCATACTGGGGTACATAGTAGACAATTCTTTTGGGGGATGAGGAAGGGGAGTGGAGTGTGTCGGGGGCTTCCGCCAGAGACGCAAATTTATTTATGTTGGCCATGCCAGCCGTAGGTAAGAAACGTCATATTAGAGTTTATGCTTTGAGTCTAGTTTTGTGCACTGAGATTACCTGTTATTAGCCGGTTAATTTGTTTATTGATTATGTGCACTTAGTGCTCACGGGCACAACAATTGGGGCGCGCTTGGCGCTTAACAAGTTTGTATTGGACACTGAGATTTCTAACCTAAAAACACAACTTTCTAAGTCTCTGTCTTAGCACACTTAGGGGCCGAAAAAAAGGCTCACCAGGAGTGAGGATTACGCGGGGGTGTCACACCCGCACTTGATTATGTTAATTCGCTCGCAAGACACTTGAAGATCGTCACCACGAAGAACGAGATCAGGCACGTCACTGACGTTTACCGCGCGAATTGTTGATATCTTTATTTTTGGCTAATGGTGTCAATTATTGGAAGAGTGTCAAGATTAGGGTGGTTTATCCTATATGCAAAAAAAAATTCAATTGAAAAAAAAATTAAATTCTTCGAGAATCTTACTTTTTTAGTGTGTGTATTCTCGCTGACTTGCTTCTGTGTCGTTTCGAAAGCGGGCTTTAGGCGGTCGATTGAAATGGGCTTGTTTTTACCGCGTACATTTACGATGAAATGTTTTCGAACCCTTCTTACAACCGGATACGGTCTTTCGTAAGGTGGATTCAAAGCAGGCTTAACTTTGTCTACCCTAATAAATACATGTTTGCACTTATCAAGTGATTGAGGGATGAAAATGTCTGGGTTTTTGATTGTTCGGGGTTCTGTTGGTTGGAGATTTCTCATATGGTCTCTTAACCTCTCTATAAAACCATCTAAACTTCGCTCTTTTGTGATGTTCTGATTTCCGAAAAATTCGCCTGGAATTCGTAATGTTTGCCCATAAACCATTTCTGCCGATGTAGAGTTCAAATCTTCCTTAAAACTGACTCTTAGTCCTAACATTACGAACGGTAGCTCTTCGCACCATTGTGGAGTATTGCATCTGGACAGTAATGACGCTTTAATTTGTCTGTGTAGCCGTTCTACAAGACCATTTGATTGAGGGTGATAAGACGTTGTTCGGATTCTGGTCGTGCCTAATAGGGTTGAAAGCTGAGCGAATAACTTGGATTCGAATTGGGAGGCCTGATCAGTAGTTATTGTAGTCGGCACTCCGAATCGAGATATATACTCGCTTGTGAATGTTTTAGCTACTGTTTCTGCGGATTGTCAGCGATAGCGTACGCTTCAGGTCACCGTGTGAAACGGTCGATTATGGTGAGTATGTATAACTTTCCTTGAGATGTAGGAAGAGGACCGACCAAATCCATATGGATATGGTCGAACCTATCAGTCTGTATATCAAATTTTCCGGGTAAAGATTTGGTGTGTCGGTGCACCTTCGATTTCTGACATGCAACACATGATTGGACTGAATTTTTGATATCAGTGTTCATGTTGGGCCAGAAATATCGTTCAGCTATTAATTTTCGAGACGCTCTGATACCTGGATGTGAGAGTGAGTGCAATTTTGAGAAAATTGTTGTTCTAAGTGCATCTGGCACGTATGGTCGATTTTTCCCAGTGCTGGTTTCGCACCAAATTTTCCCGTCGGCTAAATGTACGTCGACTAATTCGAGTTTATACCTAGACGGTTGCGTTTTGTTGTTCTCGATCAAATCTTTCAAACCCATATCTTCCTTTTGCTGATTACTGAAAGACGCAAAATCGATATTGTGATGTATTGTTGAGATTTCGGAGCCTAGTCGCGAAAGCAGTCTGCTACAACGTTTTCCTTGCCAGATACGTGGCGAACGTCAGTAGTGAACTCGGCAATATATTGCAAATGTCTGGTCTGCCTCGGACTCCTTTCGGATTTGGATTTCATGGCGTATATGAGGGGTTTGTGGTCTGTGAACACGACAAATTCTCTACCTTCAATAAAATATCGGAAATGTTTTATTGAGACGGCTAATAATTCTTGATCAAATGCCGAATATTTTATTTCTGCTGGTGATAGTTTTCGAGAGTAAAACGATAACGGCTGCCAGCAATTGTCGCTGAATTGTTGTAATACAGCCCCTATAGCTATGTCGAAAGCATCAGTTGTGATGCTATATGGCTTGTCATGTAGGGGTGTACCAGTAAAGTTGCTTTTGACAACTCGTTTTTGATTTTTTCAAAAACGATGTTACAGTTTTCGGGCCAGGAAAAGATGAATTTAGCATTGGATTTTTTCTGTTTCTGTGATGCGGTAATATGCGAGTAAATTGGCGCTAAGAGTTCTGCGAGGCGAGGAACGAAACGATGATATTAGTTTATCATACCTGCGAATCTCTGAGCTTGCTTTATGGAGTTTGGAGCTGCGTAATTTACTATTGCATGTACTTTATCCTTTGAGGGTGTTATTCCATCTTTTGACACTGTATGGCTTAAAAATTCGAGGGTTTAATCTGCGGTAATCTCCACAGGGTCGAATTTCGCCACTCTCTTTTCTTGGCACTATTTGTAATGGCGAAGATACTGGAGATTTTAAAGCACGGCAAATTCCGAGATCTACCATGTGTTGGAACTCAAACAAAGCAGCCTGATGTTTTTCAGGATAGAGGCGTCTAGGTCTAGAGAATGGTAGTTGTCTTTCAGTCACGATATGATGAACTACGCTATGTTTAGGCGGATGGCTAAAATTAGTAATGAAAGACCGTCTTAATCCAAGGTCTACTTTGGTTATTTAGCTGCCAAAAGTTTCTTATATGGGTTACATTAGCAGCGGATAAGTAAAAAGTGGAACTTTCTTTCAAATTGTTTTTCAAAGAGTTTTATGGGAGAACTGATCGATCTGATCCGGTGTCGATCAGGAAACTAAGTTTATTGATTACGTCTCTGATAATGAGACGGCGGCTTTTCGTAAGCACCCCACTGTCCGCCGTATGTACAGTGGGATGTTTTAGTTTGTTGGTAATTTTGGAGAAGAGGATTGGTTTTTGTAATTGCATGGTTCAGTACATTTTTGTGCATTGTCCCCGAACTTATAATGGTACCAGCATGTCGATCGCTCGTTTTGAGGTTGCCTAGATCTGGAAGATGATTGATTGCGAGATGGGTTTCGCTTCCTACTTAAGGATCGTGATTTTCTGTTATGTGAAAGGTTTTTTTGTATTAACTCTTTCCCACTGGAGTGGGATAAGGGAATTCCCTTATCCCACTCCAGTTTCTCTATCCTCGCACTATCAGTGAAACTTGATTGTTCATGAACAGCCGATATTTTGTAAGATTTTTGCATTGCCTCACAAAATTTTGTCGGCCGTGTCTAAAATAGGCTTCATATCGTTGTCCATCTGAGAGATGAGCGCGATACTTATTAAATTTGGGATTCTTGAAAGCTTGAAAGCCACAATTTTCTGATAAGTTCTTCACCGACAGTTCCAGAAGTGCCTGCCAATGATTTCATTCTTCTGAAAAAATCGGATGGCTTATTGTCGCCGATTTCCTCGTTCGAAATAAGTTTTCGAATACGAGCTTCGATACTTAGAGAGTGCCTCTCGATGAGGACTTTCTTTAAATTCGCGTAGAGGTTTTCGTTCGGAGGATTCTCTAAAATATCCGTTAAGGACTCTGCTATGTCTTGCGGTAAGGCGGCAACGACATGGTTGTATTTTGTAACGTCACTCGTGATCCTGCCTATAGCGAATTGGGAGTCCACTTGTATGAACCAAGTTGGAAGACTATTTGGCCAAAACGCTGGAAGTCTTATTTGGATCCTGCTCGTTTGTTTTTTTTAACGTAACCCGTTCTGTTTCATGCCCGTATAAGAATATGATTCGAGATAAGAAAAAGAAAGAGGAAATCACTGTATTTCCGAATTAATACTTTTGGTATTTTTTGTAACTTGCCAGCGTTTCCAAAATTGATATATGAAAAAAAACAAAGCACCGAACTGTATTGTATGTTTAAGGTACTTACATGAAATTTTTACCTTTTTCTAATCCTGTTGATGAAACTGATGAGTTGCTGTGCATGATAATTTGATGTTGCTGCATAATTGTTGATAATTAAATGTTGATTTGCTGCGTTGCTGGTGATTTTTAAATTTCGACGAGACTTGAGTGATGATTCTATTCGTTTCCGAAGAAAATCCTTGTTGATGATCATCAGCTAGCGTAAATTTCGCAAACTCTGCGTCATTCGCGGCAGACACAGCTAAAACGTTGAAACAAATATGAGGTATGTTGGGTCGCCAGTTATTAGCAATAAAAATACGTCCCAACTTGTGGGCAGCTCCAATTCAACTGATATTTATTTTACTAAAATGCTCTTAAATAGAAATTACAAATAATCTTTGGTATACTGAAAAATGAAATAAATGCACCAAGATTTATATACATAAGCGTACCGTGTTTTAGGTATGTGCAGGGTGGGCCAAATACAAGTTTCTTTTTAAAAATGCAATAAAATGAACAAAATTAATTTTTTTTTCATGTATTATGGCTTTATTAGTAAGAGTAAACATTCCCATTAATGATAAGACACAACTTCGTTCAAGTGGCTGCCTCGGCTGGCTGTGCAGTAGCGCATTCTGTCACTCCAATTTTCCAAGACCTTGTTGATGGTTTCGGGCTGTAGCTCACGGATTGCTTGGATGATATTGGTCTTAAGTGCTTGAATCGTTTCTGGATTGTTGGCATAACATCGGTCCTTCACGGTTCCCCACAAAAAAAAATCCAAAGGGGTTAAATCGCAGCTCTGAGGCGGCCAATTGACATCGCCAAGACGGCTGATAACACGATTTGGGAATTTGGTGCGTAAAAGATCGATTGTGGCATGGGCTGTGTGGCATGGCGCGCCATTCTGCATGAACCAGAGGTCGTCCAAATCCATGTCTTCAATTTCAGTAAAAAAAAAGTCGGATAACATGGCTCTGTAACGTTCACCGTTGACCGAAACGTTGTTCCCAGCCTCATTTTCGAAGAAAAATGGTCCAATGATGCCACCACTCCACAATCCGCACCAAACTGTCACTCTCCGTGGATGCATTGGCTTCTCGACAATAACGTGCGGGTTTTCCGAGCCCCAGATGCGGCAATTTTGTTTGTTAACGTAGCCGCCGAGAAGAAAATATGCCTCGTCAGAAAAGATGATTTTTCGCCCAAAATCGTTGTCCAATTCAAGCTGCTCTAAGACCCAAATTGCGAAGCGATAACGAAGCGGATGGTCGTGCGCCTTCAATTGCTGAGTCAATTGGACCTTGTAAGCGAATAATCCGAGATCTTTGTGCAGAATTCTCATCAGGCTAGTGCGTGAAATGTTGAGCTGTTGAGATCGACAGCGAGTTGATGTTCGTGGAGTGAGGTTCACACTCTCGACTACAGCAGCCACATTCTCGTCTGTGCGCACGGTATGACGACGGGAGCCATGAGTGTTGTCCACTAGCATGCCAGTCTCACGAACTTTTTGCACAAACTTAGGTACAGCAGGCGCGGTGGGTGCTTCATTTCGTCCAAAACTTCTTTTCAAAAAACGCACTGTTTGGGCTACACAGTACTCACTTTGGAAATAAGTTTTAAATATTTCCCAACGTTGTTCAAGCGTAAAGCGACTCATTTCATTCCGCGGAGGTATGATACTGACTTTCTGTCAAGATTTCGAGCGGGAAACAGCTTTCAGTGTCAAAATAACCTGATTTAAAAAGAAACCACTAGATGGCCCACCCTGCATATAATCCAATTTGTACCTTATCCACACAATACACTTCGGATGCTATTTCATGTTATTGTTGTTTCCTAAGTATCATCGAATTCATCATAAAATTTTGGGTTTAGACCCTAACGGGATGCGCAATTGTATTGTACATTCTAGCAATGCAATTGTCGGTAATTGCAAGTGCTAATACATGACGATACTACAGGGTGATTCATTATTTTATTTCTTCTTTCTTTTTCTTATGAAAGTTTTGCGCGATTTGATATTTCTGTGGTATAAAGCGATAATAGCTTAAGTCAAGAAAATAATTAGGCAGTTACGTGTACCAAATTGATAAATAAAGTAATAAAAAATATATTAGGAGATCTTATTTTATTAAATTTAATAATACAACACAATAATAATATATTATATGATATAAAAATCTTTCAAACAATGGCAATTTTTATAAAAAAATGCAATTGAAAACTTTAAAAATGATTTTTTCTTATCTCGACATAAGCTTTTACCACAGATTTGATCGCTACAGGTACCACCATATATGTATTAGTAAACTATATTGCTAGCGGCAATTGTCAAAGTCAATTTGCCAATTCAATCTGTTGATATTGCAGTGGCTTGCATGATTTTCATGTGAATGTATTAATAAATAAATTTAACAATTTTGATAATGGTTTCTTAAAATGTGGCAATTTGAATTGTCGCCATTTGAATAATAATAATATGAATGGAATATTTATTTAACACATTGCATGTATTTTTTTTAATAATCTGTGATAAACTTTAAATTTAAGAAAATAATCTGCTCTGAAATTAAATAAAATTAGAGACAATGGCGCAGTTGCTAAGCGCGCTAGTCTACAAAACCAGAGGTCGTGGTTTCGAATTGTACCTAGATTATTTACCCTAGATTTATTACTCGTGGTCTAACTAAAAATAAATACGATGAAAGCGGTAACAGTCCTGCTGCTATTACTCTTCTATGGAGCGGAAGGGGGCATATAGGAACTTGAAAAAAGGAACTAAGAAAAATGAACCATAAAAAAACTGTTCGTATTAGGTAAGTTGTCCTCTTTCAGAGAGTGCGCGATTTAGTCAGGAATGGTTATAAGAATTAAATATTTTATATATCGGTCATGACATTTGTCACTAACTTAAAATTTGGAACTATTTCAAGGTCCCGACTGAAGAGCTTAAGAATAAATAGCTTCGGGTAAAATGGTCACTCGCTTACAGTAGAGACATCGAGTCCATTTAAACCCGTGTCTACTGTATATCGAAATATACTAGACTATTCCAAAATTAAATTCAAAAGCTACAGTATAGTGCTAAACTCATTCATCAAACTTGATTAACTTATATCATTTCGGCGTAAAAGCCCAACAAATATTTAGATAGATTTTAAAAGTTAGATACAACTCTTCAGTACCATTCGAGAACTCTTCTTAGTTCTCAGCAAAAACGACAAAAGGTTTCTGACTTTGATTTTTATCAATTCAGGAAGCGGTTTAAAAAAAACAAATTGCTTTTTCAAATTATTTATTTCTATCGACGCAGATTTGGGAGAAAATTTAGTATTTAGTATGTTTCTAAAGAAGCAAATTTTATTGTTATTAAAAAAATTTATATAAATTTTTTCAAAATTAAATGTTCTGCCGACTTCCCTGGACTTAGAAATTAGATTTTTCAGTCAAAACAAGCAGCTGATTCTGATTTTTCCTATTCATTTCGTACTTATTGATTTTATATGGAAAAATATGACAGCTAGCAATATAGTTTTAATACATATATGGGTACCACCTTAGATTATATACCTAAAAGGATTGAACATGCCACAATAAAAGAGATACGTTGTTTTATGCGCATGTAAAAGCTGCATGGGCGTACAAAACTGATTTTATTTATTTTAGGCGTAAAATTTTAGCTCGCATTTCAAAAGTTTTTTGCATATATTAAATTTATTGCATAAACATACTGCAGTCACGATCAGTTGCAAGCCAATCGTATGATACTCTAGATGAGTACGATTTTGCCGTTAACGAACTTAGCCTTACAAATTCGCCCAGTTCAAAATTTCAAGATCCTAGTTCAAGGCGTTCTTGAGTTATCATGCTAACGGACAGACGGACAGGCGGACGGACGTTTTAGCCCCAAATAAGCACAAAGTAATATTTAACTTTTTTTGTGTTCTGAGGCTTCGTTCTAAGTGTTACAAACTTTTGGACTGGATTAAACGTATAATACTCTCTGATTTCATCTAGAGTATAAAACTGTCTATCTCTTTGTAATCTATGTATGTATGCTTTACAGATGCATGTTATTTTATCATATATGTACATATCTACTTATGATCTGGTACGATTCTGTAACTGAAATCTCGGCGAAATACCAGAAACGAGTAGCTTTTTCAAATGTATTTTTTGGTAAACACCAAATTTCGATATTTCGTCAGACTTATTTTTAACAATAATGCAACCATTTTTTTATTATTAATTTAATGAGAAGGCTATATTGCTGTGAACTCAAGGGAGACTAGTCATCGAAAAGATGTCTTTCGATGCAAAGCATTTGTACAGAAATGGTTGTTTTAATAAATATTTCTTTTCTAAGTACAGTTCCATGTTCGAAATATTCACCTTTGTAACGCTTTTGGATGGCCCCAAATATAACGTTATTTTGCTACACCATTGGATCTAAGATCCTAGCCGGCCTGATGGGGGTAGAGGTTCGCCTCAAGGGTGAGAGTGATGGTACGTTTACACTCACCCTTGAGGCTCGCCTCGAGGCGAGCCTCTACTCCCATCAGGACATTGCAAACCGGTTTTCATCGGCTGTGTTCTTTTCTGTGTTGAAAGCAATTTACACTCAACATGCCTCTGCGGCGCAACTTGCCTATAAGTGCGAAACGACAGAAATACGATGAGCTGCGAATTGTGTGGTGCCACAGATCATTTTATGTGTGTACACGTATGAAAGCGTGCGTCGGAGAAAAAGTTGAAGAATGTAGACTCTTGCGACTCCACGAGCCATCTGATTGGTTGATTTTATGGTGGGGATAGAGTCGCGCCTCAAACGTTGAGTGTAAATCCACCATAAATGCAATATTATAGGCAAGTTGCGCCGCAGAGGCATTTTTAATGTAAATCGCTATTAACACACCAAACAATACAGCGGATAAAACCGGTTTGCAATGGCCTCATGGGGGCAGAGGTTCGCCTCAAGGGTGAGTGTAAGTCCACCATGAATGTCATTTGACTACCGCCATGGAAGATCAAGCGTATGTATGCGTTCTGGCCTCCCAGCGAAAAAAAAGCGCTGTATAACGGATATGCAAGCGCTTTACTAAAGCAGCAAACCGTTTTGAACATGTTTTGGGTTCACTCAAATTTAACATTGCATGTCATTGCTACATAGCGCTTGGGCCTCGCTATCATTTCAACGCTTATAAAGCGCTTTTCCTAAGCAAATGCAAAGCGCATTCCCTAAGCAATTACAAAGCGCTTTTTCTAAGCAATTGTGCTTTGCCTGATCAATTGGACAGCGTTTCAATTTCCAAAAAGAAATATCCTCAACTGGACCAAACATTTTTGATGTTTTATGTTTGATATTATTATTAGATTATTGTTGTTGTTAATTTTTAGTAAATTGTAATTCCAAATAAAAACTATAACCTAGAAGACCAGAAAATAAAATTCGATTTTAGGGATAATAAAATTCTTATCGAACTTATTTTCCTAGGAAGAATGTAAGGCATAAAGCCATAAAATAAAATCCAAAATTGAAATTAAAGATAAGATCTTGGTAAAGATAAGCAATAAGCATGAAACAAAATAAATTGGTATTATAATTATATAATTGCAGTAGAGTCCGTTTATAATGACGTTGAAGGGAAATCGTAATCAGGTCATACTAACCGGACTTCATATAGAGTAAAAGAATTCACCGACTGGTGATTAATCGCTGTCCTGACTACTGCCATTAAGGACATGACAGTTGGTGATTTCCTGTTGGGGTTTCACACCAGAAACTCCTCTGACGCCAGAAACAACAAAAAACATCTTAAAATTTGCTTCTATCGTTGGTAGCTTCTTACCATGAAAAAATTCCATTCTCATAAAATTTATTATTTACTATTTAAATAAATTTTGCAAAATTATATTTCCATACTTCTATAAACACTGATGCAAAATTGGAATTAGAACAAACCCATTATCAGAGGGTAATGCAATTACTTTGTAGTATACATCCGCTACTTTGAATTGTAAGGTTGAAATTGCTGGAAGAATGGAACAAGTTACAAAGAAATTATTTAAAAAAATTTGTGGAACCAATGTCCCAACGATTAGCTGCAGTTATTAAACAAAAGGGTTATCCAAAAGCTGAAATTGGTCGTCAATGAAATGAAAGATTTGTTCGTGCCAATAACCATGTGATGAAGATTATGACCATGTATTTAGTTTTATTTAATTTTATAGCTAGTTTTATAATGAAGTACGTTTCTTTTTTGTTATTTTTAATTTAATACATTGGCAAATTACATTATATTAAATTTAATCTAAAAACAATATTTATTTTAAATATATTTGAAGAAATCTAAAAAAATTATAGGTGTGCCAGTATCCGTGTGACTGTATGCACCACAAATAAACTAGTATAATAATAATAATAATAATTAATTTCAATTTAACCCTGTGGATGGGGTCAATAATACATCCACAACCTACCCAGTTTGTCGTAAGAGCCGACTGATGGGTGTCGTGTCTGTTCCTCTAGTTGAGGTGGCGACAACAGCGTCTGTTTTCCATTTTAGGAGCGGCTGCATAATACACTTGCCAGGAAGTATAAAATGGGTTTTCCGTCACAGATAGACTGTGACGTAACGAAAAACAAAATATGACTGATACGTACATACGAGCCTCGGATACCCAGCGGGAGCCAGTCTTGGTGACTGGGACAGGTCCCTTTGATGTTCAGCACGGCGTCGAAATTGCTAATCGTGGGTCAACTCGACGTCTAGGCTCCACGATGACCCAGACAAGGGGTTCGAATAAATCACGCGCCCGCCTGCTCAAAATGTTGTTGAAATGACGCAGGAGGTTCTGAACGCTTTTCGGACTGCGTTCACGAAATTCTCAGAAACCGATCCATTAAGCAGGCCTGGTATTCACAGGATTAATTCTAACGCTGCAACTCCGAATATTCTCTCTCAAATTAATGTAGAGATCGGGTCGAGGCTATGTGCTGATACGTCGTTATTGGAACTACAAACACTTGTGTATTGTGGTGCAGTGGCCGCTGTGAGATTGCATGGTCAAGAACCTTACGGTAGCTACAGTGGTCCGAGAGAAAAGCGTCCACCACCGTGGAGAATTCGTTTGGAACATCGTCGTGATGCCCTACGGCAGGATATTGCCAGAGTTATTCAGTGGAGCATTGGCAATGTGAGCCAACGACTTCGACGACGTCTGAAGGAGATGTTTCAACGACATTCAATGCCTAGCGAGACTCCAAGTGTGGCATTTTTAGAGACACTAAAACAAAAACTCTCTGTTGTATGTATTCGCCGCTATAATGAGAGTTACTCCGGACGTGTCGAAAATTCAATGTTTATGCGTAATCAGAGGAGATTCTACAAGTCTCTTGTCAATAGAAATAGTTCGCAGGATTGTTTTCTCTGTCAACGCGGCGAGGGAATATTGGAGCGGATTCTGGGAGCAACCTGCGGAGCATTCTAGGAATTCTGCGTGGATAGCTGCTGAAAAAGCTAGACATGCAAATGTCATTTTCTGATATTACAGAGGAAGAGGTAAAGAGGGCTGTTAACAAGTCTATTAACTGGAAAGCCCCAGGCCTTGATAAACTGCAGAACTTCTGGTATAAGAAGTTTACTAGTGTGCAGATTGGCTAGCTTGATAGAGCAAGTCGTTGCTGCTTCCGGCGAATTACCACCTTTCCTTACGGTCCGAATTACTTATTTGATCCATAAAAGGAGTCAGATTAGTGGTCCAGCAGATACAAGACCGATCACTTGCTTACAAACAAGTTCATAACGTCCGTGGTCAGTAATAGGATCTACAACCATCTTGAAACCGAATAAAATTCTCGCTGAGTAACACAAAGGCTTCCGCAAAGAGTCAAAGGGATGCAAACAACAGCTTATAATTGATGCGGTGGCAGTGGGACAGGCGACCAAACACAAACGTAACATGTTTAGTTGCTACATCGATTACGCTAAGGCTTTTGATAGCGTTCCTCATTCTTAGCTAATCGAGGTCCTTCAAATCTATCGATTAGATCCTTCACTGATTAGATTCTTGGCGATAGCTATGGAAAGTTGGAATACCACCCTTTCAGTCCATTCAGCTGGGAGCACTGTGCTCTCACAGCCCATCAAGATCAAGCGGGGCATATTCCAAGGAGATTATTTGAGTCCCCTGTGGTTTTGCATGGCACTGAATCCACTTTCATGGCTCCTGAATTATACAAAGCAAGGGTTTTCTATCATTTATGGTATTTTATCGAGCTACAATCTGAGCCATTTAATGTTCATAGATGACATTAAATTGTATTCTGGAAACGACAAACATCTTAAAGGTGTGCTGGAGATAACACGCTCCTTTAGCCGGGATATCCGAATGTACTTCGGTTTAGACAAATGTCGAATTCGAGCTATTCACAGCGGTATTCACGAGCCACATACCGGACATAGCGTGGACAGTATTCATATCGAAGCTATGGACGAGACAGACCTCTATAAGTACCTTGGAGTTTTGCAGGGAAATAGAGCTCGTGTCAGAGACTTACGCGACGGACTTTTAACTGAGTTTTTACCAAGACTGAAATTGGTGCTGAGGACTCATCTTTCAGGAAAGAATAAAATATGTTCGATTAACACCTATGTAGTTCCGTCTTTGTTATATGCATTTGAAGTTGTACAATGGTCAGACACCGATTTGGAGTATGCCAACCGCTTGGTCCGCACCACCATGAACAAATCCCGAATGCATCACCCAAAATCAGCAGTGGAACGTGTTACGCTACCACGTGAAATTGGAGGTAGAGGCATTAGCGATTTAAGCCTTACCTTTACCACCGACAGGTTGATCTACTACGAACATATTTCTACCGAAAAGAGACTGCAAGTTCTCTGCATGCAGCTGTTTGTAAGGTTGACAATCATCTTACTCCACTCAATCTGAAGTATCGAAATTTTGATCCTTTGGACGGGTTGAGTACAGATCAGTCAAAGATCGACGCGTGAAAGCAAAAGGCGTTACATGGTAAACATGTTAATTTTCTTTGGCAACCTCACATTGATCTTCACTTGTCCAACAGATGACTGACTGCCGGCAATTTGTTCTCTGAAACTGAGGGATTTATGTTTGCGATCCAGGATAATGTGGTACCCACTCGCAACTACAGGAAATATATCCTCAAGGAACGAATGGATGATGACCGATGCAGAATCTGTGGTCACACTTCGGAAACAATTGACCATTTGATATCTGGTTGTTCTGTAATGGCCCCTGAGGAGTACACGGATAGACATAATGCTGTATGTAAGGTTATCTATCAAAATCTGGCATACAAGCATGGACTAATCAACGATACTTGTCCTAGTTATCAGTACACACCGGGGAGCATACTTTCGAGTGACGATTTTCGGATATACTGGGACAGGCAAGTTATAACTGATCGGTTTGTCGAACACAACAGACCCGATATACTCCTTGTCGACGAGATAAACCGAACTACTTATATAGTGGATGTTGCTATTCCTCACAATAGCAATATTACACAAAAGTATGCAGTGAAGGTGGAAAAGTATGCAGCCTTGGCTCGTGAAATTAAAGAAATTTGGCGTCTCAGTCAGGTGTATATTATTCATATAATATTGTCGGCAACAGGCGTAATACCGAAGTCCCTTAGTATTTCCCTAGGAAAGTTGGGTCTTTTATTGAGTCTGGTGGATGATTTATTTATTAAAGGTGACTCGATTAAAAATGCGAGCCCCTCATATTTTCGGCCAGGCCCATGGGGCATATGGCACGTAGGTTACAATTGTACAGTAATTATTCATTTAATTCTCGTTACTTAAGAAGGAATAGTAGTTATATAATGTGGTTTAACGAAAAATATGTATGTATATAAAAAGGAAAGTTCATAAGTAAATCTAATATTTCATGCTAATTCAAAATGATATTAGAAGGTACAGGAAGATAAAAATAAGAATAAAAATAAGTATTAATATAAAGTAATTCATGCTTAAATGCTAGGAAGGAAGATGTGTGTGTAAAAACAAAGAATAAAAATAAGGATTAATATAAAGTAATTCATGCTTAAATGCTAGGAAAGAAAATGTGTGTGTAATAACAGTACAATTCAAGCTAAGTTTAATAAAATAATAATAAAAGTAAAAGAAATAAAGATAATAATAAGGATTGATACAGGTAATTCATGCTTAGTTCATGTAATGCGATTCATGCTAAATTCAATAATAATAAGGAATGAAAGAGTAAGGTAATACTAAAAAGAATCAGTTACTTATATTTTATGTCTAATGTGGAGGTGGTTGAGGAGTTGGAGGAGGGGTTCGGGGTCGGAAGGAGATAGGAGGGATCTTAGGGGGGGGATGGAGTGATGAAAGAATTCCTTGGTTGCGCTGCATTCAGTCAAAATGTGATTCATCGTCAGCGATCTTTGACAAGTTAAGCAGCCAGGTTGTGGCGTTCTTGTTATATAGTGTTGGTGGGTCATTCTGGTGTGTCCCAATCTAATCCTTGTTATTATAACCGAGTCCCTTCTGTCTTGCAGAGGGTTGTAGGTTGGTAGATTAGGGCCACGCCAATGCTGGGCCAGGAAGGTCGAATTGGCGGCCCACTCTGCCGATAGTTGTTGTGCCATGTGTCTTTTGGCGATTCGTTTAGTGAAGTTGATAAGAGGCGGGATAATCTCCTCTTCGTGGTGTGATATGTATGTGCTGGCTAGTCGGTCCGCCATCTCGTTCCCGGCTATCCCAACGTGACCTGGAACCCAGAACAGTAGGGTTCCGGCCGGGTTGGTAGTGATGAGCTCCCTGATGTATCGCAGGTAAGGTTCTCGGTTGTTAAGATTCCGTATGGCGTTGACGGCGGATTGGGAGTCCGAGAAGATGGCTGCAGGTACCGCGGCGGAGAGGGCCGCGTCCGCGGCTTGCTGGATGGCGTATGCTTCAGCCTCAAAGACGCTGGCGTCAGGGTGCAGTTTAAAAGCACGTTGGCTGGTTGGCGCGATGGCTGGGGGCTGGAGAGTGATGTAGGCTGAAGACGTTTGATCCCGGGTCTTGGACCCATCTGTATAGTAGATGGATCGTCCCGGTAGTTTTTCGAGGTGCCATTTGTGTAGCAACTGGAATCTTGCAGCGGGGGTATGGGTTTTATTAGGATATTTGGATAGGATATGTATAGGTGGTAGATGGCGGGCTAGGCGTTGGGGAGAGAGTGAGACAGGAATGGGAGGAGGAGTGTTGGGACAATGCTGGCGAAGGACGGCACGGGCGCTCCATAGCGCAGACGTTGAAGTGTTGTTCCAAAAAACGGTGGTAGCGGCTGGGTTGGTGATGATGGTGTGGTGCGGACTACTCCGGTCGAGTTCGCTTTTAGCAGCAAGATTTATTTGTGATTTTTTCAATAGCGAGAGAATGCTATTGCATCCTGACTCCATCAGCAGCGAATCGATAGGAGTGGTGCGGAAGGCTCCGAAGGCGGCTCTTAACACTTTATTGGTTGTGACTTGCAATTTCTGCGGGTTGGTCTTGGTTGTGTTGGCGAATATGGTGATGCAGTATTGGACAGAACCTCTGATGAGCGTCAGGGCGACGTGGACGAGAGCCGACGAGCTAACTCGGAAGCTATTGGATGTGCTAAGATTCACACCAAGGCGCAACCACCGCACATTCTTTCCGGTTCATATTACGACCAGGCGAGTCGCCAGCCAGTACGCCACCAATTTCGAATTGTCGCGTATGCATCTTGATGACACTATAAGTGTCCCGTCATCATTTCTTTTTACCATAGCATTTCCATGCACTTATTGTTTTTTCTTTATATTGTGTCAATTTCATTTGTACCTCATATGCACCTCATGCATTTGTTTGGTCTATCAGATGTTTTACTTTTCGTGCAATTATGATGCACTTCATGCGCACCATTTGTTTTGTTTGTTTTATTATTTGGGATTGTAAAAATATTATAAGTAGCTGTACAACCAAAATTAAAGCTCAGTCGTTCGTATAGCATCAAGGTGTCTTTTCAATTTGAACCAAGCATCATCGGAGGTATTATTTCTTCTGCAAAATCTGTAACGATCCAAGAATCGTTGCAGAAGTTATATAATATAGTTCAGGTTCAGCACCTGAACTACTTATCCAATTCGCTGAGGCAAAATAGCCTCCGCGTAATCAACACAACATCATCGGAGGTATTATTTCTTCTGCAAAATCTGTAACGATCCAAGAATCGTTGCAGAAGTTATATAATATAGTTCAGGTTCAGTACCTGAACTACCTACTCAATTCGCTAAGGCAAAAGAGTCTCCGCGTTAACATTTGGTGACCCCGACGTGATTCGTCACGGCTACAGCTTTCAATACTCTTATTGTTATAATACTTACAAACGATGGATCGCTTTGTTGAACAGCAGGAGGTTCAGGCGGCGGAAATTGACGCAATAATAAAAAACTACAAGAAGGATTCCCGCGAAAGGAAGAACAATAAGGAATACTTCGTTGAACGATTAAATGGACTATTTTATCGAGTGGCGCGACGATTGCCCGAATATGTACGTTCCAATTGAGCTTAGGTGTAAAAGTAAGCCCGAGTATCTTGCATGAGGCGCGCGATGGTAGCGTGACATCGTCGAAGCGAATTTCATTGACGGTCGGTGGGCGTTTTCGCGAAAAGGATATGAGCTCTCCTTTATGGTACGGCATTTTTGCACCAGTCTTCATGCACCAGGCGTCAATTGTGGTCTTGAGGCGTCTAGTAGTATTCTCAAGGTGGGGGTGGGAGGTGGTGAGGATCAGGTTGTCGCCGTATATGTAGTGGTTAACATGGGGGATGTCGGAGAGGAGTTGGGATAGGGAGTGAATATAAACATTGAACAGACTAGGGGAAAGTGGTGACCCTTGGGGGAGCACGTTGTCGATGCTATAATGCGTAGATGTGTATCCATTGACTCTCACCATTATGGAACGTGAAAAGAGGAAGTTATCAATGGTCTGGATGAATCGAGTATCAATGCCCCAGACAGATAGTTGTTTGGTAATAACGGTTTTGATTACCCGGTCAAAGGCTTTCTCAAGATCAAGGGATAGGGCATGACACTCCCGTTTGTTGGAGAGCGCTAGTCTGGCGTGGTGTTCAAGATCGAGCAGGAGAGAGGTTGTGCCTCTTCCCGTCTAAAACCGTGCTGCTCGGCCGACAACACACTTTCCACCACTTCACGCTTGGCCTCCTGCCCAGGATCTTTTCAAAAACCCTTGACAGGCAAAGAATCAGCGATATAGGACGAAGATCCTTGGAGGTAACTGTTTTGGAAGCTGAGTTTGATCGCTTACGGATTTGCACTTGGACAACTCTCTTCCACATGTGTGGAAGTGAGCCCTGCGCCAGGATCAGATTAAACAAATCGACCAGTCTGAACTTCAGATGGTTTGTGGATTGTCTGATCATCTCGTAAGTGATTCGGTCGTGTCTTGGAGCTGATCCCTTGCAGGAACTAAGCACCGAACTTAGTTCCGCAAAGGAGATGGGGTAACCAAGTATTCTGTCCGGGTCGGGTGAGTGGACTGTGGGATTGCAGGGTGCCGACTGTTTGTCAGCAAGTTGTGCGGAAGAAAATTTGGAGTCCGAAGAGTAGTTTGTTCAGCATAGGGCCAGGTGTTCGGCTATGTGCAGGGAGTTGGTGATGGATCCTAGATCGGTTGTTAAGTTGGGGATTAGACTGGGAGGTCTACCCCCGAAGATGGATTTAACTTTTCTCCATGCATCGGCTAGGTTAGAGCTGGGATCGATGGAACGGGCAAAAGAGTTTCCGTTCTCTCTTTTTGCAGCTTTAACCATTCTCTTGGTGATGGCCGCCACGCGACGATACGCTACTAGGTTTGTATCTGTCGGGTGCCTATGAAAACGTTTCCAAGCTCTATTTTTGGACGTGATTGTGTTCATGATATCTCTGTTCATCCATCGCGGTTGAGAACTGGGGTTTGGGGCGGATATGGGAATAGATGAGGCTGCTGCAGTGTGGAGTATCCTGACGAGGCGTGCCGCCTCCTGTTTCACATTTTCCGAGTTCGGATACCTCTCTGCCGTTTCGTCCATCGAAGTTCTAAACCTATCCCAGTCGGCACGTGAAGTGACGTATCTGGTGGTTGGTCTATAGTTAGCCAAGCCTTGAGTCGATCGTATGGTTGACTGGTTGATGGTCACTGCCTTCTGGGTTAGTATGAAGCTCCCATGTAAGAAAAGGAACAAGCCTAAAGGGAACGAGTGTCAAGTCGATAGCCGTCATGGTGGATCCGGTCGAGATGAGCGTGGGCGAGCCATCGTTGAGGAGGACGAGGGATGCATCCTCAATCCAGTCCGCCACCAGCCTCCCCCTGCAATCCCAACGCCCACCCCCCCCCCCCCATAGGGGACTGTGCGCGTTGAAATCGCCACCATAAATGGTGTTCTCGGGAAGCTGATCTGACAGACTGGACAGGTCAGCATTGGCCAATCCCCGTCCGCACTCAAGATATGCCGACACCACAGTCAGCGGAGGATCAGATCCGACCGTGACGGCGCAAGCCAGAAAGTCGACATTCAGTTCTACCTGTTCGGAGGCTATAGAGCTGTGTACCAGGATGGCAACGCCACCGTGTCTGGTATCCCTGGGGGTGTTATATCCAACATATGAGTAGGCTCCGAACCTACGAGGTTCTTCGCCCGGAAGAATGTTGGTTTCCTGCAGTAGAATGATGTGGGGTTGGTATTGGGAGATAAGGATATCGAGGTGGGGACGATTGGAGTAGAGGCCTCTGATGTTCCACTGAAGGATACAGAGGCTACGGGAGGGGTGGAAGGGAGATGGGGTCAATGTTATAACGTGTGGGAGCATTATAGATCGGCGTCTGGCTCTGATCCGTCCGAGATTATCACAGTCTCCATGGGACTGGGCATAATGTCGGTGGGGGTCATTTGAACGATCGGCTTAGCTAGTACTAGCTCTTGGAAGATTGATTTCGAGTAGGGCGAAAGTCCAGAGGCTATTTCCTCCAGGACTATTTGCTTTTGTGGTGTTTTGAGCGTGTTGCTGGTGACAGAAGATATAGCTGTGTTGTTGGTATAATCAGTAAGAGCTGTGTGTTGTTGTTGTTGGGTTGAAATAGAGGCGATAGGGGTGCCAGTAGAGTGGTTAGAACGAGTGGGGGTTATGTTGTTGTTGGGGGTATTGTGAGGAGTAGGGGGTTTGTTCTGGGAGGGGGAGGCTGGTTTGTTGTTTGTGTTTGTTGGGGTTTTGTTGTGGGTGGAAGTGGTGGACGTGTTGGTTTCCAGATGCGGAGGTTTAGTGATCTGTGGTTGGGGGTTGGTGGGGGGCGGTGAGGATGGTAGTGGGGGGGGGGGGTGATTAGGATCTTTGTTTGTGCTGGTGGTAGGGGGGAGCAGGTTAGTGGGGGTGGTTTTGGTTGCCTGGGCGTATGAGAAGGTGCTGGAGGATGGTTTGTTTTTAAAATACAGCTTTTTGGCTTCATACTGAGTACATTTACGCTGTGTGCGTATTTTTAGTATCTCTTTCTGCTCCACGAAAGAGGGGCATGTCTTGTTGCTGGGCTGGTGGCCCGCGGTCTTGCAGTTAATGCAGAAGGGAGATGTGCATTGTGAATCGTGTGGTACGGGTCCAGAGCATGTGCCACATGCCTCGGACTCCTCGCAGTGGTTTTTGGTGTGGCCGAGCTTTTGGCAATTTTTACATCTTAGGGGATTGGGGAAATATTCCCTAACCTCGACTCGCTCAAAGCCCACGTTGAGGTGGAGTCCTGAGGGTTTTTGTTTCACTGGGTTTTTGAGTTGCGTGACTTACAGGACATTTTGGTCCTGGAGTCCCGCCAGTATTTCGTCCTGGGTTAGATATATTAGCGAGGAGGCGTAAATCATATCCTTGCATGTATTCAATCTTCCGTGTAGATTACATTTTACCGGTATGTCGTGGATCCTGGAGATGCCCGTAAATTTGTTGGCAATTGCCTCATTGTCATATAATATGAGTAAACTATCATCCCGCAGGAAGGAGGAGTTACTGTATTTAGTAGAAATTTGGTCTACACCTTTTTTAATTACGAACACGTTGTGTTGTTGAAGCGATTTTTTACTTGGGTCGGAGGTTTGGATAACCACAAATTTCGGTGTCGGTGCTGCGGGTCTTGAGGCAGGTTGTGGGATACTAGGGAATGAAACCGCGAATTCGTTGGAGGAAGCAGTTGTGGTGTCTCGGGCGCGCGCTCTTTTTCCTTTGGGGTATGTGGAGGGAGAAGGAAGGTTGTCCGGGGCTTCCGCCAGCGGAGCAAATTTGTTTTTATTGGCCATACGGCCGTCAATGGGTATTTTAGGTTAGGTTTGAGTTTAGTTGTCGGTCTGGTGCTTAGGACTTACCGTGCTTTATTTAGTCTTTAGTATGGGGTGTAATACGCGCACGGGTATAGGGGGGGGGGGCGCTCGTGGCGCTTCACTAGCCTTATTCACTGTTTTTGTAGTTCACTAAGTTGTTGATAAAAATTGGGCCGACGGCCCTAACCTCAAAAGACTGTTTTTAAAGTCACTGTCTTTCACACACTTAGGGGCCGAAAAAAGGGGGGCTCACCAGGGGTGAAGAACACGCGGGGGTGTATCACACGCACTTGCTCGTTGAGGTTTGCTCGGTATACGCTAGGAGAGTCGCTTTTACTGGGAACAAAATCGGGCACGTCAGCACGGTCTGACGTTTCTCACGCGAATCTCTGGTGGATGAGATGCAGAAGTACACCATTTTGCATGCTTGCGCAATTGTGAGGAAAGTGTTGTCTTCTCCATGGACAGATTAGGAATTGGATTGACTTCATCAACCTTTTTTTATTTTTTATTACGGCGCGGCTTGAATTTTTACTCCGTCGTGTCGTACAGTACCGGGTCCCTCATCAGACTCGAGCGAGTGATCTCATAATAATAATATTCTACTCACATGTGATCACTAATTTTATACTTTAAATGTAAATTAACACTTAAATTGAAATTAACACTTCACGATCACTGATAAAACTAAGAGTGCGAAGGTGAAGAATAGCGTGCTTCTTTCGATAAGTCGGGAATCCCCGTAATATATGGCAATTTACGCAAAACTCTAGAATATATATATAAATAATATTAAAATGAAAATTGGCATCTGCTTTGCTCTCGCTTCTTTCAAAGCACTTTAATGTTTCTGGTTATCAAAGCGCTTTATGTGCGCTTTAAATCAATGCGCTTTATGTGCGCTTTAAATCAATGCACTTTGGAATTTTTCGCTGGGCTGTTTCTTCGTTCACTGCAAATACAGACTCGGTTTTCAGATAAACGTCACTAAATCGATTCACCGTTTTAGTAGCATAAAGTGTTGTGCTGGAATCAATTGGATTCCCTTTCTCGGTAGTTGTTACTGCAGACGAGGTTGCCTATAAAATAAACATCAATGAATCGGCGATGAAAAGCCAGCGAACACTTTCGAAAGTTGTCCCTATCACTTTTGAACAATTTCAGCTATATACTTGCTTGCTATCTGTGAATACCTGTGAGATATTCGCATTTCTTTCTTGCTCGTACTGAAATGCATCCGACCATCTCATCCCCTTATCGCACATTGTATTTCAAATTTGAATGAGCAGGAACGAGATGGCAAGACGTGCACTCACTGAAGAGTATGTATGAAGAGAGTATGAAGTAGACCTGACCAATCATCGAAGAAGGGTAGGCCTGGCTTACAGGCGAATTATGCCTTAAGGTACAATCTGGCTGGTACTGCCGACCGTCGCGGTCAGCAGTAACTGCCAAACTCAACTGCTCACCGCGGCTGCTTTACACTCACAACCGTCAACTGCCGAGCAGTCGCAAACAGACATGACAGCTTGTTTATGCCTGAAGCAGTAGTCTACTGCCGGCAGTTACTGCAGATACTACAGATTGTACCTTTACTGGTCGACTCTGCTTCGATGGACGGCGTCTGGTCAGATTGGAATAGAATTCTTGTGGTCGTCGACTAGTGCATCAAAAGACAACTTTCAATCGACTAGTGCAATCCAAAGATGAATTTCATTGCACTAGTCATCAGAGTTATGGGTTCCGGAATAATGTTAGCAAAGAAAACTGTAGCGCTCTGCGCAGTTGAACAACTAAGTTTTCAATGGCATTTGCTCATTTCCTAGTCGGTACGCATTTGATGATAAAACGTGTAGGACGTTTAGTCTTATTCTCTCGCTAAAGGCGAAACAGTTCGGCATGTTTACATTCTTGAGGAGAAGATGGGGAAATATTTGCTTTTCGTTTTTCGCCACGAACACACAAGCGCTCGAGCTAACATAGTAGTAGTTTGCACATAAGAACCATAGCCCACTCGACTATAGCTGCGCAGCTAAATTGAACACCTGATAACCAGAGTCATAACAAACAATTTTGTATGGGTGATGCATGACTTGGACGATAAAAACCAAGTACAGGTTTATTACGAATTATCGAGATTTTCGAAAGAGCGGGATTACGAGTTATTGATTGTTAAAAAATGGAAAAATTTAGATTAACGGGACTATCGGTTTTTATTGAAATTCCATATACATACATACATACAATACAAAATACACACGTTCAATGAAAAATTTAAAACATAAACTTAAATATGTACATATGTACTTTGCTATCCTTGATAAAAAAAAACTTCAAGTGGAAAAGAAATCAGTTATTTTTTTCTGACGGAAGGATTGTTGACACGCTCGATCAATTGCATTGTCTAGGGTTACAATAGCAGAGACAACATCGTCACTTACATTATTTCTCGTCATAAAATGATGCAAACTGTTGATGTGATCTTTCGCCTGCTTAAAAGATACAATCGGGAAGTCCTCTTCGGCATCATCGCTGTTTTCAGCATCTTCTTCGGTCACCGTCAAAATGTCCTCGTCCGTAAGAGTTCCTGCAACAGCCACGTCATCGTCAAAGTGAACAAAATCATCAAACGTGATTTCTTCACTTTGGGCAGACGATTCCATTCCAAAGGGTCTATACCAACTGGTATATGTTCATCATAAGCCGATGAACGTAGTCCTTTCTCGAAACCAGAAGCACGGAAACAATTTTGTATACAAGATTGACTTACGTTTCTCCACGCTTTATCAGCAATGTTCATAGCTGAAAGTATTGAGATATTGTGCTCAATTCTGTCCTTAATGCTATTTAAAATCAATTGCACCACTTCCTTGCGGTAGAGGGTCTTAAAGTTTTTGATGATGCCCTGATCAAGGGGCTGCAATTTAGAGGTCATATTAGCCGGCAGAAACTCAACTTTCACGTTACTTAAAAAACAACCCTGTTTCGTCAGCGTTAAATATGTTCTCCGGTTCATAATTTTCTATCAGTTCACTTAACTTTTCTTTCCATTCTAAACAAACATTATCACTCACACTCGCACTTTCACCACATAGTTTGCGGAAAGTAGTGTTGTGTCTTTCTTAAAACGGTCAAACCATCCATTACTCGCTTGGAAATTTTGAATACCCAATCTCTCCGCAAAATATTTGGCCTTTTCCCTCATCATCACCCCACGGGTACATTTGATTGTCGGCACTGTGAAAACCAAGTGACAAGTGAACGCTCAAGTTCAGGGAAGTCCCCGCTTTTTTGCCGTTTGATTTTACAGCTTGATCACC
Source organism: Beris morrisii (assembly GCA_951812415.1). Lineage (NCBI taxonomy): Eukaryota > Metazoa > Arthropoda > Insecta > Diptera > Stratiomyidae > Beris > Beris morrisii. The sequence goes on along the minus strand of OX638310.1, from coordinate 88,467,984 downwards.
TTCTTTTGTAAAATTGACGTCAGTGTAGACGGAGGAATATTAAATCGTTTGGCCACATCAGCTTTTTTGGCCTTTGGCAACTGCTTTTACAATTTCCTTTTTTTGGCAAACGGAAGGACTCATGAAGAACCCATACTGAACTGAATAATGTAAGAAAATTTTAAACATACAACTGATGAGTGGGAAGGCGAAATTTTTTTCCGAATAAACGGTATTGTTGACAGCGAGTTACGAATTATAAGACATTTAATTGGCCTCGGTTACGAAAATCATTACGAATTACCGAGGGGACCAAAATGCATTGTATTTTTACGAATAACCGCGATTTTTCTAAGGGACCAGCAGTTTATTTCAAATTATTAAAGTACAAGATTTTGTTGGGCAAACCGAAGTAAAATAGTTTATAAACAGTTTTAAAAACGAAAATTAGACCAGTTTTCTTATCTGGAATTGAATTTTCATTAGGATGAAAAAATTATCGCAGTTTTCAGCAATGTCAGCTTAAGGTCATTTAAAAAATGTGCAGTTAAATTGCTTATTTGTAGAGAGATAATATTTGTTATATGAAACACATTGCATATAGCTATAATTCTGAACATTTGTTATTCAGTATCGACTCTAGAAGGTTCGTTAATTCCTAAGTTTTGTATTAAAACAGCAACCTTTGGGATTATAAAATATTGTTACTAGTCATTTCCAAAAAATGTTCTCCAATGAACTGGTATATTTTCTCGTTTCTTTCCGTGACGTCACACATCAGCTGAAAACTGAGGGCATTTCTGACAACGAAATGTCATATGTGCGCGGCTTGAGTTCAAGTCGGCGTTTTAAGAACCCATGAATTTTTCATGTTTTCATCTTATAGGGTTTTAGATGTTTCGCTGTAAGTTTTCAGAATGCTGAACTCAAACTGCGATATTTTTTCTTTTGGAAGCGTTGTTCTGGCGTTTCATGATGACTTGCCAAACCTTACTGAACATAAATGTCAACACAGTTTGACATTCTCAGCTGTCAAACCACAGTTATCGATATCGATAGTTCTCATGCACCTAAAAAACACCCTTTATATGCGAAGTTTGCTCTGCCTGTGCACTTTTTTCGATTTTAAGATCGGGAGAACCGTGAAATACGCCTTATTTGCTAGTGTGATCCGTTGTTTTACTTTGTCCCGTTCGTTGCCGTCTATTACAAGGTGTGATCCCAAGTATGAAATATGATCCACATTCTCCAGGTTGTAGTCCCCCATGGTCATATTTTGTCTAGTTGGCGCATTTCTTCTAGTCTGGGTCATGAACTTGGTCTGATTGATCTTGTCGATTTTCCAATAGTTGGAGCTAAATGTATGATTATGAAAAAAATCGCATTATCCTGTCAAAATGTCTTCACTTAATTTACGGAACTCACTATAACTCAAGTAATCGTTCAGCTACGAAATCGGAATTTTGTTAAAATTAGTTTTGAGTGAAAACAAAGTTCGAGTTTACTAGTCAGTTAAATCCTTTTACTCCTTCTGATAGCTTCCATAGAAAAAATCCTTAAGACAACAATATTTTCCGATAACTTTTGAACGCTTCAAGCTACGAATTTGAAATTTCGTACACATTAATTTTTAAATGGTTCCAAAGATATGCAATTGAGCATTGACGATATTGTCTTTTAGTTTCGAGTAGCAACCAAATGGGAGTATTTAATAAAGGACATACTGCATGCACACACCTTATTCTACTTTATCCCCAACTAAGTACAATATAAATCGGAGTTCAGTATTTCATCTAGAGTATCATACTATTGGCTTGCAGCCGATCGTGACTGCAGTATGTTTATCATCCAAGTTATGCATCCCCCATACAAAATTGTCGCGGTTTGTATGGTGCCATGTTTGTTATGACTCTGGTTGTCAGATGTTCAATTTAGCTGCGCGGCTATAGTCCAGTGGGCTATGACGTTTTGCGATAATTTGGGTCGCACATAGTCAAAGCATGCCAGCCTTTGCAACGTTTATATTTTATATTTGCATCGGAAACATCTATTTTCTCGCTTTACAATTTCCTTTCGTTGCGTTAATATACAGGGTGTTTGGTACTCCGTCCACGACCTTGTAAGGGGTTATTCCTTGATATATTTGGAGAAAAAAATTGTTCCACAGGGTGGGTCAATTTTCAATAACAGTGGAGATACAGGGTGGTTAAGAAAAGTGTTTTTGACCGGTACCCTTACTCACTTAAAACGTTATATCTTGAAAACGAATAATCACAAGGCAAAGTGTTATAACTCATTTTTGGGGAATCGAATTACCTTTCATTTGATGTAACAGTATAAATTGTAACTGCACCCAATCTTGAGATATTTACTCGAAAACACAGATTTTTGCAAGGTCAACCTTAAAAATTCAGTGATCAATGTAGTTTTTCTCAGAAAAGTCCATTATAAAACTGTCATCTTAATTTTATTTTTTTATGAACCGTATTATTACCTACAAATGCTGCATACATATGTATGAGTTGCGATTAACATTTTGGAAGTAATAGGTAAAAATACATATCGCATAAAAATTAAATATTTAAAAAGTCAGTGCATGTACATGTTGATCTACACTACTTGCTTGAACTAAAAGAATTTAATAACGGTTTTTATGTTTTATTTAAAAAAATTTTGTTATAATAAATGTTCAAAATGGCCACCTTCATTTTGAATGCACGCTAAAGCTCGTTTGGCGAGTGTTCTCTTGGTATTCATATTCCTCAACTGCTGCCTTACTTCTATTGCTGCCGCATCGATCCTGATATTTAGATCTTCCAATGTTTCTACTGGCGTTGCGTAGACAAGGTCCTTCATCCGTACCCATACAAAGAAATCCATAATAGTAAGATCAGGAGATCTTGCAGGCCAGTGTATCGGTCCATTTCTACCGATCCAGCAATTGTATAATTGGAATTTAACCAATCTGTGATCTGTCGGCCGTAATGAGCAGGAGCACCATCGTGTTGGTAAAACATGGAAGCCAATCGAACTAGTGGAATATCATCCAACAAGTCCTGTAGATCATTTGATAAAAACTGTAAGTAATTGGAGCTATTTATAGTACGCGAAAGCCTAATAGGTCCAAGTAAATCGTCACCAATCACACCTGACCACAAATTGACGCTGAATCTGTGTTGAAATGATGCCGCTCTTCTTGTGTGTGGATTGCTCTCAGCCCACGTATCTAGGTTGTGGAAGTTTGTGATACCGTCTCTGGTAAATTGGGACTCATCCGTCCACAGAATATTGTTGAAAAAATTGTCGTCATCTATTTGTCGTTCAAGGAGCCAATTGCAAAACTCCATCCGTTTGGGGAAATCAATGGGTAGCAGCTCCTGTACTGGTGTGTGATGGTAGGCATGGAAGCGTTCTACTTTTAAAATACTCCAAACCTTCCAAGTAGATATGTTAAACTGCAATGCCAAGCGTCGGATACTGATCGATGGATCATTTTGCACTGCTTGCAGTATTCTTTCATCAATCTGAACAGCGATTATAGGTGCAGGATTTGCATTTACTCTCCTTGTTCTATCGCTGCCAGTTTCCCTAATTCTCCTGTAAGCGTCCTGAAATACTCCCCTGTCAGTTGTCCGTCGATGGGGATGTCTCTGATGGTAAAGCCTTCGCGCGGCTTGTCCATTTCCGCGACACTCTCCATAAATTAACACAATGTCAGCATATTCTTCATTGGAGTACTCAGACATTTCGAAATTATTTTTTTTATTCTACTGACACCTTCTTCTTTTAGCAACGTAACTAAAACTGATAAAAATATGAAGGTAGTTTTGCTTTTATAGGCTTTTTATTTTGTAAGGCACCCTATTAAAAAAGGCATAGTACCGCACCCAGTATTACCTACCACATCCAGGTAAAAGCATCAATTATGTTGAAACTCAGTTACATTTCATTGTTTTCCTACATACTTTAAATAGTAATAAATGGGCAATAAAAATACTTCAGTACTACCGACAAATTAAACAGGTTCTTAGACAAGGTCCATAGGAAGGAAATATTTAATTTTTATTCGATATGTATTTTTACCTATTACTTCCAAAATGTTAATCGTAACTCATACATATGTATGCAGCTTTTGTAGGTAATAATACGGCTCATAAAAAAATAAAATTAAAATGACATTTTTGTAATGGGGTTTTCTGAGAAAAACTACATTGATCACTGAATTTTAAGGGTTCACGTAGCAAAAGTTTGTGTTTTCGAGTAAATATCTCAAGATTGGGTGCAGTTACAATTTATACTGTTACATCAAATGAAAGGTAATTCGATTCCCCAAAAAATGAGTTATAACACTTTGCCTTGTGATTATTCGTTTTCAAGATATAACGTTTTAAGTGAGTAAGGGTACCGGTCAAAAACACTTTTCTTAACCACCCTGTATCTCCACTGTTATTGAAAATTGACCCACCCTGTGGAACAATTTTTTTCTCCAAATATATCAAGGAATAACCCCTTACAAGGTCGTGGACGGAGTACCAAACACCCTGTATAATTTTTATTTGATTAATTTTTCCTAATTATTACTTATAATTTATTAGTATGTATCTATTTATTTACATATTTCTATTATATTTAATTATTGAACAAAAACTTAATTAATGTAGTACAACTGCTGTTATAAATACATAAATTTGTGTATATATTTTACAAGTCTGTTAATTTTATGTTTTTACCGTCCCATTTTGCGTTCCAAGTTTTGACTCTCAAACCCTTAGCTATAGCTCCTATATAGCTCAAGTTGTATTCAAATATTTCCGCTCAGCACACATTATGATTCATCTGCGACAATAATGCGCACAATTATTGTACAACAATATGATCACCGTAATTGTTAATTGAATCATTAGCCTTATGCTACGATTAGACTCACTCAAAACCGTCAATGCATTGACACTCTGACGTCACGGAAAAATGCGTCCTTTCAGTGTCAACGAAGTGTCAATCATCATTGTATCAATTCTTGGCGAATTGACGATCACACGGAATGACCATTTTGGTCATATCTGTCCCAAAACTAAATTGACAATCAGACTGACGACGCTGGTAGTCAATTCGATTTGTCGCCTGCGTTGTCAACAAATGGCACGAAAAACAATGCGATCACACGGGATTGACATATCTCTAGGAATTGACAATGGATAGGACATTCACATCAGTAGAAATTTGTATATTTACTACATTTTTCAAATCAAACGGGATTGTCAGAAAGCTATGAATTGTGATTTTTTTGTGCGAAAATACCTAGTTTCGCGTTCAGTGAATTTTTTAAAGACAATTACAAAACGAAATCATTTGGATATAGCGATTTTAGCGGCTTATAGACTGAAGAGCGATGATGACGATTTTGCCGACATGTCACGAAAGCCGCGTTTGGAGGATGGATTGGTTAAGGCTTCGTGAAAATGTACACAATCACATAACACCTCCTTAGAGGTTGGATATTAAAACATTTGGAAAAACGTTTCTATGCGCTTATATAAAGAGCCTGCAGAACTAAGAACTAAAATTAATTTGATAACTAGAAATATCTAAGAGATATAACGAAATTCGTGAAAATGTTGAAAAAACTCCGTTTCAAGAACATTTGTTTAATCTACCTTTTCTTTACGACCGTCGTGATAACTTAGGGGGTTCACTGTTTAATGCGATTGCACAGCTAGAACGACATAGGTTGGGGATAAAATAATGTGGTAGGAGATTTAGGGTCATGGAACGGGAGGGAAGCGTCTGAAGTGTCGGTGAACGTTGTTTTTGAACTGCTGAAGGTTGTACTTATCAGGGAACAGATTGGCTTTCAATGTGTTCCACATTACTGGGGGATAAGAGACTGCATAAATTTCACTGTTCTCCACAAAAAGGGGCTAAACAATATACTTGTGTGCGTGTGAAGCTTGGCTAGTGTTATGGTCGGCGACTAAGAGTGGAGGTATAAGATGTTCCTTACTACATTTACCATTGAAATATCGACATACAGATTACTCCGACATTTCGGCGATGCTCAAGGGAGTCTATATAAGCTGAAACGGCTTCGTCTCCAATTAGTCGGAACGCATGTTTTTGAACACGATTGAGTAAGGCTAAATGGGATTTTGGGGCCTCAACCCAGATATTCGAATTGTACTCAAGACGAGATTGAAGAAGAGATTGTAGCTAAGTCAGACGCTGAAAAGAATTTCTTAGACGTCCGTAGAATACCAAGACGTTTGGACAAATCAATTAGGACATCAACGATGTGTTGGCTTAAAATTTAGGTGGTTGTTGATTTTTACGCCTACTAATTTGAAGTCGGCAGAAGGATAAATTTGTACGCCACCAATGTATATATTTTAGACCGACGTCGGAACATCTCGTTTAAGGGATGGATGACAGGACTGCGTATCAGAGGCATTGAACTGTACTCAATTTTTCTCGACCCATTCCAAGATAAGATTGAGGTCTGAGTTGAGTTCAATGGACCGAATAACCCAGTTCGGTAGTCGAAGTCGGATATGCCTCTTCAGCAGAGTCGAAATCAAAGACATTTGTCAGTGTATTATCATCTGCAAACCTATGAATTGGATTGTGAGTTGACAACAGAAGGTCGTTAATAAAGATGAGAAATAGGTTGCGACATAGAACCAAGCCGTAAATTAAAGTCTGATTTTTTTGTTATAGTTTAATGAACTTCACTTGTAATTCTGTATTCAAAAACCAAATTTTATCTTCCTGATACAATCGGTTCGGAAGATATTGTCATCCAAAGTTTCTTACCCACCACCCCGACACCCCAACTCCCATCTTAAGAATTTTAGTACTTGTCTAGGCAGATATTATCCCTTAAGGCAACCACAAAGTTTGAACCTTCTTACATCAATCCTTCAGGAGATTAGAATGTTTCAATTTGAGCTATCGAGCGTTTCGGAAGAACTCATACACTCCCCAATCAATATCGAAACTTTTTTTTGAAAATAGATGCACCATCATATTTCAATATAAGGCCCAAGTTTCAGCCTTCTAGGGTAAATAGTTCCTGAGATCTAAAAACCAAAATTTGTCGCTCCTCGCTCCCCCCTCACAACACCCCCACCCCCGAAAAATACCACTCGTAGGGGCTTATCCAAATTAAAAACAAAAAAAATTTCAACCTAATACCCCCATGCGTTTGTGAGCTTTTACGTACGGCGGATAGTTCCTTTTTGGGGATTACTAGTCCAAAAATGTGAAAATATTAAATTTCAGTGTAATATTTTTTTTTGACATTTCCAGTCGATCACAAAAAATAATAAAGTAAAAATAAAAGCAAGGGAAAACTCACAATTAAAAAATTTCCGTTCGAACAAGTTGCCAATGTGTCAATTTGTAGAAAAATGATACTGCAAAATTTCATGGCGTATCAATCCGTGGGACAGTGTCAATGCATTGAAGACCCATCCAAAATATTTGTCAATTCGTCGCAAACGCATTGACAGGGTGATCACACGGTCATTCAAACTTGTCAATGCATTGACACAAAAACTTGTGTCAATTCGGTAGTCAATTCTACTATCAATGCAATGACGTGTCACAAAAATGACGATCACACGGATTGACACTGAATTGATAACTTTGTGACCACATTCTACGTAATTTTGACGTCAGAGTGTCAATGCATTGACGGTTTTGAATGACCGTCTAATCGTAGCACTAGAAGCTAATGTTGTTGAAACTTACAGTTAATTTCTAGTGCTAAATAAACAAAATATGTTATACATATTTATGGAATGCGATATTTCCGGGTTAATAATAGCATTGTAGATTACGAAATGTTTGCATTTAGTTATTTTGCGATTTTCTAATTGATAGAAGATTTTATGTCTTGGTTTAGTAATTGTTTTCACAACACGATACTGTTTATAAAAATAAAGGACATATACCTTGGATACACAGCTCGTATACAAATCATAATATCGTCAATATCACCAGTGTATCACCCAATATTATGCATATAGTACGTCAACGAGCAGGAAAGAATGTGGTAGTATGGTTGGTATCCTCACAGGGCATAACTCGTGTGGCCTACACATGGTCAGATTGAGAATCATTGACGACCCCATGTGCACTGCTTGCGACGAGAGCGACGACACAACGAAACATTTCCTTCTCGAGTGTCCAGCTTACTCTTTTGCGAGAATGCACGTATACGGCATCGATGTTATGAGGATGGAAGAACTCCGTTCTCGTCCCCTACCTGATCTATTCGTGAGGAGGACGAAAAAGTTCGGGTAGAGACTGGGGGACTCGAGTGCAATGGGCAATAATTGTCTGAGTGCTCAAGATGCGCGGCCTTGATGCGTATTTTCCCCCGCTTCAAACAACAACAACAACGTCAACGAGCTGATATCTACATAATATCCAACCTGTTTCCTTGTTGAGAATAAAACACAATTTCTTTAATAGCAAACGATCTTTATTACCACTCCGACTGACTGACGTACAACAAGTTCACCTTCACCCTACTCCTACGCGACACACCTGCCATCTGCCGGTTAGTCGTTAGTTAGGCGCGAATTATTTTACAAATTCAAATTATTACATACATAATATCCAACCTGTTTCCTTGTTGAGAATAAAACACGATTTCTTTAATAGCAAACGATCTTTATTACCACTCCGACTGACTGACGTACAAAAAGTCCACCTTCACCCTACTCCTATGCGACGCACCTGCCACCCGCCGGTTAGTCGTTGGTTATGTGCGGATTATTTCACAAATTCAAATTATTTCACAACATTCGGCCACGCTATTTATTGACGTCCTCGGCAATTCTGGCAAATTCGTACGCATGGTTACATCATGATGATACATAAATCTTATATTATTATTAAATATATTTTTTTTGTGGTTCTTAGTATTAAAAAAGTTTATAATTCCAGAAAATCTATTCGAGTTAATAGGAACTTATTCTTGTTCGTCCATAATTTGTAATTCAAAATTTTATAATTCACAAGGTTAAAATCAAAGGTTATAATTCAAAGGTTTACTCTAGTTGCTTAATTTATTTTACTCTACTTCGTTCCCTTTAACCTATCGATAGCGAAGACACCCTCGAATCTCCTGCCAGTTTGTTGTTCGCATTCTATGTCGCGTACTTTATATCTATCATTAGGGAGCACTTCCGCTACAACGTATGGACCCTTGTATCGCGGACGTAACTTCCTACTTTCTCCCGTAGCTTGCGGTTCGGATCTGATCAACACGAATTCTCCTACTTGAAAATTCTGTGGCGCTCGTCGCTTGGCATCGCATTGTTCGTTTTCCATTTCCATCCAATCGTTCTTTTATATTATGATTTGAACTACTTCCTTTTATCATGTTAATAGCCGTTATTTCGCTTGTATGCGGACTTTCATCTAAGCTCCGACTTTTGTATTGAAACACAAGTTTTGAGGGTATTTCTTGGGTCACCCTGTGTGTTGTGTTATTCATTGACCATTGAACTTCACTGAGCTTCTGATCCCAATCTTTGCAGTCCAATCCCTTCGAAATAGATGCAAGCGATGCAACAATTGTCTTATTCACCCGCTCTACCTGGTCGGTAGAGGATACACAGCTAGTATACAAACCATGGTATTGAAATCATAATATTGAAACTAGCTGCACATGATACACTGCACATATGGAATGATTTGACAGTATCTGATATAAGCAAACAAAGACATTTAGTTGCGATACTCGCCACACAATAGGGAATAGCACAACTAGCAGTAAAATGCATGGTATACTACGTAAAATTATCGCATTTGTATACCATGAAACCGGTTCAATACTAGATATATACCAGTTCGTTTATCTCGTATATGCTTAGTATTGGGTGATACACTGCTGGTATTGACGATATTATGATATCAATACCAGCAGTGTATCCATGGTATTATTTCTTCCGGAACAAATAAACGCCAAATCTCGTCCTTAACCCTATATACTCTATCATTATGCATATGATATATTTGGAGAAAAAAATTGTTCTACAGGGTGGGTTAATTTTCAATATCAGTGGAGATACAGGGTGGTTAAGAAAAGTGTTTTTGACCGGTACCCTCACTCACTTAAAACGTTATATCTAGAAAACGAATAATCACAAGGCAACGTGTTATAACTCGTTTTTTAGAGAATAACTGCACCCAATTTTGAGATATTTACTCGAAAACACAAATTTTTGCTACGTCAACCCTAAAAATTCAGTGATCAATGTAGTTTTTCTTTTTTTATGGACCGTATTTTAGCTATTAGCTATAAAAGCTGCATACATATGTATGAGTTACGATTAACATTTTGGAAGTAATAGGTAAAAATACATATCGCATAAAAATTAAATATTTAAAAAGTCAGTGCGTGTGCATGTTGATCTACACTACTTGCTTGAACTGAAAGAATTTAATAATGGTTTTTATGTTTTATTTAAATTTTTTTTATTATAATAAATGTTCAAAATGGCCACCTTCATTCGTTTTCAGGATATAACGTTTTAAGTAAGTTAGGGTCAAAAACACTTTTCTTAACCACCCTGTATCTCCACTGTTATTGAAACCCACCCTGTAGAACAATTTTTTCTCTCCAAATATATCAAGGAATAACCCCTTACAAGGTGGCGGACGGAGTGCCAAACACCCTGTATAATGAGACTTTTCACATGTTCCTGGCTCACTATCCTGTATTCCTTTTTTAATTTTTGAAATTTCATCACTGTACCGTTGCATCGCCGCGATCCAATCCGTTGTAATATTAATACCCATTATAAGTAATCCATCCTCTTCCACTTCTTCCTCTGGACTTCGGCTTAAAGAATCCGCGGCGGCATTCGCAGATCCTTGTCTATACTCTATTTTGTACTGGAATTCTGTTAGTTTCATAAGCCATCTGGCAATTCTTAGATTCATGTCTCTCTTAGCTTCTAGTAACTTCAAACTGTTGCAGTCAGTTCTAATAATAAACTCTACTCCTAATAGATACACTCTAAATTTATCTACCGCATTAAGTACTGCTAGGGCTTCTAGTTCTATGCCTGAATAATTTGCTTCTTCTCGACTAGTTCGGCGACTGCAAAAACATATGGGATGCAGCTTTCCATCAACTTGTTCTTGCAACAAAATCGCACTTAAACCGATAGCACTGGCATCCGTGTGCAACTCTAGTCTAGCCCCTGGATTGTATACCCCCACCGCGGGAGATGCTACCAACGCCTTTTTGACTATTACGACCTGCGGTCGTACTTTAGGTCCTAAGAAGCAAAAGAAAGAGCCTCGGTTTCGTAAGGAGTTTGGAGAGCCTTGACTCGATGATTTTAATCCCAGTTCCGACGGGTGGATGCCGCCAATAGCCCCACTTCTTCCTTACGGGTGGTTTACTATTTAAATATTACGGGTAGCTGTAGAAGAGGAGATAAGGGCAACCCTACAAGGGATGTTATGTTATAATAACTAATAATTAATATAAAACTGAATAATTGTGAAATATAATTAGGTTAAGGAGTTAGGGACACAATCGCCAGCAAGCCGCGCGAAAATCAAATTATAATAATTTCAATTCAGGCATTACTTGCGCGTAATGTAAACATTTGAACCGCAGTGAATGAAACAAACTAATAATGCCCACGAAAATGGTAATACAGTGCGACAACACCGAACAGGTACTGAACTTGAACTTGACCGCGGGAAAGTCAGTTCCGGAAGGGCACCGTTAATCTTTTTTTGGGTAAAAAGAGTTGGGAAGTGAGGACCATGAGGTTGGTTAGTCGAGTGGACTGTGCGAAAATGAATTAAAAATAAAGTAAAGAAAATCAAGTACCACGAGTTAGTGGTTTTGTAAAAATTAATAAATATAAATCGCGAGTGAGATCCCTGCAATTGTAAGAACGGACGTTCGAGGAAAAGAACGAAATCTAAGAATTGATTGGCGAAAATCGGCGGTGGAATTGATTGGCGAGAATCGACGGCAGAGTGGATGGCGACATCGGGGCCCATAGGCTAAGATACTAATATTATTTTTTTTTTTACTTAAATTTATTTCTTTGCGATATATATATTACTTTAGTTTTTTTTCTCTTTTTTTTAATATTAAATTTTAAGTCATATAGAAAAAATTGTGTAGGATTAGTGTATGCTTGGTGTTCGTTTCTACAGCTCCCAATAGTTTTTTTCGTATCGTGTTTCCCGGAATTCCCAGCTTCGGCCGGGGAATACAGTGAAGAGTAGTTCTGACATTGAAACTGGGTGGCGCCCACGACCCCTCTCTGGGTCTACGCCGGCCAGGACTACTCGCCTCCGTTCGGAAATCGTGTTCCGACGGGGTTTTAGGACAATAACCTATCATTGGCGTCCAACGTGAAATATTATTTGTAATAAAAAATTTAAGGAAGAATTTCGGAAAATAATAATAAAATCATTGCAATTTTAGTGGTAGTGAGTTGGTGAAGTGCATCTCCTTTCGGAAGGGGTGGAACTATGTAACATCGAGGCAGGGCATTACAAATTTTTGATGCTTTTACCATATTATTTGATTATATAAGTAGTTTATAGTTATTTTGGTTTTCCTCCTACGTCGCTTTCGGTTTTCAATAAGCAATCAGCCTTTCTTTTGTCTTGAGGCAGTTAGTAATTTCTAATTAAAAGTATGGAAAAATTAGTGTCGATAGGCTGAACCAGGAAGAGCTCACGTATGAGTTAGCTATTAGGGGTATCCAACCAGATAAGGTAGAAATCATGCGTAAGTCGCTGCGAACTGCCTTACGAGCGGAGCGAGACAGTGAAACTTCTTTCTTGTCGACGGAGTACCCGTTCACATTTGAGGAAGATTTAAAAGCAATTTCCGCAAAATTCCAAGAAGTGCAAACTCTTATGGAAAAATTTAAGGGTGACGGAAACTCAGGGGAATATAAAAAAATTTCGGCGAAATTCGAGCGGTGCATTCGAAGATTGGAAGGAGCAACACCGTCAAAAGATGAGGCCACAACCAAAGCTGCAATGAAATCGAAGCTAATATTGCTGCTGGCAGATTTATACGATAAATCGGGACAAGTTTCATCAGGTGAAGAGGAAGTGGATGTAAATGACAAAACAGCGGATTGTGCGGAAGTGGAGAATAGTAGCGTTACAAAAGAGCTACTAGCAATTTCGAAGTGGGGAATTAAATTTTCAGGTGAGAAAAACACAGTGTGTGCTTTTCTGGAAAGGGTGGAGGAGCTGCGACAAGCTCGCGGAATTTCAAAGGGAGTTTATTCAGATCGGCCGTGGATCTCTTTGAAGGGAAAGGGCTAATTTGGTTAAGAGCTAGAAAACCAAAATGCAAGTGCTGGGATGATCTGGAGGCGGAACTGAGGACTGAGTTCTTGCCACCAGATTATGATGATCGATTAATGGAGGAGATCAAACGTAGAACGCAAGGTAGAGATGAATCAATTGGGGTATATACGGCAATAATGGATGGGTTATTTAGACGTCTCTCGATTAGGCGCTCAGAGGTAGAAAGACTTCGGCTATTACGCCGGAATATTAGCCCATTTTATCAGATGCAGTTAGGGCTTATACAGATTAAAACCATTGACGAATTAGTTAAATTGTGACGTTCATTAGAGGGTACTAAGCTGTCTGTAGATGCGTTTGTACCACCGATAACTCGACGATCTCAATTACTTGAGCCAGATTTAGCCTATGCAGGGGATTGTAAGGAAGGCATGGATCATAACCAAGTCATCGAAAATATTGGGAAAAATAACAGAAATCGAAACACCGTGCTGACCTGTTTGAATAGCAAACTACCTGGTCATATTTCAAGAGATTGTAAAGAGGAAAGGCGTTGTTTTGGATGTGGAAAGGTTGGAGTTTTTAGAAACAATTGTCCGAATTGCAGTTTAGGGTCGAATAGACAAAATAATAATAACGTTGAGAGAGCAGGAACGTCGAGTAGTACTTGTAGAAACACGAGTGCGGGAAACGAGGATCGTGCTCACTAGGAGGCGGTGAAGTGAGTGCGGTGCTTAAGACCGCAAACCCAATGCCTGTTGATTTCGCTTTTACTTCAGTGGCAGGTGATTCTAGACCATACATGAAAGTGTCTATATTTGACGTGGAGTTCATTGGGCTATTGGACTCAGGGGCGTCTCGGACAATAGTGGGCATGGAGGGGTGGAACCGACTACGGGATTTGGGCGTGAGTTTGACTGATTCAGACTCAGCCTCCATTAAACTCGCAAATGCGGATAAATGCGATGTCGACGGGAAAGTGTGGTTAGCGCTGAAGGTGGAGAATAAGCGACGTTGGATGGAATGCTTGGTGGTTTCTAAACTGCCGCACAGCATTATTTTGGGGGCAGACTTCTGGAAGTCTTTTGACCTAGTGGTGGATTTAAGTCAGGATCAGTGGGATTTCTCAAAGGATGTTAATGTTGCCTCCTTAGAGTTTCTTCAACCCGAATCAAAATTGGGAAAGGATGAGGGTAAGAGACTACATGCGTTACTAGAAGAAGAATTTTCCAAGATGGGAGATGGGCTTGGAACATGTTATTACAACCGCTTCCGAGCCGATAAAACAGAGGTACTAACCGGTAGCACCCGCTATGCAAAAACATATCAACAAAGAGCTGGACGAGATGTTAAAAGAAGAGATAGTCCAACCATCTAAAAGTCCATGGGCATCACCAATTCTATTAGTTAAAAAAAAAGATGGAACATACAGGTTCTGTGTAGACTTTAGGAAAGTAAATACAGTATCGGTGAGAGACGCATACCCTATACCTTATGTGACCGCAACGCTCGATAAGTTACGGGATGCTAAATATCTTTCATCTTCAGACATAAAATCGGCCTATTAGCAAGTCCCGATGGCGGAGTCTTCCCGACAATATACGGCCTTTACCGTGCCAACTAGGGGGTTATTAGAATTTTTACGCATGCCTTTTGGGTTACATAATGCACCCGCAACGTGGCAGAGGCTGGTGGACAGAGTGCTAGGAGGGGATATGGAGCCATACGTGTTTGTTTACCTAGACGACATTATCGAGGTGACGCAAACTTTCGAAGAACACCTTGAGATTCTACGCGAAGTGTTTCGCAGGCTGACAGAAGCAGGGTTAAGAGTTTCAAGATCGAAATGCAAATTTTGCAGATCGGAGCTGCGTTATTTGGGGTATGTGGTGGACGAATGCGGGCTTCATGTCAACCCAGAAAAGGTAGAGAGTATACTGCAATTTCAAGCACCGAAGAATGTGAAAGGAGTCCGACAGTTTTTGGGTATGGTATCTTGGTATAGGAGATTTATTCCGGATTTTGCGAGTTTAGTTGCTCCTTTGACTGATTTATTGAGGAAAAATCGCAAATTCGTGTGGGACACGGAATGCGAGAAGGCTTTCTCACATGCAAAGGTAAAACTTTCGACGGCACCGATATTAACCTGCCCGGATTATGACCTGCCCTTTACTGTACAGACGGATGCATCCAACTTTGGGTTAGGTGCGGTACTAACGCAAGCTCAACCAACTGGGGAGAAAGTGATATGTTATCTAAGTCGGGCATTAACTGGTTCGGAGCGCAAGTATTCGACAACCGAAAAAGAATGTCTAGCCGTCTTGTGGGCAGTCGAAAAACTAAGACCATACGTGGAAGGAACACGATTTAACGTAGTCACGGATCATTACTCCCTGGTTTGGTTACACAACCTAAAGGACCCAACGGGGAGGTTAGCCAGATGGGCAGTACGGTTACAGCAATATGATTTTGACATAATTCATCGTAAAGGGAAAGAGCATCTTGTACCTGACGCCCTTTCCCGATCAGTACCAGGCGTAGAAGAGATAGCAGTAGTGCAAACAAGCGTTCAATCGGATAAGTGGTACACCAAGATGTTGCAAGCGGTGACTGATGAGGCGTGGAAGTTTCCAGAGTGGCGTATTGAAGGGGGCAGGTTACCGATGGCGTATGCGGAGTTGGATACTGATAATTCATGGAAACGGGTGATCCCAAAAGGAGACCGTTCTAGAATATTAAGAGAACAGCATGATGATCCAAAGGCTGGTCATGTGGGGGTGAAACGAACCGCAGATCGGGTAGGTCGATCGTTTTACTGGCCTCAAATGAAGTCGGATATACAAAAATATGTAAAATCGTGCCAAATCTGTCAAGCGATCAAACCAGAACGACGACTCCCCGCCGGGTTCATGGTGTCAAGAAACGGTGAAGCGAAGCAGCCATGGGAGATGGTCTGCGTTGACCTGGTAGGCCCGCTTCCCCGTTCCTCGCGTGGTTACGTATATATTTTAACAGTAGTAGACTACTTTTCGAAGTGTCCTCTAATTTTTCCGCTCAGATCAGCAACGGGAAGCGCAGTTGCGAAAACGCTGGAAGATCATGTGTTTCTCCTGTTTGGCGTCCCGAAATGGGTAGTGTGCGATAATGGGCCTCAATTCATATCCAAAGACTTTCGAGGGATGGTCGAATCGTATGGGTCTACGATAAAATATACCGCTTTCTACCACCCTCAGGCCAACCCGGCCGAACGAATAAATCAGTCCATCAAGACCATGCTATGGGCCTATGTCTCAGAAAATCATAGGAAGTGGGACTTGAACTTATCGAAAATAGGATGCGCACTCCGGACTTCAACACATGAGGTAATGAAGTGCACCCCTTATTTCGTGAACTTCGGCAGAAATGTCTACGAATGGGGAAAACATAGAGAAGCCCCAAACTAATGATAATGGCATAAACACTGATCATTTGAAGCGCGCAGAAGTCCTGAATCGGGTGAGGGAAGATGTAAAAAAAAGATTTAAGTTCGCTTCAGAAGCAACAACTAGGCGCTATAACCTACGTCGGCGAGATGTTGAGTTTTGTCCAGGAGAATTCGTGTGGAGAACGAATCACGTGTTGTCGGATGCATCCAAGTATTTCGCAGCAACCTTAGCCCCAAAGTACGTTGGCCCCTTTGAGATTTGAAGTAAAATATCACCATGGACATACGAATTGAAGGGCAAAGATGGGAAGCCTGGTAGTAGTTGGCATGTAAAAGACTTGAAACCTTTTGTGTACGGGAAGGACACTAATGAAAACAACTAACTCGTTACACTATGAATTGTGTTTTTTTTATTTTTTTTTAATTGGGTTCTTTAAATTTTGTATTAGTAATTAGGCTTAAGAGTAAGAATGAACTAACGGAATTTAATAATCGCGATAGGTACTGTTCTCCATTAGAACTATTGCATTCAGTATCTTCGAATTTTATTTTAATTATCTTTTGAATTTTCACTCATTGCTGTTGACAGCTCCTTAGGATTAGTATGCCTTGTAGTGGTTACATTTGGCTGATAGTTGTGTAAGGCCTTAGGTACTTCGTAGCCAATTTCGCTCGGGGAACCGATCTAAGGAAGTTGATAATGATCGAACGATGATACCATACGTTCCGTCAAATTTTTGAAATATAGGTTTAACATAATTTGGTTACTGTAGATAAGTTAGGGTTGTCGTCTCACTATTGATATGGCTTGGTATCTAGAGAAGTGAGAATTAGGTAATTCTCAAGTACGTAAGGGAGGAGTGTTACGACCTGCGGTCGTACTTTAGGTCCTAAGAAGTAAAAGAAAGAGCCTCGGTTTCGTAAGGAGTTTGGAGAGCCTTGACTCGATGATTTTAATCACAGTTCCGACGGGTGGATGCCCCACTTCTTCCTTACGGGTGGTTTACTATTTAAATATTACGGGGAGCTGTGGAAGAGGAGATAAGGGCAACCCTACAAGAGATGTTATGTTATAATAACTAATAATTAATATAAAACTGAATAATTGTGAAATATAGTTAGGTTAAGGAGTTAGGGACACAATCGCCAGCAAGCCGCGCGAAAATCAAATTATAATAATTTCAATTCGGTCATTACTTGCGCGTAATGTAAACATTTGAACCGCAGTGAATGAAACAAACTAATAATGCCCACGAAAATGGTAATACAGTGCGACAACACCGAACAGGTACTGAACTTGAGCTTGACCGCGGGGGAGTCAGTTCCGGAAGGGCACCGTTAGTCTTTTTTTGGGTAAAAAGAGTTCGAAAATAAGTTGGGAAGTGAGGACCATGAGGTTGGTTAGTCGAGTGGACTGTGCGAAAATGAATTAAAAATAAAGTAAAGAAAATCAAGTACCACGAGTTAGTGGTTTTGTAAAAATTAATAAATATAAATCGCGAGTGAGATCCCTGCAATTGTAAGAACGGACGTTCGAGGAAAAGAACGAAATCTAAGAATTGATCGGCGAAAATCGGCGGTGGAATTGATTGGCGAGAATCAACGGCAGAGTGGATGGCGACATCGGGGCCCATAGGCTAAGATACTAATATTATTTTTTTTTTTACTTAAATTTATTTCTTTGCGATATATATATTACTTTAGTTTTTTTTCTCTTTTTTTTAATATTAAATTTTAAGTCATATAGAAAAAATTGTGTAGGATTAGTGTATGCTTGGTGTTCGTTTCTACAGCTCCCAATAGTTTTTTTTGCGTATCGTGTTTCCCGGAATTCAAAGTTTCGGCTGGGGAATACAGTGAAGAGTAGTTCTGACATTGAAACTGGGTGGCGCCCACGACCCCTCTCTGGGTCTACGCCGGCCAGGACTACTCGCCTCCGTTCGGAAATCGTGTTCCGACGGGGTTTTAGGACAATAACCTAACGCACGATAAGCACGCTCTTAGTTTTCGTCCCAAACGTATGTGACATTTTTCATGAGCAAGTTTGTAAGAGGGCTAACTATCGTGGCGAATCCATTTATGATGCGTCGGAAATAGCTAGCTAATCCTAAGAAATTCTTACTCCTCGTATATTTAATGGTGTTGGAAATTCCTCTACAGCTAGTAACTTGTTACGTCCCGGCTTAATACCATTAGCCGAAATTTCAAACCCCAGATATTCTATTTTAGATGTAAAGAAATTGCATTTCCTTAAGTTCAGGGTTAATCCTGATGCCCTTAGTTCTGCTAGGACCTTACGCAAGCACTCAAATCCATTCTCAATTGAAGAACATGGTATCAGAATGTCGTCTAGGTAAGCTAAAGCTGTGGGGAGTGTTTTGCGGCCAAACAACTCAGGCCGAAAACACTCCTCATAAATTGGATCACAGATCCAAGGACGCGGTCTGTCATTTCGATTTCTATACAGGGTGTAACTAGTACTGAGGTTCAAACGAAAATGGGAGATAGAGGAACTTGTCCTGAGTAGAAAATCTTTCTACACATTCTCCCGTTTATGCACCGTTAAGGAGATAGCGCGATTTTAAGGACGAAGGATTTTCATCGTACCTGTGATCACTGTTTGATCTCTAACTTCTGCTGTACTTAGCGTAACGTAATAATTCTTGGCTCGTTGGAAAGGACACAAATTCTTCTTTCTAATTGCTATCAACTGTGTCAATCAGTGTTATACTTTTTGAGAAAAATTCATTTAAATGACACAAAAATAATAAAATATAAAAAAAAAATACAAAAAAGTCCTGTTTTCTCCAAGAAGGAGCAGGTAAACTCCACGCCCTACTTAAATGGATATTACTTAATTAACTTAAATGGATGTTAGTTAATTTACTTAAATGGACGCTATCTAATTAGTTGTCATATTTTTACTTACCTGTAACATAATTTCCACGCATAAGAGCAATACGTGTGTTGTTAACATAGTTGCTCATTACTGCATCTGTTTTGCGGTAAATTCTATGTTTAGCAGTATTTCCAACATATGCAGGGAACTCACTTGTTGTTGCAAATATGAAGAAATTCTGTTATCAAACGTATAGTGAAATTTTATGGGCTTTCCGAAAATGTAATAAAATTTGGTGGTTAATCAGGTCCTTCTTGGAGAAAACAGGACTTTTTTGTATTTTTTTTTAATTTTTTATTATTTTTGTGTCATTTAAATGAATTTTTCTCAAAAAATATAACACTGATTGACACAGTTGATAGCAATTAAAAAGAAGAATTTGTGTCCTTTCCAACGAGCCAAGAATTATTACGTTGCGCTAAGTACAGCAGAAGTTAGAGATCAAACAGTGATCACAGGTACGATGAAAATCCTTCGTCCTTAAAATCGCGCTATCTCCTTAACGGTGCAAAAACGGGAGTATGTGTAGAACGATTTTCTACTCAGGACAAGTTCCTCTTTCTCCCATTTTCGTTTGAACCTCAGTACTAGTTACACCCTGTATAAGGACGAGAAATCGAAGTGGCATCCAGTCGTTCGTCGACTGGCGGGCGGCTCACAACACACTGCAAAGTGATGACGCCGATAGTCGTCACTGCAGTTATACACACACAGCCGCGCTAAAACAGCGGTAGCAACCATCCGTACACGGCGGTTGCACCTTCCGCTGCAGCTCACACACCACAGGTGTGAAGACGTCGGCACCGAACTATGCCGACGCAGCAACCGCTACGACACAGCGGTGAACCGCACGACTCTGCGGTCAGCCGTCACCGGCTTACATGGCACGAGCCAGCGATGGTGACGGCGCGGCTCGACGGCAGCGACTAATGCCGTCGCCGCAAAGACGACGGCTGCGACTTGAGCTGTCGCACCAAGGACGTCGGCAGCGACATTGCCGACGCAGCGACTACTTCACCCCCAGACTCGCGACGGCACCGAATACTGCTGTCGCCCATGACCTTACCAAAGTTGGACTCTCGGCATAGTCGGGAGAACTCCAACGCATAGGGTCGTAACGAATGTCTTTAACAAAGCCACTCCCCCAACCTGTTGACAATAGTGTTGATGAGACGCTGAAATACAGCCGGCGCATTTTTGAGCCCAAAAGGCATGCGTTTAAATTGAAACTTCCCATCTGGCGTCACAAACGCGATCTTTTCCCTCGACTCGGTGGCCATTGGAATTTGGTAGTAACCACTGTGCAGATCTAGGCTAACAAAATAATTTGCCCCATGAAGTCTGTCTAATTGGTCGTATATTCGCGGTAGCGAATAATGCTCCCCAATCGTTATCTTATTTAATCTTCGAAAATCAATGCATAAACGAAAATCGCCTGTCTTTTTGCGTACCAAAATTATTGGACTGGAAAATTGTGATGAGCTGTCCGCCGATCATTTGTTTTACTTTTTCCCTTTCGGAATATGACATCCGATATGGCTGGTATATTATTGGCTTCGCTGGCTCGGTATCCTTAGTACATCCTAGTTCTTTGAGGCTAAAAGAAATAACAGAAGTAAATTCTTTTAAGGGGTAACACCACTGTAACAGCCTGAAAAAAAGCTCTTTTTCGACAATTTTTTTTAATGGAAGGAAAGGAAATAGACTAATAATATTTAGGGAAGTTAATAACCATGTATTTAAGTATACAATAAAAAAAATTTTGTGAAAAATTTTACAAAATGGCGGCACTGAAGCGATTCTCCCGAGGCATGTTAAATTTTAGGCGCTCTGCGGCACGCAGTTTAGCTTACGTAACTTTGAACCTAGCACAAAGAAAAAAAAATCACTGAATCTTCATGAGTATAGCTAGAGAAACACGTAGGGGAATTTAGAAATATTGAGTTTTGTGTGATTAACGAGTATTTGAATAATTTTATTCAATTTTCGACCAAAAACAGGACAGTTATTTGCTAATAACTATTTTTTAAATCAACGTATCGAAAATCCCGCACGTGTTTCTCTTCGAAATATTATTTTGAAGATATGGTGAAAAATTCGAATGAAAAGAATGAAAATTGTTCGAGTTCTACTGCGTGCCGATTTCGAAAATTTTGTTTCGAGAAAAACGCGTTCAAAGTTTTGAAATGTGTTACAGACATGAACAAATAAATAATTTTATTTTTAAAATTTTTTACCATTAATCTGCAACTCCAGGCCCATAAAGCTGTTCTTCTAAGTTGCAATATTCCTGTTCAATCTCTTTCCTCGACGATTTAATGGTGGAGCACGCCTCTTTTGCCGCATCTGTCAATGAACGCTCAGCGTACTGGATTCGCTTAGCATAAGATTCGACTCAAAAATTGTAGCATTGGACGCCAATATTCACATCCAGAACCTTCATAATCCGTAGTATGTTAGTCAGTCCATCATTAAAATTGGATACAGCGATATCCGTTGCTATATTTAGGATTTTCTTGCCACTTGAATAAAATTTTGACTTTTTTGTGCATGAACTGACGCTACTAACGTAATTCTGTGTGAAAATGCATCCAATGGAACACAAAAACTTTCTAGCGATATCTATTAGTGTATTCGAGAAGTTAGAAACCAACAGGTAAATCATTAGGCAGTATCTTCTCAGATAGATACCTGATCCGACGCAGGTAGCCGTTTCGGAGTAGCCTGACGCGCTCGGTAAAGAGCTCGAAATTCCAGGAAAAAATTGATTTTCATGTTTTAAACTTTTTTCCCCATATTCTCCAAAGTTCAAACTATTTTTTAAGCCAAAAAAAAATCGGTTTTTTAAAAATTTTACAGTGGTGTTACCCCTTAATAGTTCTTCAAGTTTCGACTTATCCTCTGCTTCAAGTTCTGTACGCAGATCTTCCTCCCTGAATTTCGTGTCCGATGGTAGCTGTTCCTCTGGTGTAACTTCCGGCAAGGTTTTGGTGATACAGCCTTCCGCTCTTGTCAACAGTTCGCCGCTCCGCAGTTTGACATTATCCGATGCTATGCTTAAAACTTGGATTACTGCTTCTCCGTTTGATCCGTTCTTAAGACTCAGGCTGGTATGATTGGTCCGTTCACTCGTATTGATGACTCCATCAAAATTTCTGCATCCGTTATACTTGTGGCGATATCGATGTGTCCCACGAAATTTGCAGGTATCGAAGCCGACCTCGTTACTTTAACATCCGATTTTACCGAAATCTGTGAGCACTGTGGCAGAACATCTTTATTTCTGACGACTAAACCGTCTGCTGTGCTGATAATTTCGACGTGTTCCTGTTCGGTGAAGGGGTGTCCGACAATGAGTGGAATCTGTTGTGATTCGTCGGGCACGACATTTACTTTCACCTTTGCAACGACTCCATCAATATCCAGCGTTGTCGTTAATATTCCGACTGGTCGTACGCTGCCTTTTTCGAAGCCTACCAAACTCTGTAGACTGCCATCCTCGGAAAATGTGAAATTTTGTTGTTCAGTCACTTGTTTTCTCATAGTTACGCAGCTGCTGCCGAGATCGACATAACATGACGTTTCTTTTCCGTTGACATGTATTTGCTTTACAAACTTGGCATGACTGCTATCGATGTGCAAGACCGGTTTACTTTGCGGTTTATTTTTGCACTCCCTGGCAAAATGGCCAACTTCGGCACATTTAAAACACGTGACAGTTGTCTTTTTTTCCGCTTAATGGTATAAACACAATTGTGACGAACTTCGCAAGCGGCGAGCGAAATTCGTCGAAAAAGTTCGCCTTCGTTAATGGAGAAACACAATGCGGGCGAATTTCGCCGTCGATTTTGATTTTATGCTTATTTATTTATAATTTTATGCTTTTTACTTACCAATATATTAAAAAAACACACAAAAAGCACTTTTCGCCAAAATATGTGTCGCAAGAAGTTGTTGTGTCTAATTTTCGCTGTCAACCAAAATAAAAAACACTGCCAACTGTGACGGTGACGGCAAAATTAGAAATTACACTAAATCCAGCGGCAACGAAAAGTTCGCCCAACCGTTCGTCGTCGTAATTCTGCGTCAGTACGTGTGTTGCGGTACAATTTTAAAATTTTGACAGCGAATTTCGCCGCCGCTGGCGAAGTTCGTCGCAATTGTGTTTATATCATTAGTATCGATTTTCGGGATTTTATTTTGTGCTGTTTGATGCGCAGCCGGCGAATACATGTAGGCATTTCCAGCCTTTAGGTCACGTAACAGTTCTGCGGGCTTTGAATATCTGCTGAGTGGTCCGAGATATTCACGGAAGTTCTGGCAATTTAGACCATGTAAAATCCATTCGATGGTTTCTGCTTCGGACTTTTTTGCCTTATTGTATTTTGCAAGTTTTTCGAAATAATACTCGAGTATTTCTTGGTTAGGTTTCTTTTTATACCTTTCGGCGTCGAGTCGTAGTTGTAGCGCACTCTCTGTAGTTTGGAAAGTGTCGATCAGGAGCTGTTTCCACTGTGTCCACGTATGCTATTCAGGGGTTAGGGAATCACGCCACGTGCGTCCTACGCCTACCAAGGAACTTAATGTATAGAACGACATCGCCACATCGTCTCAATCGTACATTTCTCCATTTCTCCCTTTTACTGGGTCATATATTGGTAAGATTCGCCTGAAATCGAGTTTATTCTTCTGCACTAAACCGGCGTTATCCGCGTTTTCGTCTGCCACCATCGGCAATTTTTTTCTTGATCATCGAAAATGAAATGAGTTGAACTCGCACGCACTTTTCACAACAAGCTCGCGTTATCGACCGTATTTCGTTGAATTACTTTATTAATCCCACTTCTGATGTTGAGAATAAAACACGATTTCTTTAATAGCAATCTTTATTACTGACTGACGTACAAAAAGTCCACCTTCACCCTACTCCTATGCGACGCACCTGCCATCTGCCGGTTAGTCGTTGGTTAGGCGCGAATTATTTCAAAAATTTAAATTATTTCACAACAATAAATTCGATGATTTTAGCTGATATAGCCTTCTTTTAACTGCCATCAGCGCCATCTGTCACTGAAATCAACTGAAATTTCAATGAATGACAGAAGCGGATTTTTATATTCTTCCGTTAGTTAAAATTGTTTGAGCGCGTTTTCATTTTTGTGTGTGATGTAATGGTCCACTTTGTATATTTCTTTAATAGCAATGAAAGTGCTTTTCGTCGGAACATCATAGCTGCGACGTTTGACACGGAAAGCCTTTTTTTCTGCACTGCTAAAATTTCAGAATGCACTAAATGTCAAAGTAAAACATGTATGGGCTGTGTATCATGCCATCTTGTATCGCATATCATGATTTGAATAAAGTAATTTGTATACAAGTATTACCCTTCAAACCCTGGGTAATTAGTTGGGGTTGGCACCGAGAAGAACCCAAAAAAAAAACATATAAAATAAAATATAAAATATATATTATGCCTGCTTGCTCCGTGTCTTGAACCCGTACCTCTCGGGTTCAAATCACTCGCCCTAACCACTCGGCTGCAGGCCCAATTAACCTTCTCCGGTCCTACCGTCACCAACTTCACTCGCACCGACTGCGCTCAGCCGAAGAAAGGGACGTTCGGCGACTGCTTCCTAATGGGCGCCACCTAATCTACTTGCCGCGAGGGAGATTAGGAAACCTCGCTCTAACACCTTAAATTGAAACACTCTTTTAAAGTCACAAAATTGTTCTTTATTTGCTGGACATGGACCGAGTATGGAAATGGTCGTGTTCCGGCGATAGCGATCTTCTACTTCTCGCGTGGCGAACCTTCTTTGTCGCTTCTACGCTGACCGTGAGACTTCGACTCTAGCGGGCTTACCTGTAAGGAAAAGTAGAGATAATGGGGACCAGTTTTACCTACGACTTTAACGAGCCGCCGCTGCCGTAACTGCCGTCCGTAATCTCGGGAAATCCGCTTCTAAACCTCTCTCGTTTTCCGTATTTTTCCTCCTTTCACTCACTCCGTGTTCCGATACCACTCCGTTTTCGGATTCTCACAATATTCTCACTTCACCACTGCGATTTCCACTTTTCTTCCTTATTACTACTCCGTGTTCCGATACTACTCTCCTTTTACATCAACTTTCAACGCAACAAAGAACCCCGCGCAATCGCGGTACGTCCCCTTTATAGGTTTGTTGCCGTTCGTTCGGCTAATCTCGACTTCGCCGTGTTCACTTCCCTTTTTTCTTGATGAAATACGTTCCGCATCTTTGAGACATAAGACAGATCTCGTACTAGTTATACAGGTCCATAGCTAGTGACGGCGCAAGGTTTATAAATACACTCCGAGTGACGTTCCTTAATTCTCGTCTAGTTTGCATACAAAAAGAGTTCGCGCGGGAAGACTCTACCGGTTGTTTCGAACTTCCTCGGCTACCGTCGGCCAATTCGCTCCAAAACGTCTCGAATGGGAAATTTCTTCCGAAGTTTTAAACTTTGGCGGGATTCGGAAGATGAACCCGCTATTCGTTTTCCGTGGGTGCTGGAACCGGTCCCGAGCTTCCGGAATTCACCTACGGAAGCATAACTCGTGAGAAACGTGGCCGGACTGATAGAAACTAGCTTGTCCTGCTACCGTAGAAGATGCGCTGTGTTGCCTTTGTGTACGGTGGACCTCAAGATTTATCTTCCAAGGAGTACTCGTCCGAAGGATCCATTCAAGACGGCAGCCGGACGACAGTAGTAAGCACCGGCGAGAGGTTCCCGATCTGACAACAACTTCAACACACGCCTCCGTAACACATAAGCTTTTCCCCTCCTTACAGGATATGGCGTCGACAGCTAAAGGGGCGCGGTTCAATTCGCACGCAACACGAAGAAAAGAGCAAGAAGGAAACGCAGGACGGCGAACTTTACCGCTGCCATCGCTCGGAACACTACCATACCATGTGTCACTTAAGGCTGACTTTCTTTTACAAAATACAATGACATATTAAATAGCTATTATTCTCGACTTTTCGCATGTAGCCTCTCCGTATTTTCCGGGGATAACCTCCGACGTGGTGAGCCGCTTCGTGACGCTAACACAGGTGCCAAGGCCGACGAATCATCTGGAAGAGGAAAAGATCGGGCACAGTAACTAGCTCGCAACGCAGAAAAAAACTGTAATAACTCCACCGTCACCTCCTCGAAAATTTCTTCTTGAAGAAATTTTCCATTAATGCAAGTCATGGACGGTCTACATGCCAGCACCTGGTTTACCATGGACCATCCGTGCCACGCTGGCTACTTAATCACACTTCGGGGTACAACAATCATTAAACTTAACCTCCACCACCAAACGAAAACAGAACGTACAGATAACCCGACTCCAGTAACTAACACAAATTATGAGACTTTACACATTCGATACTATACGTTCTCTCTATGGTATGGCTTCAAGTCCTTCACATGCCAAGTTCCTTTCTCGACGTCCTTATCGTCCATCAATACGTACGTGTGAGACGACGTGCATTTTTTTATTCTGAAAGGTCCGACATATTTGGGCCCTAGATTGGCGGCATAAAAATTTGCCGCATTAGATAACGCAAAATTCCGGCGCCATACTAGTTCATTTGGTAGAAATTCCACCTCTCGACGATGCGCGTTGTACGTTTCTTTCGATTTACTGGATGCCATACTCATTTTCCGTTTAACATCGTCACGTAGGGTTTTTAAGGACTTCATACGATTTAAATACCCTTCAACCGAAGACTCTGATATCTCCTCAAAACCCTCCGCGGGCAGCGTAGTAGTTCCCCCATCGACCACCATCTCTCTTCCGAAATTGATTAGGTATGGCGTTGCTCCTAGAACCTCGTGCTCTGACGTACGTATAGCACACGCAACCTTCGCTAAATGGGTATCCCACGTACGGTGATTCTCCGACACATAGGACCTAAGAGTTGTCTTGATGATCTGGTTCATCCTTTCTGCGGGGTTGGCCTGAGGGTGATAATGAGCAGTATAGCATACGGTTGTTCCATAGGAATTAAGAAGAGCCCGAAAATCCTTACTAATGAACTGCGATCCATTGTCACAAATAAGAATCTTCGGGACTCCGAACAACAAAAACACGTCTCGCTCAATTGCGCGACAAATACCAGGGGTAGTGGCTGAACGCAAAGAAAATAACAAAGGGAATTTACTCAAGTAATCCACCACTGTCAAAATGTGAGTGTAACCACTAGACGATCGAGGTAAGGGTCCGATTAAATCGACCGATATCATCTCCCATGGTCGGTTGGCACCTTTCCGCTCAGACATCAAGCCGGCTGCCTTCTTACGTTCCGGTTTCACACCTTGGCATATTTGACATCCACGAACATATTTAGCGGTGTCCGCCTTCATCTTGGGCCAGTATACTCTCGCAGCCAACCGAGCAAAAGTTTTGTACACGCCCATGTGACCCGCTAAGGCATTATCGTGACGCGCCTGTCTGCACCTGGAACGGCCGGTCGAAATCCGGGCATGATAATATAGGGGCCGAAATCAAACATTCTTTAGCTGCACGGAACGCTAGCTCACATTCTGCCGACCAAACGAACTTACGATTTTTTTTAAGAGCTCGTTTAGGGGCTTGGTAAGTTCCGCGAAATTTGGGACAAAACGTCGGTACCAGGATATTGTTCCCACAAAACTACGAACTTCTTTCACACATTTCGGTGCCGGTATGTGAACAATGCTCTCCACCTTATCTGGGTCCACATGTAGTTCGTGCGCATCCACCACGTATCCCAGATACTTCAATTGGGTTCGTCCAAACTTGCATTTTTCAGGACTCACTCGGAGATCTGCCTTCGCCAATCTATTGAGCACCTCCTCCAAAACCTCCAGGTGTTTCTCAAAGTCTTGGGTCACGATAATAATGTTGTCTAGGTACACGAATACGTGTGGTTCCAAATCCGCACCCAAAACACGGTCGACGAGTCGCTGCCAAGTCGCAGGAGCATTGTGAAGCCCAAAAGGCATCCGCTTAAATTGAAACAACCCTCGGCAGGGTACGGTAAATGCCGTGATTGGTTTCGATTTTTTCTCCATCGGAATCTGCCAGTAGGCGGACTTAATGTCCAGGGACGAAAGGAACTTCGCATTACGTAACTTGTCTAGCGTGGCCGAGACGAAAGGTAAGGGGTTAGCATCTCGTTCTGTGACTTTATTCACCTTTCGGAAGTCGACGCAGAAACGAAACTTCCCATCCTTCTTCCGAACTAATACGATAGGCGACGCCCACGGACTCTGGGAGGGTTCAATTACACCTTCCCCCAACATAGTCTTAAGCTCCATATCGACCTGTCGCTGCACGGCTGGCGAGATGCTATAGTGCCTTTGTTTAATAGGTTCTGAGTTAGTCCTAATCTTGTGTTCTACTAAGTGCATACAGCCCAACCCACCTGGCATCGTACCAAATAACTTGGTTGTTAGTTGGAGTATAAGTTGGTTTTGTTGAGGTGTTAAGTCCGATGGATGGACCATAGGTTCAAGAGCGGCTAAGTTTTGTGCGTGGGTTGAAAATTCCCAACTGTTATCGCTAAGATCGGGAACAATCCCAAATTTCGCCCAGAAATCCGCCCCCAAAATAAGCATTTGTGGTAATGAGGGAATTACCAGCACATCCATCAAACCCACCTTTCCTTTTACGCAAAAAGGAACCACTACCGTACCCAACACCACTACCCCAGAACCATCCGCTAACGCTACCGAGGCCACCGACGTCTTCCCCACATTAAACCCCAAACCCCGAAGAATCTGCCAACCTTCCTTTCCCACAATCGTCCGTGATGCACCTGAGTCCAACAGGCCCAGCATCTTAATTCCATACACTGTCACCAGTAAGTACGGCCGATTGTCGCCCGAGCCGCGCTCGAGGGCATAATCTACATGGATCCGGTCTAACTTCCCACCTATATTGGGGGCAGATTCGTCTATACTCATCGCCTCGATCATCGAACTATTACCGGTATCAAGACCACACTCATTCATACCGACATCCTTCCGATTTTTGTTAATATTGTGATCGCCGCCAATAAAGTAATCACCCACGACTACCGAACCACTTCCAGTTTTGAGCCCAACGTCATCAATAATACTGTCCTCGTCGGAGGAATTACTAACAACATCGAACCCACATTCAACAACACTATCCTTTCGGTCGGTAGAGCTGCTTTCAGCATTGAGCCCAATCTCATCAACACTATTTTTTCCAGCGGAGAAACTTCTACTCATATTGAGCCCACACTCATCAATACTATGCTTCTCAACTGAACTACTCATACCAATACTGAGGCCACACTCATCAATATTGGTACCCCCATCTCTTCCTCCGTTTGAGGCAGGTGGAATTACCTGGGAATTTATTGCTCTGCCGCGCCCTGAATTCCCTGGTCTTTTCCCGCACAAGTCGAGCAATTCCTACGGATGACATTCTCCATACCGCAACCATAGCAACGTCTTGGCTGACGACAACGATTCGCCAAATGTCCGTCACCGTTGCAGTTAAAACATTTAAACGGCTGGTTACTACGGTCCGCCTGAATATTTTGTCCACTAGATGCTCCAATTGTTAGGACGGACTGTTGACAAACCTGTTGACTAAATTGAGCATTAGCGACCTCAACATAAGCCAGGTCAGGTTCCAACAGGTTCATTTGCTTCTTTGATGGCGGTGGTATGTAGCTCTAAACATTATAGCGAGTTGTCTCTAATTTCCTTCCTACATTTACCAGGTGATCGATGGAGAGGATCTCTAGGAAAGCTAATTGGGTTGA
Organism: Beris morrisii; assembly: GCA_951812415.1. NCBI lineage: Eukaryota > Metazoa > Arthropoda > Insecta > Diptera > Stratiomyidae > Beris > Beris morrisii. The sequence goes on along the minus strand of OX638310.1, from coordinate 88,437,575 downwards.
ATAAAACGGAGCTAAATTCTTTCGGATGAAGGCAAGCTGCATTCCTTCATTGCAGGACACATCTAACCTTCCAAATAGCCTTAACATGACGCTGACAAACATGCCAATGCTTTCATTTTCGCCTTGGGTCCTACGGCGGATTTCCTCCAGCAACCTATCATTATAGCCCGGAGGGCGGAATTCCTGCTTCAGGTTATACACCAAATCCGACCAATTCTTAATAAAAGGCTTATTCGCCCGCAGCCAAATCAGCGCCTTTCCTTCGAATAGGTCGACGGCGGAGCTGTAAAGATTCGCGAGGGAACATCCTCTCGTCTCCCTCAACTCTTCCACCCTCTCCAGAAAGCAGCTAAGTGACTCCCCTGCATTACCCGAAAATTTAACCCCCCATTTATATACCTGAACCGATGACTTCTCAATTCTCTCTTCCGGGTTTGGTTCACCCTCTTTCGCAGCCACTTCCCTCCCCAACTTCCGTTCTTTACCTGCCGTCATTAAGTGCAGAAAACTAGCTGACAAATCTGTTGGATCCGGATTCGCTGTCTTCGGAGACGAAGCATGTTTTGGTCCGATGCTTTTACCCAACATATCGCTGATCCCTGCGATATCATCCCCTTCCTTCGTGACCTTGTCGTCCAATTCCACATGAATATCGGCAACCTTGAGTCGCACTTCTGCCACATAATCCTTACAATCAGGATCCAGATCCAGAAAATTGCTAATTCTCCTCAACACCCAACACGCCTTAGTGTCTATTCTTTTAAATTCCGACGACTTTTCATCTCCCACAAATAACGACAAGAGTTCGCGAATCTCCTTCAATTTTTCTTCTATAGCCTCTTTGTCCTCCTCCACTGAGAACGGATATTCGGGGCGTGAAAAACTTGCACAACGTTTTAACGTCGATCGAAGTTGCTTCCGCATCCCATCCACAGTCTTGCTCTCAATACCTAACACCGCCAATTCGTACTTTAGTTCCTCCGCAGATAGCCTGTTTATGTCCATCATAAAAAAAATTAAATAAAGTAAATAATAAAAAAAATAAAAATCCAATATGCAATTCCAAATATTCCGTTTATTTGACGAATGATCTTAAAATCCCGATAATAAAGAACCTTGTTCAACTGCGCTATATTTCCTTTCCAGTAGAGTTCCTTCAATTTGCGACAGCCGTTGTGCTCCGTCGCACTGATTGCTTTTAGACAATAGCTAAAATAAATAAGTGGTGTAAACCAATTAAAGAAAAATCGAATCGATAATCCACCTTCTAAAAAAAAAATATATATTCATAACACTAACCTGCGTCGTAAATAAAAAATAAAATTAATTAGAAAAAAAAAATATATATATTCCAAAGGAATTGAACCCGCGTTCACACCTACCGTATAAACAGTGAATAGCCAATCACTCTAACCACTAAGCTATTGAAGCACACGAAATATTGTTTCTATCCAGAACACTGTGCCAGAGAATTCGGTATAAAATTCAAAAAAAAAACTTGACGAGGTCAACGATATTCGCGCCACGAAACCAACGGAAAAAAATTTGAATTTAATCACCTTTCAACATTAAATCTGTGAAAGTCAATAACGTTCGAGTTGCGATAAAGGAACGGAATTCCCAATTTTGATTTTAAACGGCTTTACAATATCCGAAACTGTAAAGACAAAAATTTCCGAGTTGCAAAAAAAACGGAATCACCAATTTTTGAATTCGAAAATTGAAACTGTGATTTTGCTCTTCCGGTAATTTGGCAGCCCGTACTAATACCCGCAATCAAAATTTCCGTGATATAACTAAACTGGTTAAATCCCGTGCACAACACCAAAAAAAAAATGATTTATTTAACACTTCACTTTTAAATCACTTTTCACTTCTTTTTTTACCACAAAAAAACTTACGAAGGAAGCAGTCCAAAACACGTTGGGCGCCAATTATTACCCTTCAAACCCTGGGTAATTAGTTGGGGTTGGCACCGAGAAGAACCCAAAAAAAAAAAACATATATAAAATAAAATATAAAATATATATTATGCCTGCTTGCTCCGTGTCTTGAACCCGTACCTCTCGGGTTCAAATCACTCGCCCTAACCACTCGGCTGCAGGCCCAATTCACCTTCTCCGGTCCTACCGTCACCAACTTCACTCGCACCGACTGCGCTCAGCCGAAGAAAGGGACGTTCGGCGACTGCTTCCTAATGGGCGCCACCTAATCTACTTGCCGCGAGGGAGATTAGGAAACCTCGCTCTAACACCTTAAATTGAAACACTCTTTTAAAGTCACAAAATTGTTCTTTATTTGCTGGACATGGACCGAGTATGGAAATGGTCGTGTTCCGGCGATAGCGATCTTCTACTTCTCGCGTGGCGAACCTTCTTTGTCGCTTCTACGCTGACCGTGAGACTTCGACTCTAGCGGGCTTACCTGTAAGGAAAAGTAGAGATAATGGGGACCAGTTTTACCTACGACTTTAACGAGCCGCCGCTGCCGTAACTGCCGTCCGTAATCTCGGGAAATCCGCTTCTAAACCTCTCTCGTTTTCCGTATTTTTCCTCCTTTCACTCACTCCGTGTTCCGATACCACTCCGTTTTCGGATTCTCACAATATTCTCACTTCACCACTGCGATTTCCACTTTTCTTCCTTATTACTACTCCGTGTTCCGATACTACTCTCCTTTTACATCAACTTTCAACGCAACAAAGAACCCCGCGCAATCGCGGTACGTCCCCTTTATAGGTTTGTTGCCGTTCGTTCGGCTAATCTCGGCTTCGCCGTGTTCACTTCCCCTTTTTCTTGATGAAATACGTTCCGCATCTTTGAGACATAAGACAGATCTCGTACTAGTTATACAGGTCCATAGCTAGTGACGGCGCAAGGTTTATAAATACACTCCGAGTGACGTTCCTTAATTCTCGTCTAGTTTGCATACAAAAAGAGTTCGCGCGTGAAATGTGCAGGCGACCATTTGACAGGTAACTGTCCCAAAGTCCGCACTGAGTCGACTGTATGTGTCAATTGTAAGGGTGACCATACTGCCAATTTCAAGGGCTGTCCATACGGAATGGCAGTCCAGCGAAAGGCTAACAGTGCTAAGATGCGTCAGACCAATGTCGCAAGAAGGCAGAACGCCAAGGCAGTTCGTCTTCCACCGGCTCCAATGCCTCCCCCGCTGAAGGGCTCTTATGCGTCCAACTTTCGGATACCAGTTCCAACTAAGTTCGTAAAGAACCGCCCAGCCGCCAAAGTTCCTTTGGCTCCGCGTTCATCTGCGACCACCAGAGAGTCTTTGGCAATATTAATATTGACTCCCGATCTCTTCAACCCCTGACTCGGAACATACAAGAAATGTTCCAAGTCATTTTAGCTTAATGGGGCAAGCACCTTTCTGGCATTAGGCCACGTGGTCCAATGTCATACTTCGCGATTTTCAGGTAGACCAGAACCTTTGCCTCAGAGCCGCATGGAATGCGCCGCCGTACGCCAGGAACGCACAACTATATCGGGAAGCGTATCTTTCATCTTTTCTGAAATTCCTCAAACAAAGGGCTTTGAGGTTTTTCAGTGCGTCAGCCGATCACACCAACTCGCTAGTTTGCCGTAGTACCGTCTACGGCAAATCTGCATGGTGGAGACACAAGCGTCCTAGAATGGCGCTTGTAGATCGTCCGACTCCTCACTAATAGTGAACGGGATGGACGGGTAGATTGTTCAGGTGGATTTTACGTTTGCCGGCGTGAAGGAGTTTCTTCGCAAACTCTTATTGCGTCCACTTCGGATGGTTGACCTGTTCGAACGCAGTGTCTATCGCATTTATATCGCAATTTCTTAATTGCCACTGCAATTTCCACAGGTCCTCCATGGTTTCCCTTTGGTGCGTAGACGAATGTCGTTGCATTCTCAAAAGTCGTTCATGGACGCATGTTAGTTTATTCTCAACTGATTTAAGGCTTTTCCCGTCCATCAGTTAATCCCATCGGTATGTCCAACACTTTACCGCCACGTCGTTTTTTTTCCCTTTTACAGGTTCATTTTAAGGCAACGCCTCGGGCGACTGCTATAATTTCGTAACATTAACGGTTTAGGAGATATGGATTTTAAAATGTCTCGATCTCTGCTTTCGAGCCTTTCGGACGCATTATTATTCACCCACTCCCACACCCCCTTCACCAATATCAGCAATTTTTTTGCTGATATTGGTGGTTTTTTCCACTATCGAAGCTCTACATACAGGGTGTTTGGTACTCCATGCACGACCTTGTAAGGGGTTATTCCTTGATATATTTGGAGAAAAAAATTGTTCCACAGGGTGGGTCAATTTTCAATAACAGTGGAGATACAGGGTGGTTAAGAAAAGTGTTTTTGACCGGTACCCTTACTCACTTAAAACGTTATATCTTGAAAACGAATAATCACAAGGCAACGTGTTATAACTCGTTTTTTAGGCAATCGAATTATCTTTCATTTGATGTAACAGTCTAAATTGTAACTGCACCCAATCTTGAGATATTTACTCGAAAACACCAATTTTTGCTACGTGAACCCTTAAAATTCAGTGATCAATGTAGTTTTTCTCAGAAAACCCCATTATAAAAATGTCATTTTAATCTCATTTTTTTATGAACTGTATTATTACCTACAAAAGCTGCATACATATGTATGAGTTACGATTAACATTTTGGAAGTAATAGGTAAAAATACATATCGCATAAAAATTAAATATTCCAAAAGGCAGTGCATGTGCATGTTGATCTACACTACTTGTTTGAACTAAAAGAATTTAATAATGGTTTTTATGTTTTATTTAAAAAAATTTTGTTATAATAAATGTTCAAAATGGCCACCTTCATTTTGAATGCACGCTAAAGCTCGTTTGGCGAGTGTTCTCTTGGTATTCATATTCCTCAACTGCTGCCTTACTTCTATTGCTGCCGCATCGATCCTGATATTTAGATCTTCCAATGTTTCTACTGGCGTTGCGTAGACTAGGTCCTTCATCCGTCCCCATATAAAGAAATCCATAATAGTAAGATCAGGAGATCTTGCAGGCCAGTGTATCGGTCAATTTCTACCGATCCAGCGATTGCTATAATTGGAATTTAACCAATCTGTGATCTGTCGGCCGTAATGAGCTGGAGCACCATCGTGTTGGTAAAATATGGAAGCCAATCGTACCAGTGGAATATCATCCAATAAGTCCTGTAGATCATTTGATAAAAACTGTAAGTAATTGGAGCTATTTAGAGTACGCGGAAGCCTAATAGGTCCAAGTAAATCGTCACCAATCACGCCTGCCCATAAATTGACGCTGAATCTGTGCTGAAATGATGCCGCTCTTCTTGTGTGTGGATTGCTCTCAGCCCACGTATGTAGGTTGTGGAAGTTTGTGATACCGTCTCTGGTAAATTGGGACTCATCCGTCCACAGAATATTGTTGAAAAAATTGTCGTCATCTATTTGTCGTTCAACGAGCCAATTGCAAAACTCCATCCGTTTGCGGAAATCAATGGGTAGCAGCTCCTGTACTGGTGTGTGATGGTAGGCATGGAAGCGTTCTACTTTTAAAATACTCCAAACCTTCCAAGTAGATACGTTAAACTGCAATGCCAAGCGTCGGATACTGATCGATGGATCATTTTGCACTGTTTGCAGTATTCTTTCGTCAATCTGAACAGCGATTATAGGCGCAGGATTTGCATTTACTCTCCTTGTTCTAACGCTGCCAGTTTCCCTAATTCTCCTGTAAACGTCCTGAAATACTCTCCTGTCAGGTGTCCGTCGATGGGGATGTCTCTGATGGTAAAGCATTCGCGCGGCTTGTCCATTTTCGCGACACTCTCCATAAATTAACACAATGTCAGCATATTCTTCATTGGAGTACTCAGACATTTCGAAATTATTTTTTTTATTCTACTGACACCTTCTTCTTTTAGCAACGTAACTAAAACTGATAAAAATATGAAGGTAGTTTTGCTTTGATAGGCTTTTTATTTTGTAACTACCCTATTAAAAAAGGCATAGTACCGCATCCAGTATTACCTACCACATCCAGGTAAAAGCATCAATTATGTTGAAACTCAGTTACATTTCATTGTTTTCCTTCATACTTTAAATAGTAATAAATGGGCAATAAAAATACTTCAGTACTACCGACAAATTAAACGAGGTCCACTTTATGGCACTGACTTTTGAAATATTTAATTTTTATGCGATATGTATTTTTACCTATTACTTCCAAAATGTTAATCGTAACTCATACATATGTATGCAGCTTTTGTAGGTATTAATACGGCTCATAAAAAAATAAAATTAAAATGACATGTTTATAATGGGGTTTTCTGAGAAAAACTACATTGATCACTGAATTTTAAGGGTTCACGTAGCAAAAATTTGTGTTTTCGAGTAAATATCTCAAGATTGGGTGCAGTTACAATTTAGACTGTTACATCAAATGAAAGATAATTCGATTGCCTAAAAAACGAGTTATAACACTTTGCCTTGTGATTATTCGTTTTCAAGATATAACGTTTTAAGTGAGTAAGGGTACCGGTCAAAAACACTTTTCTTAACCACCCTGTATCTCCACTGTTATTGAAAATTGACCCACCCTGTGGAACAATTTTTTTCTCCAAATATATCAAGGAATAACCCCTTACAAGGTCGTGCACGGAGTACCAAACACCCTGTATATTGCGGTAGATTTCGGCAATATTTCTTTCTTTAATCTATCTTTCAATTTCTCTACTTTATCTATTTCCTCACTTGAAATTATAATTCTTTTTCGTCTCTGAGTTTTATAGAAATTCTCAGTTATTTTCTCACTATTTGATAAAATTATTTGTTTGGGATACATATTCACTGTTCCGTCCTTTAACTTTATTAAATGTGTAGAATCTTCTTCGTATGTCTAGTACTGACTAGATCATCATTATTATTCACTTCTTCATTAATTATCCGTGATAAATAATCTGCGGGTACATTTGTATTACCTTTAATATATTTCACGTTTATTTTATACTCCCCTAATTTTAATATCCATCGTTGGATTCTTTGATTTAAATCCTTACCCTTGTATTTTTTATATAACCATTCTATTGGTCGATGGTCAGTATATAAATTAAATTCTCGACCGTAAATATAAGGTCTGAAATGATTTACTGCGTAAATGATAGAAAGTAATTCTTTCTCTGTCGTACTATAATTTTTCTCATGTTCATTGAGAGTTCTAGATAAATAAACAATGGGGTGTTTATTTTGTGATAGTACCGCACCTAGTGCATAATCACTGGCATCTGTAGTGATGTCGAATTCTTTACTGAAGTCTGGGTGAGCTAACACAGGGTTAGTTGTTAATATTGCTTTTAACGTTCTGTGGGCGTCTATATATTCTGTATCCTTTAAATTTATCTTTTTATCTTTCTTCAAATATCTCGTCATAGGATATGCTATCTGACTATAATCCTTAATAAATTTTCTATAGTATCCCGTAAGACCCAAGAAATATTTTATTTCTTTCTTACTCTGAGGTATCCTTATCATTTTTATCTTCTCAATTTTTTCTAAATTTGGTTTAATTCCATCGGTTGTAATATTGTGTCCTAAAAACATAGTTTCCTTCTTTAGAAACTCGCATTTATCTAATTGTAATTTTAAATTAGCTTTTTTCAATTTATCTAATATAACTTTGATATTTTGTAGGTGCTCTTCCAAAGAAGTACCGAATATTAGTATATCATCCAAATATACTACACATCTTTTATTTATTTCCTCTGCTAATATTTCATTAATCATTTTTTGAAATGTAGAAGGCGCATTTTTTAATCCGAAAGGCATTTTTACGTATTCATAATGTCCTTGGGGTGTACTGAAAGCTGTTTTCTCTATATCTTCCCTTCTCATTCTGATTTGGTGAAAACCTTTGGCCAAATCTAATGTTGTAAAATAATTACTTCTACCAAGTTTTTCTAATATATTCTCAATATTCGGAATTGGGTATCTGAAATCAATGGTCGCTGCATTTAGCTTCCGATAGTCTATTACCATCCTAAATTTCCTCTCATTGCTTCCATCTAACTTCTTTGTAACGATTATCACCGGGGCATTGAAAGGTGATTTACTCTGTCTAATGATACCGTCTTTTAATAATTGAACTACTTGTTTCCTAACTTCTTCGTCATATACCTGAGGGTTCCTATACATCTTTGAATAAATGGTTCTCACTGTTTAACTTTATTTCATGTTCTATATTTAAATTTGCATTTAATTTATCTCCTTCTCTATACATTATTCCTTTGTAATTATTCAACAACTGTCTAATTTTTATATTCTCCTCCGTATTTAAATGTTCAGTTCTATATTTTATTTCATTGCTTTCTAGCGTATAAACTTCATCATATTTAATTCTTATCTCTTTTCTGTCTACAAAGTATATTTCTTCTTTATTAAATTTCATTTTTTGTTCGTCTAAGTCTATTCCTGCTTTGAGAGTTCCTAGGATATCCATTCCTATTAGAGCATCTTGTAAGCGATTATCGAAGTTCGCTAACTTCCATCTAATTCGTCCTTCTGACTTAAATTCATTCGGGTATTCTGTTTCTACCTCATAGTTAATATGACCTATACCTGTCATTGTTTTAATGTTTATTTTAATTGGAATATGTTCCAAATTCCTTACTCGTTTCTCATTTATCATTGATATAGTTGAACCTGTGTCAACTAACGCTACTAATTTTGATTTTCCTATCGTTATATTTATCATTGGTAATTCTACACTTTTGGTTTCTCTTTTGAGGCTACTAACTGAAAATTTGCCTCTTGTCCAATATTATCAACGTCCATAGGTTGAGATTGATTATTACGATAATTATTCGATTGATTTTGAATATTAAAAGGATTTTTATTATTTTGAAACTGATTATGATTCTGATTTTGATTATGATTATAATTTTGATTGTGTCTATAATTGTTAGAATGATTCCCATTATGATTTTGATTTCTGGGATAATAATTGTAGTTTTGATTTTGATTTTTAAGATTCAATTGGTTTTTGTTATTATTCTGATGATGATTCCTAGTATTATGATTATTAACTCTGTTTGTTGTATTTTTACTGTTTTTATTTTTTAATTCTATTTCATAACCTTTGTTTATTATAGTATTCAACATTTGTTGTAAATCAGTAAAATTATTGGAGTCTACCCAAAAGGCAGCTGATTGTGTAATTGAATTTGAGAATACTCTCAACATAAATTTATGTACTTTATCTACAGTGTATTCTGTGGAAGTGACATCTAATAATATTACCTTTTGTATCATACGATACTGAATTGTTTGTAATTTATCTACTAGTTCTAAAGCTGTATTTGCAGTTACATCTTTCGCTCTTGATTCTAATGCATCGAAAGTTTCTGAAATACCATGCTTCGCAATTAACTGTTCTCTAACTAAGGTCCAATCGAGGTCTGTAAGTGTTGCTATAGAATCGTATGCAGGTCCTTGAATTTTATCAATAATGATTTCGTGCACGAAAGGAATGTCCACCGGATTTACATTGACTTGAGCTCGTTCAACTCTAGCAAGAAATCGCTCTAATGGTGCACCATCTGATGTGCCGGTAAAGACCTGGATTGATCTCGCATTTTCTCTCGCGACTCGTCCTTCGATATACGTCGTAGTCATTGTATTTAAATTACCTTGTGTGAAAACTGCTGACAAGTTGTCCTCTGACTGATTTGTAGTTTCGGGACTGTCGTTCACTGAGCCACTCAAGTTAATGATTGCAAAATCTGCTACTGAATTCAGTATGATGACTTCCAACTTTTTTGTAGTCGATTCGTATTCGTCGAATGCTTCACTATCACTATGTCGCTTTTTGTAATTAACCGAACTATTAGGTCGTTGCTTTGGCATCTATTATTTTAAATATTATTCACTTTTTATTATATTCTCAGTGTAACTAAACTGATAACTGAATTTTATTAAAGTGATTTTAATTTATTAGTACGTTTCCCGTTTTGAGGATTTCATTAATTTGCACTTAATGAATCCTACCGACTGCGCCAGTTTTGTATCTTGTCGTGTGAGCGATTCAAAACAATATTTATTTTAAGTTGGGTATGCGTTTATTATAATATTATGCTTAGTTGGTTTTACAGCGACATTGTTATATCTTAGAGTATAAAACTGTGAGTGCCGTCATCTATGCTGAAGGCTGCTATTTATATGATTTGAACATGCATGCGTTATTCACAAGTTGATAACTGCATCCATTCTTACTAGATTAAATTCTTAGTAAAACATTCTTGTGGTTTGCTAATTGATAAGCTTGATCGGAAAAATAATATGTTTTTAGTGATAAGCTGAGTTGGAAAAATAATATGTTTTCAGTGATAAACTTAGTTGGAAAAATAATATGTTTTCAGTGATAAACTTAATTGATAAGCAGAAATGGTTTTCGTTTCTGCGTGATTAAAATTGAGGTTTAAAACTAAAATTGGGTGGTTTGGGTGAGTCATACATAACTAGCCCGCCCGGGCCACCACTGACCGATCTTTAATTGCGTTTTTCTCAAAACAGCATTTTTTAAATTGGCTGCCACGATTCAGAAAAAACTACTGAACCGATTGCGCTGAAATTTGAATAACATGTTCAGCGGATCCCTAGTCACAACTGGTAGCAGAATCTTAGCGATATCTGTTATAGTTTTTTTTAGCTGAAGCTAAATTCATCGAAAAAAACGCGAAAAATTCAAAAAAAATTTCAAAGTTAGGACAATTTTTTAATTTTCAAGATTTTGACTTAATTCTGGTACCAGTTATAGCCACAGGCCTATAAATGAAGTATCAATTATATTTTTTGATTTCATATGAGGAGGACAGCCGGAATCATGGCAGCCATTTGACAACTTTTTTTTTACAGCGGTCCCTTTCAATTGCTCTGCACACGAATTTCCCCCTTAAGGGTGGTCCTTCCATGTGACGGCCAGTTTTTTCTGCTTTTTTCAGGATTTTTTTTTGCAGATTATTAATTACCCATTCTTGAAAGTTTTACCACATATTTGTTCATATTTCAACAAACATTAGAAATTTTTTTAAGGTGAAATATTGATAAATCGCTAATGTGCCTACTCGACTGCGCCTTGTTTAGCGCGGAATTTTCATCGGCACATATTAGCGCGCTACGCAGGTGAGGTCCTAGCATTACCCTTAAGTCACAACGGCTACGCAAGCCGTCGCAGCCTAGCTGTCAAAAGTTGAGCACAGTGTATTTCTGTTGTGATAGTCACAACGAAAGCAGCTTAACGCTGTCATCAAGAAATGTTCGACAACTCTTAACTTTTCCGTAACCCGTAGTTAACCTCAAAATCAATTAGTGACTTTGTTATGTTTAACACATTGAATCTGTACTTTATGTGCTCTGGATTGAATTAAAATTAGCTCAAAAATAGTTTTTAGTTGGTTCGCTGCTTCAAATTAATTTAAAACTAGAACTGACGTAGACAGTGAATTGTTATCTGACTTGATGCTTCATTGGCGGCGTCAAGCTGCGCCGTGCTGCTTCGTTCTACTTTGTATCTGACTCAAGCATTAAAGAATGTACCTACGCGTCTTAAGTTTTTGGCGCATTTTTCCTTATCTTCTTTACTTTTGATCGAGTTAAGAAATAACAAATGCTCTCTTTAATTTTATATTACCATATTCATATTATAAAAAGGTTTTTATCCAAAATTTTATGTGTATATGGTACGTTTCAACACACGTAAATTACAACGACAACATAAAGGCTGGATTTCATTACGCCGACATTCTGCAGATGTCTGCCAGAACAAGATGAAAATATAAACTGTACATGCGTGCGAAAGAGAGAAAATATCATCCGCAACAGATCTGTAAAAAAGTGTCTCGTCTGCAATTTCAGATCTGTGATCTGTAACCATAAAGTAAGGATGAACATTATAGCAAAATGACTTGCATGCACATCTTTTTCCTATAATTTGCTTTCGACAAACCTACACAATAGACATCCGCACGCACACTACTGTTCCAAATTATGGCAATTATGACATTGACATTTGTCAAGCCGGTAATTGTTTTCTTAACAATTTTGTAATGTGAGATGAATATCAAAATAGGATATAAATATGCTTAGAATTTCATTAGAGGTGAATGCATAGATCATTCTGCTGTCTATTCGCTCGACATGAGAGATACGTTGCAATTGACAATATAATTGAATAGTTGTCGAAAAAATTTACATATTGTACTTTTTCTCAACTGAAAGCGTACAAACAGCAAAAAACACAAGAAATTTTAGGTTAGATATTTCTATCTGTCAAAAACTATTGCTATAATTTTGCTATTAAGTCGAAAATTTTGTCCCTTTCGTCCTTCTTAAAACCGATTTTCTGTCTCTTTTTAGTTTTCTGCTACAAATCTGTGATGTCTGAGTAATGAAAACTATGTCTCAGTAATGAAGACCAGCCTTAAGACTACCTGCAGTTCCAATCAACTGTAACTATCGGTGTGGCAAATATGAGTATGCTCGATGCGATTAAAAAGGTGCCCAACTGTTCAGCCCAGTCGAGTACGCGCCTACCTCTAACAGTCCATACGGCCGGTCCGAATTGGGGCATGATTATTTCACATCCAATTCGGGCCGATCGTGTGCATATAAACACTTTCACTCATTTTTGCATTAAATTGAATTCAAAATTATCGTCCAATTTGACAGTCGTGCTTACAATGTATACTTATCCTCTAAGCCCTGAACAGTGTAAGCGCTAGAAAATGTAATTTTCATGACGTCATTGTGTTCATCGATGCTAATTGTGGCCGCTGTGAGCGCAATTCGGACCGATTGTGAGCGCCCTAAAAGGGCGGAAAGCGTAATTCGGACCGCCGCCTATATGAATGTAATATATATTCAAAACACCAAAAGGACAAAATAAAAAGCTTCCTTGAAAATATGTATACTTTCACAGCGCTACCATAGAACTTTCAAGCTCAGTTAGGGCGCTACCTATCGACGAATAGTCAAACTATTTTAACCTTTTGTATGCAGAAAACTGTTTCTTAAAATTAACTCCCATTTTATTTATTTGTTTGGGGGGACGTTATTTTTTTCAAAGTTATATTCCGAAAGAATACTTGTAAAAATAAGAGCGAAGTAGAAAAAAAAGACATTCAAAAACAGTGTTTTTTTACATATAGTAAACATTAATTTTTTCAATTAAAAAAGCAAAATATTAAAAATCCACTTCCAAGGACTTGTTAAAAACATTCTTCTTTTCAGATTAACGTACTTTTCAGTTCATTTTTATCCAATAGAAATGTGGTATGAATGTTGGATGTTTATTTAATTCAATAAGTTGTTATCAATTGTTCGCGGATTATAAGATCTACTTACTTTTACGCTTATCTCCTTACCTACTTACTGGACACCTCTTTCTACTTACTTTACAACAAAATTCTAAAACTCTTTTCCAGTAAAATTTAATGCACTTATCCTATTATATTGTGTAAACGGAATCCACTGTACTACTGTACATACGAGTAGATAACAAAATCAACAAGAAAAACATTTTAGTGAGAACTATACATTGAAAGGACATTATTGTTGAAGACCATAAATTACAAAAACTCGATGATGAATTTACTATGTTAAATAATTATTTGGAAAAAAATAATTCTAATGTAGAAGAAGATATAGTGTTTTGGCAAGATCTTTCTTCTGTCCAGATAGGTGAACAGAAGGCTTTTGTAACCTTACGTAATTTTGTATTTAATATTGTGGCGAATATTGTAAATTAATTACTGTGTTTAATGTTTCGCCACTGTCGTTTTTTATTTATGTTTCAGTTATTTTGATTATATTAAATGGGTAATCAAAGTAGCTGATTAGTTGTGTAAAAAATAATAATAATTGATAGAATTGAACAAGCAGTTGAACTAAAATATTTCATACGTTAACATTGAAAAAATATATAAAAATAGTTTATTATCTAAATGTTGTAATAAAATAGTTTATTAACTTAATGTTTTAAAAACAAATGTTTATAACGTATTATAATTTAATTGAATAAATTCTAAAGCTTTATTCGGCTAAGATGTTAATAATAAAAAGTTAATAAAAGTGTATCAATTTTTTTTTTAACCATTTTAATGAGGTTTATGACATAAAAGTATTTCTAGTTTACTAAGTTTGTCATTTAGATTGTGTAATAAAACGACGGTGGTTTAGCAAATCATAAAATTTTGAGCACATCAAATAAAATAGACGTTATTATAAAATATTAGGCGACACCGTCGATAACGTACCTGCACAATCCTCCATCAGGACAGGCGATGTGATTAATTCAGGAAGTTCTAATATGGCAGCTGTAGCCATACAAAAAATTCAATTTTGGATTTGTAGCCCGGCTGCTTGGTTTAGGGTGTTAGATAGCCAGTTTGCATCGGCTAACATCACGGTTGAAGCAACAAAATTCAACCATGCGATCAGTATGCTTAGTGCGGCGGAATGTTCTCAAGCTATGGATATTATTGAGAGTATTCCAGAGGCCGGTCAATATACATTTTTTAAAACAGCAATGATCCAACGTTTTGGGGAGACTGAAGATTCTAAGCTACAAAAATTATTTACGGGTCTCGATCTAGGAGACAAAAAGCCGACTCAATTATTAAGCCTTATGAAATCTTTAGCTGGTATTTTAGTTGGAGAAGCTGTGCTAAAAAGGTTATGGTTACAAAGATTACCGCAACAAGTACAGGGTACTTTGGCAGTTAATTCAAACAGTTTAGATGAATTAGCGATTCTAGCAGACAAAATTTTAGAAGTAACTTGGGCAGCCCCCGCTCAAGTTTGTAGTACGAACATCGTACCAAATCCAAGTGTTGACAGCAATTCTGATACAATCGAAATAGCCAGCTTAACTTCTGTACAGAAACAATTAATTTTTATAACTAATAAATTAAATAAATTAGAAGCTGCTCAACATGAGAACAGAGCTAGTCATATACAAAAAAGAGATTCGAAAAATTACAAATTCAAATCAAAAAGTCAGAATTCGGACGTCAATGAAAAAAGTTACTGTTTTTATCATGAGCGTTTTGGTGAAAAAGCTCATAGATGTATTCAGCCTTGCAATTACGTAGAAAAAAACTAAATGTGGTGTTAGAGGTGGCGGGCTCTGGCATTTCTCCCACATCAAACCGTCTTATTATTTTGACCCTGTTTCAAAATTAAATTTTTTGATAGACACAAATCATATAATTCAGTTCTCAATAATAAATTGGTTCTTTCGGCTGCCAATTCTAGTAAAGTTTTAACGTATGGTTATCATTCAGTTAACATTTCTCTGCATCTTCGCCGAAAATTTGTATGGAAATTCATTGTAGCAGATATAGATAGACCGATTCTCGGAGCAGATTTTCTGCAAAGTTATGGACTTATAGTAGATATTAGAAGGAAATGTTTAATTGATCCACTCACAAAGTTAAATTCAGCAGTTGGAACAATTTATTCTGGTCCGACTACGTATTTCCAATTCCGCAAAAGGACGTATCAATAGATGAATTATTTAAAAAATAACAAATCATAATAAAAAGTAACTCTCCTGTAGAAGGTTTCAACGACTTACATAAAGTTAAACATTTTATAGTGACTAACTGCAATCCGATATTTGCAAAGCCTCGTCGGTCAAATCCGGAAAAGCTCATTAGTGCTAAGGCAGAATTTAAGAAAATGTTAGATCGTGGTGTCTGCAGACCATCAAATAGTCCGTGGGCATCGCCATTGCATATGGCGGTTAAGGAGAATGGCGAGTGGAGGCCTTGTGGTGACTATCGGTTTTTAAATGCCAAAACGGTACCAAACAAGTTTCCGATACCACACATTGACGATTTTGCTCATCAATTACATGGTTGCAAAGTTTTCTCAACCTTAGACTTAGAAAGGGCTTATCACCAAATTCCGATGAATGAAGATGACATAGCAAAAACAGCAATAACTACACCTTTTGGTTCATTCGAATTTCCTCGCATGACTTTTGGATTGCGCAATGCAGCGCAGACGTTCCAAAGGTTCATTTCACAAATACTGTGTTGAGATCGCCTAAAATTTCACGTCGCCACTTAAATTGTCACAAGATCCATTGCAGACAATTTCCGTTCTCATAAATTACGAATAGAACTAGACATAACGTCAGCAAGTTCAGATTTCGCAATTTATGAATTCCCATGGGAAACTTGCCTACATGGGATCTATGTAGCCCGTGCTCCGTCAGCACTTTTTTTGTCTTCACATTTTTTGATATTAAGCTGTATATAACTTAGAAAAGATAGATAATAAAGTTAGTTAGATGTTAGATGTGTCTTTGAAATCAATGCAAATTATTGTCGCTTACAAGTGAGTAACAGTAGTGAATTGTTAGGCTCCAGATGTCTCTTTGAAATCAGTGTAAATTATTGTCGAGTAACAGTGGTGAATTGTTAGGCAATAAATTGAGTGTGTTAAGTGCTCTTTAAAGGATACGGAAAGGCCGTATCCCACAATAAGAATTGTGTACATTTTTGTTGTAAACATTTGGTGACCCCGACGTGATTCTTGATCACAGTGAGTGTACAAATTAACCACTCGAGCCAGAATGGAACATTTGCAACAACTCGTCCAAGTTCAGACAGATCAACAGAAGGATCTAGGACAACAGTTGGAACGAATCATCACCAACTACAGAAAGGATTCTGCCAGCCGAAAGTCTGCAAGCTATCTCAACTCCAGATTGACCCAATTGGACGAGCTCTGGATCAAGTTCGATGCAACAAACAGCGAACTTCAACCTCACGCTGTCAACTTTTCTGAACATCCATACTTCACCCAAGGCTATTATGCAACAGTGAAGGACGGATACCTGACGACTAGATACATCATCTTACAGCTGATGGGTGCTCAAGCCGGACCTTCATCACAGGCAGATGATTTAGCCGAAATTCAAGTAAAGGAAGGCGACGAGATGTTAATTCAGCCAAAACCAGATGATCAACTCACAGCAGATGTCATCACGAAGATTAAGGGACTCATTCGACGCCAACGATCATCACTCATTTAATCGATGGTATAGACAGTGTACAAGAAGGCCAACCAAGGCAGTTCTACGAAGTGAAGTTGTCAACGCTGAAGCAATATTGGGAAGATATTCGTCAAATCAACCAGTCGATATGTGAGTGCGCCGACAGTGTCACAGCATTTGGATACAATCCAGTCGATTATCTCCGTGCCGAGAATGCCATCCAGGAAACAATCATCTTCTTATCGCAGTGTCTGGAAAAATGCAGTCTACCATCAAGCTCGGCATCTTCAGCGCGTGCCACGTTATCGCTCCCAAAGGTAACACTACCAAAATTTGATGGGGATTACATGAATTGGCAACAATTTCATGATCTCTTTCAACAAATGGTACACGAACAGCCATTGGGAAACACACAGAAAATGTGGTATCTCAAGAATAACCTGTCTGGCGAAGCTGAACGGCTTATTCGACACCTGCAGCTATCGGATACCAACTATACGACAGCATGGAGCATCTTAAAGGGCCGATACAACAATCAACGCCTATTGGTCTCAACGCTGATAGACAAATTGATGTCACAAGCCACCATATCAGTCGAATCAGCTACCGCCATCAAGAGGCTGCACGACACATCAAAGGAATGTCTACTAGGATTGGCCAATCTCAACGTCAGCACAAAGACTTGGGATCCGATTCTGCTTCACATGCTCGTGAAGAAAATAGACAGAACAACGCACGGGCTCTATGAGCAGTCCCTCAAAGAACCACGTGACTGTCAAAGCATCGACGGGTTTCTGAAATTTCTGGAACTGCGCTTTCAGTCCTTGGAGGCCCTAGGCAACGAGAGACGTCAGCCGAGTCAAATTAAACCGCAACAGATCAGAAACGCATCCCCAATTACGTCAACTACTAATGCTGAGTGTAAGAACTGCTCGGGAAAACACAAGATATTCACCTGTGACAGTTTTTTAAAACTAAAACCCTCCGAACGGTTTAAGCAAGTGAAGACGTTGAAGCTGTGCATTAACTGTCTGAAAGATGATCATTCAGTCAGTCACTGCAAATCGCGGAGCTGCTCTAAGTGTCAGGGTAGACACAACACCTTGTTACACTTAGACACCGCCAAGCCAGCCAGAATACAGCCTACAGAAAACAAGAATCAATCACCCTCCACAGCATGCGATACTTCTTTAGCAGCGCAAGGATTGCAGAACTCTCACGATAGCTAAGTTTTATTAGGAACCGCAATGATCCTAATCAACACCCAACAGGGTAGCACCGAGGCGTGTAGAGCGATCTTGGACTCAGGCTCTCAGCTGAACTTCATCAGTGAACGCATGTGCAGGAAGTTGAAGATAACGGGAAAAAATGACAACATCAACATTTCGGGCATAGGATCCACTAAAACGCAAGCAACAAGGAAGGTGAGCATCAACATATCCTCGAATAACTCCGGATACTCTGCCAGTTTAGAAGCCTACATCATTCCGGACATATCAACAATCCAGCCGCAGATGCACTTGGAAATATCATCTTGGCCAATTCCGAAAAACTTAACGTTGGCTGACCCGAGCTTCAACAAACCCAGACGAGTGGACCTGCTAATAGGTGCCGAGTTCTATTGTGAATTGATGTCAATCGGACAAATCAAACTGGATCACAACCTGCCCACCATCCAAAATACTGTATTTGGGTGGATGGTTGTAGGACGAACGGCAACGAAACCTAAGACCAACGCTTTCTGTGGCATAACCAACTTCGATTTGGATCGACAATTAGAAGCATTTTGGACTCTCGAAGAAGTATCAGCCCACACCGAAACGAGAACTTCCCATCGAACTTCAACGCAGCAACAGTGGTACATTCGAAGTGAAACTTCCTTTATGCCAGAATCCATCAGTACTCGGAAACTCAGAAGATTTAGCTGTTAGACGTTTTCTTGCCTTGGAAAGAAAACTCAGCAAACATCCACAATTAAAACTACAATATGCAGCATTCATCGATGAGTACATCCAGCTGAATCATATGGAGGAGATAACTCGGGAGGTAGTTCCCAAAGTAAATTACTTTTTCCCACACCACTGTGTATTAAAACCAACAAGTGCTACGACGAAACTCCGGGTGGTATTCGACGCGTCAGCGAAGACATCCACCAACCTTTCACTTAATGACATCATGATGAAAGGTCCAACAATTCAAGACAAACTTTTCTCGATTTTGTTGCGATTTCGTACACATAAGTTCGTATTCTCAGCTGACATCGAGAAGATGTATCGGCAAATAAGCATCAGCCACGAGGATAGAAACTTGCAGCTCATAATCTGGAGGAGTGATCCCAACCTACCACTAAAATACTATCGCCTCCGTACCGTCACATATGGAACTACTGCTGCTCCTTACCTGGCAACCAAATGTCTCGCCGAGTTAGCAGAGTCGGCCACAACATCGCATCCGCACGCAGCCCACGCGATGAGCGACTTCTACGTAGACGACATTATGACCGGAAGCAATAGCCTCAAGGAGGCATTTAAAATCCAAAGGGAGCTAAAGGAACTATTGGAGTCAGCGGGATTTAACTTACGTAAGTGGTGCTCAAATCATAAACAACTTTTATCTCACGTTCCGAAGGAAGACAGAGAAGCTCAAGTCGACATAGAAGCAAACACAGAAGGGACCGTTAAGGCTCTTGGACTAACTTGGCATCCTCGATCCGACCAGTTCGCCATAACGACATCATGGACTGACCAGAAAGCCATAACCAAGCGTACCGTATCAGCCGATATAGCTCGCATATTCGACCCTCTAGGATTTGTGAGCCCAGTCGTCGTATCCGCCAAGATATTTCTGCAACGATTGTGGTCTCTTAAATTGGATTGGGACGCAGCTATACCATTGGAGTTGCACACACGATGGTCAAGATTTCGGGAAGAACTCAACCAACTCCATACCATTCGCATCGCCAGATTTTTGGAAACTAAAGACGCCGTAATAAGTTTGCACGCATTCTCTGACGCTAGCGAGGAAGCATATGGAGCCGTAATCTACGTACGCAGCACAAGCAGCAGCGGAGAGATAAAGGTGACGCTTCTCTGCTCCAACTCAAGAGTAGCACCAGTTCGCACAACTACACTACCAAGGCTAGAATTATGTGCCGCCAACTTGATGGCACATCTCGTTGCACGGGTCAAAGAGGATTTAAAAATTAACATAAAGGAGACACATTACTGGACAGACTCACAAATTGTGTTATCCTGGATTCAGTCTACATCTTCATCATACCCCACGTTTGTATCGAACAGAATTTCGTCAATCCAGGAATTGACAAATACATCTGAATGGCGATACATCAACACCAAGCTAAATCCAGCCGACTTGGTATCAAGAGGAATCCGTCCAGGGGAGCTTATGACTGCTACGACATGGTTCAAGGGGCCCGCGTTTCTACAAAAATCAGAGACCGAATGGCCATGTGAGACGATCGCACAACAATCCAACCTTCCAGAAGAAAGAGCACCTCGGACAGTTTTGCTAAGTTCCGATACCAATGACCATTTCATACATCATATAGATCACGGAAATTCATTCACCCGGCTAAAAAGGATTGTAGCCTACGTCCTAAGAGCTGTTGAAAAATTCAGACGAAAGGACACAGCAAACAGATCCTCAGTCCTGACAGTACCAGAGCTAGAGGATGCATTGACCACAATCGTAAAACAGATGCAAAGTGAAGAATTTCGGACAGAAATAAAACAATTAAAGAACAAAAGGCATGTCGACCGTAAAAGCAGACTAATTAATCTCGCACCATTTTTAGATCAACAGTCCATAATTAGAGTTGGTGGGAGGTTACAAGAAGCACAACTATC
The DNA here is from genome assembly GCA_951812415.1 of Beris morrisii. Lineage (NCBI taxonomy): Eukaryota > Metazoa > Arthropoda > Insecta > Diptera > Stratiomyidae > Beris > Beris morrisii. Next base: position 88,416,645 of record OX638310.1, on the reverse strand, counting down.
GTTCGATGCCAAACATCCAATCATTCTGCCTTCGAAACACAAGATAACCCAACTATTGAGCCACGTGCACAAGACACATTTACATGCAGGTCCACTTGCTTTACAAGCGATCACAAGACAACAATTTTGGATTCTTCGCGGAAAACAACTAGCTACAACTGTTGTTCATGACTGTGTTCGGTGTACGCGATTCAATCCTCACACATTTAATCAAATTACCAGCAAGTCGAGTACTACCAGCAAGACCATTCGTCAACGTGGGTATTGACTTTTGCGGACCAGTCTACACGCACTACAAGGTTCGAGGAAAAAGGCCCACCAAGTCGTATATCTGCGTATTCTGCTGTTTTGCAACAAAGGCGTGCCATTTGGAGGTAGTATCCGACTTGTCGACCGTAGGATTCATCGCTGCTCTAAAACGATTCATCGCTAGACGAGGATGTTGCCAGAACATATATTGCGACAACGCAACAAACTTTGTAGGTGCTCGTAACCATCTAACGGAGCTTCAACAAACAATATACGACAAGGAAGCACAAGAGACGATTACCAATGCCAGCAGCATTAAAAGAATAAATTTCCACTTCATTCCTCCTCGGAGTCCACACTTTGGAGGAATTTGGGAGGCAGCCGTCAAATCGGCAAAACATCTACTTCAACGAAGAGTAGCTGCAGCATCATTGACGTATGAGGAACTCTGCACCGTCACAGCTGAGGCGGAGGCCGTGCTCAATTCACGTCCAATCTCTCCAATGTCAAATGATCCCAACGACTTGACAGCCTTGACACCCGGACACTTCCTGATTGGAGAGCCGCTAACATCTACAATCAACAGTAAAACCCAGTCCAGTAATCCAAGCTTACTCGAAAGATGGAAGCTTGTGCAGTACATCCGCAATGAGTTCTGGCGGCGCTGGTCCCTCGAATACCTCTGTGAGCTTCAGCAAAGGTCTAAATGGCAGGTCGGATCCAACAACATTCAGCCGGGCATGCTGGTACTCATTAAAGACGACACAACACCTCCATTGAAGTGGCAAATGGGGCGTATCGAAAGGGCTATCGCAGGAGATGACGGCCGAGTCAGGGTGGCCGATGTTAAAACTCAAGCAGGAATTTTCCGAAGAGCCGTCCATAAACTTTGTCCTTTATTAAGGGAAGACGAAGAGCAGAACATACCAAAGGAGGCCACGACACTTGCAGCGATCCAGGAGAAATCTAAGCAATCAACGAAGCGTCGAATCAACAAGGTACAATTTCTGCCCATCAATACCAATTGGCACACAAAACATTCAACAGAAGTAGAAGAAGTAGCTCGTCGCAAGCGCCCGCGGCATTCAAACCTACTAACCGTTGCCTTGATCACCTGTCTCATACTCCCAGTACTGAGCAACTCACCACCAATTAGGGTAGAACCGTTTACACATCAGTCAGGGCTCTACTTTGAAACCATAGGAGAAGCGAACATAATCAACAGTGAATGGAATATCATAACGTTCTACGATCTAGCGCATTATTGGCAGGAGTTGATCGGGATTCGGAAGACTATTGTGGATATGAAGCAACACTGTGATTCTGTAATAGTACAAGGTGCCGTATGTCAACAAATTCTGAGCCAGTTTCAGCAGCAACTCTCCCAAATTGAAGAATTAAATGAATTGCTTCATGAAAGAGGAGGGGGAACAAAGCAGTTAATCAGGGACAAGCGATCTCCTCTAGATGTTATTGGCTCAATAGCAAATAAACTTTTCGGCGTACTAGACGCAGATTATGCCAACTACCTGGAGGAAGAAATTAAGAAGACAAGAGCAAATGAGCATTACCTACATCAGCTCATTAAAAATCAGACATCTATAATGGAAACCACCTTGAACATCTTTAAACGAGGCACTGAACATATTGAGGTACAGTTCTCGGCTATTGGTGGTCACCTAAAGCAGTTAGCAGATGATATCGCCAGCATCAACCAACAGCAAGTACTGTCCATGTTATGCATCCGAACCATGATGGCTTTACATAATTGCGAGCAAGCACAAAATGCACTATTAAGTGTACTTACTGACCTGCATCACGGAAACATCAACCCACTCCTGCTGACACCTCGGCAACTACAAGCACAATTAACACTTATCAAAAAGGTGCTTCCACCAACATTGAGTGTTCCAACAAGCCAAACAGATGAAGGTGCCTCACTATACAAACTTATGACCATTAACACTAGAGTAACCAGGTCATATGTTATTTTTCAAATAAAAATTCCCATCACTCGATCCGATCACTTCCAAATTTTACACCTAACCGCTGTTCCCATCCAACATGAAAATCGAACCGTCATTATCGTACCATAGACAGAATATCTGTTGACTGACTTACAGAGAACTCAGCATTATCCGTTAACACAGTACGAGTTGGACAACTGCAAGCAGATAGAAGATAACAGATTTATATGTAACCAGCTCCATCCACTATTCAATAGGAAGTCCCACATCAACCAGTGTGAAATGGCTATTCTTAATCACGAGCAATCACTATTAGGGCAATGTTCATGGGCCGTCACTAAAGTCACCACCTTCTGGATACAACTCCATCAAGTCAACACTTGGATATACGCACTAGATCGACAGCGTACGTTTGATGTGATCTGCGGAACCGGCATCATCGTTTACACACTGAATGGAAGTGGAATACTGCATCTTAAAGCTGGCTGTGAGATGCAACATCAAACAATGACAATCAAAGGCTTATCAATGTACAAAACGCAGGGAATCGTCTCATTCATACCAAGAGTAAACTTCAGCTCAACATCATTAAAGCGAAGCCAGCCAGGATTACCATCAGACACGGAGGTCTTCCTGAGATCAACCAGGGCGGAATGGGATGCTGTTCTCCAACAAATCTCTACAAGTCAACAACAGGATCTACCTTCAGACCATCTAAACAATCATCATATCCACCACTACGCTATAGGATACTCCCTTGCCAGCATCATGCTACTTGCGATCACATGGTATGGTATCCAAAGGATACGAGCAAGGGGTTGTCTGAAACAAAGGGCAACTACTAAACCAAACCCCACACCAAGAAGAACAACACCGGAAAAACCATTCACTTTTGAACTAGGAAGGTTCAAGGAGGGGGAGGATGTTGAGATCGCCTAAAATTTCACGTCGCCCCTTAAATTGTCACAAGATCCATTGCAGACAATTTCCGTTCTCATAAATTGCGAATAGAACTAGACATAACGTCAGCAAGTTCAGATTGCGCAATTTAGGAATTCCCATGGGAAACTTGCCTACATGGGATCTATGTAGCCCGTGCTCCGTCAGCACTTTTTCTGTCTTCACATTTTTTGATATTAAGCTGTAATTAACTTAGAAAAGATAGATAATAAAGTTAGTTAGTCTCCAGATGTGTCTTTGAAATCAATGCAAATTATTGTCGCTTACAAGTGAGTAACCGTAGTGAATTGTTAGGCTCCATATGTCTCTTTGAAATCAGTGTAAATTATTGTCGCTTACAAGTGAGTAACAGTGGTGAATTGTTAGGCAATAAATCGAGTGTGTTAAGTGCTCTTTAAAGGATACGGAAAGGCCCGTATCCCACAATAAGAATTGTGTACATTTTTGTTGTAAACATACTGAAAGATATACAATCTTGTAGTACTATATATATATATATATATATATATAAATAAACATTTAAACATTTAATTTGTGTTCTGGAGTAAATTTCTTAACATCGAGTACAGTTGTAAAGGTAATTCGATTCTCTAAAAAACAAGCTACAATATGTTAAATTGTGATTATTAGTTTTGAGGATATAACCATTTACGTGAGTGAGCAGTGAGGGTACATGAAGGGAAGACTTTTCTTTACCACCCTGTCTCTCCGCGTATATTGAAAATTCACCCACCCCGTAGAACATTTATTTTCTCAAAATGTAACAAGTAATCCATTTATAAAGGTCCCAACCAAACACCGGATGTGCATATAAAGATGAAAGTAAGATTTTAAAATTTATTGGCTAAATCATGAACAACTGACACTTATAAACATAATTATATACATATGTATAAGGGTACGAGCTGTGCAATGAAGAACTTCATAAAATTTACCAAAAGAGTTTTTGAAAGAACATTTCTTTGCTTGGGCGATTGCAACATATTTCTTTTGAATCCGACTCTAACCGTATCCATAATAAGACCAAAAGTAATAAAGTTGAAGATTTTTCAGAATTGTTGGCCCCTACTGTCTCATTTCTTTCCATTTGAATGTTTTCTTGTTATTTATGACTTTACTTCATTGATATTATTCAAGTTTCACCAGTTAACTGATTTACAAAATTTGTTATTTTTCTAATTTCAGCGCTCAAAAAACTGGCTACACGAGTCCATGGCAGTGGACTACAGTTACGGCAACTGGTGAATGACACATAGGGGCTCGAAAAGAGCCCGCTATGAATAGTGGTGGTGGTAGTAATAACAATAATTTTGGTCAAATCAATGACAACATACTCAACAGCAATGACATCATCAATAGTAATACTAGCAATAATAATCCACTGTACAACAATAGTCTTCATCAGCAGCAACATAATAATCAACAAATATCGAATTCCGACCCAACGAATTCATATGCATATATGCATCAACAATCACAGCAGCAACAACAGCATCTCCTACTTCAACAGCAAGAACAATTACTTCAACAGCAACTTGGTGGACATCCGAGTAGTAATTACAATTTCAATAACAATGCTATGGGTGTAGTGCATGCTAGTAACAATATGAATCAACTTCAACAACAGCACCATAATCACACACCAACGATGGCTCTTGCGTCCGGCTATACGGCAGCTTCATCAACAACAGCGCTAGGAGGTGTAATACAACAACCACACTTGTCTTCCATGATGCAACAACACGAACAACAACAATCAAGTAACCAGCAAGAGCTTCTTCATTTACATCAATCTCACCATCATCACCTTCATCATTCGGGAACACCAGCAGCAACTGCAAATCAACAACAGCCTCAAGGTATGCTTACACCAACCCTACCACGAAATCAATATTCTCACCACCATCATTATGCATTTGTTGGTGGATATGGCTACAATAATTATAATTGATATATATGCGAATGGCGACAGTAGTGGTAGCTACTATTAGCCAATTTTTTTTTAGTTAGTCACAAAAAACAATAGTTAGATTTAGTTGAAGATTTCTATTTTCATAGTTGATTTTTGTTTTTACGAAATGTAGAAAGAATTAATTGGCTTGTTTTTTTTTTTTTGTAAATAGGTTGATATAATTCTTAGTTTAATAGATGAGTAGACGAATTGAAAAGTACAAAACGTTAGTTACTTACTGACTGCAGGATGCAGGTGCTAATTAAAAAGATTAGTGAAGTTAGTGTATTTGCTGTTTCTCAACAATTTTAGTGTACTTATTGTATTGATAAAATTTGGTAGAGATTTCCCTTTATAGTCCTAGAGCTCGCGACAAAAAATCGCAAGAGTTTTAGGAAAGCTAATATTTTAGTATTTGGTTACATTTAGGGTGTATGTAAATATACTAGAGTCAGCAGGTCTGACGTGGGGACACCTGGCTCTGGTGAGCTGTCAAAGATGTCAAAAAAATCGGAAAATGAAAGAGTTTTAGGAAAGCAGAAAATTTGTCAGGACGTAGTTTTTACAATGAAAAACTGAAAAACAATGGTCAGACACCCCAACAGTGGGACCCACCCAGTCAGCCCCCCCGCAAACATGTCAAAAAAATCGGGTCCTCGAAAGAGTTTTAGGAAAGCTGAAATTTTGTTCAGTAAATATCTATTATATATAATTTATGAAAATAATAGTCAGACTTTGCTTGGTTAGAACGGGGCCAGTCAGCAGGCGCCGAAAGTATAAATGTCATACGAGCGCGATTTCTGTTACTATGTGCGCGACAATCAATACAAGTGTCATGAAAGAGTTCTAAGAAAGCTGAAAATTTACCACGGGGTAGTTTTTACAACGAGAAACAAAAAAACAATGGTCAGACACCCCAACAGTGGGACCCACCCAGTCAGCACCCCCGCAAAGGTGTCGCAAAAATCGCGTGCTCGTGGTTTCTGTTACTATGCACGCAACAATCAATACAATTGTCATGAAAGAGTTTTAGGAAAGGTGAACATTTACCACGGGGTAGTTTTTACAACGAGAAACAAAAAAAACAATGGTCACACAGTAGGACCCACCTAGTCAGCACCCCCGCAAAGGTGCCGAAAAAATCGGTTCCTCGTAAGAGTTTTAAGAAAGCTGAAATTTTGCACAGTGCAAATTTATTAAATATAATTTATGAAAATAACAGTCAGACTTCATTTAGCTAGAACCTTAGAGATATAAATACTGGAGACGACAAGACGACGTTTTTGTATGAAGCATTTTGAAGCCAGATTTCACGTTTTTGTATGGAGCGTTTGATGGCAGGTGGCAGAGAAATCCAAATAGTAGTCTAGTATTCAAATGTATGGTGTTTTTCATTTTCAAGACCGGGGTATAATATAAATATGAGTAAGATGCTAATATTAGCATAGCGTACTGTACTTACCATGCTTCAGTTTGCTTCCGCAAAGCTTATCTAATTTTTTTCCCTAACGCTGTAAATTGTCTATTATACTGCACATTCCTTTAAATTTATTTGCTACATTAGGCAAATCAATACTATTAAATGATAAATTATTATCCTGACGTATTTTTAAACCCGATTTGCACTTGGATAGGGCTTTTTTCCGTAAATAACACTAGATTGTCTCTTTTTTTACGCAAAATACACAAATGGAATCAGAAATCTTCGCCATAATATTATTTTATTTGTCTTGAGAAATGAAAAACTTTTATGATAAAGGACTCAGTCGAGTCCGAAACGACACACAAAATTAAAAATAAAAAGTATTTTCCCGGAAAACTAATATTTGCAACAAACGACACTTAAGAATAACTTTTTCTTTGTTGAAAACTAAATATTTTATTATTTAAATAATAAAGTAAAATTCAATGAAGATATTAGAATTGTATTTTTGGGATTTTAAAGACAGGACAGTCACTCTAGCTCAGTTTATTCAACTGATGAACTAATAATTTTCAATATCCTAAGATGTAAATGAGACGGCACCAAAAGGAAAGGGTAGTGCCATATCATACGGAAAATATACAAGGTCTTAAAGTAATACCATTTTATTATATTATAAAATAAACGAAACTTTGATTGTTATTTAACATACGCGCGAATAAGGATACCGGAGGACGATTCCAATAAAAAAAATAATTATTATAATTATTAAACTTCTTTATTCGCTTCTCCAAAATCAACTGATACGTATTTTTATTACTTGAAAACAAGAAAGCTATTGCATTGGATTTTATGCTTAGGTAGCATCTACAATATTTATAATAGCTACCTAAGCTTTTCAGAAAAATTGTAATATGAGGTTAATGAATTTACTGAATTAAATGTGGGAACGAATAAAGTGCAATCTAAACAAAAGCGTGTGAATGTGAATTAACTGATTTGGGTGTTACGTGGAAGAGATTACATAACTCCTCCCTCCTTAGAATGAGGCGATGGCCATAGGAACTGCATCCTTGGAGTTTCAAAGGCAGGAGCGGAAATATCGGTGATAGGTGAGTATGATCCTTTTTGCCTCAGGATATGGTAGTTTCTCAGCATGTATGTGGTTATGATGACTGCTAGGCAACCGAGGATTGTTATGCATCCATATGAGATGAAGTCCTTCCTCTGTGACTGGATTTGAAGGAGTTGAATGGTTTTTCTGGTTTCGAAATTATATCCTTCGAGTTTCTATAATGTTAGGTTAGGTGAAATTATTGTGAAATCTATTTGGTTGAACAAGGCGGGATATATGTGGATATCATCCCAGTATGCGCTGCTTCTTCCTTCATAGGTTACTTCGTTGATTGTGATTTCGCAACCTTCAAAATGGATTAGAGATCTTCCTTGAATTTTTCGAGGTCCGATTCCGCAAGATGAGTTCATCTGTGTTTCAGGTACAGTATGTCAAGAATGAGTTTACACATAGAAAATAAATTCAATTTTTGAACTTTCTAATCAAAAAATACTACTTTTTATTTATGTATATAATTTTTTTTTATCAATTATAGTTATTTACAGTATTTCAAAAAGTTACATAAAAAAAAGTACAAGTTCAGCGCAAAAGAAACGAAAAAAAACAACAAAAACAATTATTACCAAATTTTTTAAGTGTCAAATAACTCTTTTCACAACAGATAGAAAAAAAATAAGAATTGATTAATTAAATTTACTATTAATGAAGTACTTGATCTTAAAACATATTTAATATTTAGTATGGCCACCTTTAGCATTGTAGCCGTTTTTTCATGGAATGAACCAACTTTTCCAGGTCATAATTGCTCGGTATCTTTTGCCATTCTTCTAGTATTGCTGTTTTTAATGCTGTTCGATTTTTTGGTTGCCTTTTAGCGACCTGCTTCTTTAAGTGGACCCATACATTTTCTATTGGATTTAAGCCGGGACTCTGGGCTGGTGTATCCATCACTTTGCCGCAGTTAGACAGAAGCCACATCCGCACTATTTGCGCCTTATGTTTTGGGTCGTTGTCCTGATAAAATTTAAAATGCGGTTTATTGTTTCTAATATACCCAAATTTATTCGCACTGCTTGTCAAATGTTTTTTCAAAATATTCAAATATTGTTGGGCGTCCATGGTGTTCTCGATAAAAGCTATGTCTCCTACTCCCTACACCCCAAATCATAACGGACAACTTTCCAAATTTAACTGTCGGAATGATGTTGCGATTTTCTAACGATGTTAACGCCTTGCGCCACACTCTAGTTGGTCCATCGTTGTAATACAACATAATTTTCGTTTCATCGCAGAATATGACGTCGTCCCAAAAGTCAACAGGTTGCGAAATGTGCATCATAGCGAAGGAGAAACGTTTTTCGATATTTTGTGCAGAAAGCAGCGGTTTCTTACGTGCAGCTCTTGATGAGTATTTGTTTCGCAGTATTGTCTGTCGTACTGTTTCATGGGAAACAACAACATCACATTCTTCCTTAAGTTCCCTTGCAAGAGTTCTGGTTGAAATCTGAGGGTTTTCACCGAGTTTCCTCATCATTACGCGCTCTGCACGATCAGTTATTTTTCGTTTAGGACCACCTCCACGCTTTGGCTCCAATCTACCCTCGTTTTCAGCTCGATTTAAAACATTATGGACTGTCTTCCGTGTTACAGAGAACATTTCCGACAGCTCCTGTACACTTTTGCCCAATTGGTGATTGTAGTATACCAGCTGAACCACCTCAAACGATAACCTCTTGCCAGGCATTTTTAAAACACAATATTTTATTTATGATGCGTATAAAGTAAAAATTAATCATCAACTAACAAACAAATTCATAGAAATTTACAATGCGGAGCAAAGATTAGGGTAAATGTGTCGCTCATCGTTGAATTCGTGCAAACAAAAGCAGTTGTGAAAAAAGTTACTTGACACTTAAAAAATTTGATAATTATTGTTTTTGTTGTTCTTTTCGTTTCTTTTGCGCTGAACTTGTACTTTTTTTTATGTAACTTTTTGAAATACTGTAAATAACTATAATTGATAAAAAAAATTATATACATAAATAAAAAGTAGTATTTTTTGATTAGAAAGTTCTAAAATTGAATTTATTTTCTATGTGTAAACTCATTCTTGACATACTGTATATTAATTAGTAAGATGTAGTTCGGTTCAGGCTGAAGGATTTCGGTTGTTTCTGTTTCCTCGACCAGTGTGCAATTTGCCGGAGTGTTATTTATGAGCCTCGCGATGCAGCTGGATTCGTTAGATCGTAGTTTGTAGGCTGACTCCTTACAATAAAATATTCCTTCTATCTTGGGATAAGTTTCATCAAAATATTGAATATAGTTTTGGTTTAGGATAATGGAAGGTTTTGAAATTACTTACTTAGTTTTGGCTATGGGTAAAGGAATGACATGGAAAAAGGAATATATTTCAGTGGAGAAAACGGGCATTTGAATGTTGAAGATGATGTTTGAATTATTATAATAAGCCTGGAGACCAAGAAGTTCATAAATATGTTCATTTGATTTTATTTCTATTGATTGATTTTTGAAAGTGTAAAGGATTTCCGTAAGTTCGTTAGGACTTAAAATTTGTTTTGAGATAATGTTCAGTCTGGCTAATACCACGGCTTCCGCTATATTAGTCAGGTGTTCGTTTAAAATATCTATATTATAGTTTATCTCGTTTGTGTATTGCATATATTTCAGGGTGGTATCCTCAGCTCTTATCTTATTTTTCAATTGTTCTTGAGAAATTTGCAAGAATTTAGTGATTATTTCTTGTTGTGAATTTATATGACTCGTTATATTTTCAAACCTTTCTACCATTTTGGAATTCAGAATATTTTGCTGTTTATATCTTCTTGTAAGTTCGATTGGTTGGCTATTATTGATTCAATATCTTTATTGATTTGGGCAGCATCGTTAGCGTCCATATTTCCCGAAATACTTTTTATTAAAGAACCGAGTCCATTAATGAGCCCTCTCTTAATACTAAATTTGGGCATTAATGTTTCAAGTTTATGTCTAAGTTGTCCTAGTTTAATTTTCGTTACTGTCAGTGAGCTGTCCATTTCGTTTGTGTTGTCGAAAGTTGTTATGGTGTCCGTCAGTTTATTAATGTTTTGTTCGTAGGAGTCTAGTCGTATAATGTGTAGTATATAATAGTACAACAGTAAGTCTGTCTAGTCCTAGCTGTCCCTAGTCTCATTGGAAGTAGACTCTGGCTGTTGCTCAAGTCCTGTACCTCCACTTTCTGTCCTGTCGCCAGTGCTGACCTGAAATTTGCGTTTTTTCTTTATTTTTGATTTGTGTATTTTTTGATTTTTATTTGTTATTACAGTAATTTTGTTATTTTTCTTGACTTTATGTTTGCTAAACCTGCGTGTAATTTTGTTTCTTCTACATTCTTTCCTAAAAATAACAGATCCTGGATTATGGGTTTCAAGCGGTTCTTTAGATTCATTTAATTTATTGATATTTGCTTCCAACTGTTTCTCTATTTGGGTTTAAATAGAAGGATATAATTTTGTTTGGAAGTCATTTAGTTTCTGTAAGTATTCGTGTAGGTCTTTGTATTCTAGGTTGTTTTCAAACTTGTATGTTCGACCATAAAAGAGTTCGGAGTCTTGGTTTTGGAGGATTTCTGTCATATTTTAATGTTTGGCAAGCTTCGCAATTGTTTATGATTTTGGTAATTTTTGTTTTCATGTAGGGGAAAAAAACGTTTCGTTGATTCCGCGGTGGTTACTTTTTGTGTGGTAATCATTAATTAACTTATCCTGATCATCGTTATTGATTACATATGTAAGCTTTTCTGTACATCGTATGATTTTAAAGGTTTTTGAGTGAGAAAAATAGTCAGAATAGACTTTCTGAATTGTTTTGAAAATATCGTCGCTGGTGTAAATAGCTGTTAATCGATTTGCAGGAAGATATTTTTTAAAAATATCGATAATTTGTTCTTCTGAGAAACTGGGCAATCGAAAGGTTCGTCGTTGCTTATTTTTAAACGGTGCTTCTAATGATATTAGGGGTCTTTTAGCAGATTTTTCGAGGATAAGCTGTAAATTAAACTCATTTAGTGGTCTTTCAGAAATATGAATGCCGTCATCTAAATTTTCGTTACCGGAGTGGAAGGTGGTACCGTTTGTGCTTCGCACTGAAGTGTTGGTCCTGCGAGTTCTTGATTCATTAATATTCAGTTCAATTTTATCTTGGTGAGTTTCATCATTTAATTTGATTCTGCTTAATGCATCTGCATTAAGGTTTTGTGAACCCTTTTTATAGACAATTTCATAATCGAATTCTTCTAATTTCAGTCGCCATCTGATAAGTTTAGAATTTGGTTCTTTCAGACTCATGATCCATGTCAATGGTCTATGATCAGTGACTATTTTGAATTTATTTCCAAATAAGTATGGACGAAAATATTTAGTTGCCCAAACTATAGCTAATAGCTCTTTTTCGATGGTTAAATAATTGATCTCTGAGCTTGTTAAAGTTCTACTTGCGTAGCAGATGGGCTTGTCACTACCAATGTTACCTTGGGACAAAACAGCACCAATCGCATAGTTGCTGGCGTCTGTTGTTAGTATAAAAGGCTTGGAAAAATCGGGATATTGTAGTAACGGGTCGTTTATTAGTATATCCTTGCATGTTTCGAAAGTTTGGATGTAGCGAGCGTTTAGTTCTATTTTCTTACCTTTTTTAAGACACTCAGTTAAAGGTAAACTAAAGTTAGTTTTGCGAAATCCTTTATGAATTTCCGATAATATCCTAACAAATCGAGGAATGATTTTATTTCTTTGACCGTGCGTGGTATTGGAAAGTTTTTTATAGCTTGAACCTTTTCGGGATTGGGTTTGACACCGTCTGTTATAATTAGATGTCCTAAGAATGCTATTTCTTTGTGTAAAAATTCCGATTTGTCTAACTGAACTTTTAAATTTGCACGACGTAGTTTTTCAAAAACTTTCCTTATATTTTCGGTATGTTCTTGTAAAGATGTGGAAAAGACGATAATATCATCCAAATAAACAAGACAATTTTTGCCTATGAGATCTTTAAGGACATTGTCCATCACTCGTTGGAATGTAGACGGGGCATTTTTTAAGCCAAAGGGCATTCTAATATATTCGTAATGTCCTCCTTCTACAGTAAATGCTGTTTTCTGGATATCTTTTGGGTGCATCTCTATCTGATGAAATCCGCTTGCGAGGTCCAGAGTAGAGAAGTACATACATTTGCCTAACTTGTCTAAGATTTCATTTATGTTTGGTAAAGGGTATTTGTCGCTAACGGTTTTTTCGTTTAGTTTACGTTAGTCGATGACTAAACGCCATTTGTTCTTTCCGCTGGCATCCTTTTTCTTTGGGACTATCCAGACTGGCGAACTCCATGGAGAATAACTGTGGTGAATGATTCCTTGATTTAATATGTCGTTGATTTGACGTCGAACTTCGTCTTTATGGATGTAAGGGTATCTGTAAGATGTTGTGTGAATTGGGATATCGTCGTACGTTGATATGGAATGTTTAATTTCATTTGTAAAGGTGAGGTCTTGTCCTTCTTTAAAAAATATGTCCTCGTTATTGATAATAATGGTCTAATTGTTGTTGATAGTGGTTGTTGGCTATAGTTTGTGAATTATTATTTTCAGTTTGGTTGGGACAATTAATTTCTGGATCATTTTCGCTTATGTTAAACAGTTCCTTGCTCACGAAATTGGTTGGTCGTGATTGATGGTAATTTGAAGGTTGTCTGTTATGAGTAGTGTATTTCGTTGATCATTGGGGGAATACAATTTGGGTTTTCATACGAATAAGGATCCTCGTCGTTGTATTGATAATAATGGTCTAATTGTTGTTGATAGTGGTTGTTGGCTATAGTTTGTGAATTATTATTTTCAGTTTGGTTGGGACAATTAATTTCTGGATCATTTTCGCTTATGTTAAACAGTTCCTTGCTCACGAAATTGGTTGGTCGTGATTGATGGTAATTTGAAGGTTGTCTGTTATGAGTAGTGTATTTTGTTTGGGTCTTTAGTAGACTCTTTTTTTCTTCACTATTTAAATGGTTTGTCCGTATTAATTTTGTGATATCGTTTAAAGGAAAACTAGTTTGACTTTTGTCTTCATAATTGATGTCGAAGTGATTTATTTCGGCATTATCAGAAGCAGAAAATGTTGCTACTTTTAAGGGTTGTTCTAAAAAGAGATTTTGGTCATAGTTGGATTGATTGACAACTTCTATAGAGCTGTACCAATCGTTTGACCGATAAAGACCTTCTGGGATATATAACTGTTGAGAAATTTCTGTTTCTTTAATATAAATATCGCCTTGTTGAATGTCTACAGGTAATTTGGCAATAAATTTGGAATTAGCAGGGACAACGTATTTTTGTGACATGAAATTTGGTTTATAGTTTAAAGCAATTTTAGAATTTTTAGTGATTAGTATTTTATTCGCAAGGTCAACCTTAGCTCCTAGGGCAGTGAGTGTATCTAGCCCTAATAATCCGTCAAAGTATCCATGGAACTTAAAGACAAGGAATCTGGTTTTACCTGGTTGATTAAACTCTATGAAATTTGGGATATGAGTTTCATTATCTAATGTATGTTGGTTTAATATTGTCGTTATGATAGTTGGTTTAGTTTTCTTAAGGTCTTGAGATCTTACGTATTCAGGGTTGATAAAAGATGATGATGCTCCTGTATCGATAAGGAACTTTAAGGGTCGTCCAAAAGGAGAATATATATTTATGTATGGGAGAATGCATCCATGTTTATTGATGTCTATGTATCCGACAGGCTCATCGAGGTTAGTTCGGGAAAATTTGCGTCTTCAATTTCGTTGATCATTGGGGGAATACAATTTGGGTTTTCATACGAATAAGGATCCTCGTCGTTGTATTGATAATAATGGTCTAATTGTTGTTGATAGTGGTTGTTGGCTATAGTTTGTGAATTATTATTTTCAGTTTGGTTGGGACAATTAATTTCTGGATCATTTTCGCTTATGTTAAACAGTTCCTTGCTCACGAAATTGGTTGGTCGTGATTGATGGTAATTTGAAGGTTGTCTGTTATGAGTAGTGTATTTTGTTTGTGTCTTTAGGTGGGTATTTCCTGAACTTGTATCCATCAGCTCTGGTTTCGGAAAGTTTGGCTGTTCCTGTCTACCATATGCATGGGAATATTGTTGTTCTCTACCTGAGGGTTGGAATTGGTTTACCGGAAAGGGAATAAAGTTTGGATTATTTGATGGTTGTTGTTGGTAAAGATTTCGTTGTGCAAAATTTGGGTTTGATTGATACTGTGCGTTATAGTTTCTGGGAATGAAATGCGAATTTGATTGGTAATAATTTGAGTTAGAATTTCTAAGGGTAAAGTTTGAATTGAAATGATATTGTGGGTTGAATTTTCGTGGATTAAAATTTGAAATAACTGTGGGTTTTGGATTTCTTTTATTTATAGTTTCGTAATTATTCTTAACATAGAAAATATTTTGTTCTTTAATACAATATGAGAATGCTATAGCTATGCTTGTAGGTCTCATTGTGCGTATCGTTGAACCTAATGGCTCTCGTAATCCTGAGAGGAATGTATTCAGACACATTTCGGAATATAATTCTCTCTTGGCTTTTACGACATTTTCATCAAGCTCATGGATTTGTACATGATTATTCATACTAGCTAAAGTTTCCACTATTTCACTGTAATAATTTTCTACCGGTCTATTATTTTGTTTAAGATTGTGGAGATCCCTAATTAGAGATGTCTCGTTTCTTTTATCAGAATAATGTAATATTAGGTTTTCTTTAATTTTTTTCCAGTCCAATGCAGTTCCATACATATTGAGAACTTCATTAGCCGGACCTTCGATTTTATTTCTGATTGCTCGAAGCAGGAGTTGTCCATAAGGAGTTCCATTAGTTACAGAAATAAGGCTAAGAATTTCATCGACATTTCCAAGAAAGTCGTGAAGCAGTCTAGGATTTCCATTAAACCGTGGTAAATCCTTTATTGCGTCAGGGACTCTCAAGGAGTTGGCAATGTCTGTAGTTGTAATAACTATTTGTTCGGTTTCGTTTTCGTCGTTATTCATTGTAGTATTAGATTCACTTAGATTATAATTAACAAGATTTTTATCGGTTTTTTTATATTTAGCAAAGAATTCTGATATACTTGAAGAGAGGTTTGATAATCGCGTATTACTTTTAGTTTGGTTTAAAATATTATTAGAAACACTTTCACTTTCACAATTATTAATATCACTATCAGAAGTAGCCAAAACGCGAAGTGGTAAATTACGAGTATATGGTTCCGGTCTCGGAGACTTATTATTAGGTTTTAAAAAAGGCATATAGTTGAAAAAAAATATAGGAATGAAGGATTTATATTCAATAAAATGACTTACATGTACCCAATTACTAGCAGGATATTTAACATCTTAATTTTGTATTGGGTTGGTCCTTTCCTCTGCTGCGTTGACTCCTGTACCGATGTACCTTCGGGTAAGCTTCACACGGATGATGGTTGATCCTTTTTTGATAGGCACTAAAGGGTTGAGACCCAGCGGTTTTATATGTTCGAAAATCGTCAATATTCCTTTGACGATAAGCACAAAACTTTTTACGATATTCCGTCGCGTTAACTTTTGTAAAAAAAATTTCGAACAAGGACTAAACCGAATGCCTATCCTACCGACTGCGCCAATGAGGATACCGGAGGACGATTCCAATTAAAAAAAATATAAAACAATTATAAATTTAAATTATTAAACTTGTATATTCGCTTCTCCAAAATCAACTGATACATATTTTTATTACTTGAAAACAAGAAAGCTATTGCATTGGATTTTATGCTTAGGTAGCGTCTACAATACTTATAAAGGCAGGCGTCCACAAGGGCGGACGGGCCGCATCGCAAAAATCCGCCTGCCATACATTGTTATGGAAGTGCGTCCACTGAACGACACTTGCAACGGAACGAAGTACGTAGAAAAAAAATTGCTCACCGCACCGTTGCGATGCGGCCTGCCTCTAGTGGACGCCTGCCTTAATAGCTACCTAAGCTTTTTAGAAAAATTGTAATATGAGGTTAATGAATTTACTGAATTAAATGTGGGAACGAATAAAGTGCAATCTAAACAAAAGCGTGTGAATGTGAATGAACTGATTTGGGTGTTACGTGGAAGGGATTACATAACTCGCGCATAATAACAGAAATCACGCGCGCATGATATTTATACTTTCGGCGACTGCTGACTGGTCGCGTTCTATCCAAATAAAGTCTGACTGTTATTTTCAATTATATTTAATATATTTACACTGTGCCAAATTTAAGCTTTTTTAAAACTCTTACGAGGAACCGATTTTTTCGGCAACTTTGCGGGGGTGCTGACTGGGTGGGTCCTACTGTTGGGGTGTCTGACCATTTTTTTTTGTTTCTCATTGTAAAAACTACCCCGTGGTAAATTTTCAGCTTTCTTAAAACTCTTTCATGACACTTGTAGTAATTGTTGCGCGCATAGTAACAGAAACCAAAAGCACGCGATTTTTGCGACATCTTTGCGGGGGTGCTGACTGGGTGGGTCCTACTGTTGGGGTGTCAAACCATTGTTTTTTTGTTTTTCGTTGTAAAAACTACCCCGTGGTAAATTTTCACCTTTCCTAAAACTCTTTCATGACAATTGTATTGATTGTTGCGCACATAGTAACAGAAACCATCACGAGCACGCGATTTTTGCGACATCTTTGCGGGAGTGCTGACTGGGTGGGTCCTACTGTTGGGGTGTTTTCATAAATTATATATAACAGATATTTACTGAAGAAAATTTCAGCTTTCCTAAAACTCTTTCGAGGACCCGATTTTTTTGACATGTTTGCGGGGGGGCTGACTGGGTGGGTCCCACTGTTGGGGTGTCTGACCATTGTTTTTCAGTTTTTCATTGTAAAAACTACGTCCTGGCAAATTTTCAGCTTTCCTAAAACTCTTTCATTTTCCGATTTTTTTGACATCTTTGACAGCTCACCAGAGCCAGGTGTCCCAAGTCAGAACTGCTGACTCTAGTATATTTACATACACCCTATATGTAACCAAATACTAAAATATTAGCTTTCCTAAAACTCTTGCGATTTTTTGTCGCGAGCTCTCCGACTATTAAGATTTCTGGTGAAGATTTCAGTTTGTGGAATTTAAAAGTTTTTTTTAGATGAAGCGTTGGTGAACTTAATGACTGATTTTTTTGAATTAATACCGCAGCACACAAATTTTATGCGAAATGTTGCTTCATCTCTCATCACTCAATCGTTATTTAATCTGAGTTCGCTTTTCACTAATGCTTTCGCGCAATACTCGCTGGCTATCGCAGTCAACGTAATAAAAATTACTGTCTGGTTTGTCCGCTTATATAGTACTTAGTGTAGTAGTCGGGAGCGCTCTTCATTGTTCATTGGTATGTGTAGGCTTTTCTAGTGGCATTGAAAATAAGCGAGATAGAGTCGAGAAACTTCCCCACTATTCTGTTGTGTATGCGTATGTGGATGGAGGAACAACCAATAAGTGATTCTTCGCTATCGAACGTTGCAAAAGATTTTGGCATGCCTTTTCTCTCTCTGTATTGTAATATACCCAGTCGAATGCTTTTGAATCTTGGTATTGGGTTGTTGTTGTTTTTCTCACGAGAAACCGCCCTGCAAGAAAATTACCGGATAAGTCCACCGGAGCTCCGCCGTAGCATTAACCGGTAATCTTTCAGTTAAAACGGGACAAAAATTAACTTATATACTTCGTATCGGTGTACATACGTGTGATTCGCTACCTCTATATCCATCTCTTTCCCTCCTAGTTAATGATGCCGTTAAATTAACCCAATCGCATACTGTAAATTACAAAGCGAAGCCAGTACGATTTAACGGGTAAACTACCAGGTAATGGTACCCTATAGTTGCATACTAAATTAACTACATGAATGCATGGAAATTTAGAAGCGAAGCCAGTACGATTTAACGGGTAAACTACCGGGTAACGGTACCCTATAGTTTAGCTACATATGCGTTTTAATTGAAATTGCGTCTTAATTGAAATTGCGTCTTAATTTTCCATCACAGGTACCCTGGTACTTGTTCGGGCTGATTATGGTGTAGAAGAAAAAAATCCTTTTTCAATAAAACAAACCTAAAAAAAGAATGATAAGTATGAAATAAGAAATTAAGCAAGAAGTTTAGAAATATCCAAAAACGACAGGGACCTAAGTGCAGTAGAACAGAAATGATAGTATTGCAGCAGGGGTTACGGCGTTGTGGTATAGGTCCGCTCGACTAATTTACGCGGAAATTTGATGGCACATAAGACTGGAAAAGGGCCATGTATTCAGAGTTTAAATATATCGCAGACAATTAAACAATTTTGATGTCAGGTTGGTGGATTTAATGCATCTGTTTGTACTTTCGGGTAGCGCTTTCTTGCAGGGCGATCGAGCAGCGCAACGTGTAGAAATTTGATCCTGTATGTTGTCCTTTTGTAAGAACTATCTTTTGGTTGCTACTCCAAAAAGAAGGGCAATGTTTTCCGTTTACAGTTCTTTTTCCGGAACTTATCATAAAACACCGTATGATTTAAATTTTCTTTTGTATCGACTTTAACTTGGGAGATGCAATAAGGACGATTTCCAGAATAATAGAATAGTTACTCGGCATAAAAATCAACAACTACCTAAATTGGATCCAGTACATGTTTGATATCGCAATTGATGCATCAACGACCCTGGTATTCGGGTCGGTTATATATACGGAAGTGCTGAATATGTAGTATTCGAAAACATGCGTTCCGATATATTAGAGACGAAGCCGTTTCAGCTTCTATAGACTCTCTCAAGCATCACAGAAATGTCGAAATACTCTGTATTTACTATCGGTAATTACTCTCAAATACTGTTAAGAATGAAAATAACTTTCTTAATAACTTTATTTGTAACTGAGCTTATAAAATGTATTTTACAACTTATATACTAATTTTATGCTAATATTGCAAATCAATGGTAGCATGTGCGGTGCAAAGGTAGATCGGACGAATAATTGCAATTCTAGCATAAAGGTAATTTATTGCTTTATGCTAACATGAATTATATCCGCTGATCAATTAATATCCTCGCTGGTCATTGCCTTTATAATCACGTGGAGTGATCATCCTCCCCGGGAGCAATGCGTAGTATGGATCTTTTCGCTGGTATCGGAGTGACGGGTTTTTACGGTGAAATTTGCTGTTTTAGACCTTTTAGTGTAGACTATGTACACTGTGATTTCTAATATCAGGGTAACTATCAAACAGTTCACGATGTAGTGATGCACGTGGTGTATATTTAGATCCTCTGGAAGTTGTAAGGTCGGAGATGAAGTCTGAATCCTATCCAGCTCCTGGGTGTTGAGTGTGTCTGTGAAAGACAGTTTAGTTGCAGGAGAACCATCAACGTTCATCAATATGGATGCTAGGTTCCTGGGTGGAAGAAATGACTTGTCCATGCTTGCTGTGAATGATGTTTGTGATCTCAGAAGAACGGATGAGGTTTTGATCTCGCAGTTCGGACCTAATGCCAAAATTCCGCTGCCTTGTAACTGTTGTGTGAATGGTTTATGGTTGCATACAGCTGTGATTACAGTTTCGTTTGGTGTAAAGAATATCCATTTGTTGGCGTCTTGAAGTTGGTGAAAATATAATGCGGCTCTGGTAGTTCGAATAGTACATCGTAGCTTTGTAATTGGCTTGTGGTTTAATAATCCAATTTCACATTGGTTTCCATGAGAGTTTTCTCGATATATAGGATGATCCTGTTTACAAATGAATTTCTGAGATTCTCGCTCAGAACATTGCTCTAGATCAATCCTTGATAATGGATAATATGAGTCCCGATGAAGGTTTACAGCGATGAACTCACTGGATGGTTCGATAAATATGAGCTCACCTCCATATGTAGTTGGTGCTGGGTGTAGTTTGAAAAGTTGAAATATTTCATCGTTCAAGAGTGGGACGGTCATTTTGAAGATAATAATTTTGTTTACCAGTCGACTTTGAACTGTTGTTAGCCGATAAAAGGATAGCAGTGGTTCACTATCTTTTTCTCCAGGAATTAATAGAGACGTTGGTATATGATGCCGAATGATTTGTATCTGTTTCAATAATTGTACTGGCGTTATTAGGAAACGACTGAGTTTTCCGTCATTTGCAGTAACAATTAACTCGATAAGTTTTTTTTGATCTTTCTCGAACTTGTT
Organism: Beris morrisii; assembly: GCA_951812415.1. NCBI lineage: Eukaryota > Metazoa > Arthropoda > Insecta > Diptera > Stratiomyidae > Beris > Beris morrisii. Next base: position 88,395,763 of record OX638310.1, on the reverse strand, counting down.
CATGATGAGCGTGACATATTCGGTCATTAGGGAAAATGTTTGTCTCAACTCTTGGCTTTTGATTTCTTTTGACAGTGCGTAAATGCTGTTGGGCATGTGTTGTTCAAACACCTTAAATTGATCCTCTATGTCGTGTATTGACTTCCGAAATATGTTAACAGTTCCATCGAAGATTGAAGTTTGATTCTGGGCCAGCTGCAACAGATATTTCTCATTTTGTTGGACCTTTTGGAGTTCTCCTTCTATATGTGTGGCATAATCCTGATCCAATAGGCCAAAGAGACTGCTTTGTATAGAACCTATGATGTTTAACGGGGCTCGTTTAATTCTATGTTGAGTATCATCGACCCGATTATGTAGAAGGATGTCGTTGTTGAGTATTTCTTCGTAGTTATGTTGAAATTCAATCAGGATCGATTGACAGTAATAGTTGAAGGTGGTCATCTGACCACACAATTTCTCTAGTTTTTCCACACAAGTGGTGAATCCGTGGAGTTGTTCGTAGTATCCCGTTAGATTTAGGTATATTATCGTAGACCATTCATTATTGATTATGTTTATTCTTCCCACGTTTCCAAAGTATAGACCAGGGTTGTGCGTAAATGTTGTGATCTTGATGTCAGTGATGGAAGTAGCAGTTGGTAGGATATGGTCGCCTTGCAAGTTCATGCTTAATATCGGTAGCACGCAATTTAACAGTAATAGGGATGACACCAAGTTTGAAGGTTTTGCTTGTTTCCGTGGTGGAATGTTGGTTGGTGCAATCCGTAGTTTCGGTCGTTTTACGCTGCTTTCCTTTGGTATACTTAGCGGATTTTGTAGCGGAGGCACAGCTTTATTTATCTCCATAAGATCTGGTTCGAGGTCTCCTGGCGTGGTTTCCTTTTGGATAGCGATGTCCAGTTTGCAAAGCTTTGCAATGGGTCTCTTCAGAATTCCTCCTGTGGTTTGAACAGTAGCAACTCTTACTAGTCCATCTGTCCCGGGATGGAGGATTTCAATAATCCGCGCCATAGGCCACTTGGTAGGCGGTGTATTTGGCTCCTTAACAATTACCAGATCACCATTCTTTAGGTTCTCCTGTGGATTTTGCCATTTTGGACGTTGTTGTAATCGTGAAAGATATTCGGTTGACCAAGCACGCCAAAAGTCTTGTTTCAGTTTATTCACTAGTTTCCATCTAGTAATACTGTGCAACGGTGTGTCGAAGGAAATAGGTTCTGGAGGTGCATTCAGTGCCGATCCAACCAGAAAGTGCCCAGGAGTTAGTACCATGAGATCATTTGGATCTGATGTGAGTGGACACAGTGGTCTTGAGTTTAAGCATGCTTCAATCTGGCATAATGTAGTCGCAAGTTCTTCGTACGTGAGCAAGGTATCTCCAATACTTCGTTTTAAGTTGTGTTTGACAGATTTTACTCCAGCTTCCCACAGGCCACCAAAGTGAGGTGCTGCAGGTGGATTAAAGTGCCATTGTGTGCCAGTATTGATTAAATATGGCCTTGCTTCTTCTAGAGATTGTTGCACGGCAGCCTCGAATTGCTTGTTTATCTCTTTATTTGCTCCAACGAAATTGGTTCCGCAGTCGCTGTAGATGTCTGTGCACAATCCTCTTCTTGAAACAAATCGTTTGTAAGCCGCGATAAATGCGTCTGAAGATAGGTCGCTTGCAGCTTCAATATGTATGGCTTTGGTAGCAAAGCAAACGAATACTGCGATATATCCATTATACGACTTTGTCCCACGTCCTTTGGATAGTCTTAACTGTATCGGTCCTGCATAATCAATTCCGGTATGCGTGAAAGGCTTGGATGGGGTCACTCGAGCGGCTGGTAAGTTTGCCATCATTTGTTGTGACAGGGCTGCCCGGTGTCTGGAACATGAAACACATTGGTGTATCACCTTTTTAACAGCATTCCGTGCGTCTACTATCCAGTATTTTCGTCTAATAAAAGCTTCCCTCCATGTAAGGTTTGAATATGAGCGTCTCGAATGGTAAGTGTCGTGAGCTGATGAGAATGCGGGAGAATGATGGGATGTTTTTCGTTGTAAGGTAGTGTAGAGTGCTCAAGTCTTCCACCGACTCTCAGAACTGCGTGAGTGGCCAGAAATGGTGTTAATGAAATTAGTTTGCTCGTATGAGGTAGATGTTTTCCTTTTCCCATCACTTTAATTTCGTCCGGAAATTCCTCCCTCTGCACAAAGTACGTTATGCATTGCATTCCTTGCAAGATTTCTTCTGTGGTGAGAGCGCCATTGGTGCGGTTGTTTTTAGTTTGACGGCAATTTTTCAGAAAGCGTAATATGTATGCGTATATCCTTGTTGTTGTTCGTAAGTTTGAAGATCGAAGTCGTAGGAAATCACTGTCCAAGGCTGCTGTATGTGCTGCTAAGTGCTTACGTTGCTCAATATCCGTGTCAAAGGTGCCTTGAAACGTAGGCCATTGGGTTTTGGCTTGTACTAACCATGATGGTCCATTCCACCACAATGAATGTGCTTTCAATTGTGAAGGATATAATCCACGCGATGCACAGTCAGCTGGGTTGTCATCAGTGCTTACGTGGTTCCAGTCATTAGTGTTGGTGACTGATCGAATTTCGGATACTCTATGCATGACAAAAGTTCCCCATCTCTTCGTTCTGTTTTTTATCCACGCTAGAGCGACCAGGCAAATATGGCTGAAGTCTGTATATTCAATGCCTTTTTCACAGTAGTAAGAAGTCGTGCTAACAGCTGTGCAGCGCACAGTTCAAGTCGTGGTATGGTAGTAGTCTTTTTCAAGGGAGCTACCTTAGTTTTAGAAGTTAACATAGTAATAGTGACCTCACCATGTTCTGTTATTATTCTTGTGTATATAACAGCGGAGTATGCTTTCTCCGAAGCGTCGCAGAAGCCATGCATTTCTACTCCTTGATTGTAGGTAGTATAGTGGATCCATCTGGGTATAGAGATATTTCCTATCGATGAAAGTTCTTCTTCGAATCGTTGCCACTTATTTGAGAATGTAGTAGATAGAGGCTGGTCCCAAGTAATATCTGATAACCACAAATCCTGCATCAGTATTTTAGCGAAAATCATAACTGGAGCAAGCCAACCGAGTGGATCGAAGATTTTTGCAATTGTTGATAAGATAGTACGCTTTGTAGGCGTTCGGTCAGTCAAATTGATACGAAACTGGAACATGTCATTTCCTGGCAGCCAGTTTATGCCCAACGTTTTGATGGGATTGCCATCATGTATCTCTCGTATTTCTGCGCCAACCATATCTTCAGGTAAATCGGCTATTAGTGTAGTCTGGTTACTCGTCCACTTCCGTAGTTTAAAACCTCCCTTGTTAAGAAGTTTTATGAGGTCCTGTTGGAGTTGTTTTGCTTCACGCAGCGTGTTTGTTCCTGTCATCAGATCATCCACATAAAAGTCGTTTATGAGGATCTGAGATGCATTTGGAAATGTATTTTTCTCGTCTTTCGCTAACTGCCGCATCGTTTTTAGGGCTAAAAACGGGGCAGACGCTGTTCCGTAAGTGACGGTCGTCAAGTAGTATTCCTTTATGGGTTCCTTAGTGGAGAACCTCCAAAGTATTTTTTGGAATTTTTGATCAGCGGGGTTGATCTGTATCTGCCGATACATTTTCTCAATATCGGCAGTAAGTACATATCGATGAAGGCGCCATCGTAATAATATTTCAGCCAGGTTATTTTGTAGTTTTGGACCTATATGTGTAATATCATTCAGGCTCTGTCTGCTGCTGGACTTCATGGAGGCATCGAAAACAACACGGAGTTTCGTCGTGGTGCTGTATTCCTTCAGTACTGCATGGTGGGGTATATAATAGCCGTCATTCGATGGTAGAGTTATTGGCATCATGTGTTTCCTGTGGAGGTAGTCCTTCATGAATTCCTTGTAGGATGTTTCCAGTTTTTTGTCGGATTCGAAACGCCTTTCGATTTGAAGTAATCTCGCAAGAGCCTTCTGTCTTGAGTTGCCTAGTTCTTCGTGATTCTTATTGAATGGAATTCGTACTGTGTAAGTTCCATCCCTTTTACGTGTGTGCGTTTTTTCAAAGTGTTCTTCGCATTGTTGCTCTTCTTCGGATGATGTGGTGATTGTGGTCACCTCTTCCAAGGTCCAGAATTTTTTCATAATGTCGTTAAGTTCGATATTGGACACCATGCTCGTTATGTTAATTTGTTTTGATGGAAGGCAATCCGTGTTTCCAGAGAAGATCCATCCAAACGCAGTATTTTGGGCCACAATTGATGGTTGAATATTTTGTAGACCATCTTGTTTTATCGATGAATATACGTCAGCACCCAATAGCATGTCTATTGGACCTGGAGTACCATAAGTTGGATCTGCTATCATATTGTTCTGCCAAAATTTATCCTCGATATTAAGGTTCACCTTGTTGTCAGGTAGGAATTTAGTCAGTTTCGGCAATACGTATGCCATCAGGTTTAGTGTAAACTTAGATGGAAATCTCGGTTCCAACTGCAGATGAATTTTACATCGTGTTGTTCCTGCTTTTGTTAGTCCTAGACCAGAGATTTCTGCGTGTTCCTTTGTCTTCGGTAAGGCGAGTAACTGGGCTGTTTCTTCAGTAATGAATGACCCTTGGGAGCCCTGGTCTATAAGAGCGCGTAGATACTTCTTTGTGCCGTCAGCTGCATTCGCAATTACAAGCGCGTTTGCTAATAATACACTGCAACTGCGTTTTGCCATATGTGAGTTGATCTCGACTGGATTTGGTTTAACGTCTTTTGGTTGTTCCAAATGGAGCATCGTGTGGTGCAATTGTTGACAGATGGAACATTTAAATTTGCTGTAACACTTTTCCCCAGCTGGATGGCCGAGACAATTGAAGCAAATCTTATTTTTCTTGATGAACTCTTTTCTGCGTTGAACGTCTAATGATTTCAGTTTCGGACAGGAGTGTAGTTTGTGGTTTTCCTGACAATATGAACAAAGGCACGTAGGTTTAGCTGATGTATGGTGCACTTTCAGTTTATTTCCTTCTCCATATTTGTCTGGTTTGTTGCTTCTTGGTTGGGAAGGTGGCGCCGTTCGTTTAGCGTCCCGTAGAGATTCCAATGATTGGAATCTAGTTTCCAAAAATCTGAATATTTGGTCGTATGTTGGTGGATCTCGAGGTTTTTCGAGGTTTTGTTCATACAATTTATGGGCTTCATAGTCATGTTTTTGAATGACGATGTGTGCTATGATCGGAGCCCATGTTGTCGTATCAATTCCGATATTGTCTAAGGCATGTAGGCACTCCTTAGTGGTATCGTAAAGTTTCCTGATGTTCACAGCCGATTCGTGATCCAATCTTGGTTGATTCAGCAAGGTTTGTACTTGGGTTGCGATCAGTTTCCTCTGATTATTGTATCTATCATTGAGGAGTTTCCACGCGGCTTCGTAGTTTGCATCAGAAATGCAAAGATGTTGAAGAAGGTTTGCAGCATCGTTCTTAACGTGTGTTTTGAGGTACTGCATTTTCTCCGCATTTCCTAGACTTTTATTCGTATGGATAAGTCTAGTAAATATGTCAGAAAATGATGTCCACGTAGAGTAGTCTCTCTCAAACACCGGTAACGTTAAACGTGGCAGCTTAACATCAGTATGTTGATGTTGTGGAGTATCCAAACGTTCTAGCAGCTTTATTATGACATATTGATATTTATCTTCTATTCCCTCGTATATTTTTGTTTCAAGATATACGGAGAATACTTCGTCCGGGTTGGCGATAATATCAGAATGGTTTGCTGATATCTTCTCCCAGTAGACTTGCATGGCGTTGAATTTCTGCTGGTAGAAGAATCTTGATTGGTTCGGTGCGATTATATCAGAACAATCAAGTAGGCGAGAAAGCAACCGCAAATGTTCTTGCTGTACTCGCAGTAGCTTTAGGTGTTGAATACCATCTCCAGTTATCTCTCCTTTAGGCTGTTTTGCAGAAGTTGATGGAATGGTAGTTTCGAAGTTTTTCACAGCCTCGTCAGACTGCGTTTGAGTCGTTTGCTGCTCCAAAATGGAAATTTCACCCATCTTCAGCAGTAGGTGTTCCCGAAGGGCGAGGTAGACATCTTTCACAAGCTTGAAGTATTGCTTCTGAAAGTACTCGTGCTGTGGGTTGACGGTCATCATCTCCTCCATAGTGTTATTTCTTCCCTCGAATTCCGCCCAAAGATCTTCAAGCGCAGTTAGACGTGTTGTAAGGTAGTTTTTCGTCTTCCTGCTTTCAGAGTCTTTCTTCATATTTTGCTTCAGCCGCATCATCTCGTCATAGCATTCGATCTGCTGTGCTGCCAAAGAGTCCATTTTTCGTCCAAGAAAATAACCTGTTAGAAAATTATAATGGAATGGGCGGATATTGGGTTACTGGGAAACTGGGACTGTATTCTATATAGTCGATGGGTTCGACTGTCTCGACGGACCAATGTTAAGAATGAAAATAACTTTCTTAATAACTTTATTTGTAACTGAGCTTATAAAATGTATTTTACAACTTATATACTAATTTTATGCTAATATTGTAAATCAATGGTAGCATGTGCGGTGCAAAGGTAGATCGGACAAATAATTGCAATGCTAGCATAAAGGTAATTTATTGCTTTATGCTAACATGAATTACATCCGCTGATCAATTAATATGCTCGCTGGTCATTGCCTTTATGATCACGTGGAGTGATCAAATACTGATGCCAAAGGCTGAACCCGAAAGGACCGGTCAACATAAATATGGATCGCGCCCGAGGCGTTGACTCCGTTTCCTAAATTTAACCTGAACAGGTAAGAAAAACGATGTGGTGGAAAAGTTACTGGCATACCAATGAATGTAACTGATAGACGGGAAGAGCCGCAAATCAGTTGAGTATAAACGCATAAGCGTCCATGGACGACTTTTGTGAATGCAACGACATTTGTTTACGCTCCGCAGGGAAACCATGGAATACCTGGGGTAATTAATTAATTGCGATATGAATGCGATAGATTCTTTGTCCAAGCAGGTTAACCGTCCGAGGCGGAAACTATTTCACGTTCACTTATGATTGTGTCATAGGATCTACAAGCGCCTTCTTAGGACGCTTGTGAAGGAATTCCCGAATAGTTAGAAGATTCGCTTCTCAATGTAGCTGTGTAATTCTTACGTACGGCGGCGAAATGTGACATTGGGCCGCGTGGCCCCATGCCAGAGAAGCGTAGCACAAGACTGGCGTTGTGATTGTCTTATATAGTAGCAGCTTACTGCGAAGAGACTTGTCCAAAACCGATTGGATGTACTGGCTGAAAGTCAGTTTCTTGTCCAGTTTAACCCCGAGGTACTTGACAACTGTGATTGCGGTGGTTAAGAGTATGACCTCACTTTTTGCGGGATTAACGTTAATCCTTCACAGCTTAAACCAGTCTTAAAGTTTTGTGGCAGCCGTTTGTAATTCTCTTGTAATTACAGTCGAGCTCCAAGACTGAACCCATGAATGCAGTATCGTGTGCGTAAAAAACAGAGATAGTGCGCTCCGTGCCTGGTGCGTCTGCCATAAAGGCTGAGCACTGTTCCTCTGCTGTCGAGCCTTGAGCCACACCAGCTTCAATGGCCTTTAGTGTCGATCTCTTCCCGTTCAGCAATACTTTGAATGATCTATCATCCAAGTAAGAGCTGACTAATCGCAACAATTTGATTTGACAATGATATTGAATAAAATTGGAAAGCAGTTCATTATGCCAGACTTTGTCGAAGGCCTTTTCGACATCTAAGCAAATTGCACCCGTATATTGATTTTTGTTAAATCCCTCTGTGATGCTTTTGAAATCATCACTACGTCTGCAATTTTCCACACAGTAGGGAAGTAACCAGAGCGGAGAATGGCATTGATGATTACCACTAACTGCATGATGGATGTGTGTAGCAGCAACTTGCAAGCAATGTTGCGAATACCACATGGCCCAGGAGCTTTCTTCTCCACGAGGCCAGCCAAAAAAGTTTTGACTTCATCGGGGGAGACAGGTTCGAGTCCCCACTTGAGTTTATCCCCTATTTTAGATAGAGATGGTAATTACTCTGTATTTACTATCGGTATTTATGTAAATGGAGTGGGGAACTAGAAGGATTTGTGCCTCCTCTCTTAATCGCCCTTCGTAACACTTGTCAAGCTATACGCGCACACGAGTATACTATTCAGCCTCTTTCGTGGAGATTACCGAAATTTAGGCAGTATTATCTAATGCATTGCCCGCCAATTTGTTTCCTGATAGGTATAATCTTCAGCAATTCAAAAGCAGCATTTCAGAGGCTTCCCTCCTACACCATTTTATACGTAACCTTTGTCGTTCTAATTGTTCAATTGCATTAAAGAGTATCTCCCTAAGCTATTTTGACGGTTGTAAAAATAAAAAAAATAACTTTGACCCGACGGATAATAAAGTTTCACAGAATACTGGCAGATTTTTATGCTTGAGTCAGATACAAAGTAGAACGAGGCAGCACGGCGCAGCTTGACGCCGCCAATAAAACAGCAAGTCAGATAACGATTCACTGCCGACGACGGTTTGAGTTTTAAATAAATTTAAAATTTTTACAAAAGTGTTCGTATTCGTGCGTACAAAGCAACGAACTAACTAAAAACTATGATGGTCTTGCTGGAAAAGGTGCAAACCTTGGGCAGGAAGCCGCGGTCTCGGTACCACCGCCTCTTAACGTTATTTACAACTCTCTAGAGAGGAAGATGGTAAGCCGGTCCGAGGCCAGGTGGCAGGCTACGTCAACCTCCAGAACCACGAAGCAAATGTGGAACACTCACAACGAGAAAAGTACTAAACTCTTGTTAGCACTACCAAGGGCGCAATGTGCAACTTTAGTCGGTATTCTTATCGGCCATTGCTTGATTGGGGCGCACGCGTACAGATTGGGGCTAATCACTAATGATATATGCAGGAACTGCAAACATCCCGCGGAACGGGAAACACTAGAACACCTCCTGTGCAGCTGCCCGGCTCTTGCTAGGAGACGGGTGAAGGCTCTAGGTGCACCGTCTTTCGCAAACCTTGGAGAAGTCTCGCGTAGCAGCATGCAGAGCCTGCTAAACTTTGCTACGGTAACAGGGACCTTTGATTTGAACGAGGAACTCTCAACACAGATCGATACGCAAGCGCACCTACCTTAGGTACATTGGGTCTCCTTTTTATGTGGTATCGCTATGGACCCTCGAGGGTCTATGTGAGGCTATTAAGCCGCCACTGATACCTAACCTAACCTAACTAAAAACTATTTTTGAGCTAATTTTAATTCAGTCTGGTCATTTCAAGTAACGATTCGATGTGTTAAAGATAAAAAAGTCACTTGTCGATTTTGATGTTAACTACGGGCTACGGAAAAGTTCAGAGTTGACGAACATTTCTGGATGGCTGCGTTAAGCTGTCTTCGTCTACGTTCGTTCTAACTACCACAATGGAAATACACCGCGCTCAACTTTTTGACAGCTAGTCTGCCTCGGACTGCGTTGCCGTTGTGACTTGGGGGTTATACTCTACCTAGTTCTAGTTTTTTTTTTGCATCTAATTTATTTTGATCGTTTATTTTAAGACAACGCAATTTATATAATGGCTGGTTTTACAAAAAAAAATATTTTTTTCATTACTTTAACATTTTATACCTCGTGAAGTAAAAAACTCTCATTAAAATAGATCGATCAAAATGTGCAGGATTTCTTCACAAACAAAACAAAAAAAAAATATTCCATTCCGTTCAGTAGATCAGGAGTAATAAGTGCCGAACTAGGAAAAATATAATTTTAAAGGAAAGCGTATAAATCACTTATGGATAACTGAGCCGGAGACGCGCGCCGACAGAGTCTATTAATTCTGTCTCTCTCTCTCTCCCTTTGTCTTTGTTTTGATATACTTCATAGCATTCTTTATCTTCTTTGAAAGATAAAAATTATGTTGAACAAGTGACAAGACTGAAAAATAAAATCATTTTTTATTCCATGACCAGACTGATTGTCTAAAGACTACTTTTTTTTCCTATTTTGAATACACTTCTAGTGATCAGAAATTTAAAACCATATGTTATTTTTTTCGTATAAATATGTACATTGATTTAAAAAAATCCCCCTTATGAGGTTCACCCAATTCTTGCTTCAATTTATGGAATTTAAACCTGTTTATTTATTTTAGGGGAATAATAATTTGTCAGCACTTGTATTAAATATGCAAAATTTTTTGTGCTTGGCAGATTGGGAGCACATACCGATTTAAGCACCATGTAAGTGTCTTATCCTATAAGTGTAATGAATTGAGGTACTATTAATTCTTCTTCCGCTCGATTCACTATTAAAAAATCTGCCAACAGTCTGGGCGCAACTTTATTATTTTATGGGTAGAAGTCCGAAACGTGTTTAATGATGAGATGCGGTGTAGGTGACTATGGAACCGACAACCTAAAAAATAACATTCCAAATAGCCTCCTGGTTATTTCTTAGGTTGTCAGTCGCATAGTAACCTACACCGCATCTCATCATTAAACACGTTTCGGACTTCTACCCATAAAATACTAAAGTTGCGCCCAGACTGTTGGCAGATTTTTTTTATTTACTTACGTATTTTTTTATCAATAGAATAATTCATAGTAGTAAAAGCGAATTCGATCACATTAAACCTAAGAGATTTTCGGAATCAGTGAAAACTTGAACAATACCCCAGGGGGTTTAATTGAGAAAAATTCTTAAATCGGTTTTTCCCCGACTACGTTTAAAGCTTATAGAAGTAAAAGTGAATTCCAAATCTCAATATACCTTAGAATTATATCAGAAATCGTGAATATGTACACAACCACTTTACACCCCCTTAGGGGTTGGATATCGAAAAATTTTGAAAACCATTTCTAGGCGTTTATGTAAATAGTCCGCAGAAGTAAAATTGCTTTGATAGTTAGACATGTCTAAAAGTTTTAATGAAATTCGTGAAAATGTGGATTCACGGATATTTTTTTTACTCAATCTGTGAATGCCAATAAAAATCTGAACTTTTTTTTTGCTTTAATAACTCTAATAGCACATCTACATATACGTACTAAGTTTCAACTTTCTAGCATAAGCCGTTTCAGAGATATAAAAAACTACGCCTCTCCCCCGTACCTTGATATCCCTATCAAAAATTTTATTTTTCTAGGATGTCTCCATAGTGGCTCTATATAATCCTAAATTGTTAGCTTTCTATTCATTATGGTTTTCGAGAAATAAAAATCCAAATTTTTTTCTTTCTACCCCCTTTCACCATTACCCCCAACACCCACACCACCAACATTTTTTTCCCTACTAGAATTTTACCGTCCCCAACTCCTGTAAAATTTTCAAGATCATATCTGATACGTTTTCTGAGATATAAAAATTAATTTTTTAAAAAATTGCTGTCCCCCACTTTCGTGGTTCACCTCCCCACTTAAAAGATTTAGTTTCAGTAGACTCCTCTTGTGATCCCATATACAGAAACTAAATTTTATCTTCCTGGTGTAATTGGTTCGGAAGATATTGTTATCCAAAGTTTTTCACCCCCCACCCCCACACCCCACCTCCCCTCTTAAAAATGTTAGCCCTTGTCAAATCTTGAAGTATCCCTATGAACAACAACAATCTTCTGACATCAATTGTTCAGGAGATATCGATTTTAGAATGTTTCAATCCCGGCTTTTATGCGTTTAAGACTCATTTGTGCCAATATAGGCTGAATGTACCGTTTGCACGAGCGATGACTGTGCAATTTGACCCGGTTTTTTTTCCGTATTCTACATTTTACGCAATGTTCAAAATTTATATACACTCAGTCACAAAAGTCTACATACACCCGAAAAATCTTTCATATTATGCATAACTGAACAAAAAAAATAATTCAAATTTAGTTTATTTTAATGATTCTTACTTGTATATGCATATTGTAAAAGAAAATTATAAAATTATTAAGTATGTAAACAGAAATTTAAGAAATGTAAAAAAATTATGCCACAAAAGTCTACATACAGCAGATAAAATGATGAAAAAAAATGATAAAATGTACCATTTGTAAATAGATAATTTTAAATTTAATATCAAGTTGGGCAACCATTCGGCACTATAACAGCTAGGTTTTTTGTTATATCTGGACTAATTTCACTCCAAGCCTTCAAGAACGCATTTTTTAAATTCACCTTGTTACTGACGTTATATTTTCGAACTCTTCTTTCAAGTTCATCCCAAAGATGTTCAATGGGATTGAGATCAGGCCATTGTGGTGGCGAATGCAACTGTTTCGGGACGTTGTAAAGGATCCACTGCTTTGGGTCGTTATTTTGTTGAAATATCCAGGTCGGTCCGAGCCCTAAGCGCTCAACAGATGGTCTTAGGTTAGCTCGCAGTATGTTGAGGTATTGGTGACGGTCCATTATGCCTTCAATGAAATGAATATTTCCTACACCAGCTGCTGCCATCCCACTCCAAACCATTACGTTGCCTCCTCCATGTTTAACAGTTGGGATAACATTTTCTTTCTGCATCTCTGCATTTAATTTTTGCCAAACTTTTCCACGGCCATCATATTCAAAAAAGTTGAAGCGACTTTCGTCCGTAAAAAACACTGTTTTCCAAAAGCTGTGGTCCTTATCTTGGGATTTTTCCGCGAACTTCAATCGTTTTATTCGGTTTGCCTCAGAAATAAATGGTTTCTTTCTTGGCACGCGTCCGTGAAATCCTGCGGATCTCAAAGTCTTACGAATAGTTTCTGGATGTACTGCCTTTCCCAATTCATTTTTAATGCATTTGCTTATATTTGGTGAACTTGTTTTCGGATTTTCCTGAACTTTTCGTTCCACTGTTCTGACGTCACGGTCATTCAAGATATTGGGACGACCAGATCGAGCTTTACTTTTCAAACTGCCAGTTAAATTAAAGTTTTTTATTATTGTTTGTACAGTAGCCCGGCTTTTTTCACTATTTTTGCTATTTCGCAAAGCGATTTATCCTCTTGCTTTAATTTTATCACTAGATTTCGTATTTCGAACGAATCCTCTTTTCGAGCAGCCATTTCACCGATTTTTGTATTTAAATATTGTAACTGCACTAACTCATAATGCAAACTGAAACAATAGCAATGACTAACCACTAAAATGTTCCGCGGAATCGGAATAATGATGCTAGAGAACCGTTATTCCTAGAAATGTACTTGCTGTGTGTAGACTTTAGTGGCATCAATTTCAAGGTTTTTTTAATTTTCTGATATCAATTTTTTAGAAACATTATTATTTCGTTGCGTAATATTTATTAACGTGCCAAAACCTTTGGAATAATGCATATTTTAAATTATTAATATTCGTAGTTTTGGAAATATTGATGATTTTACAGGTATATGTAGACTTTTGTGACTGACTGTATCATATATTGTATGTATTAACTTTATGTATGTTTTTTTAAAATTACACAATCACAAGCTAATTTTTTTAATTCTCGTTGCCACTTGTTGTGTATTTGATATTGGAGGTCGCAGTGCATGAATTCAAAAGACTTACTTGTTCGGCTATTCACATCTTAAAATTAAGTGTTGCCAGAAAGAATAAAATACATAACAGTACCGATTTTCAACTTTTTAGTATAACCTGTTCTATATGTACGAAAATAACCACTATAAAAAATATAATTTTCCAACATGCAACTACTATAGCTCTATCTAAATACCAAGTTTCAGCTATCCATCATTATGGGTTCTCGAGATATAAAAATTGAAACTTTTTCTTTTTCACCCTCTCCCACCACCTCCACTACACCCACAACCCGAAAATGTTAGAGGTCTATTAGGCCTACCTACCGTCAAAATTGTAAGAATTTATCTTGAACTGTTTTCTTGTGATATGAGACGTGTTTTCTAAAAAAATTCTTATCCCCCACTTCCATGCTCCAACGCTCCCTTAAACAAATTTTATTTCCATCAGACTCCATTTATTGATTTATCTACACAAACCGAATTTCAATTTTCGAACTCTATTGGTTCTTGAGATATCGTCATCCAAAGTATTTCACGACCGCCTGTCACTGACCCTCCAAATTTTGTTTCCCGATTTATTCTCCTACCATACCTACCGACAAGCATCAAGTTTCAATTTCGTGACATTAACCGTTTAGGAGATATGGATTTTAGAATGTCTCGATCTCGGCTTTCGAGCGTTTCGGACGCATTATTTTTCCCCACACTCCCACATTCCTCCACCCATTTCAACAATTTTTTTGCAAACGAGTCCACTATCAAAGTTCAATACAAATTCTAAGTTTCAGCCTCCTAGCATACCTCACATCCGCACCCCACAAAAGCTAACCACGGTCAGCGTAAGGTGGACAGACGGATTGCATTTTTTTTTGCATTTTTGGTGTCTACTAGTCATGAAACGTAAAAAAATTTCAGGGTAGTAATTATTTTTAAATCGATCATATTATTGTATTATTGAAATAATAAAACATAAAATCTGCTGTAAATGAGGTCAGCAATAATACTCAATTGAAAAGTTATAGAGAGATACGAATATCTCAGGCGTTCTATCATTACCTGAGCTTTAGTATTCCTTTTATTCAAGTGCGAGTAGAGCAGACAAAGAGGAATTGGAGCGAGTCACAAACAATAAAAATAATAAGGCTGAAAAATATAAAAAATTGAGAAGAATAAAAAAACATTTTTCATCATCTTTTTAAAAAATTCTGTTAATTCGTTCAGTTTAGCTTAACTAACGATTCACGTACAATCTTTTCAATTGGTTTCAATAACGAAATCTATCTATAAAAATATTCACGGAAAGTAAATTTACGGCGAGTGCTTGGCATGGCATAGATAAAAAACTGAAAACAGTTTTAGAAAGCTACTAAGCAATATAGTGTGTTTTTTTTATAGAAACGTTAGTTGTCTAGTAAAGCAACAATTTCATTGGATTTTGAAAAATAATATGTAGTACTTAAATGACGATCACTGAAATAAATTGGATCTTTAAAATTTGTTCCGACAAAAAAGTATTACATTTTGAGAGCATAATAACTTTTAATTTGAATTGCGCACGCGCTTCTTGTCTTTGGCTAAACTACTTTATTGTCGTTTTGCATTTCATTCCAAATAACCGCCCGAACTGTTTCCGAGAAATTCCAAAAGTGTGTGGATAAACAATGTACGCAACTAATTTATGTAACATAGTTTCTCCAAGTTTCGCTTAAACACCATCGAAGGCGGTTGTCAAGTTGACACCCTATTCTGATTTCAAGACAGCATTCGATAGAGTTAAAATATAAATAGGTTTGTTCTTTTTGCCAGGTTAAGTTCACATTTTAGTGTAACTTACACTGAAAATTTGATACAACTTACACTGAAAGTGTATGGTGTAGACCGCGCAAAAAGAACGGGTTAGTGTAGAAACGTGACAGCTAAAATTCCGAACTGTTTTATTTGTTTTATTCTTTCACTTCTATCAATGCAAATTTATTGCCATTCAATATTCTTACATGTATTCATTCAAAACAAGAGTTTCATAAATTCAAAAAGTCAATTTTATCTGCATACAGCCATCAATTTTGACAGATGGTAAAGAAGAAGAACTTACACCTGCTCCCGACCCAGTGTAAAGGCAGGAGTCCACTAGGGCGGACGGGCCGCATCGCAAAAATCCGCCTGCCATACATTGTTATGGAAGTGCGTCCACTGAACGACACTCGCAACGGAACGAAGTACGTAGAAAAAAAATTGCTCGCCGCACCGTTGCGATGCGGCCCGCCTCTAGTGGACGCGTACCTTAAGAAAGTGTACACTGAGTACACTACACTAGCAAAAAGAACAGCCACCTCTGACGTCACACCGACAAAAAGAACAGCATTAGGGCAGAAAGTGTACACTGAGTACACTACACTCGACAAAAAGAACAGACCTAATGCTAAGTTCAAACTTAGGTGTTCTTGGATTTTATTTATCACGAAGAATTTTCGAAATAAAGTAAGATGTTCCACATCTGAAATTGTTATATTGACTCCTTATTATTTTTACTTGTTGTTTATGATCCGCCATTGATTTTAAAATTTGCTCATTGCATTATGTATGCTGATAATATTTAAATTTTGGTTTGATGATTGCTTCCACATTAGATTTTAAAATTGAGGAAAATAAGTGTGAAAAATTTTATGCGGCGTTTCCACTATCGCCTTCATGTGCATTGGATGCCGCGAACACAATGATTCCACTGTATTTGCAATGTTTCGATTAAAATAAAATTTCACTTTCAATTTCTTGCTTCTACGTTATACAATATTTTATACAATACTCATACAACAAAATGTAATTACTATTATAATTCAAAGTTTCAAAATTTAAATCAAACTTGTCTTTCTATGCCGAACTGAACGCCACAAATGCAAAAAGTAGCCGGTGAAATCAACCAGAAAAATCCAAGCGCCAAATTCCAGTAAAACCGACGAGAACAAAGCGCAGTGAAAATCCCGGTAAAATCCTTACTATTTATCATATTACAAAAGTCACTTTAGTGCGACAGTGCCATCTCAATTGAAATTCAAGCTACAGATGATTTAACACAAACTTCACGTACTCTTACCAAGTAAAGTATAGTACTGTGTTCGGCGAAACGAAATCGAACGAAAAGGTACCTTCGAAGTAGAGTGAAAGTGGTATCAAAGCGCGCGAAATTTTAAAGAAATTAAAATATTTGCAAGAAATTACAATTCCGACACAACACAACAAAATATAACTGACACAAAATTTCCCGAGCACAAACGAACTGAACTGACAGCGAACGGTTGAAAATTTTGAATTGTCAAATATTTCGCTTGTCATAGAAGGGTACCTTACCCTTGGAAACAAAACCTTAATGAAACCAAGCGCCATCTATTAGTGACTACTGCAAACGTCCATTCCGTCCATGAACACAGTACTGAAAAACGAACGAAATATTTCGTCGCGAAGAGTGAACGAAATATTAATTTGTTTTAATGGGATTTAACAGTTCATTTCGAAACACTATATTCTCGAAAGTTGTATAGTTAGTAAGACTGAACTCTTAAGAAAAATTGTTATGTATAAAACAAATTTTATTTAATAAGAATAAGAATATAAGGAAATGAAATGGGCCGAGAGAAATGAAGCAGAAACGAAACTGCTTTTGACAAAGTGGGTTTGCTGTTTGTTTACATAAAAAACACAAATTCGGTTAAAATTGAGCATGTGTGGAGATGGTCTATGGCATAAAGGGTTAGAGATAGTGAGAGAAAACCAGAAATATTTCAATGTGTTCGTGTTTTTTTAATAATTGCGTGGTCAAAGCGGGAGCAAGACGATAGGTGAAGGGTTCTTATCAGTTTTGCTCTCTCTCGAAATATGATGTATACAGTGAGCGAAATTGATTTAGCCGCACAAACAATTTCTAGCGAAAACCGTTATTCCTCGAAATTTTTTTGCAAGCATGGACATGTTTGGACATTTTATTACACTGCTGAGCGCAAGTGTTTCATTTTGGGGATTACTGATAATTTTTCATAGTTGCATACGAGAGATTACTGCAAGACATTGCCTTAAGTTGATTCAAAGTGCGAAGTTGATTTAGCCGCGCCAGAAAATTTTACAGTATTTCAAGATTTCTTTTGAAATTTAAAATATTTACGCACACGCATTAGTAAGTATTTATTGTTCTCTAAGAGTATAATAAATTTCATGTAGTAATTTTAGTAATACAGGACTATTCACCAACATTCCGAAACAAAAGTATCTCACTGTGGAAGAAAGGTTTAAAATTGAGGCATTTAAAGAATTATGCCTTCTAAATCGGAAAATTGCTCTAAAAATTTCCCGTTCCGAGGAAGTAGTAAGAAATTACTTAAAACTACGTGATAATTACGGTAAGAATAGTAATAAAAAAGGAAATAGAAAAATATCTATTCGGCAGCGTGGTCAAATAATACCTCTGGCAACAAAAAAACATTTGAGCGCTAGTCAGATTGTAAGAGCATTGGAGTTGCCTGTGACTAAAAAACGAGTGCAGCAAATTTTATCATCCACTGACCACATAAAGTACAAAAAACCTTTTAAAAAGCCGCTACTCAAACCACACCATGAACAAAATCGACTGCAGTTTGCGAAAAATCGTATGGATATGGGGGATAAATGGAAAACCGTCATCTTTTCGGATGAAAAAAAATTTAATCTGGATATTATTGGCATTATTTACGCCAAAATAATCCCCCCAAGATCAGCCGCAATTTTGGAGGCGGAAGCCTTATGGTTTGGGCAGCCTTTAGTTACCATGCCAGGCCACCAATTTGTTTTATATCCAATAAAATGAATTCGGAAAATTATGTAGAACTGTTGGAAGGCGTTTTAATTCCATTCATGGAGCAACACTTAGACGAAGATTGATATTTTTCAGCAAGATAATGTGGTTCAGTGGTTTATTGAGCGAAATATTACACTTTTGGATTGACCCGCTTGTAGTCCTGACCTAAATCCCATAGAAAATTTATGGGGAATCTTAGCTAGGAAGTATACAAGAACGGACGACAATTTAGTAATATTTCAAGCCTTAAAAATGAAATTAAACAATGTTGGGTAGCAATTGAAATTGAAAAATTGAAAATTCTTGTAAAATCTGTGCCACATCGAATTTTTGCCGTTATAAATAGAAATGGTAGTCATACGAATTATTAATATTTTCTTTAAATTTGAGAGTAAATATATATATGTATAGGTTGATTTTTAAGACTGCGCTTAAATCAATTTCGCTCTAGAATAGAGTTGCTTAGTTTTGATTTTGTTATTTAGTTTAAACGATGATATTACTTGGATATACATATAAACCTTCTGAAATTATCTTAAAATAATAAATGTAAATTACAATAATCTGTTTTTATTTATTTACTCCACTATTATGTACTGAACGTAGTTCCCATCTTATCGCAAGATTTACAATAAGTATAGTATGGCCACCCGCAACCTCGTTGTAGGTCAATTTAAAAAAAAACGCAAAAACGCACCGTGATTTTCATGGTAATTATATTCCGATCTACATTTTTGTTTAGCTTTGTTCCCCACACAAAAAAAAATCTTGCTGCCAGTATTGTTCATTTTTTTTTACTAATCATACAAATAAGTATTCCCATTCCCGAACGGTACGACAAATTGTCGTAAACAGTTCCAGATTACTTACGTGCTTCAGTTCCTCTTTCGGAAGGATATTTATTCGTTTTGCTGACATTTATCATTCATATTCTGTCGTGTTTTTTAAACTTGCTTTTACAAAATTCGAGAAACTTAACAATACCGATAGCACCCTACCACCTCAACTCATACCCACTTTTATATAGGGTGGGCCATCTAGTGGTTTCTTTTTAAATCATAGGTTATTTTGACACTGAAAGCTGTTTCCCGCTCGAAATCTTGACAGAAAGTCAGTATCATACCTCCGCGGAACGAAATGAGTCGCTTTACGCTTGAACAACGTTGGGAAATATTGAAAACTTATTTCCAAAGTGAGTGCTGTGTAGCCCAAACAGTGCGTTTTTTGAAAAGAAGTGTTGGCCGAAATGAAGCGCCTGTTGTACGCAAGTTTATGCAAAAAGTTTGTGAGACTGGCATGCTAGTGGACAACACTCATGGCCCCCGTCGACGTACGGTGCGCACAGACGAGAATGTGGCTGCTGTAGCCGAGAGTGTGAGACTCACTCCACGAACATCAACTCGCCGTCGATCTCAACAGCTCAACATTTCACGCACTAGCCTAAGGAGAATTCTGCACAAAGATTTCGGATTATTCGCTTACAAGGTCCAACTGACTCAGCAATTGAAACATGTCAACGCCTTCAATTTTATTTAAAATATCTCTTTTAGTTATCATTATAGGTCAAAGAAACGATTAAAATATAAAATAGAGTCTATGTACTCTCTATAACACTTTTAATATATTAGAAAATTGCGATAGCTGCGTGGGAAAAAAATCATGAATCGAAAATATTTCTATTGTCCCCGGTCTCTACTGTACCCAGTTTTACCTAGCACATCCAGGTAAGTACTACAATCATATTGAAACTCATTTACATTTCGTTGATTTCCTCGATATTTAAAATAGAAATAAAGGTATGTACAATAAAAATTCTTAAGTAGAACCAACAATTTAAACAGGTTTTTTGAACGCGGGCCACTTTATGTCATATTTAATTTTTAAGCGATATGTATTTTCGCCTATTACTTTCAAAATATTAAAACGTAACTCATTCATATGTATGCAGCCTTTGTAGGTAATAATATGGTACATAAAAAAATAAAATTAAACTGGCATTTTTATAATGGGGTTTTCTGAGAAAAACTACATTGATCATGGAATTTTTAGAATAGAAGTAGAAAAATTTGTGTTTTGAAGTAAATATCTCAAGATCGGGTGCAGTTACAATTTGAACTGTTACATCAAATGAAAAGTAATTCGATTCCCTAAAAAACAAGCTATAACACTTTGAATTCTGATAATTATTAGATTATTAGTTTATATCCACGGATATTGAAAATTGACCCATCCAGAGCAATTTTTGTCTCAAAATATATCAGGGAATAACCCCTTACAAGGTTGTTCACGGAGTACCGGACACCCTGTATATACAGGGTGTTTGGTACTCCGTGTGCCACCTTGTAAGGGGTTATTCCTTGATATATTTGGAGAAAAAAGATAGGGTGGTTAAGAAAAGAGTTTTTGACCGGTACCTTCATTCACTTAAAACGTTATATCTTGAAAACGACTAATCACAAGGCAAAGTGTTATAACTCGTTTTTTAGGGAATCGAATTACCTTTCATTTGATGTAACAGTCTAAATTGTAACTGCACCTGCAACTGAGACATTTACTCGAAAACACAAATTTTTGCTACGTCAACCCTAAAAATTCAGTGATCAATGTAGTTTTTCTCAGAAAACCCCATTATAAAAATGTCATTTTAATTTTATTTTCTTATGAACCGTATTATTACCTACAAAAGTTGCATACATATGTATGGGTTACGATTTTGGAAGTAACAGGTAAAAATACATATCGCATAAAAATTAAATATTTAAAAGTAAGTGCCATAAAGTGGACCTCGTTTAAAAACCTGTTTAAATTGTCGGTAGTACTGAAATATTTTTATTGCCCATTTATTACTATTTGAAGTATGGAGGAAATCAAGGAAATGTAAGTGAGTTTCAACATAATTGATGCTATTACCTGTTTGTGGTAGGTAATACTGGGTGCGGTACTTTACCCTTTTTAATGGGGTACCTTACAAAATAAAAAGCCTATAAAAGCAAAACTACCTTCATATTTTTATCAGTTTTAGTTACGTTGCTAAAAGAAGAAGGTGTCAGTAGAATTTAAAAAATAATATCAAAATGCCTGAGTACTCCAACGAAGAATATGGGGACATTATGTTCATTTATGGAGAGTGTCACGGAAATGCACGAGCCCTGCGAGCCCTTTACCATCAGAGACATCCTCATCGACGGACACCTAGCAGGAGAGTATTTCAAGACGTTTACAGGAGAATTGGGGAAACTGGCAGCATTAGAACAAGCAGAGTAAATGCAAATCCTGCGCCGATAATTGCTGTTCAGATTGTTGAAAGAATACTGCAAGCAGTTCAAAATGATCCATCCCGTATCCGACGCTTGGTATTGCAGTTTAACATCTCTACTTGGAAAGTTTGGAGTATTTGAAAAGTAGAACGCTTCCATGCTTACCATCACACACCAGTACAGGAGCTGCTACCCATTGATTTCCCCAAAAGGATGGAGTTTTGCAATTGGCTCCTTGAACAAATAGATGACGAGAATTTTTTCAACAACATTCTGTGGACGGATGAGTCCCAATTTACCAGAGACGGTATCACAAACTTCCACAACCTATAGTACATACGTGGGCTGAGAGCAATCCACACACAAGAAGAACGGCATCATTTCAGCACAGATTCAGCGTCAATTTATGGGCAGGTGTGATTGGTGACGATTTCCTTGGACCTATTAGGCTTCCGCCTACTCTAAATAGCTCCAATTACTTACATTTTTTAACAAATGATATTCCACTGGTACGATTGGCTTCCATGTTTTACCAACACGATGGTGCTCCAGCTCATTACGGCCGACAAATCACAGATTGGTTAAATTCCAATTATAGCAATCGCTGGATCGGTAGAAATGTACCGATACAACTGGCCTGCAAGATCTCCTGATCTTACTATTATGGATTTCTTTGTATGGGGACGGATGAAGAACCTTGTGTATGCAACGGCAGTAGTAACATTGGAAGATCTAAATACCAGGATCGATGCGGCAGCAATAGAAGTAAGGCAGCAGTTGAGGAATATGAATACCAAGAGAACACTCGCCAAACGAGCTTTAGCGTGCATTCAAAATGAAGGTGGCCATTTTGAACATTTATTACAATAAAAAAAATTTGATATAAAACAGAAAAACCATTATTAAATTCTTTCAGTTCAAGCAAGGAGTGTAGATCAACATGTTCTTCTTTTTGTATAAAAGTAGCCCTGATTTTTTAAATATTTAATTTTTATGCGATATGTATTTTTACCTATTACTTCCAAAATATTAATCGTAACTCATACATATGTATGCAGCTTTTGTAGGTAATAATACAGTTCATAAAAAAATGAGATTAAAATGACATTTTTATAATGGGGTTTTCTGAGAAAAACTACATTGATCACTGAATTTTTAGGGTTGACGTAGCAAAAATTTGTGTTTACGAATAAATATCTCAAGATTGGGTGTAGTTACAATTTAGACTGTTACATCAAATGAAAGGTAATTCGATTCCCTAAAAAACGAGTTATAACACTTTGCCTTTTGATTATTCGTTTTCAAGATATAACGTTTTAAATGAGTGAGTGTACCGGTCAAAAACACTTTTCTTAACCACCCTGTATCTCCACTAATATTGAAAACTGACCCACCCGGTAGAACAATTTTTTTCTCCAAATATATCAAGGAATAACCCCTTACAAGGTGGCACACGGAGTACCAAACACCCTGTATAATATCTCTGATTTTTTCTCTCTGGTGGTTTCTTTCCATCATACAATTTAAAAGTTTTATTTTCGCTATAGATTTTTTTTTTATTTGGCTTTTATTTATATTTTTTACTTAAACATTGGTTCAATAAAACAAATTTTTTTTTTTTTGCTTTATTTTTTTCTTTCTTCTCCAAATATGCCATGACACTCATCTGTTTTCGGCGGCTGAGTGAACGCCCGACTTGTTACAACTTACAAATGATATGCAGATCCGCCATGGTAGAGGTGATAGGGTAATTGTTTGCCTAGAATTGAACTAAATGAAAGTTTAGTAAATTGCTTCGAATTAAAACAGCATTTTCTACATTATTCTTTTTTTTCAACTCGGTGATTTTTTCTTCACGTTATTTAGTTTATTTTAGTACTAATCCCTTTTAAATTTCTTTCGAAACCACTTGTGACACTTCTTGGTTGTGTTGGTTATCCAGTCCAGTTATTTCTTTCTTCCCTACCAATATCTTGTTGTTCCCTAATATTGTTATTTCTAATATCTCCCTTTTCCTCAACTTCAGCTGATTTCCCTGCAGATTGATTAAACTCCGCTATATTGCCGTTATTGGATCTTACAAACCCAACTCGTTCCCTCGGTGCCTCTCGTTTTTGGTTTGTGTTCCTATAACTGGCACTATGCGGATATTCCTTGATTTTAGCTTGCTCTATACTAACATCTGATTCTATCTTCACTAATTTCTCGTCGTTCGGACTCTTTGTTATGCCCTGCGGTATCCTTTTCTGATTCGATTTATTTCTCTCTTTTTCTGTACCTGCGGTAATCGTATCTGTCGGCCCTAGCGTTGTGGTTTTCCTCTTTCCATCTGGTTCTTTAAGCGTCTTCATAATAGTTGGTTGGTTTATTTCTTCATTCATTCTTCATTCACCTTATGATCCTCATTTTTTTCCACTTCTGTATTTCTTCTTCTAGCAATATTTGCTGTATATACTTTTCTTTGCTTTTCTGCGCAACCAACACTCTTCTGAACCATGGCAAGATCTTCTCTCAGTATTTCATCTCCCCGAGATATCCACAACTTTGCCGGTATTTCCTTGACACTCTTTACGAAGACAGACATCATTGTGCCTATGGACTGCCTTTATTCGTTTCCCGAGCTGCCACCAGCGTCTTCCTCTAGATATTTTTTCCTGCAGTTGTTCGTATTGTGATCCTTCCTGTCGCAGAACTCACAATACAACATTCTCTCTACTTCATAACTCGTTTCTGCGCTTGGCTCCTCGAATTTAACCCGTTTGAGAGGTAAGTTTGGACTTTCGGGCAGTTGACTTGACCGTTGATATCCTTCACAGTCCTGTGTCTTGTCTCGTTGAAGCTGCCAACAGTCTCTTGCAAAATGGCCTATTTTCCCACAATTGTAACAAACGAGACTGCCTCGGGTTTTAGTACTAATATAACTGGGAAGCAGGTAAAGAAAAGAGATGTTGTCGGTTCGGCTATTCACTCAAGAAGAACCTTAAATTCAATTTATTAGAAAGTACATGGGTACTTTCTTCCATTAGTACCATATACATTATTATTTTCTTTTTTCTTTAAAAAAAATATAACAAACAAACAAATACATTTTTTATAAAGTTACTAATACTTTTGAAAACAAAATTTTTTTTTTTTTCCTTTTTTTTTAAAAAAAACGTAAGTGTTAAAATTAGCTAAAAACCATATATAAATGTTAAGTAATTTTGTTCTTTCGCTGTTGAACTCTGGTTTCATATAAAATTTTCCGCGGTTTAGTCCTGAGGCGTTCCGACCGTCTAAGTTCTGTTTCATTTTCCATCTCATCGCCTGTGGGTTTGCTGGCTTCAGATCTAACAATACGTCTCACTGGAAAATCAAAATTGTATTTCTTTTCATTAAACGGTCGAAGTTGTTCCCCGTGACAGTCTCGTGTTCCGTCATAATTTAATAAATCGATTTTGTATCGACACTTACTTAAAACCTGAACAATTTTTGCTTTTGTCCATTTAACATTAGTTTTATTTTCTATTTTGTACAGCACAATTTCATTTTTACAGTAAATACGATCTGGCCGTACATTCCTCAGCTCACTTTTATTCCCATTTTGCTTGTTTTGTGGCTCGAAATTGATTTTGTTGTCTACTGATTTGATCGGTTTTTCGTTTATCACGTCCAACAAAGTCTTCGGCCTATAAGAGAACATACAATCCGATGGTGTTAATCCTGTAGCGGTTACTGGTGTATTTCAATACTTAAATAAAAAGTTGTCAAGTCTAAGTTTTAACGATAATGAACAATATTTGGAATCAATTAGCATTTTTCTTAAACTTTGCTTTACTGTTTGAACACCTCGGTGTAGGGTGGTGATTTCCAACATAAAATGCTATTGTCCCCGCAAAATTTCACAAATTCTTTCGAAATGAATGGCGGACCATTGTCAGAAACCACTATACCCGGTAACCCAAAATACGTAAAAATAGTTCGTAAAATTTCAATAACACTACCGCTATTGGTGTTATCCATTACTTTAACATCAAACCATCTCGAATAAGAATCCACCACAATTAAAAAGCTTTTGTTGCAGAAATGGAAAAAATCTAAATGTATTCGTTCAAAGCAATACGTAGATTCTTTCCATTTTGATAAACTAACTTTACTGGAACTGCTTTGAGTTAATTGACAAGCTTCGCATTGTTTTGCGAACTCTTCAATATCTTTGTCAATAGTTAACCACCACACATATGTTCGTGCCGAGCTTTTCATCCGGTTCACGCCAATGTGTGTATCGTGTAGTAGATGCAATACATGGATTTGTAGTTGGCAAGGTATTACTACCCGATTTTGATAATAAATACACCCATTTTCTGTGCTTAACATCAAACGTTTTGAATGATATGGTTTTAATGCATCGTCCAATACTTTTGGCCAGCCTTCCTGTAAATGTGTATTAATCCTACTCAGTACTACATCTTTAGAAGTAAATTCCGCAATTTTCTTTTCTCCCACAGGAAGCCTATCGGAAAACGAATGAATATTCTCTTTCTCAATGTCATTTTCCTCCGGCAGAGGCAATCGTGACAAGGCATCCGCATTGTTCATCTTTGAACCTTTTCTATATATGATCTTGTAACTGTACATTGCCAAAAATATTGCCCAACGCTGTAACCTACCAGCTGCCACTGGCATACTCTTCTTATCGTTAAAAATTTCTCTCAAAGGTTGGTGATCACTATATATCAGAAATTTTTTTCCAAAAATGTACTTGTGGAATCGCTTCACTGCAAATACAATTGCTAGCGCTTCCCTGTGTAATTGTGAATAATTTTTTTGAGCTGCTGTCAAGGTGCAGCTAACAAATAGCACGGGCCTCTCAACATTATCTATTATGTGCGATAAAATTGCTCCAATACCATATGGACTCGCATCACAATGTATTATGATTTCTTTTGACGGATCATAATGTGCTAACAGTTGATTTTCTATTAGGAGATCTTTGCTCCTCTTAAAGGCTGCCTCACACTGTGGAGACCAATCAAACGATACCTCTTTTCTTGTTAATTTATACAGTTCTAATAACTCTTTAGACAAATTCGGGATAAATCGGCCGTAGTAGTTTAAAAGGCCTAAGTAACTTTTTAGTTGTGTTATATTTTTGGGTTGTGGGGCGTCCCTAATTGCTTCAACTTTCTTTTTGTTTGGCCTAATGCCATCTCCGGAAATTTCGTGACCTAGATATATTACTTTTTCTTCAAAAAATTTACACTTTTCTTCCTTAATACGTACGTTATATTCATTTAATCGAGCAATTACTTTAGACAAATTTTCTACACAATCAGTATACGTTTTACCACCTATTAATAAATCATCGATAAAACAACATGTGCTAGGTAGTCCCACTAGAATTTGATCCATTATACTCTGAAATTGAGTAGGTGCACAAGATATACCGAAAATCAACCGACGATAGCGAAAAAGGCCAAGATGCGTGTTTATCGTTAAAAACTCTTGTGACAATTCTTCAACACTTAATTGTTGGTAAGCATCCCTTAAATCTAATACACAAAAAATATTAGATCCTGCTAAACTCGCAAACAAATCATCTATCCGTGGCAGCGGATAGTGATCTGTCGATATCAATTTATTTAACGTCACTTTTGCAATCTACACACATCCTAATACTGCCATCTGGTTTATTTACTACGACTATGGGGGAAGCCCACAAGCTGTGTCGTACGGGATTGATTATATCCAATTTTTGTAGTCGTTTGATTTCTTTTTCTACGGCTTCTCGCATTCCGTACGGCACCGTGTACGGTTTGAAAAATATCGGTTTTGCGTTATCCGTTAAGGAAATGTTGATTTTAAAATTTTTTATTGTTCCGCCACCCGATTCAGAGAAGACATTTGGATACTTTTCCTTTAAACTGTCCAAAACCAAATTTCCGCTCTTATCACTCAATTGATCCTTATGGACCTTTAGAACGTTTACGGCAAAATTGGAACGCCAATTTTCCAGTATCACGTCTAGCCAATTTCGACCCAACAGCGGGAGAAATCTCCTTTGACTTCTTATTATGACAAGTTCGCATAAATGACTAAGATTTCTATTCTTCAGGTTTTTTACTTCAACCTTGATAAATCCACAAATATTAATTCTGTGACCAGAAACTGACAACAATGGTTTTTCCATTTTCCGTATAGGAATTTTGCCAAAGTAACGTTCAACATCCTCAAAACTCATTACTAACCTGCATGCACCAGAATCTACTTCCATCTGAATTTGTGTATTATTTACACTTACCTCCATGAGTATCGGCCCTCCTTCCAAAATGTTGTTAATATAGTTAAGATCTTCCTCTGCTTCTGATGTATCACTATCATCCTCCATAGCGTTAACCTTCTTCTGGAAAGATTTCTTTCCGGAGTTGTACTTGTTTCCATTTGCACTATTCTTCGTTCGGCAAAACTTTGCAATATGACCCCATTTTCCACACTTGTGGCACTGATAATTTCCAAAACGATTTTGGCTGTCAGCCCGGTTTCCGTTATTTGGATTTAATTTTGAAGAACCTGTTCGATGAACCGGTTGACCACTCTTACGATTTTGGAACCGATCAACGGAACCGACCGACTCTCCGTTCGAATTCATCGACTGCAGATTTTTTTCCGTCATTTCCATGTTCTTTGAAATAGAACATGCACTATCGAACGTTAAATCTTTTTCGTTTAATAGGCGAGACCGAATTTTTGAACTTGCGACCCCAAACACTAACTGATCGCGCAAAGCTTCTTCTAAAAACTGGTTGAACTCACAGGTTGCCGAAATTTAATTCAACTATAAATTCACTTATTGTTTCGTCCGATTTCTGTTGACGTGTGTGAAACCTATATCTTTCGCCAATTATGTTAACTTTCGGGTCGAAATATTGGTTAAGTGCTGTTCTAATTTGGTCAAAGCTTACTTCATCCACTGCTTTTGGCGAAATGACGGATTTCACAATCTTGAAAAGATCCGGACCACACATACCTATTAAATATGACATTTTGTCCGCGTTATCGACTTTATTTAGTCGCAATAAATGGTCCATCCTCTCGATGTAGTTTTTGAACTCATTTCCCTCCCCCGGCACGAAATGTTCAATATTTCCAATGAAATTCGCCGTCATTTTATTGGAGGTTTCGGTTTTAATTTTTTTTAAATTCAGCTCGATACCGTAAAAAAAATCCGTTTAAGAAGTAGCGTGGCGTAATAGCGTAAAAGAGTAGCACTGCTTTTATAATATTTATTCACACAAATTTTTTTTTTTTTTATGAAATTGCCTTATAGTATACGTTTATCGCGTGTATTTTAACTGTTTGTACCACAATTTTTTTATCCTCGTCGCCAATAATATAACTGGGAAGCAGGTAAAGAAAAGAGATGTTGTCGGTTCGGCTATTCACTCAAGAAGAACCTTAAATTCAATTTATTAGAAAGTACATGGGTACTTTCTTCCATTAGTACTGCCATATACATTAAGTACCAGCTTCATTTCGTTGCCCGTTATCTTTTCCAGTCGAGTTTATATTTCGAAAGCTATCCTGATTCCTCCTCATACTCTTAATTTCTCATCTCTCCCTCATAGAAGATTGCCGCCGCTTTCACCTCACTTAAAACAGTCGTGTTCAGTTCAATCAAGTACATTTGCGTGGCATTTTCACGCACCCCTCCCTTGAATGTAGCAATCACGTCTTCCTCCAGCTCTTGCAACAGTCCACTCTCTCCTCCTGGATACCGAGCAGATACCGCTTCCTTCATCTGCCGCCATATTCCTTCCAGCTTCCAGGCGGAACGCGTATTTCCTCCATCTCTTCTCCCGGGTGCTGGATGCAAGAGCACAATTCAACTCGCAGTTCGCTTAAGGAGATTTTTGGCAGATATGCCACTGTTAAAATTTTCTCCAGTGTAGTGAAGCTATCAAGAGTTTCGGATGCCACCAAACAGTATGCATCGTCTACTAGTCTGTATTTTAAGCACTTTATGAAGATCGGTTTCTCATTCTCCTCCAGACGAGCATAAGTCTCGCCGCAACAATCCAAAAACCGTCTTAGTTTCTTCCCCAACGTTGTAGTTCTTGCTCCCGAGAACAGAGGAATAAACTTTGACACCACGTTCATCATCTTATCCCAGATTTCGTTTGTAGACATTATCGTTGGTGTATTTACAACAATATTTGTAACAATTTCTGTTGTAGGTGTTCTCTTGATGTTTTCGACCTTTGGCATGTCACGGCCTATTGGCTTTACCCTTGTTGGCGGCCTCGTAATTTCTTTATCCCCTTTTTTTCAATTCTCTCCGCTTCCTCCAGTAGCGCACTTAGACTACTGGCAGTTTGACGGAAATAATCTCTCTCCACTCTTCTTTCTTCAGCTTCTTTTTTTAATTTCATGTACTTTTCCTTCTAGGTTTTTAGAAATTCACTGAGCAAAACGTCTACCACCTCACCGCACATTTGCGTGGTCTGTCTTGTTTTGTTCAAGATTATCTCAATTTCTGAGTGGCTGTCTGTAATTTCCGCCTGCAACTGTTCTGCCAGATACTGCACTACATTGGACAACATATGTCTCGCGGATGGCTAATGAAACGACTGAGCAACTAGCATAAAAGCACGTGCTAGCTCGTCGGATGGGGTCGATATGTCGTTTCGACCCGTGAACCGATAAATTATACTCGGTTTGGGCCGACGAATGGGTTTGAGAACTCCCATTCTATCTGTCAGCGGGCTGAGGAAAGGATTGAAGGTACGGGGGCCAGATAAAACATAAGGTTGTGGACAAGATGGTGCAGGAAAATTGGTGTTGTGGGGAGGGGGGAATATCCAGGTGAAATCACCCGACGGGCGACCAAACATAAAAAAAATCCACCATGTGTCGGTGTTATTTTGTCAATATAGAATGTAAATGATCCGTCTGGAGGCGGATGCATCTGTGGCCCAGTCGTGCCAACGAGTCTGATGGAAGCAGAGCTGTTGCGGCCGGAACAAGGCCATGCTACTGCCATCGATTCTTTCCAAAGAGATCGATTTGGCAGTCTCATAGGGCTTGGTCCGATCATAACAGCAGGCCTACCCCGTATGTGTATTCGTGTGCATAGATGTGCACAGCCTAATCCCCAGCCGATTTTCAATTAATTTCGCGCGCCGACATGTATTCCTAGTGTGTAATTTAATTCGTAGAAGAAGCCAAATAAACATGTGACAAAAGCAAATTGTCGTCAACATTTGAGATCGCGAGAGTTCCATTGGCTGAAAATGAAAATTGTTCAACCATTTTTCAGAATCTCCTCACAAAACTCGACATTAAATCAGCTGATTCGGCTAATTTCGCTATCAAGTCGCGACGTTTGACCCGAGGAAGCCCGAAGTCTGGTTTCCCGCCAGTTTTAGTCATTAAAACTAATACAAAGTCACTTCACGATGAAATTCTAGCAAAAAGCCGAACTATAAAACTGACAGCGAACCAACTTGCCGTCACCGAGGACAAGCGTCCAATATATATAAATCCATCACTAACACCACGTAATAATTTTCTCCACAAGAAAGCAAGAGATTTAAAACGAAACAACACAATTCAATTTGTTTGGGTAAAACATGGCAGAGTTCTTATAAGAAAGGATCAAAATTCTAAAACTATTCACTTGAAACACCACTCACAACTAGATGCTTTTGAATAACTACACCCTGCCATTTTATCCAAACACGTACAACATAAATGAAAGAACACTTACGACACTGCACTTTACCGATCCCGATACTCTTAAAATTGTCTACTTAAATTCACGAAGTTTAAGAAACAAAATTTCGGATATAGAACACATAATAAATACCACACCAAATCGAATTCATATTATAGTAGTAGTTGAAACCTGACTGAATTCAGACATTGCAAAGTACTGCTCCATAAACCACTACAACAGCTATTTTGCCTGCAGACCCAACAGAGGAGGAGGCGGCGCAGCTATTTTTGTTCACGACTCTCTGCGCCATAGCCTAATTCTTGATAACAGCAGTGACAACGACAGCTTCATCGGAGTACAATTACTCTTCAAAACAAAAACACTGACTGTGATAGGAATTTATCGAGAACCAATTACGACCACTACTGAAATAAACCATTTCCCAAACAGATTCGAGGAAATCCTAATGTCAACTAATACACCCACACTCATTGTTGGCGACATGAACTTCGATCTATTAAATCTGACACCGAATATAAAAAACTATATGGACCAAGTCAATAGTAACAACTACTACTTTTGTAATTACAACACTGCAACCAGAATTCCTACCAATACTAACCTCGATGATGTGCTAACTAATGACCTTACACAACAATTGAATTTACAACTGGTCCCGCACGAACTACTTGACCACAAAATTATTTTCATAGAACTTGAGAATAATATCTACCAACAAAGCACGAAGAAAGATCATAGCACGAACCGATATCCCAAAAAGGTAGATCACAACAAACTAAGGAAAATTCTTGACAGTAGTCCAATTATAATAGACACTACGAAATCTACCTCTACAATGTTATCATCATTGATCAATGAATTGCAAGGTCGCATTAATAGCAGTACGTCTACAAAAACTGAACTACCGGCAACAACAAAATATACAAAACCATGGATGAATGAAAATCGAATAATGACAAAAATAACGAAAGACTGAAACATGAGTACTTATATTGGAGAAACAAAGTAACATCATTAAAAAAAAATAATAAAGACACATACTACAGGACGAAATTTAGCAATAATATTCACAATATCCAAGGTACATGGAACACTATCAAACAATGTATTTACGATAAAAACATTGCCAAAAAACCATCTCCGCTTCTTCAAAATCTTGACGGCGATAAATCAAAAACTGTAATGGCGAACAATGTTAATGAATATTTTACAAATGTAGTCCAGTTGCTACTATCTAACTCTAACAAGACCATGTTTCACGAAAAATACGCTTTGACGAGTCCATTTTACTTTGAGGAAACTAACCACATTGAAGTACTGAAAATCATTAGCCAACTTAAAAACACCGCTTCCACAGGTTATGACGACATATCAACTAAAACCTTAAAGGAATGTAAGGAAGATCTCTCTGGCCCAATATCAGCAATCATCAACGCATCGCTAGCCGAAGGTGTCGTCCCCGATTTATGGAAAATTAGTAAAGTAGTTCCAATCCACAAATCGGGCGACATACATGACCTAGGTAATTTCAGGCCTATAAGCATACTACCCTCAATGGAAAAAATACTCGAAATAGTTGTTAAGAACCGGCTTCTTACTGGAAGGTCGCAATATGTCGAACTCAACAATTTTAAAAGCTCGAAACGTTCAGTAGTCACAGGCGTCCCGCAAGGAAGTGTCTTAGGACCAATCCTTTACAACCTGTATGGAAACTCCATCACCACACTTGAGTTAAAAGGAAAAATATCTCTCTATGCAGATGACATCGTACTAACATATGCAGCAACTAGTCTAATAGCCTTAAAACAAGAAATCAACATGGACCTCGAGCAAATCAATCGATGGACGAGTAAACACAACCTTGTCGTTAATGTCAGGAAGACAAAATACATGCTTTTCAATGACTCATCAACGCTTGATATAGACTTTAACAATGAAAAAATGACAAAAGCCGACGAATTTAAATACCTCGGAATCTGCCTAGACTCAAAACTCACCTGGGACCCGCATATCCAATCCATCAGGAAAAAACTTGCTCCGATAGCTGGTATCTTCAGACGGATAAGTACGAACGTTCCAGACATACATAAGTGCGCTATATTGCATTCACTATTTCTGAGTCATATTCAATATGGGATAGCTATTTGGGGTTCAGCATTAAAATCTAAGCTTATCCCAATCCAACGATTACAAAACAAGGCAATTAAAAACTTATACAACATTGACAAAAGAGAACGAACAAAAACCCTCCATCAGTCTCATCATCTTCTTACTATAGAAGAACTACATCATCTGGAATCCGTGAATCAGATAAATCTGATAAAAAATCATCTCACAAATACGAACGTAATTCTGGAATATCATAGCGACAACCACGGCTACAATACTCGACATGCAGATGATATCCACCTTGAATCTGCGCGCACGACACGATATGGTACAAATGGAATAATGACTAGAGCGATAAAAAGTTACAACGAACTTCCACAAACGATCAAGATGGACCCAGTCAAATTCAAAACTAAATTAAAAGAACATATCGCCGTGTCGGAAGAACAGTGACGCAACTGCAATTTTGAAAATTTTTTGTTTTCACATTTCAATATTTTGTGGTTTTGCTATTCTTGCATAAAATCGTTCCCCGTTGTTTTAAACGAATGTGCTCTTGATCTAAGCTGTCTATAGTAACTATTAATAAGATCGTATGGCTTGTGGGCAATTGTCAAAAATGATTTTGTTTCTCCGAAAAAAATTAGAATTTTTTGCAGTTGCGTCACTGTTCTTCCGACACGGCGATATATTAAATTTAAACTTTGAACTTTCTTAATTTAAAATTACATTAATTTCTTTCTTTCTTTTTAACACTTGCTTTTACATTTTACATTTTACATAATATTTTTTTATTACATCGTATTTTTATTATTCTTGCTATTTCTTGCTAATTTTGCTTTTTCTCTTTATTTAGTATCTGCCATCAATCACTAAATGTATTTTATATATACAATCCATACGAGCTACGCTCACGGATACAAATAAATCAAAAAAAAAAAAATATATTTGAACTCGGCTTTTGAACTGCGAGCAATATGAAACAATTATGACTAATACCTGAATAAACGAAACAGCACTCGAATGTCATTAAAATGTTTTCCAACAAACGAATTACTAACCAATAAAATCCAATAAAATTCCCGAAAAATTTTACCCGCCGTGCACGAGGTGTTAGCTAGAGCATTTACATGGCGCTATGACATATGCTTAGCGGATCGAGGCGTATCCTCCTTTTCGGCAGGAATGATTAGTTCCTCAGGGTCCGACTAGGTTTGTAAACATGGCCCGTACCAATATCCTTTTCCCCTTTTTTTTTTTTTTTTGATGATCTTAGCATTGAGAACTTCCTGCTTTTGATTCAAGAAATTCCAAACCTTCGGCACGCACCTAATGCCTGCGCATCCCCGTCATTGTTACCGATACGGTTAAATTAATTAAATGCGGGACCAAATAGAATACAATAATATAAAACCTTTGCCTCGTATTCAGCAGGCGTCTTATAAAATACCATGAGCTCCAGACGTGGTAGACTTAACAACTTTTTTATACGATTATCAAACGTAAATGCATATTTCAAAATTCGCGCAATTCGGTCATGTGCCGCATAATCTTTACAATTAATCTCAAATTCCATAAATACAGTCAGGAGTCGATAAAGATTCTCCCTGATGCTTAATTGTATTCCTGCTGTAGCTCATTACATGACTTGAGATCCAGTACCATTGGTCTATTGCGCTAACATCATGTGGGAACGAGAGCAAATAAAATAAAGTCTTCATTAATGGGTTGCAGTCACTAAGCCTAAACTTAACTCAGTTAGCCGATACCAAAAACTCCCAAGGCCAGAAAAAAAAATTACTTTGCTTGTTCCGTAGGTATTTAAATTCACTTGAAGCCAAAAAAAAAAGACCCTCAGTAAAGATAAAACATTATAAACTTTATTGTTGTGCCACGCACTTAATTGAATACGTAGCCAGCCTCTCCGTGTTTCTGTTCTTACTAAATAATGTGAGTCGATCCAAATTTTATTGAGCAAGAAAGAAAACAAAAATTATAATAAAAAACATACTGCAGTCACGATCGGCTGCAAGCCAATCGTATAATACTCTAGATGAATACTGAACTCCGATTTATATTGTAGTTGGGGATAAAGTAGAATTACGTGTGTGCATGTTGTATGTCCTTTATTAAGGACTCCCATTTGATTGCTACCCAAAACTAAAAGACAATATTCTGTGTTTAACTTCATATCTTGAACTGGGTAAGTCATCGAAAAAAAATGTCCTTTTTGAAGGACTTTCACATGGGAGGTGCAGAAAGGACTCACTCGATTTTTTACATATTTATCCTTTTCCTTGGAACCATTTAAAAAAGAACGTGTACAAAATTTCAAATTCGTAGCTTCAAGCGTTCAAAAGTTATCGAAAAATATTGTTGAACACGTGTCTTAAGGACATTTTGTATGGCACTTACCAGAAGTAGTAAAAGGATTTCGCTGATTAGTAAACCCAAACTTTGTTTTTACTCAAAACTAATTTGTACAAAACTTCCAATTCATAGCTAAAAGATTACTTGAGTTATAGTAAGTTCCGTAAATTAAGTGAAGACGTTTTGACAGGATATTTGTATGGCAGCTACACGAAGGACTAATAGGATTTTCTTCATAATCATACATTTAGCTCCAACTATTGGAAAAATAACACATACAAAATTTCAAAGACGTAGCTTAAACCCCTCTGAAGTTATCGGCCAATATTCTTAAACACGTGTTTTAAGGACATTTTGTATGGCAGCTACCAGAAGCAGTAAAAGGATTTCTCTGACTAGTAAACTGAAACTTTCTTTTCACTCAAAACTAATTTGTACAAAATTCCGAATTCGCAGCTAAAAGATTACTTGAGTTATAGTGAGTTTCGTAAATTAAGTGAATACATTTTGACAGGGTATTTGTATGGCAGCTACACGAAGGACTAACAGAATTTTCTTCATAATCATATATTTAGCTCCAACTATTGGAAAAATAATACATACAAAATTTCAATATCGTAGCTTAAACCCTTCTGAAGTTATCGACCAATATTCTTGAACACGTGTTTTAAGGACATTTTGTATGGCAGCTACCAGAAGAAGTAAAAGGATTTCGCTGACTAGTAAAGTCGAACTTCCTTTTTACTCAAAACTAATTTGTACAAAATTTTGAATTCGTAGCTAAAAGATTACTTGAGTTATAGTGAGTTTCGTAAATTAAATAAATACCTTTTGACAGGATATTTGTATGGCAGCTATACGAAGGACAAATAGGATTTTCTTCATAATCATACTCTTAGCTTTAACTATTGGAAAAATAACATATACAAAATTGCAATGTCTTAGCTTAAACCCTTCTGAAGTTATCGACCAATATTCTTGAACACGTGTTTTAAGGACATTTTGTATGGCAGCTACCCGAAGGAGTAGGACGATTTTGCCCGTTAACGAACTTAGCCTTACAAATTTAACCAAACATCCATCGTGTTCACGGACAGACGGACGGACGGACGTCAAGCGGATTTGAGGTTTTTGGGCACAAATAAACAAAAAATAATATATAACTTTTTTTCGCCCGAGGCTTGGTTCTATGCGTTACAAACTTTTGGGCTGGATTAAACTTATAATACTCTATATGATTTCATCTAGAGTATAAAAAATAATTCCAAAATATGTGCTGAACGGAATCGCGTCGCAGCTCTCATCGCGTTGGTAATTGTTCGAATTACATAAAATCAGCCGTTGCGGAAGGTGAAATACTGAAATGTTGATTAATTTGATAGGGCAATGACGTCCTTAGCCCAGGCGACAGCAGTCGATGGATTTGATGATGTATGGTACGGAACTTGTACTGGCGCGGTCAAGACAAAAGATTGAGATGTTGAAGGTTATATTCTTGGTTGAAGTCGGACCCGGTAGCGAAGTTGTTGATGTGGGCCGTGTTACAGAAGTCGTTTTATTGGTCTCGTCCTCTACGTAGGCGTTGGGTGCCACCACCGTTGAACAGTTGACGGCACTATCCGATCGGATTCCACTTTTAGTTATTGACAATACTTTCGGCGAGACTACTACCAAAGACTATTCATTAGAAGACTTGACACTTAATACACATACATTTTTTGTGTAAAAAAAACACAAAACCATTGTATAAGCGGAACAAAGAAATCCGACTGAACAATTTGAATTCCATATTCTTATGGAAATTCACATGCGAAGAAAAGAGTACGCTAATATGCAAAAATGAATGATTGCACATTCGCATCTGTGTGCATCGTTTTTCACAATGCACGTAACAGAACGCATTTTTTGCTGCTGTTCTATTGTCAAGTGTTTCAGCGTACAAATTTATAGGAACAATATGAGAAATGAAATCACACAAACTCAGTTGAGCTGTGTCTGCACATGATTTGATGTCATTTTTTTTATATGCGTTCTGTAAGGATGTCATTGAATTGGTGAATGCGACTCGTTATCAGTTTTTGTCTCTTTTTTAATCATGCATCATGCTATTGCTATCTACTTCCCTCACCTAATTAAATAAAGAAACCAAGGTCAAATTTTTATAACAAAAATACTGCGTAGTGTCCAGTCTTGTTATAGATAGTCTTTGCTAATACGTTCGCTGGCACTTCGGACGGCGCACTTGTATTGCGATCGACAATTGGATCCAGTATTTTTGTGGTTAACGACTCTTTCGACGTGGGCTCCGGTGCCCCGTTGGCTAGGAGGTGCCCGTAAATCGCGAATAACACGAAAAATAACAATTTACCGATCACCATTGCCCCTTCACTTGGGTTTTTTTTTCTTTTTATTGTTTTCGGCCGGAATTTATATGCGTGCTGAACATGCGGACGCTTTTTACTTGTAGTTGAGTGACGAAATAAATTGCACAACCGGGGTGGCGATACGTGGGCAATTCAACACGAATTAAAGCACAACTAAAAACATAACGCAGTCACGATCGGCTGCAACCCAATCGTATGATACTTTAGATGAAATACTGAACTCCGATTTATATTTTAGTTGGGAATATATCAAAAGAATGAGGAGTGCACATACAATTATTGCATGACCTTTTATTTACAGGTAGAAACTTTTGTATAGTGGCTACTCGATGGATGGTTAAACGATTTCTTGAGTTATAGTGAGTTCCATAAATTAGTTGTAAATTAAGTAAATTAAGTTTGTATGGCAACTACATGAAGGACTTACGGGATATTTTTCATATTAATACCTTCAGCTGCGACTATTATAAAATCAACGTATACAAAATTTCAATGTCGTAACTTAAAGCGTTCTAAAGTTTTCGTTCAATATTGGTGAACACGTGTTTTAAGAACTTTTGTATGACAGCTACCCGAAGGAGTTGATGGATTGCGCTAATTAATGAAATCAGTCTTGCTTTTGATATAAAAAATTTTGAATCCCTGCTTTAACTTGTACTAGAGTTATAGTGGATTCTGTAACTTGTATACATTTTTGAAGGACTTTTGTAGGCTGCTACACGAAGGACTCATTCGATTTGCATCATATTCGGAACTTTCATTTCAAACATTGTAAACTTTAAGTATTCAAAATTTCAAGCTCCTAACTAATTCGAGCAATAATTGTGAATACGTGTTTTAAGGACTCTTGTATGGGAGGTACCTGAATTAGTGGAAGGATATCGCCCATTAACGAACTTAGCCTTACTTTTTCCATTTTACAGGTGGTGAGAAAATTTCAACTTCCTAGGCCAAAGGGTTCTTGAGTTATCGTGCAAACGGACGGACGGACAGCAAACGGATTTGGGGTTTTTGGCCACAACTAAATACAAAATAATATATAACTTTTTTTTCGTCCGAGGCTCGTTACAAACTTTTCGGGCTGGATTAAACTTATAATACTCTATATGATTTCATCTAGAGTATAAATATGATTTCATCTAGAGTATAAAAACATCGATGCCTTCGCAGGCCGCCATGCGGTCGGTTCACGGATGATGAGGGCCGTTATTCAGCGGTATCCCATCATGGGAACAACTGAATGGTACTAACCTTTTTATTGTACTTGTTGTTCTGTTAAGCGGCAGCTGCTTGTCGCTGTGCTGATGGTGCACGCCTGGGCTGATAAAAACACCTTTTCTCCTTTTCAATTCTGCTTTGAAAAAAAAACCAACGTGGTATTTTCACTGACGGGACCGCGCAATTGAAAATATACTTTTTTGCGTTTATGTGACGTCTAGCCTGCTTTTCTTGCATTCGTTGACTGGGGCGAGTGTTAGTACTCGCGTTGGTTGTTTTGATTTTTTGCCACCACGGACTGCGTTTCCA
This sequence comes from Beris morrisii, assembly GCA_951812415.1. Lineage (NCBI taxonomy): Eukaryota > Metazoa > Arthropoda > Insecta > Diptera > Stratiomyidae > Beris > Beris morrisii. The sequence goes on along the minus strand of OX638310.1, from coordinate 88,356,075 downwards.
ATTGACGCAATGCTGCCAGGACGGCTGGTTTTAAAAAGAGTAACATAAAGATCACAGTGAAAATATACGAAGTCGTTGACTATGTCAATCAATGCTCATTTACTTCGTCAAATTTGAAACGTTGACCTACCTAAACGGTAATTACGAGTGTGATCTGAACCGTAAAACATTGGTCATTCTTACCGATAAATCGCACAGCACATTATCGTGATGTAAATATATATATGCGGTTCACATTACCCGTTACATATGCGGACTCTTTCTTTATGAAGTGTTGCAAATAAACAAAATCGTCTTGAATGATATCGAGTCGGGGACTTAACTATCAGCTGATTTTAATTAATTTTCTCTTTTTGTCCTCCCACGACAACTTTAACTCAATTTTTTTTAAATTTCTACGTAGGTTTTGTAATTTTATTCCGTTTTTATTTTCCCGATTTTCGGAAGAACTAAAGGGGTGCACGTGAAATTCTTGACTATGAGGAATCTTAAGATGTTAATTGATAAAACGTAAATCGCGAAATATCCATACCGAGGCCAATTTCGAACACAACATATATACATATATATAAAAAAATAATAAAAAAACATTTAAAAGATATACATATATTTACTTACATTAGTTTGTTTTTTCCGGCTGTGCCAAATGTCGTGGCCAAAAATCCCTGGCAATGTCTGCTTCTCTGGGACTTCGTGTGAACACTAAAACATTACACGAAACACTTTTGTCTTTCTTATCTTATACCGTTTATTAATGTTTATTTTACGCAATTTTATTAATCAATTAATATACTTGTTGAGACTGCAATATCCCCTGGATATTACAGTCAGAAAAATGAGTCGAAGGTACGGAGAAATTTGAGATATTTTAGCTGAAAAGTTGTTCAGGCATTCGTGAGAATGCCGCAGTAAGAACCGAGAAAAGAAGGTATAAGCGCCTCGGAAAGAGAAGCAAATTATCTTTGAGTTTTTTTGGCTGAAAAGGTAAAAGGAATTAATTGACTGGATACTGGACCAAACATACAATTAGTTGAATACAAAAATTGTTGATGATTTTTAAAAAATATTTTATTTCGGTAGCAAGACGTCCGTTGTTTCTAGTTTTAAAATTACTGAAAACTTATTGCTAATTACAAAAATCTTATATACTAAAAAGGTGCCGACTGACACGGAATTGAGTATCGTGTTCCACTTTGGGAAAATAGTCAATTCTGTGTCACTCGGTTAACTTAGTTTTGGAATTCAATCCAAACCTTAACCAGGTTGCATTTTGCGTAACGGAATGGGGAACTCTAGCCGAACAGTCGATTGTTTAGCTAGAGTTGCAATTTCGCTTCCGTAATGCATGGCGGCGCTATGACCTGAGACGGAACTCCGAAATTTACTTATGACTAATTACATGATATGAATATGATACACAATGTGTTGCCACCGGTAATTTCCAGCAGGTCGCCGACAGAACGAGCTAATGCAGTTGTTTACGTTTTTTACGTTTTACCTGCAAGCTGTGCGGTTGTTTGTGCCTTTTCATTCTGTTAACAAATTGCACGCCGACCTGCCGGTAATTGATGATCGAGAGTAAATCCAAACGTGGAATTTCGGTACCGGTAGGGTGCTGGGCACAACACACTTAACTTTTGCAGAAATTATTTTGTAATACGTCACCAAATGTCGTTGTTAAAAACGACTCGCTTGAATAGCGCAACAATTCAACCTATCCGATTAAAGGTCGTGACCAAACTCGCTGTTTTCCGGACATGGGAATCTCGATCAGCAATTATCGCTTAGACAGTTAATGTTCACCGAGCCGATAATTGCTGATCTGCATCGGCCGATCAACTCTCGGCAATCGACGCAAGTTAGATTTTAGCTGATCGATAGCCGATGTCGCACTTTTCTTCCTGACCGTCGGGCACAGGTGTCCGACCCTTGTACTAAATAAATTGCATCACCTCGTACCGGAAATTATGGCTTAGATCGAATATTGAACACAATTACTATGCATGCATAGGAAAAGTCGGGGTCAGACATGCCCACGACAATTCTGTTTAGGATCTCATTCAGCTAACTGAGTGAGCGCCTCGCCTCTTCGTCATCAGTATTTAATGAATACATAACTTGGAATTCTACCAAACGCTTTAGAAATATCAATGTCAACCAATTGAGTCTCACCATGGTGTATGCTATAATGAATTTCTTCAGTCAAAATTGTTAACAGGTCGGCTGCTGAAAACTTTAACCTGAACCCGTACTGGAAAAATGTAATTATTTTCTTGTCTTCAAGATATTACACCAGCTAATACCATGTATACACTGCTGGTATTGATATCATAATATCGTCAATACCAGCAGTGTATCACCCAATACTAAGTAAGCATATACGAGATAAACGAACTGGTATATATCTAGTATTGAACCTGTTTCATGGTATACAAATTTGATAATTTTACCTAGTATACTATGCATTTTACTGCTAGTAGTGCCATTCCCCAATTGTGTGGCGAGTATCGTAACTAATTGGCGTTGCTTGCTTACATCAGATACTGTCAAATCATACCATATGTGCAGTGTATCATATGCAGCTAGTTTCAATACCATGGTTTGTATATTAGCTGTGTATCCATGGTATTAAGAATTGATTGGGAATCTTATCACAGCTGTGAAAGAGTTCAGTTGTGATCAAGTGTTGCTTTCAAATCAGCCAGTATATTTCAAGTCTAATTTTTTCACTAAATTCATTCAATTATCTTAATTAAGTGAAGTGTGCCAAAAAAAAAAACTAAAATTGCGGACAAAACCTTAAGTAAGCGGGCCAGGGTAGAATCCCCGCCCGGATTATTACTTCGTGAGAAACTCAAGCTCCAAAGAAACGATGTAACAATGACAACTGTGTCGCGAAATAAGTTTTCACTCCTCGCGGGTCTGGACTCCGGGAACAATAATGCGGAAGAACCGTCGACCACTACAAAGGTAAAAATTTCAACATTAATCTTGCCAGAACTTGTGAAGGCGTCCATCGACGCAATTATGCACGAACTTCAAATTGGAAACTACTCAGTCAAACTTATGGCAACTGGTAAAAAAATCGCTACGGAATCCATGGAAGATTACAACAAAATTCACAACTATCTCGTTGCGAAAAGGTAAAATTCTACACTTACCGCGCGGCCAACCTAAGGCCTTTAAAAATTGCTCTTTCTGGTCTCCATGATATGCCCACCGAAGACTTGAAAAGGGTTCTTCATGAGTTTCATAACATCGATTGCACTGATCTTAAGAAATTCCATGCTTCCAACAAACGGTACAAAGAACAAGCCTTTTACATCTTGTACTTTCAACGTGGCACAACTAAGATCGTTGACCTCAGAAAAACGAAGACAGTTATGCGCACCATCGTTAACTGGAACTTTTACTCTCGCAACCGAACTGGTACTACTCAATGCCGGAATTGCCAGCTTTACGGTCATGGTTCGGCACACTGTCATCTATTACCAAAATGCTTAATTTGTGGAGAATCCCACAACTACTCCAGCTGCAACGCGAAAAAAGAATCCTCAATTAAATGTGCCAACTGCGGTGGTAACCACATGGCTAACGACACGAATTGCACTGCTAGAGTTCACTATATGAATACTAAAAACAAAAGATCCAACTGTTCACCGAACAACACAGTAAACACTACTCAATCTCGCGTTATGTTCAACGTCAACCAAGGTAACTTTCCACTTCTACACAAATCATCAACATCTCCAAATACCAACAAATCAGCGACGCCAAAACCCTATAGTGAAGTCCTCAAACAAAATTTGACATTGCAGCATCGTCTAGTTATTGCAACGGGATCCTCAGTCACCAACACTAGAGACGACCTGTTCACTCCGGAACAAATGATCGCACTCTCAACTGAACTTCAATCAACAATCTTCAGCACTGCAAAAATAAACTAGAACAGTATGTACAATGTTATTGTAAACTTAGCGGTTAAGTTTGTATATGGATAGTGTCAATTCCATCAATTGCATGCTATGGAACGCACAAAGTGTGCGAAACAAATCTATCGAATTTTTTGATTATTGTGAAGAAAATAATATTGATATATTTTTTATAACCGAAACTTGGTTAAAACATAAAAATACATTCTATAACCCAAATTATGTCATTTACCGCAACGATAGGGAGGAAGATGTAACAGGTGGAGGTGTTAGAAAGAACATCCAACATTCTATTATTTCTAAATTTCAAACTAAGATCATTGAAACCTTAGCGATACGTCTTATTGAATTGAATTTAGTAGTCATTGTTGCTTACTTTCCGGGAACGAAAATTAATGCGGCCAAATTAAAACTCTTTCACGACTACATTAAATTACTCACAAGGTTGAAACATAACTTTATTTTATGCGGTGATTTCAATGCGAGGCATGGGTATTGGAATTGCCTCAGAAGCAACAAGGTAGGAAAAATCCTTTATAATAAAATGCTTCAGAGTAGCTTTTTCATTCACACCCCGACGGAACCAACATTTCAATCGATGAGAGGTAGTGATTCAGCACTTGAACTGGTAATAAGCAATCTGTTCATAGGATACAGAACTCAAACTCTTTCTTTTGTTTTCGCAAAACCCATTGGCAGAGTTTCGGAGGTTTTTGAATCGCCGCATTACATTTAATGGCCTCGACTTAAGCGCGATAACTAGCAATGGACAAATTGACCAATTAATTGCGGAGCTTAACACTAACATTTGGAGTGCCATAGAGTGTAGTACCCCTAGAATCACAGCAGATCGTACATACTCTCAGCCAATTGATAGTGAGACTAAGCAAATCATCAAAATACGTAATTATCTCCGCAGAGAATGGCAGTCGACTAGAAATCCTGCTACCAAAACCACTATCAACCGGCTAACCAAGGCAATCAGGGTACGTATCTTCGAGCAACGCAACAAAAAATGGAATGATATGCTCTCAGAACTTGACAAAAACTCAAGAAAAGGGTGGCAGCTTAACAAAATTTTTAAGAAAAAAAGTCAACAAATCCCAGCCCTTCTAGACTCTAGTAACCAACTCAAATTCTCTGACTTGGACAAATCTGAATTGCTAGCGGATAATTTCCATTCTGCCCACTGCGCTACAGAAAATCTCGGAAATCCTAGTACTAACGAAGCTGTTGAAAATCTCTTAAATTCTATGAGAACCACAGAGGAACAATAAATTTCTGCACTCCACGCGAAATTTGTCAAATTCTAAAGCGATTGAAGGTTAAAAAAGCCCCTGGAATTGACAAAGTGTAGTAATTCAGAACTTACATAAGAAGTGCATAATTGTTCTTAATTTCGTTTTCAATGCATGTCTCAAATTAAGTGTCTTCCCGAACCATTGGAAAAGTGCCATCATTATTCCCATCCTAAAACCGAGCAAAGATCCAAAGTCACCCCAGAGCTATCGACCGATTAGCCTACTTCCTATACTGGGAAAGGTATTTGAACGCGTTGTACTAAATCGGATCCAGACATTATTAAATGAGTCAAATATCTTACTAGACGTACAATTTGGTTTCAGGGCAGGGATTTCTACAAGCCACCAATTATTGCGGGTAACCAGATTCATCAGAAATTCCCTTCACCAGAAAAACTCTATAGGTATGGTGGCTCTTGATATTGAGAAAGCATTCGACACTGTGTGGTACGATGCATTAGTATACAAATTATATAAGTTCTCCTTCCCATTGTACATTTGCGAGCTGATTAAGTCTTTTCTCGAAGGAAGAACCTTTACTGTCAAATTGAGATCTTCCTTTTCCAACTTTCATCAAATTCCTGCTGGTGTACCCCCGGGTTCTTGCCTGAGTCCAACATTGTTCAACATATACACTGCAGATATACCAATAAATGAGAATTGTCAAGTGAAAATTTTTGCTGATGACACAAACATTTATTGCAGCTCCGACAATCCGTCCAATATAATTAAAAGTCTTGAAGACCAATGAAATGTGTTCTCACCGAATTCTTCAATTGTTGTAGTATTCACCATACTACAACAATTGGAGAATTAAAATAAACCCTTCCAAAACCAAAACTTGCCATGCCGACCTTTACGCTTCAGTGGAGAGCCTATTGAATGGTCTGACACTATCACCTACCTTGGTCTCACGTTAGACAAAAAACTAACCTACCACGCTCACATCGAAAATATAATCTCGAAAATTTCTCGCTGCCCTATATCCACTCATCAATAGGAAATCTAAGCTATCACTTGACAATAAAATTCTATATAGTACAGTGGATGCCGCTTATTGTAATCGCGGATAATGTTATAAGCCCCATTTTGTTATCAAAAAGGTTGGGTTCCATTTTCCACAAACAGAATTCATCGCTTATTTTTTTATTCGTTTATTGTTATAATCCGGTTAATGTTATTGTTTTTGGCTGGTCCCAAAGTGATTACAATAAGCGGCATCCACTGTATATAAAATGGTAATGTAGCCTATCATCTTATATGGCTCTCCAGTATGGAACCACTGTGCAAACGTGCACAAGAAAAAGTTGCAGATATAGTAGATGCCGCTTATAGTAATCGCGGATAATGGCTTATAAGCCGGATTTTGTTATCAAAACAAGTTAGTTCCATTTTCCACAAACGAAATTCATCGCTTATTGGAATAAAAATTCGCTTTATGTTATCATTCGGGCCTGATTTCCATACAACATTACAAGTTTTGTGACTGTATTCTTAATCGCTCCTCTTTTTTCTTCGTATGAATGTGATCAAAAAGGCAAAATAAAAACAATATCAAAATTAAAGATGATTGCTCTTGGTTTTAAATTTATGTAAACACAAGGCACATATCATGATTACTATGAGAAATTTCAGTATTTTCGTAGCTTCTGAAAACTATTGATGCTGATCTCGTTCAACAGAATGAGCTCAACTTCGAGTAAGTTTTCGAGACAGTTTAATAGAAGTGGCGCACTGAGCTGATAGATATGACCGAAGCTGGATCTAAAACGCTGTACAAGGCTGAATTTGCTAAAAAGGGAGAGAATCAGCACCACAGTAAGTGTCCTGACCAGACACTGTCTTATAAGCCGGTATGCTAAAAGACGGCGATTCTTTTCAAACGACTTTCTGTAGAAGCTGCCTGGATGAGGAGGAAGAGGAAACAGTATTTCATATTCTCTGTAACTTTGTGAAACATTGAAGCTAGAGTTGTAAATAACTCTTAATGAATAAAAAAAATAATATTAGATGCTTCGAGCAATCTATATTCAAGCGTAGGAAAATAAATGAGAAAAATTGTCCCCTTCGTCTATTGTTATCAGCCGGTTAATGTTATTGTTTATGGCCGGTCCCAAAGTGATTACAATAAGCGGCATCCACTGTAATACAAAACAAATGCCTTAAAATTATAACGAAGAAATCATTATTTTACTCGACTAAATGTCTTCACCAGGAGGCTGAAGTTTCATTGATCAATGTTATGGCTCTTAAAGCCCAATCTTTATTTTTGAGCAGGTGTCGATATGTCACAAATCCGCTGGTTACATCTATCCTATAAGTTCCTTCTGCGAATGTATTTTATTTTATTTTATTTAGTTCTAAGGTACTATAAGTTAGGTTAAGTTGGTTAATTTGTATGTAAAGTTTTTTAGTTGATTCAATTTTTCCTTAAGCAAACAATATTTCCGTTACTTTAAAAGTTTCACATTATTTTCTTGTCTTGTACTAAACTCAATATTGTAGTTGCAAAGGCTCCAGCCTACTCTCTAAAATAATTACAAACTGTGTCTATATGAATATGGTATATTTAAGTATTATTGAAATAAATGAACTATGAACTATGAAGAATTGATTAGAGTTTACATTACCTACTGAATGAGTTCATGTTAGAAGGGCATCAGCCCATTTTTACTTTATTATTTTAATCATAAAGTTGTTCAATATTAACTGAAAACATAGATGTCGCCCTAAGCGCAGAAAAGAAAAGGATCGTCCCAAAATCATCTTAGGAACCGTTGAATTTAGTAACAAAAAATACTAATTACGGAAATGTTCACTTAAAAACCAATTGTCAAACTATTAACTTCGTTCGAATCTTTTTAGTCTTTGTCCCCTAATAAAAATACTAAGTTCGTTGGAATTCGTGGTTTTTCTTTTCTGATTGCAACGAATAATAAACATGAAAATTATTGAAACTTGAACGCATCAAGTTTTATTTTGAATTGTCGTTCGGACGAATCTCGGAAAAGTGCATCAGCGGAAATTGATACGTAACATTTGGTCCATCGAGCCGGATAGTAGTTTAACAGTAAGTTCCTTTTCCCTTGTTTGTTCTATATTGTTTTTGAAGTCTTAACCTTGACCATGAAGAGCATGATTTTTAGCCAAGAAGTCGCTTTCGAGCAATTCTACAAAGCTATCGTCAATTATAACAAAGATTCCAAGTCTCGAAAAACTGCGTCATACTTGCCGCAGTAGTTTAAATATACCATAATGCGCAGTCGAGCCATACAAATTACTTGACATTGCCATGGAGGCAGATTCAACCCTCCCTTATTTCACTGAAGACAAATTTTCAGAGTTTGAAGAAAAGTACCTCAGGTTTGTGGCGGAATTGGAAGAGATTCTTAAAACACTCCACCAGTCTGAACAGGTACCTAAACAATCCGGTAAAGAAACAGATGTGAAGCTGCCTCCTATCACATTGCCGACCTTCGCAGGTTCCTACGAGTCGTGGACATCGTTCAAGGATTTGTTTATCTCACTTATTCATACAAAAACCTCCTTGTCCAATGTACAAAAGCTGTATTATCTAAAATCGAGTGTAACAGGCGAAGCTGAGCTCCTGCTTAGGTCCTTTACGGTCACCGATGCCAATTACGATGTAGCCTGGGGAATACTCTTAGACCGTTTCGAAAACAAAAGAACTTTGATAAATAATCAATTAAAGAAACTAGTTAACAAATCTAATGTGGTCGAAACGTATTCCAGCATTCGTGACCTGTTGAACGAAACGACCGAAACTATGAAAGCAATTGAGAACCTAAAAGTAGCAGATCTGTGGGAGCCTATAGTCATATTTCTCGTTGAACGAAGACTTCCATCAGTATCGAGACAATTATGGGAACAACAAATTGCAGTTGAAGGAACACTTCCCGATTTCAGTAAGCTATCAAATTTTCTCGAAATAAGATTTCGAACTCTGGAGGCTGTTGGACATGATGACAACAAACAACTGAAACCTAAATCGAATTTGAACCGGTCCAATAATCCTAGAACCACTCAATCGTTTTATTCCGGTCAAAATCAAGCTTGTCCACTTTGTAACGAAATTCATAGCATTCGCCAATTTCCACAATTCACGCAGCTCAACCATTCAGAACGTTTCGATGTTAGTAAAGGCAAGGGACTATGTCTTAAGGGCTCACATACCCCTGCACGCGCTGGAAACCGAGTAAATTTGAAAAATTATTACAAAGGTAATATGGTGAAAAAAAAATTTATTTGTTGTGTTCACATATCTTATTTACTATTCAACTATAAAAAAAAAAAAATTTTTATTTTTTAATATTAACATTGTTTTTTACTTGTATAAATGGATTACTTATGAAAACCATGGCGCCTCCTGGTCGGCATCAAAACTTCACCAAAAATAATTCAATTTGCAAAAATAAAAAAAGAATCTTGTAAAATATTGTAGTAGTTATAGTCTGACGGAGGGAATTTTTTTTTTTTTTCAAAAATAAATAAGTTACGGGATTTCAAACTTTAGTAATCAGTTTTTAAGAAAAAATTTGCGTTTAATAATTTATAAAAAAATTTCCAAGCAAAAAATTAAAAAAACATTAAAGAAACATAGTTTCGAGAAAAATGCGTTTAAAGTTTTTGGTAGGTACAACGTGAACTTACGGCTAGTCACCCATTCCAGCTTCGTACTGTACACCTTCTTCCTCTTGTATCTTCGTGTTTTTCACAGATGGTCATATAAATGACCTTCTTTTCTATGAAACCCAGCTTTTGCGAAAAAATAAATGCTAAACGCTGCTGTTGAGAGTGGCGCGGCAATTAGCCAGGAAGCCGCTCCAAACCGATGTTTGGTGACATTTATTGATATAACTTTGTAATGGAGTGGAATTTTCTAAATTCTAATTTTTTTTTAATTCTTAAAAGTATAAAAAATAAAAAATCTATTTTTTGAAAACTTCAGAGGTATATGAGCCCTTAATTCTTTAGGTAAAGGCCATACTGTAGCACATTGTCCAAGCAAATTTCTTGTTCTCAATGCAAACAGCGCCATCACTTACTGCTGCATAGAACACAAAACACAACAGAAAATACCAACGAAGCATGGTAGGTAGGTAGGTACGCGTGGCTGCCCGTGAGAACACGGACACACTTAGACCTAAAAGGTCCGTTGTGTTACCACAGGATCATCGAATCCGGTCCTACTCGTCGAACGATTTAGAGCTTGCAATGAAGCGTTGGATTCTCGCGACCTCCATTGAGGCAAGGTCACCGAGACAGTTGAAGAAGTAAGCTCCAAGATGAGCTTTCCTTCTGGCTGATAGAGCTGGACAGGTACAACGAAGCATATTCCCACAAAACATAAATGCGCAGCAATTCAGTCCATTCAGCTCTACATCTCCACCAGCAGTAACTTCGTTAAACACAACAATGAATAAAGAAGTGATTCTTGCAACGGCACTCATCACTTTGGAATCACCAAATGGAACGATCCAAACATTCAGAGCCTTGCTCGACCAAGGTTCGGAAGGCACCTTTTTAAGCGAAACAGTTGTTCAACGACTTGGACTGAAAAAACAGAACATCGAGGTAAACATCATCGGAATAGGAAATTCATTGGGTGGCATAAGTCACAGTACAGTGCAAGCAAAATTGAAATTGAATACCTGCAAATTATTGTCCATACAAGCTTATATCTTAAAAAACCTGTCGCAATTTGTACCTTCAAAAAGAGTAGTTGTGTCGAACTGGCCCCATTTAAAAAATATCAATCTAGCAGATCCCACGTTCCATACACTATGTAAAATCGACGTCCTTCTGGGTGCAGATGTTTACGGAGAAATAATCTTTGGAGGTATTCGAAGAGGTTCATCGGGTCCTATAGCGCAGAACACACTGCTAGGATGGGTTTTTTCTGGTGAAACCTGAGCTTCAAAACATCGTGACTTGCAAACATTCACAACGACGATTAGACGCAATGATCACGAAGACTTAAATCATCTTCGCCAATTCTGGGAACTGGAAGAAGTTCATTCTCGACGTGCACAGACGGAAGAGGAGGAATTATATATATATAATATTGTTGCGAGCTAGGGGTTCGCCGGGATTTCAAGCAAAACACAATTCGGTTAAAATGAAAAATAAGTAATTATTTATTCAATCGCACTTTTAATTCACAGAATTATACTCGCACAATAATTCGCACTGTATGGCAGTACCGTCCGTTTATACCATATATCGCTTGACTCGTTCACTTTCGTTCTCTCTCAACACGGTCGCGTGTACCCGCTGTCTGTCACAGTCGACGTAATCAAAATTACTATGTCTTCGCTGAACGCTTCACCTGCTTATATACTAGGCGGTTGCAGTCTTGAATGTTCACCGGTGTACTTGAACGTTCGTTCAGTTGTGGAATCTTCTCGAAAGCTTCAGAGCCTTCGATTTCGATCATCGTTCAGTGGTGTGTGCAGAGGATTCTAGTATATTGGAGAGCATTCGATAAGAAGAGAGATACAACCGTGCCGTTTCGCCTTATTTCTAATTGGGCTATTTTGCAACTAGGTATTCGGTAGTTGTTGTTTTCATTATGTGTAATGATCGAGTTGTACGGTTGCGCGGTTGCCGGGCTTACACGTAACATTACTCCCTCCTTAGTTTCTGTTCGCCCCGAACAGAGTAGCTCCCTCGTCAGTGACGTCATTTTTCATTTTGGTCCGTGGTATTCCCTCCTTTAGTTTCGTGCTGACTCGATGCCATCCTTTACCGTTGCACTGATGTTTTGACGATCATAAATGATTAGCGTTATAGAGTCATAGTGTGACGTGTTTTCAATTCGCGGAATACAAGTCAATTTTTCTTTTATTTCTACTGGATTTAAATTATCTTAAATTATCGTATTAAGCTATTTGTGGTCATGGAGTGCAGTGTGTCGGCATGTGTTGATAAAATAAATACCTTGGATTATTTGTTCCGGTTTCTGCGGAAAAGTTTTTCACTGCAAGTGTGCCAGTCTCTCGGGTCATGTTGGTGATGCTGTTGTGAAGGCTGATAGCGGCCTCTACTGGTACTGTACTGCCTGTAGGTCATCATCATCCTCAACATATGTGGCTAAAGTGTTGAAGGCGAAGTCGACTGTTCAGGCGCTTCATAATGAATTTGCAACACTTCAACAGAAGCTTCATGCGGCCTTAAGTGATCTGCACAAAACGACACTCCCTCTTACCAGCCTGTCGGTGGCGCATGTAACTGTATTGCCTTCGACTAGTTTGGCGGCAACATCCATAACATCATTAACTGCACCTGGGGCCACCCCAAAATCAGCTAGGCAGTTACGACCGAGGCAGACTAAAGCTGGGGCTAGCGCCGCATCGATCAACAAACGCTCAGCTGGTACTGCTACGAACTCCGAAAACGGCGCCTCTTCTGCAGGTACATCAGTCGGCAACAACGATAAATCGGATGACACTAATTGTGTTTTACAACCTGCGGTTGCTGCCGATTATTCCGCTGGCGATAACAATTGTAATGACGTCACGGTCATTACTCCATCAACAAGCAAGCTACCTGCTGCAATAACTTCCAGTCTCGTTCCGGCGAAGATGCCTCGCTGGATTTATGTTTCTCTCTGTGACGTTGCGACTCAACCTGAAGATGAGGTAAGCTTTGTCAAAAGCAAATTTTGTGACATTTCCACGGAACTTCCTTGCTATCGCCTTACGAAGACTGGCGAAGATCTTAGTAACCTGTCGTATGTTTCTTTTAAAATTCGCGTGCCTCATGACATGCTACACAAGGTCATGAAACCTATGTTTTGGCCGAAAGGTCTCGTCGTGAAGGAATTTGACTCGAGATCTCGAAAAAATTTTCGGTCACTGCCATCGAAGGAACGTCCCACCTAACTTTCAATACCATTTCTGTTAGTAACTCGTATGTTTCATATATTCCAATCGTATCGAATTTGTTAAATAATAATAATAGATCGTCTATTTCTCTATTTTATCAAAATGTAAGAGGTCTGAAAACAAAGGTAGTTACATTTAGAAACGCAGTTCTATCCGAAATTTTCGATGTTATTTGTATTTCTGAAACCTGGCTTAACAACACAATTCTCGATTCCGAACTTTTACCAGGTTCTTACAACGTGTATCGTCGTGATCGCGATCTTCTATGTTCAAATAAATCCGATGGTGGCGGTGTCATGATAGCAATAAATAATAGCTTGCTCTCGGAGGCTTGTACTGATTTCAATTGCAGTTTTGAATGTATTGCTGTAAAAGTTATATGTGCAGGACATTTTCTGTACATTTTTATTTGTTATGTTGCGTGTAATTCATCGGCAAGTCAATTGTCCGCGCTCTTCGAATCTCTGTCGTTTTTTATAAATCAGTGTGACCCTCGCTCCAAATTCATCATATGTGGTGATTTTAATATGCCATATATAAGATGGTGTAATAACATTCCTTCTGCCTTGCCTTCTTATTCTCAACACCTTTTCCACCTCGAATCCTTTATGGAATTTTGTGCTATTACGCAATTAAATTGTGTTCAGAATAAGAATGATAGAATTCTAGATCTAATTTTTTCGAATGTATGCTCCAACGATATTAGTATTTTCTCTTCTACTACAGAGCTCGTACCCCTTGACTCCCATCATCCTCCCATTGAGCTTGTGATTAAAATAAATTCATCTAACCGGTCATCGTTAACAAGTCGCTCAAAGCGCAATTTCTTTAAGTGTAACTATGATGTAATTTCTTCTGACTTACAGGAGCTTAATTTGCTAGCAACTCTGGAATCTGAGTCCGTTGTCTCTTCTGTTGACTGCTTTTATAGTTCCTTAAACTCAATCATTTCTGAGCGTGTTCCATTCTACTCCACGAAACGCAGTTCCTTCCCTCAATGGTTCAATAATATCATTATTAAGTTAGTATACAAAAAAAACAAGGCACGGAGAACTTTTCTTAAGAACCGTAATCCTGTAAACGCATCCCGTTTTGCTGATCTTAGAAAGCAGCTAAAGAGGGAAATAAAGAAAGGTTTTCGTTCATATGTGGACAACCTAAATTCCTCTCTTTCTACTGGGAATGTTAAGCCGTTTTGGAATTATGCTAATTCATCTCGAACTACTTCTTCTAACCCCTCCAGTATTACACACTTGGATGTTACTGCATCTAATCCTTGTGATATTGCTGAACTTTTCTCGCAATATTTCCAGTCTGTTTACTCCGCCAGTTCACCTTCATCTACGCCTTGTCTCGTCGATAATCAGGTCAATCTCTTGCCAGAGTTCGATAGTCACGACGTTCTTGCTGTCATTAACTCTTTAGATGGTAATGGCAGTGCTGGACCGGACGAAATTCCAAACATTTTCGTAATAAATCTTGGACACATCCTAGCTGTACTTTTCACTATGTCCCTAACAGAAGGAATTTTCCCCACTCAATGGAAGAACTCTTACGTTATTCCTATCTTTAAGAAGGGTGAAAAGCAAAAGGTTGAAAATTACCGTCCAATCTGTCTACTTTCATGCTTTTCAAAAATATTCGAAAAGTTACTACATGAATTCATTTTTCCACGAGTCAGCTCCCTTATATCAGTCAAGCAGCATGGATTTTTTAAAGGACGCTCTACGGAGACGAATCTTGTTTCCTTCTCAAACTCAGTCTCATGTGCGCTCGAAAATCGTTTCTCTGTCCACACGATTTATACTGACTTTTCTAAAGCCTTTGACAGTGTTGACCACTGTATACTGCTTAATAAACTGCAATCGTTTGGAATTGCTGCTGCTTTGTTGCAATGGTTCTCTTCGTACTTAAGTGATCGTAAACAATACGTCATATTTAATGGAGCTCAATCCAATCCATACTTTGCATCGTCTGGTGTTCCCCAAGGCTCTACCTTGGGTCCCCTACTTTTCGTTTTGTTTGTGAATGACCTTCTTACGGGTTTTCACTCTGATCATTTAATGTATGCCGATGATCTCAAATTATTCAGAGTCGTGAAATCTATTTCTGACTGTAAAATCCTACAAGATGACATTAATAAATTAAATTATTGGTGCATGCAGAATAACCTCCGTTTGAACACTCAGAAATGTTTTAAAATGATATACACAAATAAGGATTGTTGCCTTAACTTTGACTACCACGTTGATAATGCTCTCCTCGTTGAAGTTTCTTGTATAAAGGATTTAGGGTTAATGTTTGACAACAGATTAAAGTTTGATCACCACATAGTCAAAGTCTGCAAACATGCATTTAGATTATGTGGTTTTATATTGAGAACTGCTCATATATTCCATAATATACATGTTTATACGTATTTGTTTAATAGTCTGGTTCGGTCTCGTCTGGAGTATTGTTCTGTTGTGTGGAACCCTCACTACCAATTTCTTGTGACTGCATTGGAATCAGTACAACGACGTTTTACAAAATCTGTTTTCCGAAGGCTCAATTTATCTGACATTTGCTATGAAAGTTGATTAGAGTTACTTGGCCTATCACGTTTAAAGGACAGAAGACTATATTTGGACATGGTATTTTTATTTAAAGTATGTTTTGTTTTTAACACTAATCTTCAAAGTGAACTTCAATTGCGTTCTAATGTATGTAATACCAGATCACAAACTCTATTCGTTGTACCATATGCGCGGCTAAACGTATATTTTCACTCTCCTTTACTTAGGCTGCCTCGCATGTTCAATCAATCTTGCCTTAGTTTTCACGACTTCAGTCTACAATCATTCAAGTTGTATTTAAGATTCACGTTGACTATTAAATAACTATATTTTAATTCTATTTAATTTTCATTTTTCTTCATTTATATCTTTCTATTTTAATATGAATTATCAATTATTTTGTTTTTATTTTATTTTTTTATCTACATGTATAATTGGAATTTATTTTAAACTTTCTGTTCATTGAGTCCTTAAATAAATAAATAAATGTTTCCCTCTGTCTTCCAGTGCTGTGCAACAATACTAGATCGCCATTTCTGTGGCTGGACGAGTTCGCTCGTTGACAATGCTCTGCATTCTGGTGATCAGTTGTTGAACAGATTTTGTCCCGAGTTTGGTAAGGTTTTGCCTGCTGTCGATCACAAACTTTTAATCGTCGCAAGTTCCCCACGACCTCTTTGTCTTGTTGACTATTCTGCATCACAATATGCTGATGTTGATTTCGCCAGCCAATTTCCGTCTCTTCTAATTGGCTCTGTAGCTTTGCGCCTCTGGTACTCCTTTGTTCGGCAGTACAATCCGAACAATAATTCGGCGTTCTCTTCGGATTTCGACAATCAAACCTTAAGTGTCCTTCTTGTCCACAGTTCCAACATCGCATCGCTCCGCGACGTTTTCCACCGGCAATCGGTGTCAACAGTTCTTTCACGCTCATTACAGCTATTGCATAGCGGTTGTTTTGAAGTGTGGCCATCGTAATTATTTCTGTTTCTTCTTAGTTGGCAACAATCACGCCGTAAATGCCCGTCCTGTCCGCAATGCCAACATCGGAGAACGCTGAGCCTAGCGTGTTCCAATCTCCGACTCACGTAACATTGCCCCGTGCCCTCACTGCGGCAATGGTGGGGTATCGCTCTTCCAGTGTAATCCGCTGATCTGCAATCCCGACTTAAGTGTCCCGCCTTTCCGCAATTCCAGCATCGGGGGCCACAAAATCCTACGCTCCGCTTGGTGTACTCTGCTCTCTCGCATACACACTTTTCTGTTATTTTTCCGACTCGGTAGTTACTCCACGAGCTTTGCTTGGCAGCTTCGAACGTAAGCCCATATACTAAGGCTTCGCCAACCGTTTTCTTTCCTGCCAATTTTAATGACAACTGTAGTTCTTCATCCTGTACGGCATTATTAAATGTGAAGACAGCCAAATCACTGCGTTGTTCGCCTTGCACATTAGGGAATGAAAGCAACGTAAGTCGTTCTATATCGAGCGCTAGCTCTTGCAATGTCTCGCCATCCTTTTGACTTCGGTTGTGGAGTTGCATCTTGTAGATCTCTCGCATGTGGTCACTGCCGTAATAAAGATCCAATGTCTGTACCAACGTCGAAAAATCTTGTTGCTGCTCTTGAGGAATTGTTTGGAGAACTTCTGCTGGTGGACCTCTTAGCGCCAATATCAAAGCTGTTCCTCGTTCCAAATCATTCCAATGATTATTTCTCGCGGCCGCCTCAAATTGGGTCTTATAGATAGCCCACGGTGTTTGCCCATCGAAGATTGGAACTTTGAGATCTTTGTGCGTAACGTGTTCTGTCTTGATGACTCCAGTAGCTTTCACGTTATCAAAGTCCCTTTTTAAGCGTTCAACTTCTTCTACAATCGCTGATGTCTTCTCCGTTATTTGATCTTCAAAAGTTCGAAGTTTCTTTTCTACATTTTTTTCTATTGTTTTACCCATGGTGTCCATCGTCTGACTTAGATCTTCGATTTTGTTGTTCTGCTGCTCCAACTTTTGGTTGAGGTCGTTAAGGTCTGTTGATGTTTGATCTAACTTCTTGTTAAGATCCGCTGATAGTTCACTTTGTTGGTCTAATTTCTGGTTGAGGTCCTTTGACTGCTGTTTGAGATTCATAGATTGTTGGTCCATTTTCTGGCTGAGGTCCGTTGATTGTTGATCTAATTTGTTCATCATTTGCTGCATTAACTGCGTTAGAGGATCTGATGTACCAAAACCCTCCTCACCACTTCGAGCTTCTTCGATTGGAAACTCGAAACTGTCTGCGTCCTTACCCTCAGCCTCAAGTATCTCGATCATACGGCTGACAAGTTCAGACTTATTCCCTGTTGTAGATAACTCGCGTCTACCGAGCTCTTCCTTCAGCTCCATTAGTTTTAAGTCTTTTAAATAACGCGGCATTTTTACTATCGATTTTTCGTCCGTTACAAATTTTCCCGAAACAAATTCACTCAAATTCTCTTTTTGTCCGTACGAGAATTTTCCACTTCACTAATTCAATTACCGCTCACTAGAGCACTCTAGATTGTTCGATTTCACAAAATTCTCCCTGTCCGTTCGAGAATTTTAACTTCACTTCACAGCGCACAAAATTCTCACTTTGTCCGTTCGAGAATTTTAATTTCACTTTTCCACCTTGAAATCCCACTTCTGACACCAATTGTTGCGAGCTAGGGGTTCGCCGGGATTTCAAGTAAAACACAATTCGGTTAAAATGAAAAAATAAGTAATTATTTATTCAATCGCACTTTTAATTCACAGAATTATACTCGCACAATAATTCGCACTGTATGGCAGTACCGCCCGCTTATACCATATATCGCTTGACTCGTTCACTTTCGTTCTCTCTCAACACGGTCGCGTGTACCCGCTGTCTGTCACAGTCGACGTAATCAAAATTACTGTGTCTTCGCTTCAATTCTAGAAGAATTTTATGTGGAGGATTTGCTATCGGGAGGTAACACCATCGAACAAGCTGTCTCTAAACAATCAGACATTTCAACCATATTAAAGTCTGGTGGATTTCGACTTAGAAAATGGATCTCAAATGACAGCCGTATACTAGAAAACATACCATTGGAGGATAGAGAAAGCCAATCCTGTTTCGACGTGAATCTTGATGAAAGTTTTTAATCCTTAGGCCTCTTATGGCTTCCACGCTTGGACGAATTCAGTTATGAAATCAAATTAGACACCAGTGAGTTTGGCTACACCAAAAGAAAACTTTTATCAGATATTGCACGATTATTCGATCCCATGGGATGGATCTCACCAGTAATCATCATACCAAAAATTATGATGCAAACTCTCTGGCTGCACGGATTAGAATGGGATGATCCATTACCTGAAAACCTACGCAATCAATGGATAGCTTTCAAGGAAAAGCTTAACAATTTGGAACGAATTAGAATTCCTAGATGGTTTGGCCCGAGTAGCAATAAAAACAGTTTAGAAATACATGGATTTTCTGACGCATTCCAAAGAGCATATGCTACAGTAGTATATGTGGTTTCTAGAAATGGAAGTGAAACACTCACTAGACTCATAGGTAGCTAAAACTAAAATCGCTCCAGTAAAAACAGTATCCATACTAAGATTACTGCTTTGCGGAGCAGTGTTGCTGGCAAAGCTTGTACGAAAGGTGAAGGACTCAATACATCTAGAAGACATCGCAACACATCTTTGGACCGATTCAACCATAGTGCTGTCGTGGTTGCGCGGACATCCCTCCAGCTGGGCTGTATTTGTGGCCAACAGAACAACAGAAATTTATAACGCGAATGAATACACACCATGGCATCATGTACCGACTAAACAGAATCCAGCGGACTTTAGCTTCTAGAGGTGTACAACCAGATCAAATTTCGAGTAATTCTCTATGGTGGAATGGACTATCTTGGCTACTCAACAAACACGAATGGCCTAGCACTATCGATGTTCCAACGACAGATTTGGAGCTAAGAAAGACGAAAGTGCTTGTTCATACCACGCTGAACAATAAATCAACAGAGAACCGGTTCTCATCACTTACTCGTCGCACGCGAGTAATTGCTTATTGCTTAAGATTTCGTAAGCTCACATCAAAAATAGACACATCTAAAGGACATCTTGCACCCACCGAACTACGACGATCTCTTGAAATTTTGATCTCAAGTACCCAGAAATGCGCGTTTGTGAAAAAATATTCCTTCTTCAACAGGGAAAACCTCTGACTAAGAATAGCAAAATATTAAAACTGCACCCATTTCTTGACGGCAATGGAATACTTCGTGTGGGAGGGAGATATATCCTTTGAACAAACGCATCCAATCATTGTTCCTAAAAATGGACAATTCACGGAACTTCTAATACAACAAGTCCATAAGGCAACGCAACATGGAGAAACTCAACTAATAGCTACTCTACGGAATCAATATTGGCCAATAGACGCTAGAAATGTAATCCGTCATATAGTTCATAGCTGCATTCAATGCGCACGTACGAAGGCCAAAATTTCCACTGAATTACCTGCTCTTAGAGTTAATGTATCACGTCCCTTCACTCATGTCGGTATTGACTATTGTGGTCTATTTGATATAAGGACCGGACGACTACGAAATAGTAAAACACAAAAGGGATATATTGCAGTATTCGTCTGTTTAGCAGTAAAAGCAATACATATCGAGTTGGTCAATGATTTGACTACTTCAGCTTTTTTGGCAGCATTCAATCGTTTTGACGGAAGGCGGGGCTTGTGTCATCACATCTACAGCGATTGTGGAACGAACTTCGTAGGAGCAGACGCAGAACTGAAAAGAATCGTACAAAACAAGAATCAAGTAGCGGAGACATTAGCGAATGATGGAATTACATGTCATTTTAATCCTCTAGGAGCCCCACACTTCGGTGGTCTTTGGGAGGCTGGTGTGAAGTCCACAAAACAGCACTTACACCTGGACAATTTTTGATCGGAGAAGCGCTGCTAACTCTTCCAGAAGAAAATCTGCAAGATTTAAATGTGCCTAGGCTTGATCGATGGCAAATTAATACCCTTCAAACAGGGAGTGGGCACCAGCCTTGCTCAGTCGAAGATGGGGTAGTTCGGGGATCACTTTTATTGTCGTACCGCGTACCTACACGACACCAGGGCATCACCCAATTTACAGGACGAGGAAAAAATTGGGAAACTCCATAAAACAAACACCAACGTATAAAATATATCAAACAAAACCACAAGGCGTATTTATTGTATTCTGAAAAAAAAACCAAACGGAAAGATCTCCTTGGTCGTGAACCTCTCACGTCTTTCTTCCTTACGGTGTCTCGGTCTACGGCCAACCTAGCAAGGAAAAGGAAAAGTACCTGTACTCCAATTATTTTAAATTTTCGAACGGATTCCGGCGCGCACTCCAACTCCGCCGTTACACCACGTACGCCGAAGTCGGCTACTCGTCCTTTATTCCTTCGCGTCGCTCCACACTCTCGATTTTCAACCGCCGCTTTCTTTCTTTACTATCTGCCTCGCACTCCTCCTCCACACTTAAAAAAAAAATTAAAATCTTCAGCTCCAACGGTCCAGAAATAAATCCGTTCAAATTCGAATTTTCAACTCCAACGGTCCAGAAATTACTCCGTTCAAATTCAAATTTTTCACTTCCACGGTCCAGAAATTAATCCGTCCAAAGTCCGTCCTATACTCTCGACAGGTACAAGCAAAAAGACCCCGGACTACTCGACTTCCCTCTTTAAGTAGGCTGCGCTACAGAACTTCGCCTGTTTTGTTTCCGGCGTTCCCCGTATCCGCTGACAATAGTTAGAGCGCTAAGCCTTGTCTGGCGTGTTGTTTTCCGTCTGTCAAGTGTTGACAGGAGAGTTCCATATGGCGTCCGAGATCCGGTCGGCCTCCTCTGTGCGGTCGTAATTGAATTCTTTGAATGCTTTCTCCAACCCACCAGCTGCCGGAATTCACCTACGGCAGCTCAGTATGTGGGGATTCATCTGTCCGTTCCGCGGGTTACCGGCGACGTACACGAGGTGATGTCTGGTGGCTGGCATGACGTGGTGGCTGGCATGACGTAGTGGACGGCGGTGTCGGAGGTTGGTAGGTAAAATTGGACGACGCGTGAGTTAAGAATGTCGTTGTGATTTATATTAAAAAAATGATTTTTTAAGTTCCTATTCGTGAAACTGATTGAAACACTTTTTTTAATTAATTTTCTTAATTTTATTATATAATCACTTTAACAATTTCTTTACAAAAGTAACGAGCTTCAGCTCTTACATTGATCTTCTTACTATAATTTGGAATAACAGACTGACCCCGATCTTTGTGTTGGAATTCTATTTATAGTCTGATATCCTTTGTTTGATCGTATTATGCTGGCTCTTCGATTTATGCATTTGCAGAAATCAGTTATCGGTTATCAATTATTCTTTATAAACAATATATGAAATTGGATATGAAATAATGCGTATTAAGCAGATTTGTTGATTTTAAGTTAATTAGAAAAACTTGTTATGGTTAATTATGTTTTGATTAAAAATTGAAAGTATGCACGCATTTAATGTGTGACATGAGTCATGCATTAAATTTGGTGGTGATGTCATTAGAGTTGAGGCTTAGTGGGTCTAATCTAACTCCTCCCTCCTTAAGTTTGTTGTTGTCCTCGACAACTTTTACATTAATTAATTCAACATCCTTTTGTTTAATTTCATTTAAATTAATTTGTAAATTTTGATTTCGGTTTTTACAATATACTATATAAAGTATAAATGATATGGTAAGTATTAAGATTATAATTAATAGTGTAGATCCAGTTGTAATTGTATTTTTTGTATTAAAATATTTAATTTCTTCAATTTTCTTTAAATTTTCTAATTTTAAAGCTTCAAAATTTGGTTCATATGAATATCCAGTGATATTTTGTACAGGATTTAATGTTAATATTTGTTGAAATTCTATTATTTCGTTAGAAAAAATTTTCTGTAGGATCTCTACTTTACAGTTACTAAATCTGGTTACATAGTTTCCATTTAATTGGTATAATTTTTCATTACAGTTATGTTTTATTTTTTCATTTATATTTATGATTAATAGTAAACCTTTTTCAATTTCAGTTATACTAGTCTTATTATTATGTCTTATTATACAATTTGAATTCTTACAATTTAATTTGTTTCTTAATAATTTTACATATTTTTCATATTCGTAGTATTCTCCATTATACATTACTACTTTACTAATATTTATATTTAATGTTTCTGAATACTTATTTGGAATTTTCCTAACATAATAGGTTAATGTAGGTTGGGTAAGAATTGGTATATTGATGACAAATATGATTATATTTTCTTTTAATAAAACGTTAATACTTATGTCTTTTAATTCATCAAATGTTAAATTAAATTCGTTAATTTCGTCGTGTGTTAGAATTGATCTTGACATAATTCCAGTTCTAGCTGAATTTACATTGTCTATTATTTTTTCGAGTTCATCTTTTATTAAATTTAAATTTTGACTTAATTGTATGTTTATTAGAATTCTATTCATTTGTCTAGTTGTATTGTTGATATTATTTACGAGTTGTGTATATGTTTGATTAATATTTGAAACTATTTTCTTTAAATTGTTTTGGAAAGCGTCATTAATTTTAATTTGTTTATTCATAGCTTCTATTACTGCGTGGTTATTACTATCTATAATTTGTAAATGTTTCAGAATTTCTTCATAATCATCATTATCCATTAATCCGAAAAGACATTTATATAAATTTCCGATTGGGTTAATAAGTTCTCTTTTTGTTCTATTATTTGAAAATGGGTTAGTTTTGTTTAATATGGAATTATCTTTTTTGTTAAAATGTAATAGTTTTATTTCGCTTCGTATATTTTCTATTATTTCAGTATTATGTGAATTTATTTCAACTTTGTTTATAATTTGGTCTAATGCATAATTGTATTGTTCAAGATTTATTTTATGGTAAATGCGTTTATGATCTTTAATTAGTCTTACTGGGTTTCTTTTAATTAATATAATTCCTGATTCTGATTCTACTTTTTCTATGGTTATATCTGCTTTTGTAGTAGATATTATTGTGGTTAGCATTAGTATTATCATAAATACTTTGATCGCTTTGATCGTAAAGATCTGAAATTTTAAGAAAAATGATATATTATTCAATTGAGTAATTTCCCTTAAATTATTTCCAAAATTATTTTTTGTCTGAAATAAGGTATTTGTTTTTGTGAAAAGTTTAAACTTTTATTATTATAACCTAACCTAAGGTCCAGTGATTTCCGTTCAAATGTATAGGTATTAATATTTTGTCGTATGAAAATATATTAACTTTTCGTGTCCAACGTTTAACTGCGTTATATCCTGTTTTAGAAAGTGTTGGGAAAAAGAAAGTATTCATATGATATACTTTTGGTAATTCTTTAGAATTCTTGCTGCGTTCCGTAATTAGTCCTAAATAGAAGTTTATGATTTGGTCATTTAACCATTCGTTATCTGCTAAGGTAATTATATCATTTCCTGTAATATTTAAGTTAAATCGAGATATTAAAGTTTCGTTTAAGGGTTCGTTGTATAATGCATTTTCTATTTTGGTTTGCTGCTCGGGTGTAAAGATTAATTCATCTGGTTTTTCAGGTTTCTTTTCATCTAAAGTCTTAATATTTTCTTCTCTGTCAATTGTTTTTCCTTTAGTATATTTCTTTAATCTTTTTATTCTATTAGGGTGTATTTTACCTGGGAATCTATTTTGTTTGCTTTTTTCTTTAAGTATTATATTTTTATCTTTATCCTTTGTGACTTCAACTTTTCTAAATTTGGGTTTTTCTTTGTGTCTTTCGTTTTCATAATTTTTAATAAAGATTTCTTTTTGATCTATGGTATATCGGGTTGTTTTTCTCTCTTTCTGTTATGATAATCAATCCATTTAGTCTTTTTGTTTATTAGTAATTTATTTAATTTATTTTTATATAAAGGGTTTTCCAATAGGGACTTGACAACTTTGAATTCAATTTGTGAACGCACCCTTTCACTAATCATCGAACTGTCACTGTCAATTTATTCAGTAAACTTAACATTTTTATCATGGTAAAGTACACGAAGGAACAACGTCTGCAAATTATAAAAATTTACTACAGAAATTCGGAGTCGGTGACCGCTACTTTAAGAGCGTTAACTCCGATTTTCGGTCGTAATTCTCGCCCTAGTAGACAGGCAGTAACAAGTTTAGTGCAAAAATTTGAGTCTACATATTCGTTGTGTGATGTTGCCGTGCCAGTGAGACAACGGGTTGGTCGAAGTGTCGAAAATATCGCTGCCGTTGAAACGTCCGTAGCAAATGATCCAAATCAGTCAATTCCACGGCGTTCTCAAGTGTTGGGCATCGCCCAGACCACGTTATGGCGAATTTTGCGTAAGGATCTTGGTTTACACCCATACAAGATCAAGCTGACTCAAGAATTGAAGCCGATGGACCATTTGAAGCGACGTACGTTCTCCGATTGGGCTCTGGAAAAGATGCGCCAAGATGATCAATTTCATCGCAAAATCATCTTCAGTGACGAAGCTCATTTTTGGTTCAGTGGGTTCGTCAATAAGCAAAATATGCGTTATTGGTCCGGTGAAAATCCACATGTGCTTCATGAAAGACCACTTCATCCACAAAAAATAACTGTTTGGTGCGGTTTGCATGCTGGCGGCGTCATAGGGCCATATTTTTTCGTCGACGATAATGATCGTCACGTTACTGTGAATGGTAATCGTTATCGCGCCATGATTACCGATTATTTTTGGCCCGAATTGGAAGATATGGACTTGGACAACATGTGGTTTCAACAGGACGGTGCCACAAGCCACACAGCACACGTTACAATCGATTTATTGAAGAGTAAGTTTGATGAGCGTGTTATCTCAAGAAATGGACCAGTCGATTGGCCGCCTCGTTCGTGCGATTTAACGCCTCTGGACTTTTTTCTTTGGGGCCACGTCAAGTCGTTGGTCTATGCCAACAAGCCGACGACGTTGGAAGAGCTCAGAGCCAACATTGAACACGAAATAGCAGCCATTTCGGCCGAAATGTGTGGCCGAGTCATCGAAAATTGGGTCCAACGAATCGACCGCTGCAAACGTGCCCGCGGTGGCCATATGAACGAAGTCGAGTTCCATTCATAAATGTTTTGATTGTACTTCAACCCGATAATAAAGTTTTTGAAATATCTCAAATGGTTTGCATTTTATTTTGAAAAAAAGTTGTCAAGTCCTTATTGGAAAACCCTTTATATTTCCGTTTTGGATATGCAAGGGCTTAGCTTGTGTTATAGAATGTATTGTGTTGTTATAATGTTCTGTAGCTTTTTGTAGTTGTTCTGCTATATTTAATTCGGGTTCTGTTAAAATAATTATTCTGGTTTGTTCCAATAATGTGCTATGACATCTACTCATGTCTAAGTTTCCTGTGTGTGATTTGGGTGAAGTAAAATGAATTTCTATTTCTTCCTTTCTCATGTATTCCTTGACGTTTATCATGTTAAATTCATTATCTGCAATTATCTTTTTAGGTTTTCCCATTATAGCGTTTCTTTCTCGAATAAGCTGTATGAATGTTATGGCATTTTTATCTACTGTTTCTTTTACATATAAGTGTTTTAAAAACTTATCTATCGTCGTAAAGAATTGTCTTTTACCTATGATGAATATATCGATGTGGATTAATTCATTTATATCCTTTGGAGTTTCGGTTATTTTAAATTCAGGTTTTAATGGTTTTCTGTCGTATTTTGCTACGTTACATATTTCACAATTGTTTATGAATCTCGTAATTAGTTTCATCATTCCGTTGTAGTAATATTTATCTTTTACTTCATTATAGTTCTCCATTATTCCTCTATGATTGCCTTTTTGATGTATTTCTCTAATTTTTTCAAAACATTGATCCTCGTTTATTAAATCTTTTGCATGTTCAGAACATTTTATAAATCTTAGGGTATTATTGTTTGAATACAGTTTTACTAGTATTAATTGTACTTTATTCCATACATGGTCATTTAATTCACAGTATATTCCTATGTGTCCTTTTTCTGGTATATATTTCCTAAATATGTTAATTAGTGTGTTTTCATTATTTGTATCAGTTTCGTTAATACATATCTTATTTCTCTTATTTATTGTGTTATATTCCTTCATCTTATTCTTAGTTATAATTATTTGGTTTTTATATATGTTTACTATGCCTTCTTTAATAGGTATGAGATCATTTTGATCTTCTTGTCCTGAGTGAATTGTTGCCATATCACTACAATCTACTTCCATTTTTTCGTCTGTTAACATATTCATTTCACACAATGTCTTCTGTTATTCTGCTCAAAAAGTCTGCGACTTTATTATCTTTTCCTTTTATATATTCTATATTGAAATTGTATTCATTAAGTTTGATTTTCCATCTTTGTAATTTGCTGTTTGGTTCTTTTAGGTTACTAAGCCAAACTAAGGGTCTATGATCTGTTTTAATGTCAAATCGTACACCATAAAGGTAAGGTCTAAAATATTGTGTTACCCACACAATGGAAAGTAATTCTTTTTCAATTGTTGAATAATTTCTTTCGTGTTCATTTAAAGTTCTACTCGCATAAGATATTGGGTGTCCACTTTGTGATAATACTGCTCCTATTGCTTTATTAGAGGCGTCTGTTGTTAAAACAAATTTTTGTTTAAAATCTGGATATCTAAGTACTGGGTAATTCGTTATTAGTTCTTTTAATTTTTCGAATGCTGCGATATATGATGGATCTTCAGGGTTTATTTTATAACATTTTTTCAATGCGTCAGTAAGTGGTGATGCGACTTTGGCATAATTATTTATAAATTTCCTTACAGGATATAATTCCTAGAAATGATTTTATTTCTGTTGTAGTTTTGGGTACTTTTATATTTTTAATTGCTTTGATTTTGTCAAGATTAGGTCTTATTCCTTCTGGAGTCAATGTATGTCCTAAGTATTCTGTAAATTTTGCAAAGAATTTGCATTTAGCAATTTGTAACTTTAGTAAGGTTTCTAGTATTTTCCTTATATTATCGTCCATTTCCTGGAGCGATGTTGCAAAGATTAATATATCATCTGGATATACTACACACGTTTTATTTATATGTTCGCGGAGTACTTCATTTATCATGCGTTGGAATGTAGCAGGTGCGTTTTTTAAACCAAAGGGCATTCTGATGAATTCATAATGTCCTTGAGGGGTAGAGAAAGCGGTTTTATATCGGTCATGTTCGCTGAGTTCAATCTGATGGAATCCCTGTGCTAAATCCAATGTTGTAAAATATTGGGCTTTTCCAAGTTTGTCGAATATTGATTCTACATTTTGAATCGGGAACTTATCGTCTAATGTATCCTCGTTCAATCTTCGGTAGTCAATTACCATTCTTCATTTCTGTTTTCCAGAACTGTCTACTTTCTTTGGTACCATTAGTATAGGTGCATTATATGGTGAATTTGAGGGTTTAATTATTCCTTGTTTTAACATATCATCCATTTCAGTTTCTACTTCCTTTTCGTGGAATGGTTGGATTCTATATGTTTTAGCATAAAGAGGTTTATTACTTTTCGCAATTATCTCGTGCTTCGTTTGGGTTGTACAGGATAGATTTTCTCCTCCCTTGTATATTAAATCGTCGTAATCTTTTATAATTTTCTTTAAGGCTGCTGTTCCTTCGGAATTCGTTCCTATAAACAGTTTATCTTGCGATTGTTCAGTTTCAAATTCATATTGGAAATTTATTTCTTCGAGTACGGCGTAGTTAAAGTTTAATTTTTGATTATTAATTAGCATGTTTCCTTCTCCTAAATTTAGTGTAATATTTAATGTGTATAATAGCTTTTGTCCTATTACTGCCTTAAAAGGTTTATTTTGGAAGTCCATAATATTCCATAATATTTTGTGTGAATCGGGTAATTTGAATTCATTGGGCATATTAGATTTTAATTTTTGTTGTACATAATAAGTACCTCCTAGTCCGTTGACTGGTATGGGTTCTTGTAAATTGATTTTTTCGTTATTAAGGAGACAATTTTTGTCTAAACTTGTAGGGATAATCTCGTTATCTATGTTTAAATTTATTATGGGTAAAGGGTTTCCGAGGCTCATTGTTGAAAATTTGTGTCCATTGGTTCGGATTTACGATTATTATCTGTTTCTCTATTGTTTGAATTTTGATTGATTCTAGCTGAATTGTCTATTTGCATTGGTTCAGGTTTGTTAGTATTATTATTGTTATAATTCTGCCGGTTGTAATTATTATTGCGATTATAATTAGGATTGTTTGGATTTTTAAAATTCCGTTGTTTATAGTTATTATTATTATTATTATTTCTGTTATTAAATTGTCGGTTCCCTTGATAGTTATAATTTTGATTGTTAAGATTTGGGTTATTATTTCGATTATTGAGGTTTTTGTCATTGTTGTTATTTTGAGTATTATTATTTCGATTATTAGGATTTTGGTAATTCTGATTATGAGAATTTCTATTTTGATTATAATTTTCATTTCTATTCCTGTTATTGTTTCTTTGTTGAAAATTACTAATATTCTTCACGCTACTTTCAGTGTTTTGCTGAATTTCTTTAAGTGTGTTGTACGCTTTATTTAAGGTTTCACAATTCTTAATTTCTAGTAAATAGGCTTTATACTCTGGTAATAAGGATTTAAATTTATTTAATGTAAGGCTTTCATTTCTAACTGGATTAAATTCGTGAAATTGATCTCTGCGTGGATCATGTAGATATTTAATATTTATTTGATTCAACAGTTCGTTAAGTTCATTATAAGTATCATCTATATTGCTATTACTTACTCTATGTATTTTATTAATTAGAGTACTTTATGACTCGTTTACGCCAAATGTTGATGTTAGGATGTTCTTCACAATCTGCCAGGTAGGGACAGGTATCTTCTGCACTGTATTTCTCGCTTCGCCTTGGATCTTGTGCAGGATTAATCAAAAAAATTTATGATTGGTGGTTTCCAGGTTGGGTAAAGTTGAGTATAGTGTCGGCTTCGTCTAGCCATGTCGTTAATGCGTATTGTTTATTGTTTCCGGTGTATACAGGTAGTCTTCTAGCTTCCTTCAAGATTTCGTCGAATGTAAATTCTATCAGTAGTGGTGGATTAACTTCTGCTTGTTCTACCATTTTCACTTCGTTTGATATTTTTGTATTTAATTAATTTTTCGTATTAATTCGTTGATTTTATTTTACGTTATTATTTCGATTATACAGTATTTATTAAAGCTTTGTTTTCCCTTACTGATCGTACTAAGTTTTCCTTAGCTGATCTTTGGTAACGAAAAACTTGTAGTTTTTAAATTCAACTCGATTTTCTCTTGTTGAATGTGTAATTTAGTTTTTCACTATTTTACTTTTTGGGTTTTATCACTATTGTAAAATTTGCACTTGAACTAACTCTTAGTGGAGTACGTGACTTTATGTTGGTTCTTTAGTCAAAGGTGGTTCCTCCCTCCTATGACGGACGACTGCGCCAGTTAAGAATGTCGTTGTGATTTATATTAAAAAAATGATTTTTTAAGTTCCTATTCGTGAAACTGATTGAAACACTTTTTTTAATTAATTTTCTTAATTTTATTATATAATCACTTTAACCATTTCTTTACAAAAGTAACGAGCTTCAGCTCTTACATTGATCTTCTTACTATAATTTGGAATAACAGACTGACCCCGATCTTTGTGTTGGAATTCTATTTATAGTCTGATATCCTTTGTTTGATCGTATTATGCTGGCTCTTCGATTTATGCATTTGCAGAAATTAGTTATCGGTTATCAATTATTCTTTATAAACAATATATGAAATTGGATATGAAATAATGCGTATTAAGCAGATTTGTTGATTTTAAGTTAATTAGAAAAACTTGTTATGGTTAATTATGTTTTGATTAAAAATTAAAAGTATGCACGCATTTAATGTGTGACATGAGTCATGCATTAAATTTGGTGGTGATGTCATTAGAGTTGAGGCTTAGTGGGTCTAATCTAACTCGTGCGGAAGAGACTCATCTCCCTTTCCCCACCAGGTCTTATTTCCGGCTTGAGAGCCTTTTTTCGGGACGCGGGAAGAACGTAGAGGAACCCAGTTCGCACATCACCAGCGGGAGAGATCCATCCGTTCGGTCCTCGAGAAACTATACTACATAATAAAAAGGCAAAATTCAAATGTTTCTTTTTCTTTAAAATTTTTAGTCCGAGCTTAATCTAACGCAGAAAGCCGGAATCGGGGTTCATCCATCGACACGTCCTCGGCCGCTCCCCATTCCTTCCGCACAGAATTCAACCTGAAAAGGAAGGAGAGTATAGAATTCTGAACCGGATTTACCCAAACATTGACATGTAACAACTCCACCGTCACCTCCTGGAAAATTTCTCCGTCAAGAAATTTTCCAAGAGTGCAAGTCGTGATTGGTTTCGATACTCTTATCGTACTCGTCGTCTCAGTGGGCTTCCTTCACAGCTGCCAGGTCCTCAACAGAGTGCACTCCCCAGTCAGCTTTAATCGGACTCCGCACACTTGCTTCACATGCCACAGGCGTTCTGGAAATCCAAATCCCGAACGACTCCTGACCGTCCCGTAACACTACTTCTATCTGCCGCCGTCAAGAGGAGAAAAAAAGCCACATAAATAAGATGTATATCTAAGTCGAAACATGAGTCCCGGTGGACGATGAACACGGATACTTTCTAATTTCTAGTTTTAGACCACTGTAGAAATAAGTAGCTATTAGTAGATTACACATGGCTATAGATAGATTTAAAAACCACCACCGAATAACAAACAACAACCACAGGTTCCTTCCAAAAAAAACAATACTGCGAATCACCTCCCTTATCTAGGCTACGCTTTGAAGGAATCGGAGTACGAATCAAAATAACATGCAACAAAAACACCACACTTGAATAAAGAGCGGATCCATATGCGTCGATTGAATAAATAAATTTTATTAAGGGTGCCCCTGAATTCGAGATATCCGGTCGCTCTAAACTCGCTCGTTCACACGTCTGCTCCGCTATTAAACGGTTTAAGGTCTTTAACGTGCCACGTTCTCTTTTCCACCCCCTTGTCGTCAGCCAACACATAAGTATTCGACGAACTGCAGCGTGTAACTCGGAAAGGCCCCACATACTTCGGCCCCAGTTTCGCAGTGTAAAAGTCCGCCGCATTGGAAAGTGCAAAATTTCTTCTCCACACTAGCTCATTCGGAAGAAATTGCACGTCTCTATGTTGAGCGTCATAGTTAGCCTTTGACTTAGCGGCTGCCGCTGCCATTTTCCCACGAATATTGTCGCATAAAGATGTTAATGTCCGCAACTTATCCTTATACGCCTCCACAATATCCGGGAACATATCTGCGAAACCTCCATCCGATCGCGTGTGATTACCTACGTTGGTCACCATCTCACGCCCAAAATTAACCCGATAGGGTGTGACACCCAAGACTTCGTGCTGCGACGTTCGAATAGCACACGCTACCTTGGCCAAATGCGTATCCCAAGTACGGTGGTTTTCTGAAACGTAGGCGCGGAGGGTGGTTTTGATAATCTGGTTCATCCTTTCTGCTGGATTTGCCTGTGGATGATAATGGGCCGTATAGCATAGAGTGGTCCCATAAGAACCGATCAGATCCTTGAAAGCTTTGCTCGTGAACTGCGGGCCATTATCATAAATCAAATATTTCGGTACCCCGAACATCAGAAACACATTTTCCTTCAGCTCTTTGCAGATACTTGGCGTAGTAGACGAACGTAACGCGAAAAGTACCGAAAATTTGCTGAAATAATCCACCACCGTTAAAATATAGGTAAATCCCCTCGTAGAGCGAGGGAAAGGACCTATCAGATCCACCGATATTGTTTCCCAGGGTTAGGACGTACCCTTCCGTTCCGTCATCATGCCAGCCAACTTCCACCGTTCGGGTTTCACGCGTTGGCAGACTCGGCATGCCCGCACATACTTTTCCGTGTCTGCTTTCATCTTCGGCCAATACACTTTTGAGCTGAGTCGGGCGAAGGTCTTATAGAGTCCCATATGTCCGGCTAGAGGATGGTCATGGTTTTCTTGCAGGACTCCTCTCCGAGCAGTCTTGGGTACAACCCACTTCCACTCAGCATCACTTTCGCCCACCCCAGGATAGCGAATCTTCACACGTTTAAACAGCCTGCCCTCCTCCACACGCCATTCTGGGAAGCTTATAGGATTCTCAGTCACTCGGTTCATCATCCTATCACACCAGGGGTCCGAATGCATGGTAGATACCCCGGCCAATACGGGTACGGAACGCGACAGCATATCTGGCACCACGTGGTCCTTTCCCTTACGATGCACCACCTCCATGTCATACTGCTGCAGACGGACGGCCCATCTGGCCAGTCTGCCGCACGGATCTTTATTATTCGCGAGCCAAACTAGCGAGTAGTGGTCGGTGATCACCGTGAACTGGGTACCCTCCAGATAGGGACGGAGTTTCTCCACAGCAAAAACCACAGCCAGACACTCTTTCTCGGTAGTGGAGTAGTTCCGCTCTGCTCTGGATAAGTACCGACTCAAGTAAGCCACCACCTTTTCCCCCTCCCCATGTCCTTGAGACAACACCGCTCCAATTCCATAATTGGACGCATCCATTTGCACGGCGAAAGGTAAATCAAAATTGGGACAAGATAAAATGGGCGCTGTTATTAGGCATTCCTTCGCCTTCTGGAAGGCCTCTTCGCATTCCGACGACCAGGTAAATCGCACGTTCTTTTTCAGCATCTCGGTCAGGGGTTTCGTAAGCGTTGCAAAATTGGAGACGAATCGGCGGTACCATGAAATCGTACCCACGAAACTGCGCACCTCCTTGACGTTGGTGGGAGTCGGAATCTTTACGATAGACTCGACCTTTTCCGGGTCCACATGCAGCCCATTGGAATCCACTACGTACCCAAGATATTTCAACTGAGTGCGGCACAGCTGACATTTTTCCCGGCTGACCCGAAGGCCTGCTTTGGTAAGTCTTTTCAGCACCTCATCCAAGATCTCCAAATGCTTCTCAAAAGTTGGTGTTACGATCACAATATCGTCCAAATACACGGAGACGTGTGGTTCTAGATCGGCACCTGATCTATGAATCGTTGCCAAGTAGCTGGAGCATTGTGAAGTCCAAATGGCATCCTTTTAAACTGGAACAACCCTCTACCAGGAATAGTAAACGCAGTGAGCGGCTTTGATTTTTTTCCATGGGTATCTGCCAATACGTCGACTTGATATCCAGGGAAGACAAAAAGCTAGCGTTTCGGAGCTTGTACAAAGTCGCTGACACAAACGCCAAAGGGTATGCGTCCCGAGCCGTGACTTTATTAAGCTTTCTAAAGTCTACGCAGAAGCGGAACTTGCCATCCTTATTTGTATCAAAAGAATTGGTGAAGTCCAAGGGCTCTGAGAGGGCTCAATGACGTCGTCCTTCAACATTTCATCCAACTCAGCGTTAATCTGTCGTTGCACAATCGGATTAACACTATAAAACCGTTGTTTGATCGGGTCGGAATCGGTTCTAATCTTGTGCTCTACCAAATGCGTTTGGCCGAGGCCCGACGGCAGTGAACTAAAGGCCGTTGATGTCTATTTCTCCAGCGTTTCTGTTTGGAAGGTCGACAGTTTCGACGCTGGGGCATTGGATTCGAACGCCGCTACCTCCGATTGGCGGGAAAATTCCCAGGCGTCGCTACTTAGATCCGGTACAATACCGAAATAGGACCAGAAATCCGCCCCCAAAATTAGCGTTTGAGGTAAAGACGGAATCACCAACGCATCCATCAATCGCAACACTCCCTTAACACAAAACGGAACAGACACCTTGCCAATAACCACTATACTAGACCCATCCGCCAAAGCCACAGAAGGAAAAACAGACTCATTCACGGAGAATCCCAAATCCTGCAGTATCCGCCAGCCTTTATCGCCCACAATCGTACGAGACGCGCCCGAATCCAACAAACCCAATAAACTTACTCCGTAAATATCCACCTTCAAATATGGACGGTTATCCCCTGACCACTTATCCAACACATAATCGAGCCTTACCTTTTCTACAATATTGTTACCGGATTCAACAATATTGTTACCCCCACCTTCTCCTCCTAACACGGCAGTTACATGTCGACGAGAACTTACTGGTCTGCCGTGCCGGAAGTTCCTTGCCCGTTTTCCGAACAGATAGGGCAGTTTTTCCGTATAACCCCCTCCCGCCCGCAACCATAGCAGCGTCTAGGCTGCTGACAAGTGTTTGCAAGGTGGCCTTCACTGTTGCAATTGTAACACCGCATTTCGGATCTGGGTTTTATCCTCATAATCCGGTTTGTCACCCCATTGTTGCCCTGAGAGACCGACGGGTTCGACGGAGTAGGTGTATACGCCACGTTTAGGGATGGATCGCTGGGTCTTACCTCGAAGGGATTAGTTGATACTTGCGTATTCACATACGCGTGATCTGGTTCCAATAATTTGGCCTGCTTCTTGGATGGTGGCGGGACATAGTTCTCAACATTATACCTGTTAGCTTCTAGCCTCCTCCTCACCGTTACTAACTGCTGGACCGTCTTAACTGATACCAACGCGAGCTGAGTCGAGTAAAACGGAGCCAGGTTTTTCACCATAAAAGCGAGCTGCATTGCCTCCGAACAGGGCCCGCTCAGTCGCGAAAATAGGCTGAGCATAACGCTCACGAACATCCCTATGCTTTCCTTCTCGCCCTGCGTTCGATGCCGAATCTCCTCTAATAACCTGTCGTTGTACCCCGGCGGCAGGAATTCCTCCCTCAATTTAAACACCAGTTCAGACCAATTCTTTGTATAAGGCTTATTGGCTCGTAGCAAAGATATTAGAATCTCTTTATATAAGATGTCCCAACCAATATAAAATAAATTAATAAAGCTTTACGATTGGCGACCAATCTCCGGTGGCTATTAGAGCTTTTCATGCTAAAATTTGTAGTCCACTGTAAACATCAATCTGAAAGCTCTGTTTTAAATTGTTTGGAACGTCAAATTGAATTAGGGATTTGTATATTGAAAAAATGATTTTGTCGGGTGCGGGATGTAATTAATATTTTTCTGAATCGGGTACCTTGCTTTGCGAACGTACGAGACGGTACTTTGGATACAGCAATATAGTATCTGTTCAAAAAAATTTGCATAAATTGAATTAGGGGTTTGTATTGTTGCGAGCTAGGGGTTCGCCGGGATTTCAAGTAAAACACAATTCGGTTAAAATAAAAATAAGTGATAATTTATTTATCCGCACTTTAATTCACAGAATTATAATCGCACAATAATTCGCACTGTATGGCAGTACCGCCCGCTTATACCATATATCGCTTAACTCGTTCACTTTCGTTCTCTCTCAACACGGTCGCGTATACTCGCAGTCGACGTAATCGAAATTACTGTGTCTTCGCTGAACGCTTCACCTGCTTATATACTAGGCGGTTGCAGTCTTGAATGTTCACCGGTGTACTTGAACGTTCGTTCAGTTGTGGAATCTTCTCGAAAGCTTCAGAGCCTTCGATTTTGACCTTCGTTCAGTGGTTTATGTACAGGGTTCTAGTACATTGGAGAGCATTCGATAAGAAGAGAGATACAATCGTGTTGTTTCGGCTTATCTTCAGCTAGGTTTCTGATTGGGCTATTTTGCAACTAGGTATTCGGTTGTTGTTGTTTTCATTATGTGAAACGATCGAGTTGCACGGTTGCGCGGTTGCCAGGTTTACATGTAACATTACTCCCTCCTTAGTTCCTGTTCGTCCCGAACAGAGTCGATCCCCTCGTCAGGGGCGCCATGGTACTTCGTTAGTCTATCGAGGTGTACCACTTTCATTTTAGTACGAGGTTTTTGATGCAACTGAACACGGTACACAACATCATTTAACCGGTTGATGATTTGGTAAGGTCCCTCCCAATTGCGCTGTAGTTTCGGTGACCTGCCCTTCTGTCGTTTGGGATTGTATAGCCAAACTAAATCGCCCTCTTGGAATCCTGATGAATTCGCCCGTTTAGCATACCTCGTCTTCATCCGATCGGTCGCCAAATTCATTTTATCTCTGACCAGGTTGTAAATTGTGTGTTGTCGATGCCGAAGATCCGATACGTAATCTTTTGGATGGCTCGGTTGGTCTGGTGGCACTCCAAACATTAATTCAGCGGGGACTCGAATATTCTTCCCGAAGATGACTCGGGAGGGAGTTTCTCCTGTTGTTGCGTGTACCGATGTTTTGTAGGCCATTAAAAATAGAGGAATGTGTTGATCCTGTTGCCTTTCGCTGACGAGTTTGGATAGGTTCGAATTCAGTGTTCTATTGAAACGTTCCAACATTCCATCGGACTGTGGATGTAGTGGAGTTGTCCTCGTTTTGTTTATTCCCAGCATTTGACACACGTGTTTGAATGTTTGAGATTCAAAGTTGCGCCCTTGATCGGAGTGTAGTTCACGTGGAACTCCAAATCGGCTCACCCAGTTGGTAACAATTTGTTCTGCGACGGTAACTGCTTCTTGATTTGGAATTGCGTAAGCTTCGGGCCACTTGCTGAAATAATCAATGACCACAAGAATGTAGCGATTACCATTTTCCGATTCCGGAAATGGTCCAGCACTATCCACAGCAATTCTCTCGAATGGAGCTCCCACGTTGTATTGCTGCATTTCTCCCTTTGATCTGCGTTGCGGGCCTTTACTCGATGCACAGGTAATACACTTACGGCACCAATTTTCGACATCATCTCGGAGATGGAACCAATAGAACCTCTCTCGTATTTTTGCCAAGGTTCTATTTACACCTAAATGTCCACCGGAAGTACCTTCGTGATACTCCTTCAGAATTTCCTCGACTTTAGAATGCGGGACGATGATTTGCATAAGATGCGATGTTCCGTCAGCGGTTTCCCATTTCCGTTTTAATATCCCACCGTCTAGGTGGAGGGAGTTCCATTGTGCCCAATAACTCTTTAAAGTTTCGCTGAATTGTGAGATGTCTTTCCACTCAGGCCGCTCCATTTTGTCCTTCCATGCCATGATCGGTGAAATATCTGGATCTTTTCGTTGAGCATCTTCCAGTTCTTGCTGATTCCATCCATCCTTTGGTTCGGTCGTTATTCGCTGAATGGTTTCTCCGACTTCTTTTTCTTCTACGCGATGACAATGCTTGCAGTTTGGTGGACAAGGACGACGTGAGAGCGCGTCGGCATTACCGTGAATTCTCCCTCTTCGGTGAACAATTTCAAAATCGTAGGATTCAAGCCTTTCTATCCATCTTGCTACTTGGCCCTCGGGATTCTTGAACTGAAGTAGCCATTTAAGTGATGCGTGATCCGTTCGAAGAAGGAACTTTTGGCCATAGAGATATTTGTGGAAATGTTTTGTAGCTTCTACAATGGCCAATAGCTCTCGGCGAGTTACGCAATAGTTCCTTTCTGATTTTGAGAGTACTCGGCTGTAATATGACAGCACTCTCTCTTGCCCGTCGATCTCCTGTGATAGTACTGCGCCGATACCGACATTGCTGGCATCAGTGTCTATGATGAAACCATGACCCGGTTTTGGATACGCCAGAACTGGAGAGTCGCAAAGCTGATCTTTTATTTTCTCGAATGCTTCCTGGCACTGTTGATTCCAAGTAAATGTCTTTCCCTTTTCTGTTAGCTGATGAAGACATTTTGCCGTGTTGGCAAAGTCTTTTACGAATCGACGGTAGTATGCCGCTAATCCTAGGAAGCTACGCAGCTGGTGTTTATCACGATCCGTCTTTACACCATCGGCTGAAACGATGTGACCCAAGTACTTTACTTCTGCACTAAACAAAGTGCACTTCTTTGGACTCAGCTTTAATTTTGCCGCTTGCAGTCGCTGAAAGACTTCCTGTAGATTTTTCAGATGCTCCTCGAAGGTTTTGCCGATAACGATCACATCATCCAGGTAAACGAGACAAGTTTTCCAACTCAGGCCACGCAAAACAAATTCCATTAGTCTTTCGAACGTAGCTGGAGCATTGCACAGGCCAAACGGCATTACGATGAATTGCCACAGTCCGCTGCCGACAGAGAATGCTGTTTTCTCTCTATCATTTTCGTCTATTTCCACTTGCCAGTAGCCACTTTTCAGGTCCAACGTTGAGAACCATTTAGCATCTGTCAGGGTGTCCATGATATCGTCGATTCTGGGTAGTGGATAGCTATCCTTTTTCGTAACATCATTTAGTTTTCTGTAGTCCACACAAAAACGGGTACTACCATCCTTTTTCTTAACTAGCACTACTGGCGATATCCACGGACTCTTTGATTCTTCGATGATTCCCTGATGCTCCATGGTTTTGACCATTGAATTCACTTCTTCTTGTTTCGCTATTGGTACTCTTCTTGGAGGTTGACGTATCGGTGTAGCACTTCCGGTATCTATGCGATGCTTCACTAGGTTTGTTCTGCCATAGTCCTCATCACTGGTGGAAAAGACGTCGCTGAACCTTTCGATTAGTTCCACTGCTTGCTTGTGTTGAGATCCTCTAAGGTTGCTTGACTGAAGAACTGCTGATGTTACATTATTCTTCCTTCTTGGATTCTTTTTAGAGGCTACGTCATGTTCTCCTTCAGTGTCGATGCTTGTCACCGCCGAAATTGGTTCACAGCTGCCAATTACATCTCCTTTCTTTACGCTGGTAATGCTGTCCGAAACGTTGAGCACTCTTATTGGTACAATCATCTTCTCATTTCTTTTTACTAGCGTTTTTCCCAATATTAGACTTCGTAATGCCGGTGTCGTTTCTGGTTCGATGAGGTAGAATCGGTGGTCCCCGGGATCACCATCGAGCTCTGCCCAAAGAACGTTCTCTGATGACTTTGGTATATCCGCATCTTCGCACAATATAACTCGCAGCTTGGTTGTGTTGGAGGATGTTATTTCCATTGGGATTTCGATATTTCGCCACTTCATTATTCGTTGTCCCAAGTCCAGCTGGATACCGTGTGGTTTCAGAAAATCCATTCCAAGAATACACTCATCGGTAATATCAGCTACCACGAATACATTTAGCGTGTTCGATTTTATTTTCTTTACATTAAAACGCGTCGATTTGTTTATTTGCACAGATTTTTTATTTCTTTATATTATGAGACCGTTTTGCACGCTATCTCGCTGTTACCCAAATTTCTACTGAATTTTTTTGACAAAAACGAACAATATATTTTTTTACATTAGTATGCGTGTGCGTCGCTTGTTGTTACAAACAGTGTTCCCAGTCTGTCTTGTTTTCTGCCGACTACTGCTTGTTGTGAACAACAGTGTTCCCAGTCTGTCATGTTTTCTGACGGCTACAGTACCCCCCGCCTAGACGAAAGGTTACTTGTACTTCTCGGGAAATCGTACATGTCGACCGGACCGGGTAACTTTCGTCGATGATGGCGAACTGTTTGAGGTAGCCGGTGGTTCCAACAGTTGGTTTTGACTTTCACGCGGTGATTGAATCGGGGTGTTACTCGGTGGCTCACAATACGCTGGCTTCAGTCGGTCGATTGTGACTTTCGTTTGACGCTTTCCGATTTGCACTTTAAAATATTTGGGCGCGCACTCCAGCACCTCGAACGGTCCGTTGTACGGATGTGTAAGGCTTGGCCGGATTGAATCATCCCGCACGAAAACGTGCGATGCCGTATGCAAGAATTGCCCTAATAAATTGCTCTCGAATTTTTTTTGTAACGAAAGGGCGAATGTTGTTTGTAGTATAGTCGCACAAGAGTCGCTTTGAACTGCCTGGAACGGTATAAAATTTTAGATCGATTGAAAATTTGCAATTACCTTTTTCGCGAATTGATTTAAGCTCTTCATCGGTTTGTTGCTCATCTGCTAATTTATCGTAGTCAATTTCGGCTGTGGAGTGTAAGCTCTGTATGCGAGACAATAAATCCGCTGTCACATTTTCGGCTCCTTTTATGTGACGGATATCGGTTGTCATCTGTCCAATATAATCCAGTTGGCGCGCTTGACGATCGTTGGCCTTCTCGAGTTTTTGCTTAAACGCAAAAATAAGTGGCTTATGGTCTGTGTATATATGGCAAATCCTCCCTTGCAGCATAAACTTGAAGTGTTTGACTGCCAAATATATTGCTGTTAGCTCCCGATCGTATGTACTATATCGTACCTGTGCCTTAT
This sequence comes from Beris morrisii, assembly GCA_951812415.1. Classification (NCBI taxonomy): domain Eukaryota; kingdom Metazoa; phylum Arthropoda; class Insecta; order Diptera; family Stratiomyidae; genus Beris; species Beris morrisii. Next base: position 88,315,149 of record OX638310.1, on the reverse strand, counting down.
CGAACTTTTTGGAAAAAAATCCAAGCGGTTGTAGTGCGCCGTCAATAAATTGATGTAGTACTGCACCTGCAGCAATATCGGAGGCATCCACGTGGAGCGAAAGTTCTGCTGTTTTTGAGGGATGGACGAGTAGCGTTGCGTTCGCTAATTCACGCTTACACTTTTCGAACGCCTCTATTGTTTTAGCTGACCATTGCAGCATTGTCCGATCATTTTTTTTATTTCCTGGAATCAACTCAAGTAGTTTTGCTTGTGTTTCGATGGCGTTTGGCAAAAATTTACGGTAGAAGTTGAGAGTAGCCAAAAAACTTTTCAATTGTTTAACCATCGTTGGGAGCGGAAAGTTCTGTAATGCTTCAACTTTTTCTGGCAACGGTAATAACCCGTCAGGTGACACTCGATGTCCAAGAAATTGGATCACTCGTTTGCCAAAACTGCACTTCGCCACATTAATTGTCAAGTTGTGAACCTTGAGTCGCTGAAAGATGATCCGCAGGTGTTCGCGATGTTCTTCGGGTGTCGCAGAGGCGATGCACAGATCGTCGATGTATGCAAATACAAAATCCAGACCGCGACAAACTTCGTGGATTAACCGCTGAAAGGTTTGCGCGGCATTCCGTAGTCCAAAAGTCATGAACATAAACTCGAAAAGACCAAATGGCGTCGTAATTGCGGTCTTCTCGATGTCTTCTTCCGCTACAGGAACTTGGTGAAAGGCTTTTTGCAAGTCGATTTTTGGGAATATTGTCTTTCCTTGCAAATTGCCTGCGAAATCGTTTAAGTACGGGATCGGGTAACGGTCGGGAATCGTAATCGCATTTAAAGCGCGATAGTCGCCACATGGGCGCCATGATCCGTCCGGCTTTTTTGCCAAGTGCAGGGGACTTGCCCAACTGCTACTCGACGGTCGGCAAATGCCCGCTTTCATCAAAATTTCGAATTCCTTTCGAGCCTGTTCGAGCTTTTCCGGTTCTAGGCGTCGAGGTCGCGTATAGACTGGTTGTCCTACAGTTACGATTCGGTGGACAACAGGCGATGATGTTACGCTACCTGGTGGCCGTGTTTGCGTAATAGTTTTATACTCATTCAATATATCGGAGTAAATTGAATTTATTTTGTACGCTTTGTACTCAACTGGTTGCTCAACATTGATTCGCATACAATTTGTATTTAACCCAGTGAGCGGATCAATTATTTTATTATCTTTTAGATGTATGAGTAACCCAAAGTGGGTAATAAAATCGGCTCCAATAATAGCCGAAGTGACGTCGGCAATTTGAAACGTCCACAAGAATTCACGTCGCAATCCAAGGTTTACCTTCTGTGTCGTTTCGCCGTACGTCTTTATTTCTGTGCCATTTGCTGCGAACAGTTTCACGCCAGATGTTTTAAAATTTCCTGTGCTACGATTGAGTGGGACGACCGATACGTCGGCACCTGTATCGATTAAATATCCGATGTTGCTTGTTTTGTCGTAAATTTTCAATCGGTTTATTGATTTGGATTCAGGCTGTTCGCGACCTAAATCCTGCACCGGCATCTGGCGTCACTTTTGTTTCGCGGAGTTTGACGTGTCGTCCGTGTTTTTAAATTTGCACGGCTGGCGGCAATGCTTTGCGTCGACACCGAATTTCCAGTGATACCAACAGTTTGGGTACTCACTACGGGACTTAGAACGCTCTCGGTTTCGATTTTCGGCGCGCGATCTGCTGCGGCTTCTGTCTTTCCCACATGATGAAAATTTTCGTTCAAGTTCGGCGATTTGCTGACTCAATTTTTCGAATGCATTTATTTCATTTGTCACCTGCCTGACACCTCCTTCACCGATTGATTAAGCCGAAGGGATTCTACTAACGCATCGGCTGCGACTATGCGATCTTTAATTGGCGATCCATTCATTTGGATTACGGCAGCGTGCGCCATTTCGGGTAATCGTGCGGCCCAAAGCTCAATGAGGGCGGTTTCGGTTAAAGAATCGGATGCGAGACGCTTAATTTTTTCGTAGAGTTGGCTGGGTTTCGAGTCGCCGAGCTGCACATCATGGATTGCTTCGCGGAATCGCTTTTGTTGTGAGTCGGAAAAATGCGCGATAATGATTGGTTTAATATGCTCGTACTTACCAGAAGCCGGTACGGTGCCGATTTCTGTACGGATTGATGCGAGATCCGTAAGCGGCACCTGCGCCATAACCGAATAATATCGTTTTGCATCGCTGGTAACGGAGCTTGCTTCGAACCAAAATTCGAGACTTGTAAAATATATTTCCGCATTATGCAGGTGGTCTATTAATTTCGGCATTGGCATTCGGGGAATAGTTGCGTTTGCGTTTATCCCATTTGCACCGATGCCATTTTCGTCCTCCATTTTGATTTCGTACACTTGCGGAATTTGAGTTCGACGCGAATTTTAAATTTTATGTCGGTCGATATAACGTTTTCGTCGATAGGTCACCACTTTAGCGTGTTCGATTTTATTTTCTTTACATTAAAACGCGTCGATTTGTTTATTTGCACAGATTTTTTATTTCTTTATATTATGAGACCGTTTTGCACGCTATCTCGCTGTTACCCAAATTTCTACTGAATTTTTTTGACAAAAACGAACAATATATTTTTTTACATTAGTATGCGTGTGCGTCGCTTGTTGTTACAAACAGTGTTCCCAGTCTGTCTTGTTTTCTGCCGACTACTGCTTGTTGTGAACAACAGTGTTCCCAGTCTGTCATGTTTTCTGACGGCTACATACATGCGAGAATGTCAAATCTCCAAGCTGTATGTCACGAGCTATTTCTCCATGAACTGTAGTAGTTTCTCCTGTAGCTGTGCGAAGTGCGTACTTCTTGGTGTTGTGAAGCCAAGTACGGTCTACGAGATCAGATCTTAGCACTGATCGTGTTGCGCCAGTGGCAATTGTCATTATGCAGTTTAATTTTCAGACTCGACCACTCATGCATAAATCGTTTTCACCACGATGTAGTCGAGAAACTGCGATGATGTTTCCGGGGGCGTTGATTCCACCAGCCACCTTCTGCCCCATGAAGTTGGCTTTTATTCGTTTCCGGACTCTCATTATGCGAAGCGTGCTCTCGTGACGGTTCGCCTCGTTCTCCCTTTTGTTTAGCAGCGCAGCCGGAACAATAGTTTGTAGCTTTTCTTGGCTTTCGGCAGTCGCGTCTTAAGTGTCCTGCCTGTCCACAATTCCAACACCGGGGTGCACCAGATCCTTCGCTCCGTTTGGTGTATTCGGCCCTCTGACATACACACTCTTCTGTTATTTCTCGAACTCTGTAGTTATTTCGCGAGCTTTGCTTGGCAGCTTCAAATGTAAGCCCATATACTAAGGCTTCGCCAATAGTTTTCTTTCCTGCCAATTTTAACGCCTGCTGCAACTCTCTGTCCTGTACAGCATTGTTAAATGCGAAAACAGCTGTATCGTTGCGTTGCTCTGTTTGTGCATTGGGAAGCGATAATAGTGTAAGTCGCTCAATATCGCGCGCCAGCTCTTGAAGCGTTTCACCAGTCTTTTGGCTTCGGTTGTAAAGTTGTGTTTTGTAGATCTCTCGCATGTGGTCACTGCCATAATGAAGATCCAATGTCTGTACCAATGTCGAAAAATCTTGCTGTTGCTCTTGAGGAATTGTTTGAAGAACCTCTGCTGGTGGACCTCTTAGCGCCAATATCAAAGCCGTTCCTCGTTCCAAATCATTCCAATGATTATTTCTCGCGGCAGCCTCAAATTGGGTTTTATAGATAGCCCACGGTGTTTGTCCATCGAAGATTGGGGCTTTGAGATCTTTGTGTGTAACGTGTTCTGTCTTGATGACTCCAGTCGCTTTCACGTTATCAAAGTCCCTTTTAAGGCGTTCAACTTCTTCCACAATCTCTGATGTCTTTTCCGTAATTTGTTCTTTGAAAGTCTGAAGTTTCTTCTCTACATTTTCTTCGATGGTCTTACCCATGGTGTCTATTTTATTATTTTGCAGCTCCAATTTTTGGTTGAGGTCCTTCGAAGTCTGGTCTAGCTTCTCGTTAAGGTCAGTTGATGTCTGATCCAACTTCTTGTTAAGGTCTGCTGACAGTTGACTTTGGTGGTCCAGTTTCTGATTGAGGTCCTTCGACGTCTGGTTGAGGTCCGTTGATTGTTGGTCTATTTTCTGGCTTTGTTGGTTCATTTTCTGGCTTTGTTGGTCCATTTTCTGGCTTTGTTGGTCCATTTTCTGGCTTTGTTGGTTCATTATTTGCATTAATTGCCTTAGAGAGTCTAATGTCCCAGTACCTCGATCATTCGGCTGACAAGTTCAGACTTGTTCCCTACTGTAGATAACTCGCGTCTACCGAGCTCTTCCTTCAGCTCCATTAGTTTTAAGTCTTTTAAATAACGCGGCATTTTTACTATCGATTTTTCGTCCGTTACAAATTTTCCCGAAACAAATTCACTCAAATTCTCTTTTTGTCCATACGAGAATTTTCCACTTCACTAATTCAATTACCGCTCACTAGAGCACTCTAGATTGTTCGATTTCACAAAATTCTCCCTGTCCGTTCGAGAATTTTAACTTCACTTCACAGCGCACAAAATTCTCACTTTGTACGTTCGAGAATTTTAATTTCACTTTTTCCACTCGCGATTTCAACCCGAATTAATCCTTGAAATCCCACTTCTGACACCAATTGTTGCGAGCTAGGGGTTCGCCGGGATTTCAAGTAAAACACAATTCGGTTAAAATAAAAATAAGTGATAATTTATTTATCCGCACTTTAATTCACAGAATTATAATCGCACAATAATTCGCACTGTATGGCAGTACCGCCCGCTTATACCATATATCGCTTAACTCGTTCACTTTCGTTCTCTCTCAACATGGTCGCGTATACTCGCAGTCGACGTAATCGAAATTACTGTGTCTTCGCTGAACGCTTCACCTGCTTATATACTAGGCGGTTGCAGTCTTGAATGTTCACCGGTGTACTTGAACGTTCGTTCAGTTGTGGAATCTTCTCGAAAGCTTCAGAGCCTTCGATTTTGACCTTTTTTCAGTGGTTTATGTACAGGGTTCTAGTACATTGGAGAGCATTCGATAAGAAGAGAGATACAATCGTGTTGTTTCGGCTTATCTTCAGCTAGGTTTCTGATTGGGCTATTTTGCAACTAGGTATTCGGTTGTTGTTGTTTTCATTATGTGAAACGATCGAGTTGCACGGTTGCGCGGTTGCCAGGTTTACATGTAACAGTATATTGAAAAAATGATATTTTCGGGTGCGGGATGTAATTAATATTTTTCTGAATCGGGCACCTTGCTTTGCGAACGTACGAGACGGTACTTTGGATACAGCAATATTGTATCTGTTAATTTTTTATAAGTTTGAGCTCTGTATCTCTGTAAAGAAACAAATTCAAGAAGGTCGGCATGTACTTTTTTTAATGTTAAAATAAATCCCCAAAATTTTCCGATATAGAAGAGAGAAATTAATTTTCTTATGGAAATAGTGAAAATGTTGAATAGTAGCAAAATTAGATTCAAAAGTAGCAATGTGACAACGCTGGTTCGGGGTTTGGGGGTTTCTTCTCCATACGCTCGGGCGCGGCATTCCATTTCACGCCGCTCAGCAAAAATTTAAAAAAAATTGAGTCGATAGGAGGTTCCTAGCTGTTGTTATTTATTTTTTTGCCAGAATCGGGTATTCCTTACGTATGAGACGATAAGAGATAAAAGGGTCACAGTTTTATTGCGGTCGAACGAAATTTGGAAAATACCTTAATAAAAACAATAGAATATGTCTTATTTCCATCGCTTTGAGTTCAAATTGCATATACAGTACAGGCAGGTAGGCGGCATACGCAGAAATCTAATGAATGAACCGATTTTTTTGGGGGGGTTCGCGCAAAATGGCAAACTTATTAATACTGGCCTTGCAAATTCTAGCAAATATTCAGATTCCAAATTCGTGCGTTCATTAAAGATTTGAGGTTTTTGGCCACAATTGAACAAAACAAAAATACTATAAACATAGGCCGAGCACGGACGCGGTACTACCCTTCAGATTATGCCGGAACACCGGAATCTGGGTGTGCCTCTCTCTACATGTAAACTGCTACTGGGATTGGACTCAATTGAGAAAACCAACTCAAGATGGGCAAACGGTGTTACATGTCACACTGCGAGACAGATCTGGCCGGAGCTGGATCTAAAACGCTCTAAACAGCTGACTTTGCTCAAAAGGGCGAACATCAGCACCACAGTCGGTGTCCTGACCGGACACTGTCTTATAGGTCGACATGCTAAAAGACTCGGTCTCTTCTCAAACGACTTCTGTAGAAGCTGCCTGGATGAGGAGGAGGAGGAGACAGTCCTTCACCTTCTCTGTACCTGTCCAGCTCTTTCAGCCAGAAGGAAAGCTCATCTTGGAGCTTACTTCTTCAACTGTCTCGGTGACCTTGCCTCAATGGAGGTCGCGAGAATCCAACGCTTCATTGCAAGCTCTAAATGGTTCGACGAGTAGGACCGGATTCGATGATCCTGTGGTAACACAACGGACCTTTTAGGTCTAAGTGTGTCCGTGTTCTCACGGGCAGCCACGCGTACCTACCTACCTACCTAGGCCGAGCAGAACAATTCATTCTTCAAATTTATCTAATGAATTAAATAACCATAGAAACGCTGTTTTCATTAGGACGTAGAATTTTTAGAACATTCCAGGAAATAAACAAAAAAAATACCAAAACTTAACGATTATCATGTTGCACTAGCACTACTGTCACATTGGACATGTGCGATGAACGCAGATATCTTGGCGATAGTGGAAACGCTACATTCGTGCTCTACGCACATCCCTTGATGTGCGTCCAAACATCGCCATTGACGCAAATGTAAGCGGTTCTCGGCTTGAGTTGCAAACTAGCGCGAATAGGCCGTTTCCACTTACGCATACGCGCTAATTCGCATCATCCAATGCACATGAAGGCGATAGTGGAAACATGGCATATGAATATTACCGCCATACGCCTCATATTCACATATGTATATATGTAGCTAAAAATGATGTCCCATTGACAATCCGATAAAAAAAACCTGCCTTTGATTGATAATTTGTTGTTAGTTGGCGAGCTTTCACTCCAACATACAGTGGGTTACAACATAAATTCTAAAACTTTTCAATAGCCACCGGAGTTGGGTCGCCAATCGTAAAGCTTTTTTTTTTGCTTGGGACATCTTATAGTTTCTACTGTCTTTGCTCGTAGCCAAATAAGTGCCCTTCCGTCGAAGAGATCCACTGCCGAGCTATATAATTTAGAAACGGGGCAGCCCCGCGCTTCCCTCAACTTCTCCACCCGTTCAAGGAAGCAGCTTAGCGATTCTCCCTCGGCTCCCGAGAATTTAACGCCCCATTTGTAAATTGGGAAAATATGCCCCTGTTCAGAAGTTACCTTCGATTCCTCTTCTGCTTGGCCCTTTAAATTCTCGACTGGACTAATCCGCTGATTTGTGGTCTTAACTGTTTGGGCGAGGATGCATGGCTTGGACCAGGCTGCCAGTACATGCCGCCTTCCGTCATCGCAGCTGTCCCCAACCTATCCTGTTTTCTCGTAGACAATTTATACGCCTCCCAGATATTTGACTCAAGATCGGTATCGTCTCCCTCCGGGCTAACTTTGCCGTCCAATACCACCCACAAGTCTGCCACCCTTTTCCGCAACCCAGAAACAAATTCCTTTTGTTCTTTTTCCACCGCGGCCATGTGGTTCAGCCTCCTCAGAATCCACGCACCCTTTGCATAAATTTTTTTATATTCGGCCGAATTTGCATCCCCCACAAAGGTTTCCAATAATTTGCCAATCTCCTCTAGTTTCGACTCTACTGCAACCTTGTCTTCGTCAAAGGAAAACGGATAGTCCGTCAGGGTGAAACTGACCGTTCTTCTAAGCGTTGCCCGAAGTTGCGCTCGCATAACGTCTACGGACGCCTCCGGTAACCCCAACACTGCCAACTCATACTTTAGCTCCTCTGACGAAAGCCGGTTTATTTCCATTGCTGCTCTAGATATATCCCAACTACAAACACTAGGAAGGAAGAAAAAATAATAATAATAATAATTCAGAAATTTTCTTTTATTCAACTATCAATAACACAACGAATTATCACTTAACAAAATGTATTGCAACCGACGCTCAGTACCAACAAAAACCTTATCCGGAGAAATACAACCGTTCCCTGCTATCCTCTCGAATAAAAGTCCTGAATCCGATGTATATATGGTGATGCCCCTCTGCACTATAACCCCTGCTAGTGTTTACGATAATACTGGAAAACTAAAGATCCAATTAGGATTTCTGACAGAGCCGAGCTGACAGTTCGAGGGAAACTAACCTACGCGTTACCTAACGCAAAAATTTTGATTGCTGCAATAAATACTTACACCCAAAAAAAATAAACAAAAACATACTGCAGTCACGATCGGCTGCAAGCCAATCGTATAATACTCTAGATGAATACTGAACTCCGATTTATATTGTAGTTGGGGATAAAGTAGAATTACGTGTGTGCATGTTGTATGTCCTTTATTAAGGACTGCCACTAGATTGCTACTCAAACCTAAAAGACAATATTCAGTGTTTAATTTCATATCTTGAACTGGGTAAGACATCGAAAAAAATTTTCCTTTTTGAAGGACTTTCGCATGTGAGGTGCAGGAAGGACTCACTCGATTTCTTACATATTTATCCTTTTCCTTGGAACCATTCAAAAATGAACGTGTACAAAATTTCAAATTCGTAGCTTGAAGCGTTCAAAAGTTATCGAAAAATATTGTTGAACACGTGCCTTAAGGACATTTTGTATGGCACCTACCAGAAGGAGTAAACGGATTTCGCTGATTAGTAAACTCGAACTTCTTTTTACTTAAAACTAATTTGTACAAAATTTCCAATTCATTGCTAAAAGATTACTTGAGTTATATATAGTTCCCTAAATTAAGTGAAGACGTTTTGACAGGGTATTTGTATGGCAGCTACACGAAGGACTAATAGGATTTTCTTCATAATCATATATTTAGCTCCAACTATTGGAAAAATAACAAATAAAAAATTTCAAAGACGTAGCTTAAACCCTTCTGAAGCTATCGGCCAATATTCTTAAACACGTGTTTTAAGGACATTTTGTATGGCAGCTACCAGAAGGAGTAAAAGGGTTTCGCTGACTAGTAAAGTCAAACTTTCTTTTCACTCAAAACTAATTTGTACAAAATTTTGAATTCGTAGCTAAAAGATTATTTGAGTTATAGTGAGTTTCGTAAATTAAGTGAATACATTTTGACAGGATATTTGTATGGCAGCTACATGAAGGACTAACAGGATTTTCTTCATAATCATATATTTAGCTCCAACTATTGGAAAAATAACACATACAAAATTTCAATGTCGTAGCTTTAACCCTTCTGAAGTTATCGACCAATATTCTTGAACACGTGTTTTAAGGACATTTTGTATGGCAGCTACCTGAAGGAGTAGGACGATTTCGCCCGTTAAAGAACTTAGCCTTACAAATTCAACCAAACATCCAGGTTCAAAATTTCAAGATCCTAGGTGAAGGCGTTCTTGAGTTATCGTGTTCACGGACAGACGGACGGACGTCAAGCGGATTTGAGGTTTTTGGCCACAAATAAACAAAAAATAATATATAACTTTTTTTCGTCCGTGGCTTGGTTCTATGCGTTACAAACTTTTGGGCTGGATTAAACTTATAATACTCTATATGATTTCATCTAGAGTATAAAAAACTAATGACCACCGTAGGTCTAGAACCTTGACTCCCCCGATTTTAAACCTTGACGCTCTAACCACTGCACCGAAAGGTCTTTTTAGCCCGAGATTCTTTACTCTATTATAGACTAAACACGCATATTGCTAAAACTAAAAACAAAGAAAGGTATATAATTCACTCGACACACGAACTACGAACGTACACGGAAATAACCCGCTATATGATACCGTCCTCTATCTTCATGCATATTCGTAATTAAAACGCACTCCCGCAATTACTGTACACTCCCGCAATTACCGTATACTCCCGCAAATTTTAAAACAAAACACTTTCACAAATTCACTAAACCAAACAAAACAGAAATCTCTTGGTACGCACGGTCTTAAATAATCCCCAAAAACAGCACGTTGGGCGTCAATTAATACCCTTCAAACAGGGAGTGGGCACCAGCCTTGCTCCGTCGAAGATGGGGTAGTTCGGGGATCACTTTTATGGCCGTACCGCGTACCTACACGACACCAGGGCGCCACCCAATTTACAGGACTAGGAAAAAATTGGGAAATTCCATAAAACAAACACCAACGTATAAAATATATCAAACAAAACCACAAGGCGTATTTATTGTATTCTGAAAAAAAAAACCAAACGGAAAGATCTCCTCGGTCGTGAACCTCTCACGTCTTTCTTCCTTACGGTGTCTCGGTCTACGGTCAACCTAGCAAGGAAAAGGAAAAGTACCTGTACTCCAATTATTTTAAATTTTCGAACGGATTCCGGCGCGCACTCCAACTCCGCCGTTACACCACGTACGCCGAAGTCGGCTACTCGTCCTTTATTCCTTCGCGTCGCTCCACACTCTCGATTTTCAACCGCCGCTTTCTTTCTTTACTATCTACCTCGCACTCCTCCTCCTCCTCCACACTTAAAAAAAAATTAAAATCTTCAGCTCCAACGGTCCAGAAATAAATCCGGTCAAATTCGAATTTTCAACTCCAACGGTCCAGAAATTACTCCGTTCAAATTCAAATTTTTCACTTCCACGGTCCAGAAATTAATCCGTCCAAAGTCCGTCCTACACTCTCGACAGGTACAAGCAAAAAGACCCCGGACTACTCGACTTCCCTCTTTAAGTAGGCTGCGCTACAGAACTTCGCCTGTTTTGTTTCCGGCGTTCCCCGTATCCGCTGACAATAGTTAGAGCGCTAAGCCTTGTCTGGCGTGTTGTTTTCCGTCTGTCAAGTGTTGACAGGAGAGTTCCATATGGCGTCCGAGATCCGGTCGGCCTCCTCTGTGCGGTCGTAATTGAATTCTTTGAATGCTTTCTCCAACCCACCAGCTGCCGGAATTCACCTACGGCAGCTCAGTATGTGGAGATTCATCTGTCCGTTCCGCGGGTTACCGGCGACGTACACGAGGTGATGTCTGGTGGCTGGCATGACGTAGTGGACGGCGGTGTCGGAGGTTGGACGACGCGTGCGGAAGAGACTCATCTCCCTTTCCCCACCAGGTCTTATTTCCGGCTTGAGAGCCTTTTTCCGGGACGCGGGGAGAACGTAGAGGAATCCAACTCGCACATCACCAGCGGGAGAGATCCATTCGTTCGGTCCTCGAGAAACTATACTACATAATAAAAAGGCAAAATTCAAATGTTTCTTTTTCTTTAAAATTTTTAGTCCGAGCTTAATCTAACGCAGAAAGCCGAAATCGGGGTTCATCCGTCGACACATCCTCGGCCGCTCCCCATTTCTTCCGCACAGAATTCGACCTAAAAAGGAAGGAGAGTATAGAATACTGAACCGGATTTACCCAAACATTGACATGTAACAACAATTAGCCCAAAACTTTTGGAATCGGTGGAGCATCGAATACCTGTCACGTTTGCAGCAGCGACCCAAATGGCAAAAGAAGCCAACATAAAAAAGAATTACTTAGTACTAGTCAAACTGCAATGCCAAGCGTCGGATACTGATCGCTGGATCATTTTGAACTGCTTGCAGTATTCTTTCATCAATCTGAACAGCGATTATCGGCGCAGGATTTGCATTTACTCTGCTTGTTCTAACGCTGCCAGTTTCCCTAATACTCCTGTAAACGTCTTGAAATACTCCCCTGTCAGGTGTCCGTCGATGAAGATGTCTCTGCTGGTAAAGTCTTCGCGCGGCTCGTCCATTGCCGGGACACTCTCCATAAATTAACACAATGTCAGCATATTCTTCATTGGAGTACTCAGGCATTTTGAAATTATTTTTTTAATTCTATTGACACCTTCTTTTAGCAACGTAACTAAAACTGATAAGAATATGAAGGTAGTTTTGCTTTGATAGTCTTTTTATGTTGTAAGGCACCCTATTAAAAAAGGCATAGTACCGACCCAGTATTATCTACCACATCCAGGTAAAAGCATCAATTATGTTGAAACTTACTTACATTTCATTGTTTTACCATACTACATACTTTAAATAGTAATAAATGTGCAATAAAAATACTTCAGTACTACCGACAAATTAAACAGGTTCTTATGCCGGTTTTCCACCAAACGAACAAAACAAAAACTCAGCAAAAGCTCCGGTGTGTTTTCTTACTAAGACCGCTTCGTGGAGATACTGAAAACAAAACTGCGATAGAGCACTGTCGGTTTGGTTGAAACAGTGTTTAAGATTTGTTCGAGTTCGAGTCTTTGTTTTCCGTGCTTGCAAAAACATGAACAAAACAAAAACTTAATGTGTCTGTTTGGTGGAAAACCGGCATTAGACGATGTCCACTTTATAGCACTGACTTTTGAAATATTTAATTTTATGCGATATGTATTTTTACCTATTACTTACAAAATATTAATCGTAACTCATACATATGTGTGCAGCTTTTGTAAGTAATAATACGGTTCATAAAAAAATAAAATTTTCTATTTAAAGTATGTAGGAAAACAATGAAATGTAACTGAGTTTCAACATAATTGATGCTTTTACCTGGATGTGGTAGGTAATACTGGGTGCGGTACTATGCCTTTTTTAATAGGGTGCCTTACAAAATAAAAAGCCTATAAAAGCAAAACTACCTTCATATTTTTATCAGTTTTAGTTACGTTGCTAAAAGAAGAAGGTGTCAGTAGAATAAAAAAAATAATTTCAAAATGTCTGAGTACTCCAATGAAGAATATGCTGACATTGTGTTAATTTATGGAGAGTGTCGCGAAAATGGACAAGCCGCGCGAAGGCTTTACCATCAGAGACATCCCCATCGACGGACACCTGACAGGAGAGTATTTCAGGACGTTTACAGGAGAATTAGGGAAACTGGCAGCGTTAGAACAAGGAGAGTAAATGCAAATCCTGCGCCTATAATCGCTGTTCAGATTGATGAAAGAATACTGCAAGAAGTGCAAAATGATCCATCGATCAGTATCCGACGCTTGGCATTGCAGTTTAACATATCTACTTGGAAGGTTTGGAGTATTTTGAAAGTAGAACGCTTCCATGCCTACCATCTCACACCAGTACAGGAGCTGCTACCCATTGATTTCCGCAAACGGATGGAGTTTTGCAATTGGCTTCTTGAACGACAAATAGATGACGACAATTTTTTCAACAATATTCTGTGGACGGATGAGTCCCAATTTACCAGAGACGGTATCACAAACTTCCACAACCTACATACGTGGGCTGAGAGCAATCCACACACAAGAAGAGCGGCATCATTTCAGCACAGATTCAGCGTCAATTTATGGGCAGGCGTGATTGGTGACGATTTACTTGGACCTATTAGGCTTCCGCGTACTCTAAATAGCTCCAATTACTTACAGTTTTTATCAAATGATCTACAGGACTTATTGGATGATATTCCACTGGTGCGATTGGCTTCCATGTTTTACCAACACGATGGTGCTCCAGCTCATTACGGCCGACAGATCACAGATTGGTTAAATTCCAATTATAGCAATCGCTGGATCGGTAGAAATGGACCGATACACTGGCCTGCAAGATCTCCTGATCTTACTATTATGGATTTCTTTGTATGGGGACGAATGAAGGACCTAATCTACGCAACGCCAGTAGAAACATTGGAAGATCTAAATATCAGGATCGATGCGGCAGCAATAGAAGTAAGGCAGCAGTTGAGGAATATGAATACCAAGAGAACACTCGCCAAACGAGCTTTAGCGTGCATTCAAAATGAAGGTGGCCATTTTGAACATTTATTATAACAAATTTTTTTTAAATAAAACATAAAAACCATTATTAAATTCTTTTAGTTCAAACAAGTAGTGTAGATCAACATGCACATGCACTGACTTTTGGAATATTTAATTTTTATGCGATATGTATTTTTACCTATTACTTCCAAAATGTTAATCGTAACTCATACATATGTATGCAGCTTTTGTAGGTAATAATACGGCACATAAAAAAATAAAATTAAAATGACATGTTTATAATGGGGTTTTCTGAGAAAAACTACATTGATCACTGAATTTTAAGGGTTCACGTAGCAAAAATTGGTGTTTTCGAGTAAATATCTCAAGATTGGGTGCAGTTACAATTTAGACTGTTACATCAAATGAAAGATAATTCGATTGCCTAAAAAACGAGTTATAACACGTTGCCTTGTGATTATTCGTTTTCAAGATATAACGTTTTAAGTGAGTAAGGGTACCGGTCAAAAACACTTTTCTTAACCACCCTGTATCTCCACTGTTATTGAAAATTGACCCACCCTGTGGAACAATTTTTTTCTCCAAATATATCAAGGAATAACCCCTTACAAGGTCGTGCATGGAGTACCAAACACCCTGTATGTAGAGCTTCGATAGTGGAAAAAACCACCAATATCAGCAAAAAAATTGCTGATATTGGTGAAGGGGGTGTGGGAGTGGGTGAATAATAATGCGTCCGAAAGGCTCGAAAGCAGAGATCGAGACATTTTAAAATCCATATCTCCTAAACCGTTGATGTTACGAAATTATAGCAGTCGCCCGAGGCGTTGTCTTAAAATGAACCTGTAAAAGGGAAAAAAAACGACGTGGCGGTAAAGTGTTGGACATACCGATGGGATTAACTGATGGACGGGAAAAGCCTTAAATCAGTTGAGAATAAACTAACATGCGTCCATGAACGACTTTTGAGAATGCAACGACATTCGTCTACGCACCAAAGGGAAACCATGGAGGACCTGTGGAAATTGCAGTGGCAATTAAGAAATTGCGATATAAATGCGATAGACACTGCGTTCGAACAGGTCAACCATCCGAGGTGGACGCAATAAGAGTTTGCGAAGAAACTCCTTCACGCCGGCAAACGTAAAATCCACCTGAACAATCTACCCGTCCATCCCGTTCACTATTAGTGAGGAGTCGGACGATCTACAAGCGCCATTCTAGGACGCTTGTGTCTCCACCATGCAGATTTGCCGTAGACGGTACTACGGCAAACTAGCGAGTTGGTGTGATCGGCTGACGCACTGAAAAACCTCAAAGCCCTTTGTTTGAGGAATTTCAGAAAAGATGAAAGATACGCTTCCCGATATAGTTGTGCGTTCCTGGCGTACGGCGGCGCATTCCATGCGGCTCTGAGGCAAAGGTTCTGGTCTACCTGAAAATCGCGAAATATGACATTGGACCACGTGGCCTAATGCCAGAAAGGTGCTTGCCCCATTAAGCTAAAATGACTTGGAACATTTCTTGTATGTTCCGAGTCAGGGGTTGAAGAGATCGGGAGTCAATATTAATATTGCCAAAGACTCTCTGGTGGTCGCAGATGAACGCGGAGCCAAAAGAACTTTGGCGGCTGGGCGGTTCTTTACGAACTTAGTTGGAACTGGTATCCGAAAGTTGGACGCATAAGAGCCCGTCAGCGGGGGAGGCATTGGAGCCGGTGGAAGACGAACTGCCTTGGCGTTCTGCCTTCTTGCGACATTGGTCTGACGCATCTTAGCACTGTTAGCCTTTCGCTGGACTGCCATTCCGTATGGACAGCCCTTGAAATTGGCAGTATGGTCACCCTTACAATTGACACATACAGTCGACTCAGTGCGGACTTTGGGACAGTTACCTGTCAAATGGTCGCCTGCACATTTCACGCATTTGGGGTCCGAACAACACCCGCTTTGCGCATGGCCAAATCTTTGGCATCTGTGTCACTGACCCAAGCCGGTTCTACGCCAGAGTGCTTCGGTCCTGATAAGGAGACCGCAGCACGACTTGAGGTCATATAGCGCCTTGTCCTTTCTGCCAACCTCGACAAAAGCGAGGGGCATAGGCGCATTGTTGTGCGCATGCCTCATGCGCGGTAGACCTTTTCGCGAACGCTGTCGTCCGGACAGAGGCGTCGGATGAGGAGGATGAATCAGAGGAAGCAGAAGCCCGAACATTGGGCTCCCCCTTCCTTGACACCTTCACGAATCCCTCGTTGTCGGTGGTCTGATGCCGGGATGAGGGACTAGCTCGAGGGGAGCTAGTCTAATATCGGGATGAGGGATCAGCACGAGAGGATCCAGTCCTGGAAGAAGAGGCGGCTCGAGGAGAGACCGCCCCGACCTTGGACGGAGGACGCAGACTCGTCGTCGGACTCCATTTCAGCATCGGTAGTGTAGGCAGCGTCTTCTGCGCCGTTGACTGATTTAGACTGACCACCTCTATAGGAGGTAATGGTTGAGGCGTCGGACTGTTCCGACTCACTCGACCGGCTCTTTTGCCGAGTGTTAGAAATTTTCACAGTTTTGCGCTTTGGAGCGGAGTGTGTCGCTGAGGCGGCTGCCTCCCTCAACGCACAATTTTCCTCTTGAACCGCACGGATTTCCACCAAGAGCTGGTTGATGACAGCCATCATCTTCAGGTAGTTGATGCCAGCAGGCGAACCCATCGCTGTAGTTATTGATGAACCTGTTGAACAATACAGTGTTGGCCAGACAGGGGGAGAAATGAAAGATAGTTAAAATATCTGACCTTGGGGATCGGTCCAACCCTTATTGCAGCTTTGTCGAGACTTCCCCGCAAAGCTGGTACGGAGAACTGTGGTGTATAGGGAGAGCCTCTTCCGGCACACCACAATCGTCTGGGCAGGAACAACTAAAAGACTGCTTCGCACCGCACTGGAACTAGGCTAAAGAAAACTACAAAAGCCACTAAACCGAACGTCGAATTTCGCGACGGAGAGTTTATCGAGAAAAACGCACTGTGATCTTCCGCGACGGAAAGTATGTCGCGGAAATAAAACGAAACAGGTAAACGAAACTCGCGACGGAAAGTTTGTCACGAGAACGCACTGAAAATATCGAGCACTGAAATTCCCGACGGAAAGTTTGTCGAGAATAGCTGCACAACTGAACCCGCAGCCTATGGAGTGGGTACCGAACAAGTGTTTACAATAGCAAAGGCTATTTGACTGTCCGGCAACACCACACCAAAAGGGGCAAAAGTTCCGACGAAGTTGTGTTACTTTTCTGTAATAACCTCAGCCTACCAAGGAAAATTGCAAAAACGCGAAACCGAACTGCGAAGATCCGCGAAGGAAAGTTTGTCGGAAAAAAACTCACTAAATAATCCTCAAAGGACGAACAAAAATCGAACTTGAACAATTTATCGCACTATGGGTTTTCACCCATAGTGCGATAAAAGTGAACGGTCCCTTCATCCAAGTCCAAGACAGCTCTTTGCTGCTTGACTTTGTGTGACCGAATAGCACTGCGCTAACACAGTGAACCACAGAAATGTCTACATATATTTTGCAGTGCGCTGCAGGCCAGATATTTTCCGACCGATAGTTTTCGACCGTTAAAAAAGGCGCGAAAAGATATGCCTACGCGACGGAGAGATTGTCGCGAACCGAAAACACGAAGGCACACAGGAACAGTGTAAGATAGATACTAGAATTTTTCCCAGAGGGCCTAAGAGACCCCTAACAGGAAACATTTTTTTGAGGATCTAGGTGTAAGGGGTCAGAGTGGGGGAGGGTGAAAAAGATTTTTATATCTCGAGAACCTATAATCATGGAAAGCTAATAATTTGTTTATAGGGAGGTATGCTACGGGGGTGGGGGGTGTTTTTCCTATCTATAGAACGGCATTTGCAAAAGAGTTGAAACTTAGTGACTATACGTAGATCTATTACAAAAGTAATTTAGATAAAAAAAATTTTCAAATATCCATTGGTGTACGGAAGGGGGGTCAAAAAAAAGTGATCAGTGAAAACGAAGTGCATACATTTTCACGAATTTCGGCATATCTCTTAGGTCTTCTAAAATTATGAATTGATTTTCATTTTCGGATTTTCCATATCAATAGATAGTGTTTTCAGTGTTTTTTGAAATTCGACCCCTAAGGGGTCTAAAGGGGTTGTATACATTTAACGAATTCGGCCTTATCACTCAGGTCTGATTAGATATAACTTTTCACTTCCATGGGCTTGTTTTATAATCAACTTAAACTCGTTTTCAAGTTTTTCCCTTTTTCAACTCCTAAGAGGTTATAAAGGGGTAAACTCCTTTTCACGAATTCCGTCATATCTCTTAGGAGTGATAAGATATCGAATTGGTTTTCACTTCGGGCTTTCTTTATATGTATCTAAAAACTCATTTCAGGATTTTTGGATATTCAACCCCAAAGTGGGTGCAAAGGGGTTGCATATGTTTTCACAAATTCCTACATATTTCTTAGTTCTGATAACATATCGAATTCATTTTTACTTCCTAAGGCTTCCTACATAATCGTCAAAAAGTTGATTTCAGTATTTTTAGATATTCAACTCTAAGGGGACGTGAGGCTTGCGACATATTTCTTAGCATTGATGAGTTATCAGATTGGTTTTACTTCCACAGAATTTTTATATAATCGCCTACAAATGCATTTCCAATTTCATGTAATGGCCCAAAACAAATCACGAAAAACTTCTTAATCGCGTAACAGCTGATATTATACTACGACTTAGACACCGTCCCGGAGTATGACCCAATTCATATGTTATATATTCATATGTTATATGTGGCAGCGGCATAAGGATTCTAGCGCGACCCAATTCTAACCGCTCCCCGAACTTTTTTTTAAATTTTCAGTCACATAGTAACCTACACCGCATCACAGAATTAAACGCGATCCGAACTTCTACCCAAAAAATAATGAAGTTGCGCCAAGAACTGTTGGCAAATTTTTGTAAACTGTTCGAAAAACAAGAAAACCGCCTATAGACAACAGTTAAGTTAAATTCATAACAATACTCTGCCGAATCAATACAAGAGGTTATTTATAACTCATATAATTATATTTTACAAATTTAACTATGCCGCGCGAATTTTGGCAAATTTTTGAAACCGGTGGACTGATGCCCTTCTAGCCAGAATAACTTGGTAGGTGTACTCATCATTCTAAAATCCATATCTCCTGAACGATTAATGTCAGACGGTTGCCAATTTGTGGTTGACTTAATAAATACTAGGAGATTAGAAAATTGTTAACATTTTTAAGGGTGGTGGTAAGGTGTAGGTGGAGGGGTGAAAAACTTTGGATTACAATATCTTTCAACTCAATTGTACCAGGAAGATAATAATTGGTTTGTTTATATAGAATAATAAGTCGAGTCTACTGAATATAAAGTTTTAAGAGGGGTGGTGAAGAGCGGAAGTGGGGGGAGAGCAATTTTTCAAAAAATTACATTTTTATATCTCAAGAACCGTACTAGATATAATCTTGAAAATTTTACAGGAGTTAGGTATTAGCTCTACCGGGGAAAAATTGGTGTGGGTGGGCGTATGGTGGTTGTGGATGTATGGTGGAAATGAAAAAAATCTGATTTTTATTTCTCCAAAATCGCAAAAGATAGAAAGCTAAAAATTGCCAACTATATAAAGCAACTATAGAGACATCCCAGAAAAATGAAATGTTTGATAGCGGTAGCAAGGTACAGGGGTGGGGAGTTGTTTTTCATATCTCAGAAACGGCTTATGCTAGAAAGTTGAAACTTAATGCCGGATCTTCAAGACTTCAAAACTAGTGAAATCGCAATTTCGATAAAAAAGTGAGTGATGACCTTTTAGCATGAACCCATTCTACTTTAAATAACGATGTAATGGTGATTTAGTATTAATTACGATCTTTTTTCGTAATATGCTGGACTTTTGTAAACTAAAAATAAATCAAGAATGCATTGGTTTGAAAAGCTGAAATATGGTGTACATTCATTAAGACTATTCCGATTAGAAACCGCAATATTTTTTTGCGATCAAATACTTACTATTCTGACAACTTTTGTTTGCATCCAATCTTATTTTGAATTTCACTTGATATTCTTCACTTCTCTGCTGCATTTTCTATTACACGCAGAGATGAACACAGAGTCTACGGAGCACCTCGCAAAGAAATATCGAACCTCTGGCATGCGCCCTGCCTCTGCTTGCATACATTTTTTTTTAACTCGGGGCAATTGCGTAGCGTAACCTGTGGCCACGTTATGTCCGTCTCTATTAGAATTCTTTATATCCCATTCATCACTTTCTTGCTGCTTATTAAATAACATCATTACTCAACAATCACCTAGAATACTACATCTATTCATCTTCTTTTTGCATATTTTTTAACTGAAAGGTCCGTGTAAACGTGTGAACGAATTTTAAATACACGGCAAGAAAATGGTACGAAAAAGCACAGCACCTAACTCCCATCACTCTCAATAGTCTACCTTTAAAATTACGTGAAAGTTACATACAAACCTTTCTAACGTTTGGGCACCGCAAATGTACCGCACGTATAGTCTGCCACCGGAGAAGGTGGAAAATGTCACCTTGAAAAAATTCACTGTTGATTGGGAATTGTTGGATAGATGGGGCGGCAGCGTGGGCTCATTCAATTTTTGCGGTCATTTGTAAGTGAAAATCCAATTTCATAGAATCGTTCGTTCGACCCAGAACCAGAAGATCCTTGAAAACGCTGAGAAAATTTTCTCTCATGGGGTTTTCTCCGTCATATGTGCTACAAACTTTCCGATATATTTTCAGCACCTTTCTAGTACTCTGACTTTTCAAATGTAAGTGATACCATTAGCACATAACTTTAAGTTCTTATAATGTAGGTATATGTAACGTCATAATTAAACTTGTTTTGTGATTTTGGTTGTTGCTATTGCGCTCTAAGTTTACTGCAATTATTCAAGTAGAAAGCCGATAACACATTCTCACGCATTCGCTCACACATGTGTATAGATTCCAGGCCAAAAGGTTTTTAATTTTAGATTCCATCGTGTTGAATTTTCATTTCGTAAATGACTCCTGAAGGTCAAATAGTTTATGTGAAAGGTTAGTTGATACACACAATTCTTAAACCCATTTTCTTACTTTATAACGGTCGAACGATGGACTTCTTTAGGTATTCCTAACAGTGGCGTAGCTAGACATGATTTTCGGGGGGGGTCAGCAAGGAAATTAATATTGACCTATTTCAACTTCAAATTAATCACTAAAGTTCGATATTATCAACAAGTAGTTGATATGTTACTAATGAATTATTAACAAGTTATGAACAGATTTCTTTTTTACCTGAAGTATTCTCGCGATTAAAAAATATTAAAACACGAATCCGTTAAAAAATCGAGCCGAGTACTTTTTGCGTATGTACATAATTCAATTGAGTAATTTTGCGGTTAGTGCGATTCACTTTCGATGAGTTTATCTTGTTCTGCGCACATCAGTTGAACTTAAATTCATTAAGACCTTTGTAAGTGCTGTTTCAGGCCTTGGTAGTCTAGTATAAGTGTACTAGTCTATCATCTCAGAGGTCAGAGGTTCGAATCCCATCCATGACATTGTCCTTCGCTTTTCCTTATACCCAGTTTTCCTTACTTTTCAACAATATGTAATCTCCCAAAAGCTTGCATTTCGAACAAATAATTTAAAGTTTTTACTTCAAATATATGACAGTGAAGTGAATATTATGGTGAATTGTGAACGTGGTAAAACATAAATTTCTGGGCTGTCCAGGCAAGTTTCATTTTATTTAACTGGATTTCCACAAAATCTAATAACTTGATGATATTTTAAAAACGCTCAAATTTACGAGAAATTAGTAGATTGCGATAGAGATTTATCGAAAAATCAAAATTTCGCAAAATTCAGTTTAAAATCTCGCAATATAAATCAGTTATTACCTATTGCTATTGCATTTATTTAGCATATTTCAATTGAAAATGCAATTCCGTTTTGTAAAAATTTATTGTCATGCCTTTGAAAAATGTTTTTTTCACTTTAAAAGAAAACTCCATAATTTGAAAATAGATTCCGAAGGATTGTATCGAATTCAGATAGTTATTAGATTAAAATTATGTTTCTAGAAGCTTCTATTGCAAAATGTAATATACTATTAGTTTCAGTGATTTTTCATTCCGCGCGATAAATAAAATTTGAAAATTAATTAAAAAAAGATGAATTCAATAACATCTGATGACTAGAACCTACTTGTTTCGTTCACATTATTTGAAGAGCCTTCGATTTGATTAGTGGAAAGCTTTGGCTTTTTTACCAACCACTGGTCCATAATTATTGATAATCAGTCGATAATAACGGTAAAAATCTATTGAGATAATACAAGCATAAAATCCGTTTAAGTTATATTCACACTAATCACCAATATTTTTTATACACTTATTGGATGGATTGGACATGATACAATAAAAAAGAGCCAAGATGTTTTATGCGCATGTCAAAGTAAAGGCTGCATGGGCATACAAAACTGATTATTTTAGGGGCAACAATGTTGGCGCGCATTTTAAAAGTTTTTTTTGCATATATTAAATATATTGCATAAACATACTGCAGTCACGATCAGCTGCAAGCAATGATACTCTAGATGAGGACGATTTTGCCCGTTAACGAACTTAGCCTTACAAATTCGACGAAATATCCAGATTTAAAATTTCAAGATCATAGGTCAAGGCGTTCTTGAGTTATCATGCTAACGGATAGAAGGGCGGGCGGACGGACGTCAAGCGGATTTAGAGGTTTTGTCCCCAAATAAGCACAAAATAATATTTAACTTTTTTTGGTCTGAGGCTTCGTTCTAAGCGATACAAACTTTTGGGCTGTATAAAACTTATAATACTCTCAGATTTCATCTAGAGTATAAAACTATCTATCTCTTTGTAATCAGATGTATGTTATTTTATTATATATTTACATATTCACTTATGATCTGGTACGATTCTGTAACTGAAATCTCGGCGAAATACCAGAAACTAGTAGCTTTTTCAAATGCGTACTTTTTTAATAAACACCAAATTACGATATTTCGTCAGACTTATTTTTAACAATAATGCAATCATTTTTCTATTACTAATTTAATGAGAAGGCTATATTGTTGTGAACTCAAGGGAGACTAGTCGAAAAATTTCTTTCTATACAAAGCATTTGTACAGAAATGGATATTTTAATAAATATTTCTTTTCTAAGTACAGTTGCATGTTCGGAATGTTCACCTTTGTAATGCTTTTGGATGGCCCCAAATATAACGTTATTTTGCTACGCCATTGGGTCCAAGATCCAAGCCGTTCAGGTTACCATGACAACCAATAAAAACAAACAATAAAATATTCCTTCATAATTATTTTACGTGTGTTTTTGACAAGCAAGATCCCTTGGCATCCTTGGATCCCATGGTGCTGTCAAAATAGTTTTGGTCTCTATTTTTTTCGTGCTCTTACACCGGGGTGTCCTATCCTTTTAGGTATATAATCTAAGACACGCACGCTTTGGAATCTATAAATTGAAAACAATTGAAGTTTGATATTGAAGACCAGCACTAACAAGCAGTATGAAAATACTTCAACAGGCTTTCGTGAAAAGCTCTACTCGCTTTTCCGTGCTGATGAATAAGTACCTTAAGACGAATTGGAAATTGACTTTGGACTGCATTGACAGTATCAGCCCAGTGGAAATAAAGTGATTTCCTTAATTGCTTAACTTAACTGCTATGCTTTACTAAAAACCATTCGATATTTGGATTGTCTTCTAAAGATTTTATAATTCTTTGTCTTAAATAAAAAAAACCTCCTGTTATGTGTACTTTATGAGGTGCGCTAATAATTTCGGGGAGGGGGGGGGGGGGGGTTATCCCCGAAACCCCCCCCCCCCCCCCGTTACTACGCCACTGATTCCTAAAATGTTTAATGGATGGTTCATCATTTTCGGCCACATATATAATGAACACATGCTGGTATGTTAAAATCAGTACATAGCACTTCCATCACTCAACTGAACTTAATAGCTTAACAAATTGAAGAACAAAAAGCACATCGTAAATTTATCTGCATGTAACAATCGATATCTGCCTTGGAAATTAGGAATTATATATTTCGTGAAAATGGTGTCTAGAATCCTGTTTTAAGATTTATATCTTCGTTAGTTATTATCGTGAAATAATGAATTAGGTCTTATTTTAAAGGGATTACTGAAGTATAAAAAAAACATACAATTCTAATAAAAATGTTCCTTGCAATTTTTTTTTTAAGAATAACGATTTTGCCTTTTTATTCTATAATATCTCAAGACATTTTTAATTTTTTTATATGTTGTTAATTATAATTACTCTTTTTGAAAAAATACAATATCTCAACATGGGATCTTAAAGGAAAAGGGATAAAAAAAACACGACAAACATCAGTGTTACTCAATTATTTCATAGAAAAATTACAATTATTTTAGTTACTTAATCGTAAGTCACGAGGAATTTAATTTGATGATACCATATGGGTAGCTCGTAAAATCATAAACTAAAGCTAATTAAGTTCTCTAATAACTTCTTAGAACTCAAACCGTCATACTGCTTCAAGAATAATGGCCGCTAATTTCAGAACACTTTAACCAACGGTTTTCAAATTTTGTATGCGTTAATGTCCCAATAAATGCACCTGAACGTGTGAATATAAATAAAATGCCATGAGTTTTTCGCATTGCTGCCATACGAATAAACTGTAAAAATGCCTTCGCTCAATGTACAGAGCTCACTTTTACTCGAGAAAATCATTTACCCACGAAGTTAAAACTACTAGGGATATTAGCATTTTCACAGACAGCCAAGCGGCAATAAAATCCTTGGAATCGGTCTCGACAACATTAAAGGTCGCCGCAGAATGTCGATCATCTCTTAAGGAGATGGCAGAACAGTTCAATATTCTTCTGTGCTGGGTGCTAGGACACAGGGATATTCCAGAGAACTGCATGGCTGACGAACTCGCTCGTCGCGGCACTACTCTTCAGATTATGCCGGAACATCGGAATCTGGGTGTGCCTCTCTCTACATGTAAACTGCTACTGGGATTGTACTCAATTGATAAAACCAACTCAAGATGGGCAGATGGTGTTACATGTCGCACTGCGAGATAGATCTGGCCGAAGCTGGATCTAAAACGCTCTAAAAGGCTGACTTTACTCAAAAGGGCGAATATCAGCACCACAGTCGGTGTCCTGACCGGACACTGTCTTATAGGTCGACATGCCAAAAGACTCGGCCTCTTCTCAAACGACTTCTGTAGAAACTGCCTGGATGAGGAGGAGGAGGAGGAGGAGACAGTCCTTCACCTTCTCTGTACCTGTCAGCTCTATCAGCCAGAAGGAAAGCTCATCTTGGAGCTTACTTCTTCAACTGGCTCGGTGATCTTGCCTCAATGAAGGTCGCGAGAATCCAACGCTTCATTGCAAGCTCTAAATGGTTCGACGAGTAGGACCGGATTCGATGATCCTGTGGTAACACAACGGACCTTTCAGGTCTAGGTGTGTCCGTGTTCTCACGGGCAGCCACGCGTACCTACCTACCTACCTAGTAGCTCCAACAGAAGAAAGAAATCCTTGAAACACGTGTTCAAGAATATTGACCGATATCTTCACAACGCTTTACGACTTCGAAAGTTTTTATTGCGTTAATTTTGTAGTAGTTGCAGTTAAAGATATGATTATGAAGGAAATCCCTTGTGTCCTTCGTGCAGCGGCGATACGAATATCCTGTAAAAATGCCTTCACTCAATTTACGGAACTCACTATATTTCAAGAAATCGTTTCCACACGAAGTCAAAATTTTATACAGTAAGTTTTGATTAAAAACGAACTGCCGAGTTTTATGAATCAGTGAAATTCCTGTATTCCTTCCGGTAGTTGAAATCTTATAGGAATTAGTTTTGAGTTAAGAGTTGCATTTCCTATTGGGCGAAATTATGTCACTTCTTCGGATAGCTTCTATACGAAAGTCTATAAAACACGTGTCTACGAGTGAGACTGATAACTTAAGAACGCTTCAAGCTTAAAATTTTATATTCTGTACACAATTATTTTAAAATGGTTCCATGTATGGTAAGTTAATAAATATCCTTGCTATCCAATAAGTTAAGATAATTTTACTTTCGGCGATTTACGTAAAGTTCGAGATAGGAACTTGAACATTGAAGGTATTGCCGTTTTCTTACGAGTAGTGTCCAAAAGATAGTCATTAAGAAAGTTCTGTTTAAGTTGTTTCATGAAGTATATAACAGGGAAGTGATGTATTTTGTATGCAACATGCGATATTTATAAGTTTAAAACGCTTAATTTGGTTACGAATGCGAATTTAAAAAAAAAAACTAACCTGCGAATTTTGTGTTAAACCCTACAAATGATCTAAACTACTGCCGATCGACCTCACTCTAGTTTCATCTAATGGATGTTTGTGTTATTTCGTATACAAAGGCTCTTAAGGTACATGTCCACTAGCCGGGCCCGGCTGGGCCGCCTTGCAAAAATCCGCTTGCCATACACTATTATTGAATGGAGCCGCAACAGTGTACGACGTATTTTACTGGCGGTCCGCTTTACGAGCAGGTTTCTGCTCGAGCAGAATTGCGCTCCGGCTCGTCCCACCTCGTCCCACCACAGTGGACGCAGCGTTTCCGTCACCCGCGATTCTTCCCAAGTGTACGCAGAAACAAAAATCCGCGCCGCACCGTTGCGATGCGGCCCGCCTCTAGTGGACGCTTACCTTTAGAGTAGGGTTATTTAAAGAATCTATATACGCACACAAACATTCACTATCTTGAGAGCTATCAATGCGTGTCTCAATAAAAACCATTAAATTTCGCTCTGTTTGAATGAAGTTGTCATGAAAGTTGTTTCATGAAATAAATAACAGGGAAATTATTTTGTATACATACATGAATCGAGACTTTTTTTTGTTCATATTTATTAATTAAACTCTCCAACCGTTAGTCGTTGCTCACCAGGTCGGTTACAAAACGCTATAACTTCATCATTACAGCGAATTTCTTTATGAAATTTTCACTTAAAGGATGGTACTTTCGAATAAGGCCCTTTTTGAAAAATCGATTTTTTTGAACTACCCAGGTGTATGTAACCCCTTAAGAAATAGCATCAAATCAGCCAATTTCTATCCAAATCTATTCATACTTCTCTCTTCTATCTGACCTAGTTATTGCATAAAAAAGGGCAAAATAATAAAAATAATCGAAATCATGACGAAGAAACTATTCCCATAGTAGTGAAAAATTAGACGTTTATCTAATTATCTTTTTAACGATCGAATTAAGTTATCATCTTCTATTCTGAAATTATGTTCTAATTTTCACTAGTTTCCGAAATTAAAGACGACAGATAACCTCGTTTCTTTAATTAATGGATGTCCTTGTGAAATGATTAAATTCGAAATATTTAACTTTGCTTTTATATACATATGTACTCGTATTACAAAAACAAAATAGTGTAATTGGGTTTCTTATTATTCAGAGGAACGCAAGTATGTACTGACCACGTGTCGTATGTCTTCAGGTCAAGACGAGATTCTATAGAAACTATGTACTTATTTTCTACGATAGTTTTTATCGACTTTTATTTTAGTTAACTTAGTGCAAGTGTTGCTTTCGTACAATTTTGCGTTAGCCAACTATGCAAATACTTGCATAACTTTCGACCGACCTTAGCGTTTATTCATTGAATTTGCTAGTACATATACGTACTTAATTATATATTTGTTGCCAATATACCCTATAAACCAAACATCGGCGAAGAGGCTATGAAGAGTCAGCGAACACTTTCGAAACTTGTCGCTGAAAAAATATTATCAGTTGGGAACAAGTTCAGCTATGTACTTGCTGTCTGTGAATGCGTGTGAGGTATTCGCATTTCTTTCTTCCTCGTACTGAAATGCATCCGACCATCTCATCCGCACTCGTCGACATGAGAGATCTCCTATCGCGCATTGTATTTGAAATTGGAATAAGCAAGAACGAGATGGCAATACGTGCACTCACTGCAGAGTATGTATGAAGGAAGTATGAAGTAGACCTGACCAATCATCGATGAAAGGTAGGCCTGACTTATAGGCGAATTATGCCTTACCGGTCGACACTGCACCGATGGACGTCATCCGGTCATATTGGAATAGAATTCTAGTGGTCGGCGACTAGTGCAATCAAAGGACAGCTTTCAATCGACTAGTGCAATCGAAAGATGAATTTCATTGCACCTGTCGTCAGAGTTATGGGTTCCGGCATCATGTTCGCAAAGGAAACTATAGCGCTCTGCGCAGTTGAACATCTGAGTTTTCCGGCGGGTACGCACTTGATGATAATTTACGTGTCGTGTAGGTCGTTTAGTCTTTTTCTCTCGCTAATGGCGGAACAGGTCGGCATGTTTACATTCTTGAGGAGAAGATGGGGAAATATTTGTTTTTCGTTTTTCGCCACAAACACAAGCGCACGAGGTAACATAGTAGTAGTTTGTACATAAGAACCCATGAATTTTTCGTGTTTTTGGCTTATAGGGTAAATAACATATGTATGTATATACAAACATACCTTCTCATGTAGAATAAATAATAATGCTGAAGCCTGAGCGGAGCCCGAACCCCGAAGGGCTCAGTCAGCATAAAGATGAGTCGCGGTCGGGGCTTTGCATGTAGATCAATCTTTAAGTGGTTTTATTTATGAAGTTTATAGATAGAGGAATCTCTTGTATGTTTTAGGAGGGGCATTTGTAGGAATTGTCTTTTGTATATCGGTTTTGAGTGGTAAATTGGCAAGTTTTCAGCAATACATATATTAGACCCAGAAATTGGATATGCATATATGTAATGAAGTACTATTAGAAGAGCTTTAACAATGGGAATAATTTCCGCTCAGTTTTTCCGTGAGATCTTAAGAGTACATCTATTATTTCACCCTATTAATATTGACGATGAATTTTACGCTACTACATACGAAGTTTCTGTATTTTATTTATGTATATTTGTAGCTACATGCCATTATATCAAAAACTCTATAATCATAAATTCCTTATGGCATGAGGATGATGTATGATTTTGTATGACTCGTCCTTTTTTGGCCACTGTGTTCTAAAAATGCGCTGTGCAATCAATGCGCATGCCAATAATTTATACAACAGCATCATCAGCCCTAGTTAGGAATTTAACCAAGAAACGAAAAAGCTGCGCTTTCTTTATTTTTCTTGGTGTTATAAAAGGAACTCAATGCTGTATACAAAAATTGAGCTATTTTGCCGCAGTGGCGGATCCAGACCTTGCTGTGTAAATTTTTTTGATTTGGCTATTTTGTTTGATAAAGTTCTGTGTGAATTTAACTACATAGACTGCACTTAGCAAAAAAGGGTCATCTGATGACTGGATCATATTGTTTTCATCTTATTATGGGTCAATCCATCAAGAATCGCCAAAGTTGTGACCTTACCATTTCCGATTCTTTTGAAAATTTTTGTACTTAAAGAACTAGCGAAAAAAATAATTGAAATTCAAGTATTTGTTTCTATCTCATTTTTTAACTAACAAAAACAACAACAATCTTTAAAATAAGCCCTACTTTATTATTCAAGGATAAAAATGATCAGAGATATAAATTTTCAAGAAGGACTCGGACATCTTTTTTGGCAAATCTTTAACATACTATAACTAACAAAAAAAATGAGATAGAAACAAAAACTTGAAATCATATTTTTTTTCACTAATTCTTCGAGTACACAAATTTTCAATAGAATCGGCGATGATAAGGTCACACTTTTGGCGATTCTTGATGAAATGACCCTTTTCAGAATAAAAGTTAGCATTTTTATTTAAACAGATATGACCTTAATGTAATTATGCAACTTCTGTACGTGTTGGGGAAAATAACAAATTAAAGGAATGTAATACACTAGGCAGACGAAGTATTCGAAAAATTAATGCCGGAATAATCATTCCTGTTCAATGATCATTGAGTTTTAACATCAACATACGTCAATCAGAATTACGTTCAATCTGTCAAAATATTATTGCTGTTAGAATGCTCAATCACAATTGCCATTTTGGCATTGGCACACGGCTACCTTTTATCTGTCGAAAAGGAATGAGAGCAAAGTGCTAAAATGTCAGCAATTGTGAACAAAACGTCAAAAGGATTAATCGCAATTAATACGCTTATAAAATAAATAGAAAAATTTTATAGGCGGACTCGACGCTGGATGGCGTTGCGAGTGTTTGAGTGAATTAACATTTTTTGTCCAGAGATGGTATGACAAACTTTCACAACCCACCTAGGTGGACTGTGAGTAATCCACATAAAAGAAGAGCACCATCATTTCAGCACGGATTCATTGTAAATTTAAAAGGCTTCATAAGGCTTAGTAGGCTTCCACCTAGGCTAAATAGCTCCAATTACTCACATTCATGGAGGATTAAAGTAACTGGAGTGGTGTAGTGTGTAAAGTTAGTGTATGTGAGATGAATTTGTTAAAAGAAGGACAAAACATCGGGTGCGAAAAATAGACAATGATAATTTTGTGCCAGCCTGTCAAATTGTTTTGCTTGGAGTTGCTTCCATCACATCGTCGGCAGTGAAAACAAAAAAAATTACACAGGGAAAAATTGAATCATATACAGGAAATAATTACATTATGAATCAAATCGGTGCATTTTGAAAAACAAATTTTAGAGATTGTAAATATTAAAATTCCAGTGAAATAATTCTTTAATAAGACCAACCAACCTAACCTACACTGATACGATAAGCTTCCATTTCTTACCAACATGATACTGCTCCAGCGCATTACGGTCGACAAATCAAAGATTTGTTAGGAAGCAAATTTCCCAAGATTGGATACAGCTACAATATCGACGCTTAAATCGAATAAGAGGTAATTCGATTCCCAAAAAAAGAAGCTATAACATAATGAGTTGTGATTATTAGTTTTAGAGATATGTATAACAGTTTATGTGAGTGCAGGTACATGTCCAAACCCTGTAGAAATTTTTTTTTTCTCAAAATATAATAAGGAGTCACCCCTCAAAAATATGCCTATTAAGTACCGGACACTCTGTATAATCACTTAAAAATCATTTAAAGGTTTTTGGACAACCAGTGATGAATGTTGAAAGTTGTATAATCCATATGTGTGTCCGCACTTTCGTGACGAAAAATAATAGTTTCGCCCAGACTATTGGCAGATTTTTCAGTCTTGTCATCACAACGAATTTGCCTTTGATTCCAAGGTCAAGCATTATTTTTCTGTCAATACTATCGTATACTTGTTCACTTAGGTTTGATGAGATATCGTATGGTTTCTTACTGTAGTACTTTCTATATAATCGCCTAAAAAGGGTTATGTTGATATTTCGTATTATATTACACCGCATCTCAACATAAACGCTTACGGACTTCCACTCAAAAATAATAAAGTTGCGCCCACCACTGTTGGCAGATTTTACTTTATTTTTTTTTAATAATAAAGTATTGTGATCGACCTAAAATTTCAAAAAAATTTTGCTACCCTGAAATTTTGCATTTTCACGTTTTAGGACTAGTAAACCCCAAAAAAGCAAAAAAAAATGTCCGTCTGTCCGCCGTAGACGCCGTATGCCGTACACAAAATCGTTTGAAGGCGCGTAGCTCCCAAACCCGTTGAGATATTAAATTGAAATTTTTATGATGGGTAGATTGGGTGAACCCCTACGACTGGTATATTTTCGAGGGGTGGGGGTACAAGGGGAGAGGAGAGGGGAGCGTTTTAGACGAACAATTTTGGTTTCTAGATCTCAGGAACCACTTATGCTAGGAGGCTGAAACTTGGAACTTATGTAGTACTATTAAATAACCAGGAGGCTATTTGGAACGTTATTTTTTAGGTTGTCAGTCGCATAGTAACCTACACCGCATCTCATCATTAAACACGTTTCGGACTTCTACCCATAAAATAATAAAGTTACGCCCAGACTGTTGGCAGATTTTTACTTTATTAAACATATTAAACGTCCGAAACGTGTTTAATAATGAGATGCGGTGTAGGTTACTATGCGACTGACAACCTAAGAAATAACCAAGAGGCTATTTGGATTGGTATTTTTTAGGTTGTCAGTCGCATAGTAACCTACACCACATCTCATCATTAATCACGTTTCGGAATTCTACCCATAAAATAATAAAGTTGCGCCCAGACTGTTGGCAGATTTTTACTTTATTATTTTTTAAAAATAAATTATTATTTTTTACTTACGTATTTTTTTATCAATAGAATAATTCATAGTAGTAAAAGCGAATTCGATCACATTAAACCTAAGAGATTTTCAGAATCAATGAAAACTTGAGCAATACCCCCAGGGGGTTTAATTGAGAAAAATACGTAAATCGGTTTTTCCCTAACTACGTTTAAAGCTTATAGAAGTAAAAGTGAATGAAAAATTTCAATGAAATTGGGTTGTTATGTGTCATAACATTCCCTAAAGTTTTTCTATAAATTATGTATAACTACATAAAAATATAATTGACTCCAGAGGATGTCATCCACCCCCATGTGGCAAAGTACATTTGTACTAACAAATGTTATTGTCTATTGTTTTTTTATTTGACACCGTAAAGCTATCTGCATCTATATCGGGCTTACAGCCGTTTTTCCAATAGTCAGAAGAAATTATATACTATCTAAAAGAAAAGCTTAGAATTATTTTTCATTCTCATCTGGAGAATAGACAATATGACGAATAACACTCACTTCACTCACCTTGCAATAGTTACTTCGCTTCGTCTTGCGGGATGCGGGGTTCGCGAAATGGAGTGGACGTCCGTACAGCTCAATTTTTGCGCGTGGTCTCACTGATTGGAAAATTTGATTGCAAAATGTAGTTTGAAAAATCATTACAAAAACATTGCTATACTAGCTTTTTTTGAGCTTGTTGAATTTCAGTTGCTTTAGAACGTTATGTTAAGTTAATATAAGAAAAAAGAAAGAAAGTAAAAAACATAAGTTTCCATAGAAAATGTTAATAGTAAAAATACATTTTTTTTTAAAAAAAATTTGTGTTTTTATATTGCATTATCTCAAATTCGAATATTCTAAATTCAACAAAACCTAATTTGAATCGTTCCTAATCGATTAAAAAAAGAAGAAGTAAAGTTACTTAAGTAATAATTTCAAAAACTTCTTTGACGCAATCGTTTAAAGCTGGAATGGGAGACTAGCCGTAAGTTCACGTTGTACCTACCAAAAACTTTAAACGCATTTTACTCGATACTATGTTTTTAGACATGGTCGGCACGATAACTCAGTCAATTTTTAATATTTTTCAACTTTTTTTTTTTATAATTTTGATAACTATTTTCTCTATAGTCTATCGAGAGGTTTTTTTAATTTTTTGCTTGGAAATTTTTTATAAATTATTAAACGCAAATTTTTTTTTAAAAAACTGATTACTAAAGTTCGAAATACTGTAACTTATTTATTTTTAAAAAAAAAAAAATTCCCTCCTTGAGACTATAACTACTACATTATTCTACAAGATTCTTTTTTATTTTTGCAAATTGAATTATTTTTGGTGAAGTTATGATGCCGACCAGGAGGCGCCATGGTTTTTATAAGTAGTCCATTTAAACCCGTAAAACACAATGTTAATATTAAAAAAAATATAGTTAAATAGTTAATAAGATATGTGAACTCAACAATTCAATTTTTTTTTCACCATATAACCTTTATAATAATTTTTCAAATTTACTCGGTTTTTAGCGCGTTCAGGGGTATATGAGCCCTTAATGTATTCCATTTAGTTACAAATTTGAGATTAAGCATAAACATTAGCTGTGTTTTGAACAATTTTACGGCAATACGGACACAAGATATTCGTTTTATTTTTATTTTTTCAAGCTAAACATAGCTTGTAATGACCACAAGGTTGTAATAAAATTTTTCTCGTCTTCTCAAAACATATTATGCAATTCATTTGTTTACTACAACTCTCAGTTGACTCGTCATTTGATGTATCGTCATCAATTTCATCGAATTTTCCGTCGGCTGAGCTTATTTCGGTGGTTTGTGATTTGATTAAATGAATTCTTTAATTCAACTGTTTTCCTGAAATCTTCATCTAAAATACCGTCAAGAAATTTACAGAAATTGCCATGTTTTGCTAATTTTAGTGTGAGTTGCGAATTGTATCCTTCAACTGCACTTGTTGTTCTCGTGTCTTTCTTATAAACGGAAAAAGATGAAGGGCCCTCCTATTTATGATTAAATGTACGAAAAAGTAATCAATGGTTTATATTTTTTTAATTTATCACCTTAAGTATCCACTGCTTTTCATAAAAATTTATGAAT
Source organism: Beris morrisii (assembly GCA_951812415.1). Lineage (NCBI taxonomy): Eukaryota > Metazoa > Arthropoda > Insecta > Diptera > Stratiomyidae > Beris > Beris morrisii. Next base: position 88,280,817 of record OX638310.1, on the reverse strand, counting down.
CTATTGAAAACTGTGCCTTCTTCTTCTGTTAAATTCGAAATATCTGCTTTAAGAAAATCGAACCCTTCAAAAATGTCGGCAGGTTTCAAAAGTGGTAACGCCATGAATTTATGGAACAATCGGTTCATGTGTTGGTTCTTACTTAAATTAATTAAAAAATTTTGGAATTTTCGCTGCGTTTTTTCTGAGAGCTTGACAATAATGAAACCAGTATCCTTTCAATTTAGTTGAAGGGAAAACTAATTTCAAGGCATTTCGCATTGCTTTCTCATAATCAGTCATAAACGATTCCGGTTCAAATTTAAAAAGATTTTTGTCAATAAACTGGAAAACGTGTTGGTAAATTGCTTCCGATTTATTTGACATCATTATAAATATGAAGGGATAAATCTGAAAAATTACATATTTTAAAAAAATTGGAATAAACCGCGGAGTACTGCAAATATACATTATTTTTTTAATAATATAAAACAACTCACATGGTCATGATATTCAATGTGAATGATTAATAGCTGCTTGTAGCCACAAGAAGGTAACACACTGAAGGTAGCGTCTAAAAGGAATTTTCTCTTAATTTGTTGATGTGAATTCAAAATTTCCGTAATTGTTGGAGAAACAAACACGGAATACGAAAAATTTGTTTCTATAATTGTATCTTTATAGAAAGTACTCTACAAAGGAGTACTTCGAGCTTCCAAATTTTTCTAAAATTTCTTTTGTTGCAAACATTTCTTGCACTTGTAATGGACTCGACGGATTTTTTGGTATTTGGTCGCTTTTCAAACGGCAGAGATGTCTTCGAATTTTACCAAACTGCACCAGGGAGGCAGAATCCTTATTTTCCATACATTCTTTGTCAAATACCTCTCTTGTAGATCTTCTTTTCAAGGAAACTTCTATACATCCAAGTTTTATTTTGTTCATTAAGTTCATTTTATTTACTGTTTCTTTCTGAGAACCATGATTGTGAATCATATTTTGTCCTTTTAACGTATTACTATTTCTGTATAGGATCACAGAAGCACAACATTTTTTTTCATAACACACATATCTCGTTCGGTCCTCATAAACATTTTTTTGGCGAAATAATTGTTGATCCGATTTTAAATGAAGTAAAGCACTATTTTTCCTTAGTCCCGGAATAAATTCGAAATTTAGCACCACTTCACTTCCAGATTCCATATCGATTATATTTATATATGGTACGTAAACGACAAGACAAATCAAAAATCTCGACTGAAAGAAATTTTAAATGTTCAACTGCAATAGACGTTTAAATATTGTTAACTGCATTATTTTAACAGTAGTAACAGTAACATTATTATTATTCATGGCGTGCTGCAATCAATCTTGGTGGACCTTATGTCCGAACCATATTTATCGTTGGACGTTATAGCCGATTCAGCATGGACATTATGTCTTATTTGAAACGTCCATGGACGTTATGTCCATTTAGAGGGGACATAATATCCATGGACCTTATGTCACCCCACCTGGTAAGTGCTGTATTAAGAATGAAATAAAGAAAAATACGTATTAGTGATTACATGTCAAAAATCATAAAATATTCTTTTTCGACTTTTTGACCCGTTCTTTTTTCCATAATATTCAGCAATAGAAAACAAATGTTTTTGCCGATGATACAAACTAAGTATCTTTTACGGATTGAATATGCTAGCAATGGGGTGCACTAAAATTGTATTTTAAGAAGCAAATACTTACAGCACGCCTTTATTCTGCTGAAGAAATCAATCAAGGCATTTGGAAATCCAATTACCAAACTTTGCTATTTATTTTTGAAATTTACTAAATTTGTTTTAGTGACTCTTTATGACAAAATGTCATTGATTTATAAGAAGCTCCTAGATTCATATCTATATAAAAAAATATGCCAACAGTCTGGGTGCAACTTTATTTTACGCGGTGAGTTGCGGTGTTGGCTGACTGAAAACCTAAAACATAGTTCGGGAAGCGATTAAAATGGGGTCGCGCTAGAATATTTACGCCGCTGTCACATATAACATAAGAATTACGTAATCGGGTAATACTCCGGAACGCGGTCAAAGTCGTACTATAATATCAGTTGTTACGCGATTAGGAGGTTTTAGGCCATTAACTACATGAATTCGGAAATGCGTTTGTAGGCGATTATATAAAAAGTCTGTGGAAGTGAAAACCAATTTTTTGAAATGAGTTTTTAGATATATAGGGTGAATAACTTTGACGTTTTTCAACAGATTGATTTGATTGGACAAGTTTTGGAAACGTCAATTCAGTAGAATATTGCCGACAGACCGTCCACGTCGCTTGCAATACGGCCAAACAGTCGCTCGAATGGTTGACACTGAACCTGATTTTTGGAAGCAAATTTTGATGGCCGACGAGCAAAATTGCTGCATTTGGGGAAAGGAGAATCCACACGACATCCATGAAACGCCAGGGCATGATCAAAAAGTGAGTGTTTGGGACGGCGTTTGCGCCAAAACCATCATTGGGCCATTTTTTTCCGATAAAACGCAACAGTCGATGGAAAACGATTTCGGTGGATGTTAGCTCATTATGTCTGCCCGTAAATGCGTGAAAAAGGTCTGGATGGTTACTGATTTCAACAAGACGGTGCGCCATGCTACACTGCAAATGGAACAATTCAGTTTCTGCAACGAAAATTCCCTGGACGTCTGATGTCGAAAAGAGGCGACATTGACTGGCCACCGAGATCTCCAGATTTGACTCCTCCGGACTTCTTTTTATGGGGTTATTTGAAAAGCAAAGTATACGCCAGCAACCCTCAGACTATTGACGAGCTCAAAGCAAACATTCGTGCCGAAATCATTGCTATACCGCCCGAGATGCTCGAAAAAGTAATGGAAAACGCAGCAAAAAGGGCACATTTTGCTGTGACCAATAGAGGCAGCCACTGGATTGATGATGTATTCAAAAACTAATCCAAATAAATTCTAAAGGACCAAATTGAATAAAAATACCTCACATATAAAAATCACTTGAGTTTTTTTCAAAGTTATTCAATGTTTACATACCGATATAAAAGATTGCGCACCCTGTATATAAAAAAAGCCCGAGGAAGTGGAAACCAATTCGATGTCTTATCACTCCTACGAGATATGACGGAATTCGTAAAAACGTGTTTAACCCGTTTATACCCTCTTAGGGGTTGAAAAAGAAAAAACTTGAAAACGGGTTTTAGGTGATTATTAAACAAGCCCGTGGAAGTGAAAGGTTATTCGATATCTAATCAGACCTGAGGGATATGGCTGAATTCGTGAAAATGTAGACAACCCCCTTATACCACCATGAGGGTCGAATTTCAAAAAATGTCCCAACTTAATTTATGGAACTCACTATAACTCAAGAAATCGTTTAACCATCCATCGAGTAGCCACTATAAAATAGTTTCTACCTGTAAATAAAAGGTCATGCAATTATTGTATGTGCACTCTTCATTCTTTTGATATAATCCCAACTAAAATATAAATCGGAGTTCAGTATTTCATCTAGAGTATCATACGATTTCCTTGCAGCCGATCGTGACTGCGTTATGTTTAATAATAAGATTCTCGATCTCAAGAGCTGCTTACGCTAGGAGGTTGAAATTTGGAACTTACGGAGTACTGATATAGTGGAACCATTTGCGAAATGGTTGAGTGGGGTTGAGTGGAGCAAAATAATGCATCCCAAACGCTCCAAAGCTGGAATTGAAACATTCTAAAATCCATATCTACTGAACGGTTGATGTCAGAAGGTGGTGAAGTGGGGCTGTATTAAGGGATACTACGAGCCTAGACAAGGTCAATTTTAAAATAAGAAGTAGAGGGGTGGGATTGAAGGGGGAAGGTTTGGAAACTTTGAAAATTTATCCATATCGTGATTTTGAAAATGAAATAATATATAACTTTTTATGCAAGCAGTGCAAAATGATCCATCGATCAGTATCCGACGCTTGGCATTGCAGTTTAGGTTAGGTTAGGTTAGGTTGAGAAGGGTGGACTAAAGCAATGTGCCCCAGTCCATCACGAGAGATCGCTGTGGATCCATTGTGGTCCCCTCGTTGCAGTTTAACATATCTACTTGGAAGGTTTGGAGTATTTTAAAAGTAGAACGCTTCCATGCCTACCATCACACACCAGTACAGGAGCTGCTACCCATTGATTTGCCCAAACGGATGGAGTTTTGCAATTGGCTCCTTGAACGACAAATAGATGACGACAATTTTTTCAACAATATTCTATGGACGGATGAGTCCCAATTTACCAGAGACGGTATCGCAAACTTCCACAACCTACATACGTGGGCTGAGAGCAATCCACACACAAGAAGAGCGGCATCATTTCAGCACAGATTCAGCGTCAATTTATGGGCAGGTGTTATTGGTGGCGATTTACTTGGAACTATTAGGCTTCCGCGTACTCTAAATAGCTCCAACTACTTACAGTTTTTATCAAATGATCTACAGGACTTGTTGGATGATATTCCACTGGTTCGATTGGCTTCCATGTTTTACCAACACGATGGTGCTCCTGCTCATTACGGCCGACAGATCACAGATTGGTTAAATTCCAATTATAGCAATCGCTGGATCGTTAGAAATGGACCGATACACTGGCCTGCAAGATCTCCTGATCTTACTATTATGGATTTCTTTGTATGGGGACAGATGCAGGACCTTGTCTACGCAACGCCAGTAGAAACATTGGAAGATCTAAATATCAGGATCGATGCGGTAGCAATAGAAGTAAGGCAGCAGTTGAGGAATATGAATACCAAGAGAACACTCGCCAAACGAGCTTTAGCGTGCATTCAAAATGAAGGTGGCCATTTTGAACATTTATTATAATAAAAATATTTGAAATAAAAATATTTGAAATAAAAACCATTATTAAATTCTTTCAATTCAATCAAGTAGCGTAGATCCACATGCACATGCACTGATTTTTTAAATATTTAATTTTTATGCGATATGTATTTTTACCTATTACTTCTAAAATGTTAATCGTAACTCATACATATGTATGCAGCTTTTGTAGGTAATAGTACGGCTCATAAAAAAATAAAATTAAAATGACATTTTTATAATGGGGTTTTCTGAGAAAAACTCCATTGATCACTGAATTTTAAGGGTTCACGTAGCAAAAATTTGTGTTTTCGAGTAAATATCTCAAGATTGGGTCTGCACCCAATACAATTTAGACTGTTACATCTAATGAAAGGTAATTCGATTGCATAAAAAACGAGTTATAATACTTTGCCTTGTGATTATTCGTTTTCAAGATTTAACGTTTTAAGTGAGTGTGGGTACCGGTCAAAAACACTTTTCTTAACCACCCTGTATCTCCACTAATATTGAAAATTGACCCACCCTGTGGAACAATTTTTTTCTCCAAATATATCAAGGAATAACCCCTTACAAGGTGTCACACGGAGTGCCAAACACCCTGTATATCACAAATCTAATAAATATTATACTCGCAATTTTAAAGTATATATACTAACCATTATACGATAGAACAAAATATAAAACAAAACAGTTGCAATACCAACTTTCGAGTTTATGCACTTTCTTTCTGTCGGTCTTGATCGAAATTTTTAGAAGGACGTATTAGGCGGCGGTTACCAGTAGAGTTTCCAGGCGCTTTAAAAAAATTGCGCCAGAGGTCTTTTAAAAAAACACCAAATTACGCCATGGTGAAAGAATATATGTACATTTCATAGTGAAAATAAACTTAGATAAAATATATAAAATATATAAATATATTCAATATATAAATATATTCAATATAAACATAACATAACAAAAAAGCCAAACAAAAAAACATACTGCAGTCACGATCGGCTGCAAGCCAATCGTATAATACTCTAGATGAATACTGAACTCCGATTTATATTGTAGTTGGGTATAAAGTAGAATTACGTGTGTGCATGTTGTATGTCCTTTATTAAGGACTGCTATTAGATTGCTACTCAAAACTAAAAGACAATATTCAGTGTTTAATTTCATATCTTGAACTGTGTAAGTCATCTAAAAAAATGTCGTTTTTGAAGGACTTTCACATTGGAAGAGCAGGAAGGACTCACTCGATTTCTTACATATTTATCCTTTTCCTTGGAACCATTCAAAAATAAACGTGTACAAAATTTCAAATTCGTAGCTTGAAGCGTTCAAAAGTTATTGGAAAATATTGATGAACACGTGTTTTAAGGATATTTTGTATGGCAGCTACCAGAAGGAGTAAAAGGATTTCGCTGATTAGTAAACTCGAACTTCCTTTTCACTCAAAACTAACTTGTACAAAATTCCGAATTCGTAGCTAAAAGATTACTTGAGTTATTGTGAGTTTCGTAAATTAAGTGAATACATTTTGACAGGATATTTGTATGACAGCTACACGAAGGACTAACAGGATTTTCTTCATAATCATATATTTAGCTCCACCTGTTGGAAAAATAACACATACAAAATTTCAATGACGTAGCTTAAACCCTTCTGAAGCTATCGACCAATATTCTTGAAGACGTGTTTTAAGGACATTTTGTATGGCAGCTACCAGAAGGAGTAAAAGGATTTCGCTGATTAGTAAACTCCGACTTTGTTTTCACTCAAAACTGACTTGTACAAAATTCCGAATTCGTAGCTAAAGGATTACTTGAGTTATAGTGAGCTTCGTAAATTAAGTGAATACATTTTGACAGGATATTTGTATGGCAGCTACACGAAGGACTAAAAGGATTTTCTTCATAATCATATATTTAGCTCCAACTATTGGAAAAATAGCACGTACAAAATTTCAATGTCGTAGCTTAAACCCTTCTAAAGTTATCGACCAATATTCTTGAACACGTGTTTTAAGGACATTTTGTATGGCAGCTACCAGAAGGAGTGACAGGATTTCGCTGATTAGTAAACTCCGACTTCCTTTTCACTCAAAACTAACCTGTACAAAATTCCGAATTCGTCGCTAAAAGATTACTTGAGTTATTGTGAGTTTTGTAAATTAAGTGAATACATTTTGACAGGATATTTGTATGGCAGCTACACGAAGGACTAAAAGGATTTTCTTCATAATCATATATTTAGCTCCAACTATTGGAAAAATAACACATACAAAATTTCAAAGACGTAGCTTAAACCCTTCTGAAGTTATCGACCAATATTCTTGAACACGTGTTTTAAGGACATTTTGTATGGCAGCTACCCGAAGGAGTAGGACGATTTTGCCCGTTAACGAACTTAGCCTTACAAATTCAACCAAACATCCAGATTCAAAATTTCATGATCCTAGGTGAAGGCGTTCTTGAGTTATCGTGCTAACGGACAGACGGACGGACGGACGTCAGGCGGATTTGAGGTTTTTGGCCACAAATAAACAAAAAATAATATATAACTTTTTTTCGTCCGAGGCTTGGTTCTATGCGTTACAAACTTTTGGGCTGGATTAAACTTATAATACTCTATATGATTTCATCTAGAGTATAACAAGGGTCAAATCTGGCAACCCTGGTTACCAGCAGTTATTACCTACTTTATGATCGGCTGAAAGATACTAGATGAAATACTGAACTCCGATTTATATTTTAGTCGGTGCTAAAACAAGAAGTGCGCATGTAGTTTGTTCTGTATTAAGGACTGTTATTTGGTTGCTACTCGAAACTATATCATATTTGAATGGGTCCATGCTAAAAGGTCTTCAGTCCATTTTTGTAAACTGTTGGAAAAACAAAAAAAAACCGCCTGTAGACAACAGCTAAGTTAAATTCATAACAATACTCTACCGAATCAATAAAAGAGGTTATTTATAACTCATATAATTATATTTTACAAATTTATCTATGTCGCGCGAATTTTGGCCAATTTTTGAAACCCGTGGACTGAGACCCTTTTAGCATGAATCGAGTTAGCCAGAATAGCTTGGTAGGCTTACTCATCATTCTCAAATCCATATCTTCTGAACGATTAATGTTAAACGGTTGACACTTTGTGGTTAACTTAAGAGATACTTGGAGATTAGAAAAGGTTCAACATTTTTAAGGGCGGGGGTAAAGTGTGGGGGTGGGGGGTAAAAACTTTAGATTACAATATCATCCGACTCAATTCTACCAGGAAGATAAAAATCTGCATAGTAACCTACACCGCATCTCATCATTAAACACGTTTCGAACTTCTACCCATAAAGTAATAAAGTTGCGCCAGACAGTTGGCAGATTTTTTTTATTTACTTACGTATTTTTCATCAATAGAAGAATTCATAGTAGTAAAAGCGAACTCGATCACATTAAACCTAAGAGATTTTCGGAATCAGTGAAAACTTTAACAATACCCCCAGGGGTTTTAATAGAGAAAAATACTTAAATCGGTTTTTCCCCGACTGCGTTTAAAGCTTATAGAAGTAAAAGTGAATTCCAAATCTCAATATACCTTAGGAATATATCAGAATACGTGAATATGTACACAACCACTTTACACCCCTTAGGGGTTGGATATCGAAAAATTTTGAAGAACGTTACTAGGCGCTTATACAAATAGCCCGCAGAAGTAAAATTGCTTTGATAGCTCGACATGTCTAAAAGATTTAACGAAATTCGTGAAAATGTGGATTCACGGAAATTTTTTTTACTCAACCTCTGAACGCCAATAATAATCTGAATTTTTTTTTACTGACCCCAACTCCTGTAAAATTTTCAAGATCATATCTGATACGGTTTCTGAGATATAAAAATTACATTTTTTGAAAAATTGCTGTCCCCCCACTTTCCACTCTTGTGATCCCATATACAGAAACTAAATTTTATCTTCCTGGTGTAATTGGTTCGGGAGATATTGTAATCCAAAGTTTTTCACCCCACACCCTTACACCCCAACACCCCTCTTAAAAATTTTAGCCCTTGTCTAATCTTGAAGTATCCCTAAGGACAACAACAAAGTTTCAATCTTCTGACATCAATTGTTCAGGAGATATCGATTTTAGAATGTTTCAACCCCTTAACCACTATCGACCATTTTTTTGCAATTGAGTCCACTGTCATAGTACTACATAAGTTCCAAGTTTCAGCCTCCTAGCATAAGTGGTTCCTGAGATCTAGAAACCAAAATTTTTCGTCCAAAACGCTCCCCTCTCCTCTCCCATCGTACCCCCACCCCTCCAGTCGTAGGGGTTCACCCAATCTACCCACCATAAAAATTCAATTTAATTTAAAATTTAATTTCAATTTAATATCTCAACGGGTTTGGGAGCTACGCGTCTTCAAACGATTTTGCGTACGGCGTCTACGGCGGACAGACGGAAATTTTTTTTTTTTTGCTTTGCTTCTGGTCGGGTTAATTGATACTAATGATTTTTGGATAACTACTGCATTTATTCCTAATTTTGTACATGCTTATATTCTAAAATAATGCTTATAGTCTAATAATTGATTGGGGTCGATTATTCTAGTGGGATCATGCAATAAGTGCTTACATGTATTAATTTATTAATGGGTCAATTCGTCATCGTACCTTAAAGTTATTGTAAGTTTTTGTTATGGTTAATTTTGTGTCATTAGAACATATGCAATTGATGCATAGGTCACTTTATGTGTGCCATAATGAGTCGCGCTAAGTATGTTGTGATCATGTTACTGTGAATCATTATGGCACTATTAAATTTTATTATGTTTGAATGAACACGTGAAAATACAAAATATGAGGGTAGGAAATTTTTTTGAAATTTCAGGTCGATCACAATACTTTATTATTAAAAAATAATAAAGTAAAATTGGTTTGTATATATAGAATTATAAGTCGAGTCTATTAAACATAACATTTTTGAGAGGGGAGGTGAAGAGCGGAAGTCGGGAGAGAGCCATTTTTCAAAAAATTAATTTTTTAGATCTCAAGAACCGTATCAGATATGATCTTGAAAATTTTACAGGAGTTAGTAGTAGTGGACCTCTACCGGGGAAAACTTTTGAGGGTGTGGTTGTGTAGGGGGTGATTGTAGAAGGGGTGGAAATGAAAAAATTCTGATTTCATTTCTCGAAAGCATCAAAGTATAGAAAGCAAAAAATTGACAACTGTATAGAGCTACTATAGAGACATCCCAGAAAACTAAATTTTGTATAGGGGTAGCAATTTTTCATATCTCCGAAACGGCTTATGCTAGAAAGTTGAAACATAATAGATGTGCTACTAGCTAACTTAACTAGATTACTTAATGATAAGATGTGCCGATCCTCCCAAAACTTCAAAACTAATTAAATCGCAATTTCGATAAAAGTGTGACTGATGACCTTCTAGCATGAATCGAGTTAGCCAGAAAAACTTGGTAAAGCCAGAAAAACTTTTAGCATGGTCGAAAGACTTCCTTATGACATGATAAGATGTGCCGGACCTCCAAGACTTCAAAACTAGTGAAATCGCAATATCGGTAAAAATTGGACTGAGGCCCTTTTAGCATGGACCCATTCATTTGGAACACCAAAAGGAAAATTTTCCTTTTTCAAGCACTTTTACATGAGAGGTACAGGAAGGACTCACTCGATTTCTAGCATATTTATGCTTTTACCTGGAATCATTTAAACATTAATTAGGTACAAAATTTTCAATTCCTTGCTTATAGGCCAATATTCTTGAATACGTGTTAAAACACGAAGGACTCATGGGCACTTTTTCATATTTATACCTTAAACTGAAAGTATTGTAAAATCAATGTGTACAAAATTTCAAAGTCGTGGCTTAAGGCGTTCCGAAGTTATTGGCCAATATTCTTGAATACGTGTTTTAAGGACTTTTTTTATGGCACTCCCGAAGGAGTAGGACAATTTTGTCCATTTACAAACTTAGCCTTACAAACATCCAGATTCGAAAGTTCAAGATCCTAGGTCCAGGCGTTCTTGAGTTATCGTGTGCACGGACAGACAGACAGACGGATGGACGGACTCAAGCGGTTTTCAAGTTTTTTGCAACAAATAAACAAAGAATAATATATAACTTTTTTTCGTCCGAGGGTCGGTTCTATGCGTTACGAACTTTTCGGCTCGATTAAACTAATAATACTCTCAGATTTCATATAGAGTAATGAAATTCCTATCTTAAAGCATTCAGAAGTATGAAGAAAATTATGACTTCCTAGCTGGAGAATTTGTCTAATTATAATGCCTTTAGAAAAATGAATGGACACATTTTTCACGAAAGTTTATATAGCAGCTATTCGAAGGACTAACTCGATTTATTTCACACTAATTCCTTTCCGCCATTGAAATATCAAGTTTTCCAAAATTTTAAATTCCAAATTTCCTGAAGGAGGAGAGGATTTTCGCTGACTAATAAACCCGAACTTAATTTTAATACAAAATTAATTCGTTTAAAATTTTTACTTAACGTTTTTTGGAGTTAAAATTAGTAAATTGAGGGAAGACAGTTTTACAGGATTTCTGTATGCCAGCTACACAAAGGATTTTCTGCAAAATTATAAGAAAATTAACGTTTACAAAATCCTAGTCGTAGCTTTAAGGGGTCGGTACAAATTTCTGGCGCCCATGCATTTCTTATGGCGAAACGCGTTCCGTTTCGGTACCTGAATCTGAGCTTCCACTTAACTTACGTCAGTCAAATTTTGAACACTTATTATTTAGTGTACTTAAAAGCTTAGTACATGAGTAAATTAAAAAATTTTCACTAAAAGTTGAGATATTTAAGAAAAAAGAAATGTATTAAATTTTTTACTGTTTTTCTTCTTTCATATTTGAAAAAATGACAGTTATTCATGAGATATGTTCATTTGCTCATGTATGAAGCTAGTCAATATTACCACAAAAACATTAAAAAAAAAATTAAAACGATATTGTGTGTGGTTACTGAGAAACGTGTACCGAAAGTTGAAAAAGCACTACTTTTCAGGAGAGCCAAAAAAGAAAAATTTCTTGCTGTGACTTATTCGACTTCCCCCACTTCAGAGCAAAATTTGAGGCACTTCCCGTTACCCGAAAAAGGTACAGTTTTTGTGCGATGGACAGAAATGAGTATAGAACAATAATATGAATTAAAAAAAAAATAATTTTTTTTTAAATTCTTTGCACCGACCGACCCCCTTAAGCATTCTGAAGTTATTGTCTAATATTCTTGAACGCATGTTTCAAAGACTTTTGCATGGACCTGAAGGAGTAGAATGAGTGTATCCGTTAACGAAATTAGCGTCACAAATTCAACCAAATATCCAGATTCTAAATGGAGTGGGGGTTATTTTAAAAAACCTTCAGCCTTGTCTCCCCTGGAAAAAGGTGTATGGGCGCCCTTGGTCGCACCCCTGACGCTGACTCCTTCATCTCAAATAGTAAAAATTGGAGGCATGGCAATAAGTGACTTACCACTGATAGTTAAAAAACGGAAGAAACACGGGACAGGAAAATGAAATGTGCAGCGTCCATAGCCGTCTTTGAAATGCCAATGATCGATTATCCAACTAACAATATTGCAAGCCAGGTCCGTGCGCAGGATATCGTTAAGGGGAGGGGGGAGGGTTTCGAATATGTCGATGTAATGCTGACATTCACAGCTTGAACTTCATCAATGCTCAAACATTTTCTGAGAGATTTGAGTCTGATGAATGTGTGTGTGGTAAATCCAGTTCGTAATAGTCCCTGCAAAAACGCGCTTCCTAAATCCTTTTGGATGCTAATACTATGTTCAGACTACGAGATTGGCGCGTTTAAATCGAGTTAAATGCGCTGAAAACACTTCCCGGACGCGTTTACGAAAACACTTAGCTACTACGCGTTTAACCGAAAACATGTACTGCGACCCTCGCGGAAATCGAAGTAAACTTTGGAAGAAACTATTTAATGCTGCAGAAACTCAATTTTGTGCTTGTGCAACGACTGCATTAGCTAATAAATTCCATTTTCATTACTGCTATACAAACTAATTGATTTCAAACAATTAAGAAACCATAAATTTGCTAATGAAACACAGCTGAATATCTACTTGTCAAAACAAATCACATCAAGCTATCATGTATCAAAATAAAACGAGTTGCCTAGTCTGAACACTACTTTTTTAACATGTTAAATTTACCTACTTAAATGAGAGCCGGGTGTAGTCCAGTAGTAGTGTACTAGGCATTGATATATAATATATGGATACCTCATCGGCTCATTTCCCTATACGATATGACATATTGAAATAGCCGAAGAAATTGTACCCTCTCGCTCCTTCTTAAAATTTCGAACTTCGAAAAACATGGGCAACAACGTAAAGAAAATTAAAAACTTTTCAATTTGAATTATCAGTTCTGACAATTCAAATTGTTCGATTTGATGGTGAAAAGTTGTATTTTGCGCTCGAAATTCATAACACAACTCACAGTTTACTTCAATTTTTTTATTAATAAATTTCTTGGGAAATAAAAGCTTCAGGAATATTTATAACGGTTGAGCATGTAATACGTTATTTTTGAATTTGGCGCCATACCGATAAGTACATGGTATTATATTCGTACTGCAGTAGCCAATATTACCTGTACAATTTACACAGCTTAGTTGCAATTTTATGAACTCATTTTCTTTCAATACTTTGCATTGTTTATCCAAAAAAGTATTTATCAAATTCAAATTATTTGGTAATTTTTCAATTCGAAATTACACCTAAAAATTCGGATTTCATTTTTCATGTTGCCTAATCTGATAGTTCTGTCATTGTTTTCCTTCTCGCCTTAATACATGCAGATACCGTGCTACTAACTCTTTCCTTCTTAAGATTCAGGTCATCCGTGGCTCAATCCTAATTTGTACCCCGGATAACTTTCGAAGTTTCTCTAAACTTAAAATGAATTGAATTTTTGAAAGAAACATAAAGAAATGTTTCAATCAAAAATTATTTTATTTGCATTACCAATTTTAAATCTAATGAATGTTTAAAATCATCAAAATTTTGTTCAATAATGCAGAACCTCGGGTTATCATGGACACCTTTTTCGAAATATTGACATTTTAAAACGTCGGCCATGTGAGATAGCAAATCAAGGCCTCCATTTGATATAATCTCAGTGGTACTAGGTCTTGAAAACATTGCTACCGGGGCTCAATTTCCACTCAATGCATAATTTATTTATATGAATTTTTCAGTTGCTATTGGTTTCAGAATATTAATACAAATCGTGAACAGTGCGGAATGTTTAATAGGGTCACTTGTAAAGGATTTAAACCTGAGCAAATGAGTTCTGTTTACATTCTTATCAGATTCACAAATACCATCAGAGTTGCCAGACAGTAGTTGATTTGCTATAGGCAACTTTGCTGTTCTGGTAGATCGTCTCACAGCCAATAGTACTGAAAAATTATGATCATTAACACGTGCTAGTACACTGCCATACCCGGCCCGATTCCTGATCTTCCTTCCCATTCCCAAAACTGATTAAGTTCGGTATGCCCTTTCTTCTCCACCATTCCTTCCAACTCTCCTCTCCTTCGCACCAAGAAACTCGGAAAAATATTTGATAGAACAATACCGCTGCCAATTGGGCTTAGTTTGTTCTTGAAAATTAGCTAAAAAACAGCCATCAGCCGTAGGCGCCGTGCCGTGGTGCAGTGGGATCACAACGGACCCATCTAGCGGTCTATGTGTTAGCTATCTCTGTCAATAGCTACCCACCTAACCTAACCTACTTAAATGCGTTTAAAACGCATAGTCTGTACAGGGTATTACACCGAAACACGTAACGCAATTGGATGCGTACGTCGTACATATTTTGAAATATCTTCTCTTGTGACCAAGGTCGATCGAAAACTGACACTTTCTATAGAACGCGTCATTGGAAAATGGTCACGCTACCTATTTGCGTATGAATCTAATATCTACCGGTTTTCAGGAAGGAAAGCAGAAGGGAACATCCGCATTAGTGTCTTCCTCGAAAATATGCATAACATTTTTTTCCGGGGTGCCTGTTGCAAGCATTAGTCCTGATTTTGTTGAGGAAAATAAATACAAATGCTTACTTATAAAAGATATGATTATACTCTAGATGACATCATATAGAGTATTATAAGTTTAATCCAGCCCAAAAGTTTGTAACGCATAGAACCAAGCCTCGGACGAAAAAAAGTTTTATATTATTTTTTGTTTATTTGTGGCCAAAAACCTCAAATCAGCTTGTCGTCCGTCCGTCTGTCCGTGAACACGATAACTCAAGAACGCCTTTACCTGGGATCTTGAAATTTTGAATCTGGATGTTTGGTTGAATTTGTAAGGCTAAGTTCGTTAACGGGCAAAATCGTCCTACTCCTTCGGGTAGCTGCCATACAAAATGTCCTTAAAACACGTGTTCCAGAATATTAGCCGTTAACTTCGGAAAGGTTTAAGCAACAACATGAAAAATTTGTATGTGTTACTTTTTCAATAGTTGGAGCTAAATGTATGATTATGAAAAAAAATCCTATTAGCCCTTCGTGTAGCTGCCATACAAATATCCTGTTAAAATGTCTTCACTTAATTTACGCAACTCACTATAACTCAAGTAATCTTTTAGCTATGAATTCAGAATTTTGTACAAACTAGTTTTGAGTGAAAATGAAGTTCGAGTTTACTAGTCAGCAAAATCCTATTACTCCTTCGGGTAGCTGCCATACAAAATGTCCTTAAAACACGTGTTCAAGAATCTTGGTCGATAACTTCAGAAGGGTTTAAGCTACGACTTTGAAAGTTTCTATGTGTTACTTTTTCAATAGTTGGAGCTAAATGTATGATTATGAAAAAATCCTATTAGTCATTCGTGTAGCTGCCATACAAATATCCTGTCAAAATGTCTTCACTTAATTTACGCAACTCACTATAACTTAAGGAATCCTTTAGCTATGAATTCGGAATTTTGTACAAATTAGTTTTGAGGGAAAACGAACTTTAAGGTTTATTAGTCAGCGAAATTCTTTTACTCCTTCTAGTACCTTCCATACAAAAAAAACATTAAGACACGTGTTTAACAATATTTTCCGATAACTTTTGAGCGCTTCAAGCTAGGAATTTGAAATTTTGAACACATTAATTTTTAAATGGTTGCAGGGAAAAGGATAAATATGTAAGAAATCGAAAGAGTCCTTTCTGCGCCACCCATGTAAAGTCCTTCAAAAAGGACAAGTTTTTTTTCGGTGACTCACCCAGTTCAAGATATGAAATTAAACACTGACGATATTGTCTTTTAGTTTCAAGTAGCAACCGAATGGGAGTCCATAATAAATTACATACCACATGCACACACGTAATTCTACTTTATCCCCAACTACAATATAAATCGAAGTTCAGTATTTTATCTATAGTATCATACGATTGGCTTACAACCGATCGTGACTGCGCTATGTTTTTTGTTTTGTTTTAAAATTTGTTACATTTTCTTAATATTATTGTGAGCTAGGGTTTGGCCGGGTGTCAAGTAACACTCAATTCGTTTGCAATCAATTGAAACAATTTATTATTCGCATTAAATATAATCGCACTCCTCACAATACTGCCCGATTTTATCTACTATTTACTTGATCACTAAATCGATCGCCGCTACCAATTAAAATCACTATACAGGGTGTAACTAGTACTGAGGTTCAAACGAAAATGGGAGATAGAGGAACTTGTCCTGAGTAGAAAATCGTTCTACACATACTCCCGTTTTTGCACCGTTAAGGAGATAGCGCGATTTTAAGGACGAAGGATTTTCATCGTACCTGTGATCACTGTTTATTCTCTAACTTCTGCTGTACTTAGCGTAACGTAATAATTCTAGGCTCGTTGGAAACGACACAAATCGTTCTTTCTAATTGCTATCAACTGTGTAAATTCTATGTTTAGCAGTATTTCCAACATGTGCAGGGAACTCACTTGTTGTTGCAAATATGAAGAAATTCTGTTGTCAAACGTATAGTGAAATTTTATGGGCTTTCCGAAAATGTAATAAAATTTGGTGGTTAATCAGGTCCTTCTTGGAGAAAACAGGACTTTTTTGTATTTTTTTTTAATTTTTTTTATTTTTGTGTCATTTAAATGAATTTTTCTCAAAAAGTATAACACTGATTGATATAGTTGATAGCAATTAGAAAGAAGAATTTGTGTCCTTTCTAACGAACCCAGAATTATTACATTACGCTAAGTAAAGCAGAAGTTAGAGATCAAACAGTGATCACAGGTACGATAAAAATCCTTCGTCCTTAAAATCGCGCTATCTCCTTAACGGTGCAAAAACGGGAGTATGTGTAGAACGATTTTCTACTTAGGACAAGTTCCTCTATCTCCCATTTTCGTTTGAACTTCAGTACTAGTTACACCCTGTATAAGTGCATTTTCGCGTAGCCCTGTCGTGTGGAGCTAAAACTACCGTCGTTCTATCGCTGTGCCCGAACAAGTCAGCAGACCGAAGAGGACGCAGTAGGAGCCTCCGAAGAGACTTTCCATCGGAACGAACTACCCGTCCATCGCATCCAGGTAATGCTAAGTCACATGATCTACAAGCGCCATTTTAGGGCGCTTGTGCTTCCAGCGGATGTTTTCGTCGTATTCCGAAATACGGCGAATTAGAGGATTAGCATGATCAGCTGACACGGAGAAAAACCTCGATGCACTCTCCTTGAGGAATTCCTGGATTGTGGGAACTTTAGCTTCCCTGTGCAACTGACTGATCCTAACATAACGAGGTGCACTAAGAGAGAGCTGCTCTAAGACATTTATTTTGCTTCACCTGTAGTTTAGAAGTATGGTGTTTCGCGGCATGGCCCCATGCCAGTAACATAAGGTTGGTCGAAAAACGGAAGCAGATCAAAAAGCCTTTAAACGAAAAGCATGCGAGAAAACTAACGAAAACGAGAAAAACAGCGGAAACGAGAAGAAAAGCAATCAAACAGCTCAAATTTTTATACTCTAGATGAAATCGCGTTTACGTGCGGACCAGACCAGTCTGAATAAATTTGGAACGAACAAAATGAAACCAGTCTAGTACTGTGAAAATGCGCACATAAATGCAAGACCGAAAAATTCCAAACCGATCTATATAGACTGGTCTGGTCCGCACGTAAACGCAACCATTAGAGCATTTATAAGTTTAGTCCAGCCCGAAAAGTTTGAAACGCATCAAACTGAACCTCGGACTAAAAAAAAATTGGTATTCTTTTATGCTCAGTTGTGGTCAAACACCGGAAATCCGTTTGCTGTCCGTCCGTCCGTTTGCACGGTAACTAAAGAAGAGGAAGTTGAAACTTTATAGTCGGAGAGCTCGCGACAAAAAATCGCAAGAGTTTTAGGAAAGCTAATATTTTAGTATTTGGTTACATTGTGTATGTAAATATACTAGAGTCAGCAGGTCTAACGTGGGGACACCTGGCTCTGGTGAGCTGTCAAAGATGTCAAAAAAATCAGAAAATGAAAGAGTTTTAGGAAAGCTGAAAATTTACCAGGAAGTACAATGAAAAACTGAAAAGCAATGGTCAGACACCCCAACAGTGGGACCCACCCAGTCAGCCTCCCAGCAAAGATGTCAAAAAAATCGGGTCCTCGGAAGAGTTTTAGGAAAGCTGAAATTTGGTTCAGTAAATATCTATTATATATAATTTATGAAAATAGCAGTCAGACTTTATTTGGTTAGAACGGAATCAGTCAGCAGTCGCCGAAAGTATAAATGTCATGCGAGCGCGATTTCTGTTACTATGTGCGCGACAATCAATACAAGTGTCATGAAAGAATTCTAAGAAAGCTGAAAATTTACCACGAGGTAGTTTTTACAATGAGAAACAAAAAAACAATGGTCAGACACCCCAACAGTAGGACCCACCCAGTCACCACCCCCGCGAAGGTGTCGCAGAAATTCGGGAGCGCCTGATTTCTGTTACAATGCGCGCAACAATCAAAAGTAGTGTCATGAATGAGTTCTAAGAAAGCTAAAAATTCACCAAAGGTAGTTTTTACAATGAAAAACTAAAACACAATTTAAAGGCACCACAACAGTAGAACCCACCCTGTCAGCACCCCCGTGAAAGTGTCGAAAAAATCGGGTCCCCGTAAGAGTTTTAAGAATTTGGCACAGTGTAAATCTATTAAATATAATTGAAAATAACAGTCAGACTTTATTTGGTTAGAACGGGACCAGTCATCAGTCGCCAAAAGTATAAATATCTGTTATTATGCGCGCGTATGTTAAATAACAATCAAAGTTTCGTTTATTTTATAATATAATAAAATGGTATAACTTTAAAACCTTGTATATTTTCCATATTGTATTCTATTTTCATAGAAATAAATAGAAATTCAATAAGTCAGCGCATTGAAACATAATTTAACCGAATGCCAAATAAAAACAACAGAATACTTGACCTGATTTTTTCTAATACTAATGCCAATGAGACAATAATTATTTCTTCTCCCCTTGGACTTGTCCCAATTGACTCACATCACCCCGCAATTGAAATTTTCACTTAACCTATATCCTCTCACCTCCTTGCTGCCTATTAATCGTCCGAAACGCAATTTTTATAAATGTAATTATGAGGAACTTTCTGATGTATTAGGAAACATTAACTGGCAGACAACTCTGAGTACAGAATCTGCCAATATTGCTGTTGAAGAATTCTACGGAATTTTAAACGCAATCATTGCCGAAAACATTCCATTGTCTTCAAAGAAAGGGAGCTGTTATCCTCATTGGTTTAATGCCAAAATCATTCACTTACTACACGAAAAAAATCGTGCTAGGCGCCGTTATCTAAGAGAACGCAACCATAACAATGCATCGAATTATGGTAACCTCAGGAAACAGCTAAAGAAGGAAATAAAGATAAGTTTTCGCCTTTATGTGGAAAACCTTAATTCTTCGCTTCTCATTAGTAATGATAAACCCTTCTGGAAATATATCAATGCTTCTCGTGCTACACGGACAACTCCTTTAAGCATAACATACTCGGGAGCTACTGCATCCACTCCTAGTGACATTGTGGAGCTATTCTCTCAATACTTCCAATCTGTTTATACGCCTTCGTTAACTCCTAGCCTTCCTAATAGAATAGCACATCAGAACAATGTGATGCCAGTATTCAGCGTGCAGGATGTCATCATTGCCATCAATTCTTTAGACAGTGATGGCAGCGCTGGTCCGGATAATATTCCCAATATCTTTGTGAAAAAGTTGGGCCATGTTCTTGCCGAACCATTGTCAAATCTTTACACGTCTTCCATTCGTGAAGGCATTTTTCCCAGTGTTTGGAAAAATTCGCATGTCATTCCTATTTTTAGAAAAGGAGAGAAACATGAAGCCGAAAACTATCGACCAATATGTATTATTAACTGTTTTTCAAAAGTTTTTGAGAAACTTATTCATGAACATGTCTTTTCTCAAGTTCGTGACTGTGTATCAATTAACCAGCATGGATTTTTTAAAGGCCGTTCTACTGAAACAAATTTGGTGTCTTTCACCAACTCTGTAGCTCACTCCCTAGAGAACCATTATGATGTTCACACGATTTATACAGATTTCTCAAAGGCATTTGATACTGTTGATCACTCCATTCTTCTACGGAAACTGAATTCTTTTGGCCTAAGTACAGGGCTTCTTATCTGGTTCCAATCATATTTCAATGATCGTAAGCAAATGGTCATCTTCAGTGGATCTATTTCAATGCCCTACCTGGCTCCATCTGGTGTTCCTCAGGGTTCTACTTTGGGTCCACTTTTGTTTATACTATTTGTTAATGATCTTCTTTCTGAATTTCAGTCAAAGCATTTAATGTATGCTGATGACTTAAAAGTTTTTCGGGAAATAAAATCACAATCTGATTGCCTCCTCCTACAAAATGACCTCAAGAAACTTTTATCCTGGTGTACTATGAATAAATTGTCATTAAATACGCAGAAATGCTTTATGATGATCTACACCAATAAAATCTCACACATTCAGTTTGACTATTACATCGACAATTCTCTTCTATTGGAAGTCCCCAACATCAAAGATTTAGGTGTAATTTTCGACGCTAAATTAAAATTCGATTTGCACATAACCGAAGTTTGTAAACGGGCATACAGGCTATGTGGTTTTATATTGTGTTCTGCGCACCCTTTTTGTAATGCAACTCTATATTTAAATCTCTTCAATAGTCTGGTCCGATGTCATCTTGAATACTGTTCAGTAGTATGGAATCACTATCTTACATATCTCGTGACTGCCTTGGAAACAGTTCAACGTCGTTTCACTAAATCACTTTTTCGTAAACTTGGCTTTCATGATATATCTTATGAAACTCGTCTCGAATTACTTGGCATATCTTGCATGAAGGACAGAAGACTATACTTGGATATGGTATTTTTGTATAAAGTTGTTTTTGTTTTCAGTACGAATCTCAAGGATACGCTCAGACTGCGAAATATTGACTACAATACTAGATGTCACGACATATTTACAGTACCTCAAGCCAATATTAATTGCTTCTATTACTCTCCTCTAATTCGATTACCTCGCTCCTTTAATTTGTATTGCCTTAGTTTTCATAGCTTTACCTTAAACTCATTCAAAGTATACTTAAAGGCCACTCTTTTTCGTTCTTCTGATGCATAATTCATTATTTTAATTTCTTATACATACTTCTTTCATTGTCGTTATTATAGTATATTAGTACTTTTATATATACATATTTTTTTTTTTTTTATTAGTTTTCCGGATAAAATACTTTTTATTTTTAATTTTGTGTGTCGTTTCGGACTCGACATCATCATAAAAGTTTTCATTTCTCAAGACAAATAAAATAATATTATGGCGAAGATTTCTGGTTCCATTTGTGTATTTTACGTAAAAAAAAGGAGACAATCTAGTGTTATTTACGGATAAAAACACTATCCAAGTGCAAATCGGTGTTAAAACCATACTGCAGTCACGATCGGCTGTAAGCCAATCGTATAATACTCTAGATGAATACTGAACTCCGATTTATATTGTAGTTGGGTATAAAGTAGAATTACGTGTGTGCATGTTGTATGTCCTTTATTAAGGACTGCCATTAGATTGCTACTCAAACCTAAAAGACAATATTCAGTGTTTAATTTCATATCTTGAACTGGGTAAGTCATCGAAAAAAAATGTCCTTTTCGAAGGACTTTCACATGGGAGGTGCAGGAAGGACTCACTCGATTTCCTTGGAACCATTTAAAAATGAACGTGTACAAAATTTCAAATTCGCAGCTTGAAGCGTTCAAAAGTTATCGAAAAATATTGTTGAACACGTGTCTTAAGGACATTTTGTATGGCAGCTACCAGAAGGAGTAAACGGATTTCGCTGATTAGTAAACTCGCACTTCGTTTTTACTCAAAACTAATTTGTACAAAATTTCCAATTCATAGCTAAAAGATTACTTGAGTTATAGTAAGTTCCGTAAATTAAGTGAAGACGTTTTGACAGGATATTTGTATGACAGCCACACGAAGGACTAATAGGATTTTCTTCATAATCATACATTTAGCTCAAACTTTTGGAAAAATAACACATACAAAATTTCAAAGACGTAGCTTAAACTCTTCTGAAGTTATCGACCAATATTCTTGAACACGTGTTTTAAGGACATTTTGTATGGCAGCTACCAGAAGGAGTAAAAGGATTTCGTTGACTAGTAAACTCGAACTTCCTTTTCACTCAAAACTAATTTGTACAAAATTCCGCATTCGTAGCTAAAAGATTACTTGAGTTATAGTGAGTTTCGTAAATTAAGTGGATACATTTTGACAGGATATTTGTATGGCAGCTACACGAAGGACTAACAGGAATTTCTTCATAATTATATATTTAGCTCCAATTATTGGAAAAATAACACATACAAAATTTCAATATCGTAGCTTAAATCCTTCTGAAGTTATCGACCAATATTCTTGAAAACGTGTTTTAAGGACATTTTGTATGGCAGCTACCCGAAGGAGTAGGACGATTCTGCCCGTTAACGAACTTAGCCTTACAAATTCAACCAAACATCCAGATTCAAAATTTCAAGATCCTAGGTGAAGGCGTTCTTGAGTTATCGTGCTAACGGACAGACGGACGGACGTCAAGCGGATTTGAGGTTTTTGGCCACAAATAAAGAAAAAATAACATATAACTTTTTTTCGTCCGAGGCTTGGTTCTATGCGTTACAAACTTTTGGGCTGGATTAAACTTATAATACTCTATATGATTTCATCTAGAGTATAAATACGTCAGGATAATAATTTATTCGATTTTAGATCATTATTCTAATAATAAATGCGCAATAAAAATACTTTAGTACTACCGACAAATTAAACGGATTCTTGGACGAGGTCCACTTTATGGCACTGACTTTTAAATATTTAATTTTTATGCGATATGTATTTTTACCTGTTACTTCCAAAATGTTAATCGTAACTCATACATATGTATGCAGCTTTTGTAGGTAATAATACGGCTCATAAAAAAATAAAATTAAAATGACATTTTTATAATGGGGTTTTCTGAGAAAAACTACATTGATCACTGAATTTTTAGGGTTGACATAGCAAAAATCTGTGTTTTCGAATAAATATCTCAAGATTGGGTGCAGTTACAATTTAGATTGTTACATCAAATGAAAGGTAATTCGATTGCATAAAAAACGAGTTATAACACTTTGCCTTGTGATTATTCGTTTTCAAGATATAACGTTTTAAGTGAGTGAGGGTACCGGTCAAAAACACTTTTCTTAACCACCCTGTATCTCCACTAATATTGAAAATTGACCCACCCTGTAGAACAATTTTTTTCTCCAAATATATCAAGGAATAAACCCTTACAAGGTGGCACACGGAGTGCCAAACACCCTGTATATAATATTATACGCATTTAATTTATTTTTTTATTCGATTTTAGATCATTATTCTAATAATAAAGTCTATATTAAAAAAATATTCCATGGGCCATTTTGAAATTGACACGTTTAATTGACGTATTAATAATTCACATAGATATTTTTTTTGTATATTTTGTATTTTATTCGTTTCCAAATTAAAACACAATTTCGAATTATATTCGAAAAATAAATTTTAGTTAATTTTAAAAATTTTCTTTCTACATTTTTCTCTAGTTGTTTTTCTTTTCTCATTTTTAGGATAGGATTCTCTACGGAAACATCCACAAAATAATTGAAAAAGATATACCACATAAAACAGAAGCAAACAAAAATTTAATTTATTTCTTCACTAATTTTTTTTTGTGAAATTTGTTGATTAGAAAATACGGAAATCGACGAAATTCCTTAAAAACAGAAATACAAAAGAAGGGAAAGAAATATAATGGAAATTAGTTAAGAGGAAAGAAACAGAACAATATGTATAATTTCGAATTTATATCGTAGCAATATATTAACGATAATTTAATGATGAAAAATAGTAAAATAATAAAACATCCTATACTAGTCTAAAACTTCAATAAACAAGATATGAAATTGATTTTTATAATAAAAACTTAAAATAAATATCACATAAAATAACATTAAATTTAATAAAACTCTGTAGATACACACGCAAACTAACTAATAAATTAAATTAAAGAAAATAAAATCAAAAAACTATTTTATATTAGTAGAAGAGGAATAAGATAATTGTATACATACCTACCATCTAAACAAAATTGCATACTACTTATATATGTATATCTCACATCGCAAAATTATTCGATTTAATTCATGTAAATTATACAAAATTGGAATAAGTCTATGCTACCCTGATAAGTTGTCTTAAAAACAATAACCCTAAGTAAAAAAAAATAAAATGCCAATAATAATTAAACAAATTTGTTAAAACTAAATTAATGTAAATGTAATATTTAAATAAAGCAAAAAATATATAGGACACAAAATAGAATTACATATTATTCTTGAATATATTGAAAAAAATTAAACCAACTCCAAATTTGTTTAGATAAAAAATTAGTTGTTTTTCTTAAATAAAATTATAACTTAAATCAAATTGTATACATTTCAAATGAATATTTTATGAGTATATTAAATTTAAATTAAATTGACAAAAAAAAATATAAAAATTGAAAAAAAACAGACAAACTTAGCCTATAAAATAAGACTCTATCTTCATGATTGATCGTGTATACCATTTAAATATTATACCAAGATAAAAAAAACAATATGAACAGCAACTTAAATTAATAATAATTCCCCTTCCTTATATTCCTTCATTTCCTACCTTGTTAGCCATTTTTATCTATTATTAAACAAATAATTTATTTATTATTCTATTTTCTCATTATATTTTATTTTTATTAGTTTATCATATTGAATAATTGTTAAGAAATGAAAAATTTATTTTAAATAAAAAGAAAGAAAACATTCTGATTATTTTATGTATTTTGTTCATATTTTTCGTTTAATTACATTATTAATTAGCTAAAACAACACTTGTATATTGTAACGTTGAAAATGAAATCTAAAACTCCAAACTACATGAAGGGTGTGCTTCTATCTCGGATGAATTTAATTATATTATAAAATAAGAAAAGTTGAAACAGTTTACAAGAAAAAATATAATCATATATTGAACATTAATAAATTATGGAAAAAACATTATTATTCTTCTATCAGTAAACTGTAAATATTTATTAAGGAAACGAAAGAAATATGAAACAATTTTATTTTGAAAAGGAATATAAGTTAATTTTAGAACCGTAAATTAAAAAATAGAAGTAATGCAAGCAATAGATATAATTTTTTTTAAATACCAAAAAAGCATTATATGAAAATATACGGAATAAATAATGATGTAATATTTGCACAAACAAAAAAATTATAAACCCATTTTTGAACAGCATAAATAAAAATAAATTTTGTTATCATACAAGGAAACTGAAAACTAGAAAGGAAAATAAAGAAGTGCGAATAGTAAGAGAAATGTAACTACTAAATCATGTTTCAACAGAAATTTTGTTTTAAGTTTTTCAGTGTATGAAGTGGCTTGTCATCTGAAAAGCTATGCCGCTTTTAAATTTGAAATTGGGAAACAACAGGTGCGGTTTAAGCATTAGTTTATTACGTATTACCATATTTGACGAATTATTTTCATCAAGATTTTGTCTTCTGCTAATTTTGAAATGCCCTATATATTTCTGCTAAGTAGAACCGTCTTTTCAGTCTAAATCATTAAATATCACATATACTCTGTCTTGAGACGAGGCACTCGTACCAGTTCCAAATAGTTTTGTTATAATCAGCCCGATTCCTCAACACTCACATTCCTAATTGACTGCACTGTACGATACTATTTTAACCTCCTAAGTCGCGTTCGCGGTTCAGTTATAGTAACTGGATTTTAAACTTCCACTCTGTTTATTGACGGACGTAGTCATGAAGTTGAGTAACAGAGCTAAGTTATTGGACACTCTAATAAACAGCGCTGTAAATAGGTAAGACATTGACATTTCTTATGCCCAATAACTTATATAGTGGAATCGCGATGTTTTCGCAAATTCTCCACAAATGAAAATTTATGTAATTGAAGTCTTAAGAACCATCTCTCGATTATTGCACATTGGTCTGATAATGTTTTCGAGTTTTTTTCCGGCGAATCTCTCTTTTTTCTTATTAATATTTCAAAACTTACGTGACAGTGCGACTTATTGTTAGTAGTATCCAACTTGTAGATGTATCAGTTTCCATTATTCTCACCTGTTTAGTATTCTACCAAATAAAATAAAATAATTATATTATCTCCGAGTTAAGATCAAAAGGTTTTCGTAATTGGGGAGTAATTAACCATAATCCATAAATGCAAGTTTCTTTAATTGGATATCGTAACTACGTACCTCAAGAGCAATAAATACAATTTTTTGGACTGATTCTGTAATTGTTATTCTAGCTCTTTTCGCAAGTCAGAACTTACAACTCTTACAAAGCAAAGAAAAACATATACAATCATCCGTAAAAAAAATAAAGGGTGTTACAATAACTCGTTCCGAAGTTTATTGTGAACCACGCTTAAACGTCAAATAATTTTTGACATCCGTTTTGACATTTTGGTAGTTCAGCAAATTGTTGGTAAGGTGCATCATGAATAGATTATGAATTTTTTGCACTTGTCCTTGTCCACTTTACATCGGATTTTGTCGAAGGATTTGTTCCTGCACGCCTACAAAATCCAGCTGACACAAGAACTGAAGTCTGCTGACCATTTGAAGCGCCTTAGTTCTCTGGGCGAATAATCTCCAGAAACAGCGAAATCAATTGGCCACCGATATAATCACCGATTTGACTCCGTTGGACTTCTTTGTGATGTCATGCCGTGATGTCATCAAAAATTTGGAGAAATGGGTCGAGGCGTGCCGTAGGAGCCGTGGCGAGCATTTGAGTAATATTTAATTACCATGGACCAAATAAAATTTTTTAAAAAAAATTTCATTAACTCCATCAACCACTTGTTTTTAATTTTGATTTAACTACGGAACGAGTTGTTGTAACACCCTTTACATGCGGTTAACCATGAAGCCCATGATCCAACCAATGCAGCACTGCATGCAGTAGCTTTGCTCACATGCGATTTGCGTGTTAAACTAATCGAGTTTTTCTGGAGGAAAGATTAGAAAATTTGAAATTTGACAGTTTTAGATCAAGAAAATTATAGTAGCCTTAGAGAAACACTGAACTAAAAATTTTATTTGATGAAAAATCAGAGTAACATTGACTAATATTTGAATTTGATGTGACATGCAGCGCTGTATTGATTGGATCATGGAAAACATTTCACTGCCCTTCAATGCAGTAATGAATGCAGTGCTGCATTGATTGGTCTTAACTCTTGCCCTTCGATTAGCACAATTTAGTGGCTTAGGGCCGGTTTCACAGTAGAAATTTGAACTGAAGTTTAGTTAAATTTAAACTTAAGAATAAACTGCACTTTAAACTTGACCCGATTTCACTGTAAATAAATATCCTAAGATTAACTAATCTGAAGTTCGCAATCATTGTGAACTAATTTAGCTGAAGTTAAGCTTTTTTACATTGGTATACTCTGCCTTTTCTGTCATTTCATTTCGCTGTAATATTTAAAATTGGAAAACGGAAAAACAACAAGTTCGTCGAAGCTCTAATTTTATCTAATTTCAGCACTAATTGAAAACATTTTATCTAAAACTAATTAATTTTGATCGTTTCGATTAATATTGACAATCACGGTACTTTAATTGGGGTAGAATCGGATGACTGTCAAAAACGTTAATCCGAGCTATAAATGGTAGAGCTTCTACCGTTTAGCTTAATCCTAGCATTGGAACAAAACTTGAGTTTAACTGCCTCTGTGAAACCCATTGTAGGTTTGATCTTAAGTTTAATGAATATGTTTGATTTAAACTTCGACTGTGAAACCGGCCCTTAGTCCTTTAAGCTGTTAGGCAAAGTTTTAAATACCATAAGACAGAGACACAAAACTTCGATGGAATTAGACACAAAACTCGGAAAATTTAATATTAGAGAATGCACTATGTTCTTCTTCAACTCCCGAAAATGTTTGCTGTATTTAACAATTTTAAAAATCCTACAAAATAACCTTGGCATATTAAAGGTTTACGAAAGATATTTAACAAGAATACTGACACCACTTCAACAACGCGAGCGCGTCGCGTACGGTCAACAAGTTTTGAGCTCTGTAGCGACAACGAGGATATCGTTTTTCGACTGTTATTGCAGCTGAATCTTGGGTTCATCGTTGTGAACCTGGGTCTAAACTGGAGCCGATAAAGTGGTATAAAAAGGAGCTGCACTCCCTGAGATGTTAATGGTTGGTTAGTAGGTCGAAAGGGTTGATGAATTACGAGGACAAGGGTGTCAATATAACCATAGAGTAGTACGCCAATTTACTGTAACTAAAGAAGGCTGTGAAGGAAAAGAAAGAGAAGTTGCCTTTGCACAACAATACACCTGTTCACAAGATTTACACGACGACCATTACTTAGCATCAGCTAATCTTCCACACGCTTAACAATTTCTGGCGAAGTGGATTCAATTGGTCTTCTACTAAAAGATAATTAACTCTTACTTTTTCAATGTGTCCCACATTATAAGAATAAGAACCTTCTTTCGTATTATATAAAACTCCGATTTTCCTCGACGTGAAACGTAGCCTCTACGAAGTCTTTTTATGCCTATTACGAAATATTGAAACGCCAAAAAAATTATGATTACTTAAAGGCAGACATCATTATATATATATTTTCACTCTTGCAAATCATTACACTTACCATATATGCTGCTGCCACCAGTGGCGGTCATATTGCTTGTTCAAGGGGGGAGCCATTGAAGTTCAGTAGATACTGTAGAGAAAATAGGTGAGGTAGCTACCCGTTAATGCAGCATGGATGAAGGAATTTCAGAATATTAAAAAGTATTAACATTGCTCTGAAGGAATTTCTTTAACATCGCTCAATTTATCAACTGATTGTATGATATCAAAAATTTGAACCTGTGTTGTAATTCCTCAAGCAATGGAAAACTGAATAGCACGGGTAGGATCTAGAAAATAAAATGAATTGATTTCAAAGCTTGGTGAACATAATTTTCGATTTCAGTAGAAGTCGATGTCGATCCCAATTTCGGCAAAATTTAGAAGCCCAAACAGACTTAAAGATCTCTTACATGTATGAGAAAATTTCGAGATTTCGCCAAATCCAGTTTAAAATTTTTGGATGTAAATTTTTTGTTTTGTTTCTGTTTTTTGAGACCACTAGAAAAGTAGTGTATTTAATTCTTATTGGTTCTACTATCATACATAGGGTAGATGCACCAATAGTCGGCCATGCTCCTATAGTCGGCCATTTCTTCAGATATTTAAAATTATTAAATGTTGTGAAGACGATTTCCAGGAAACATGTTTTTTTCTTCTAGCTATGTTTTCTTTTGAACTCGACATGCATAACATGAAGTCAGTCAGTGTTTTTGTTGTAACGTTATAATAGGTTCATTGTGACAAAGTCCGTAAAACTGAGTGTTGGTATAATAATTTATAAGATCGAAGGGTGTTTTTTTATTACCAATACTCCATAGTTTTAAGAATTACGACTAGGCTGTGCGGTGCTTGTGATTCAAAAGCATTTAAATTTTCATACTTAATCATAAAATTGTTAAAAAAGGTTAATATTAGTATACTTTTGGACGTGGCCAACTTTAGGAATCACAGTTCTGCTAAGTTCCTAAGCTCGGCCAGCTCTTCCCGACTTTAGCAGAACACATGTTGATCCGTCTGCCGCCGGCACGCCGCGCCTTTCCAATAATATTTATTGCCCAAGGTGTGAATTCGGTTTTTTTCGTGTTGTAAAAGCGGCATTTGCTATGCCGACATTTTTTAGTGTGTCGATATCTGGGAGTTTACATAATTTTATTGCTACACTGGTTAAATATCTAATAATTTCTTACGAGATCCTTTTCTTAAAATTATTTAGTCGTTCTTCATTCTTCGCCGCATCGCGTTTTCTCTCCGTGTTCACTACTCGCAAGTTTTAATATATTTATCGAAAATCAAGTGTTTCTTAATTCGTTCAAAATAATTGGTTTGCGAAGTTATTAGTGATAAACAGTGTGGGAACATCAATTTTGGAACTCTTTTAGCGAATCTCGAAAAAATAATGTCAAATCCCTATAAAACGTCCAATCTATCAATAGGATGCAAATAGCACGAGAAATGCTATTTCTGCACATCGAAGTGAAAATTTAAGTATTCGGAAGGTTGCAGTTAAATTTGGAGTACCTAGATCAACCCTCCAGGATCATCTGCTGAGAAAAGTACCGGAAGGATACCAAGAAAAGGGTCGCGGAACGATATTGAACCATACGGAAGAAATTAAAATCGTCAATTGGTGCATTTCTCTGACTAAATGCGGATTTCCATTAAAGCCAGAAGAGCTTCAAAACACCGTGCAAGAAATTATGAAAGAAGATAAACGAAAAAATCCTTTCAAAGACGAAGTGGTATATATACATCTCTCATGAAACGATATCCTCAGCTTTCTTCCCGTATTCCAGAATCAATTTCGAAAGGGCGCGCTGCTGTCACCGAAAAAGAACTACGCGAATGGTTCAAAGATCTAGAATCATACCTTTCTGAGCACGGAAACATGGAAATACTTCTGGATTCACGGAGAGTTTTAAACGGGGACGAAACTGGTTTTTCAATGTGCCTAAAACTGGTAAAATTATTGCTTCAAGAGGATGGAGAAACAATTACCAAGTAAATATGGGTAATGAAACAGAAGTCCTCACCGTTTTGTTAGTTATCACAGCCAATTGAGATATAGCACCCCAATGGCAGTTTTTCCATATGTTCGTCCACCTAGAGAAGTCGTGAGAAGTATGCCAGTTGATTGGGCCTTCGGACGCTCAGAACCGGGATGGATGTAAAGGGAAACTTTCTTCGAGTACGTAGCAAATTCGTTTAAAAATTGGTTGGAGAATCAAAAAATTCAGAAGCCGGTACTTTTTTTTGTTGATGGTCATAGTTGAAACATTTGTTTCATCCAAGAGCATTAATTTCTCAGGGAAAACGAAAAAGGAACAAAGCTGAAAGGTCTCCTAGCGCAATATCGTCCTTACAATACCAACAGTTTCTCCTCAATAAGGAAAACATAAAAAAAGAGACACAAGATGCGATTAAACAGCGAATTAAAAATCGAGAAAATCAAAAGAAAATCCTGGTAAAAAGAGCCCGTAGGAACACGAATAATATATATATACTTGTGCTTGATATAAATTTTTTGATATTATAATAGTCTCATGGTAAACCAGCTTTTTTTCAATAATATTCTGAATAACAAACATATTTCGGTCATATGACTCCATTATTTTGTAAGCTCATTATGTAGTGGCCGACTATGAGATCTAACATGGCCGAACTTAGGATTTTTGTGGCCGACTATAGGAAAAACTGCACGATTTTCGAATAATATTTTTTTACCAAACTTATTGTATCAAAATTTGTTTCAACTATGTGTTACCAAAAATTGAAACCATTGACTGTCATTTAACCTTATACAGAAATAGATACAATTTATTCTGTAAAAATTGTAATGAATATTATATCGGGACGTCACTAATTTGCGGACTATTGGTGCATTCACCCTATTTGATGAAACTCAATATTGGGCATTAAAATCCGAACTTTATATCTCATAATCTAAAAACTTCAAGCCCGACGAAGAAGTGATCACCCCAATTATTAAGTTATCCTACATTACTTAAAATCCACGAAAGAAATATTTTATGTCAATGTTATTTATTAGGTATATATACAAATTCACGTCTCCTTATTGAGTCGATCTATAGTTAAGATGACTGCCACCATAACCTAACCTAACCTACTCTTTTAATTCAAAAATTTAAAAAACCAAACTCGGAAATTCTCTAAAACTATTTTCAATTATAATAACTTCATAAGCAGGATCTTATACCTGATTTACATCGCAAGATTTTGGCAAGTATATTTTGAAATCTCGAAAAGTGTTTACAACGCTCTGAAGACATTTGTTTGACAACGACTCTGATGATAAAATTTTTAATTTATTTTGTAAGAGTTAACATTTGGAAACGAGGAAATTTAAATTGAATGAACAGGAGTCGAAAGCTTGCATTATCATGCAATTTGAAATTTTGTAATATTTTATACAGGTAGTTGTGGAGACAGATAATTGGAGGGCTGTTCAGTGACTATTATTTGTATTGAGGATTTTTTTCGCGGTACCTCTTATAATGATTCTAATTAGTGTAAAAAATACAGGGTGTAACTAGTACTGAGGTTCAAACGAAAATGGGAGATAGAGGAACTTGTCCTGAGTAGAAAATCGTTCTACACATACTCCCGTTTTTGCACCGTTAAGGAGATAGCGCGATTTTAAGGACGAAGGATTTTCATCGTACCTGTGATCACTGTTTGATCTCTAACTTCTGCTGTACTTAGCGTAACGTAATAATTCTGGGCTCGTTGGAAAGGACACAAATTCTTCTTTCTAATTGCTATCAACTGTGTCAATCAGTGTTATACTTTTTGAGAAAAATTTATTTAAATGACACAAAAATAATAAAAAATTAAAAAAAAATACAAAAAAGTCCTGTTTTCTCCACGAAGGACCTGATTAACCACCAAATTTTATTACATTTTCGGAAAGCCCATAAAATTTCACTATACGTTTGATAACAGAATTTCTTCATGCTGAATTGCTGAATTTCGATGGTACACCACCTATATATATTTAGAGTTACAATCACCCACAGAATGATACTATATTAGGCCCTATGTCGATATCTTGGGAGTTTCCGGAATCTTATACAATTTTGGTTTCTTTAAGGTCCTTGAGACACGTTTATTATATTATCGAGATGAAACTTAAAAAACGGGATGGGTGCTGCGAAAAAATCCAAATTTTTATATTGAGTGATTAGCTTTGATTAGGGTTTGAACTACCCTTTTTATCCGAGTAGATTTCAAATTCATACAAATATGGGAAATATATTAGAATTAGATAGAAACGAAATCGAAATCTCAACATTTCGGAAAATTAAGTTTTAAATCTTTGGATGTAAATCAGTTATTAATATGTAATATAATAGTTACTGTAAATATTCATAATTAAGTTCTTATCGCTGATTTCTCTCGTGACTTCGACAAAACTATTAAGATTACTGGATTACCGATAAATTTGAATAATTTTTATATCTGCTCTGGTGACTAGGTTTTTTGAAAACATAGTTCAAAATCCACTCAAAACGACCTGGACAGCAATAATATTTTGTTTCGCTGCATTTACCACAACTTACGTTTTAATCTAGGATTAGGACGCACATAATGACAATTGTCCAAGTATACTCCAAATCCAAATTTTTCAAAATTAGTTTCAAATAGTAAAAGCTAGTTCCTTACCAAAACACATCACAACCCAACGATTGATTATATATATATTTATATTCGAAATTTTATTACTTTTCGATTGAAATATTTTAAATTAGACACAGTCTTCTTTTTAATCAGGAGACAAAGACAAAAGAAGGATTAAAGAAAGACATAAGGTGGAATCCGATTTAATTGCATTATACTTTATTAAGTGCATTATACGTTATTAAGTGTATCTATTAATCTTATAGTCTCATATAATTTTTCTTTAAAGCAGACGGGATAAAGTAATCACGGGTTACGAATTTGTTAGGGGGGGGGGGGGGGGCATGGCCCCCATGCCCCCCCCCCCTATGTTCCGCCACTGGCTGCCACGCGCCAACTCCTTGATAACATTGCCTAATTGGCAAATTGTATTTAATAAATAACTACAGATGATAAGAATCTGTAGAATCGGAGGTTCAATAGGTTTGTTCTTGTTGGCTACACTTTCTACACTTTTCTGCACTAACTCTTGAGCGAGTGCAGAAAAGTGTAGAAAGTGAAAGAGTTAGTGCAGAAAAGTGTAGAAAGTGTAGCCAAAAAGAACAAATCTTATGCCATATCGAACTACACTTGTGAAACTATGCATATGTACTAAGAATCATAGTTTATCTGTAGTATACAATTATTAATGGCAGTTTCGAACGTACATACCAGGCGCGTAGCGTGAAACTTCGTAGGGCTAACGCAATAACACGATCATCAAATTCTATGAATTCTATAACCATAAACAGGTAATTTTCATTCAGAAATAAAATTTCGATTGCTAAATTCCAGGAAGTTATCAAAAAATTCCGCGAAATTTAGCGATCGTATCGTTGCGCTATTCTTAGGCTAGCTTTACATGAGCGGTTTAACCGCGACTGCGACTCAGCGATTTAGTACTTAACGACTAAGCGACTTAGCTAAGTATACAGGATTGAATGCAACTCTCCACATAACACGTTTTCAGCCGCCAGCGATTGCGATAATCGACATCTGTCGCCATTCACCTAGCGTAGCCGCGGCGATTTCGCGACTCAATCTTTCGATGTCACTGTTACAACGCATCTGAACGTGAAGCCGATTGGACTTATATGAAAAGTGAAGGTGAAATGTTCGAGCACTTCCAATTTTCACGAAACACTTCACTTTCCTTTAATTTGATGACTATCGATCGCTTCTCCGCCAACCGCCCATGTAAACTGGGAAAATTTCGACTCGCGATTGAGTTGCAGTTCATGTCAAATCTATACTAAATCGCTGAGTCGCAGTCGCGGTGAAACCGCTCATGTAAAGCTAGCCTTACGAAGATTCACACTACGCGCCTGGTACATACAAAATTATTCATACACCAATAAAAATAAATTTATAAAGTCAGTAGTCAGTAATTCTTTAGTAAAAATTTGAAACTGTGTATTATGTTCTTTACGATAATATATAAAAATAAACATTTTCATGCTTATTTAATAGGAATTTGGAAACAAACACATATTCTTATAAAATATTACTCAACAAAATTGTTCGTACACTTTAACGAATTTACAATATAAGTTAGAAATACAATTATTTTTTAAAATTTAGTAGTAAGTTTAGGATAGCACTTAGCAGTAGTAGTAGTTTGGTATTAGTAGTAGTTTAGGATAGCACTAAGCATCTAGCACTGCTTTTAATCGCCTTGGCATTGATTCTACGCGAGTCTCTGGGTCACTGATGACAGTGTAGTAGTGTTGCTTAAACATCGATTGTATATCGATAGTTTTGTACTATCGAAACAATCGATAGGTTTTAAAAACTATGATTAAGGCAATTCATAAAGATGATAAACGGCATTACCCGTAAGTCGTACTTATCCTTCCCTTTAAGGGCCAAAGACATGCATGCGAAAACAGATGAATGTGTGTTTTTGCAATGAGTGTGCCGATGACTTAAGATTGCGTATACATGACTGTATAAAAAAACGTCTTCTGCTTTTTTTTTAAGCATTTACAACGAAATGGAGACATGTATGGAGCATGATGCTATTTATGAATATGCGGTCTAAACAAGATTCATTAGTTATGTTGAATGTACATGCTGCGAGTGTATTTGCCCCTTAACGTCAATTATGGAGTTTCAAATCGTGGGATTTCCCCGAGAGAATCTTACGAAATATCTTGTAAATACAGTTTACAGTAATTTTTTAAGAATACGCGTCTTTTATTGGATCCAGGCAAACCAACGCGGAATTCTCAAAGCAATATTTATGTCGGTATTCCAGCTACATCAGGTCTACGTAAAGAATTTGTCCTGCATATAACTAATAAATAATATCATTGCAATACTGTTTGTATTATTCATGCCTTTGTTAGTATTTTCGTATTGTTTAAAATAAAATGACCATACTGTTGAAATTCTACACAATCTATGATTAAGGAAAACTCTACCACACTTTTGATAGTATCGATGATTTAGTGCAAAAATATCGGTACTATCGAAATCCGACACTATCGATCTTTAAGCAACATTACAGTGTAGTCTCCCATTCACGAATAATATGCTCTTTGAGCTCAGCTTTGCCAAAAATACTTTTTTTCCTCAACTGACGTCCCAAATGCTCAATAGGGTTGAGGTCCGGCGATTGAGGTGGCGTACGTAATTGATTTCTTACATTATAAAGTAACCATTCTTCAATAACAACTGTGTGTTTGGGATCGTTATCTTGCTGAAAATAATAATCGGTTTCTATCCCAATATCTTGCGCAGTTTGTTTTAAGTTTCTTTTCAAAATATTTAAATACATAATTTTATCCATTGTCATGTCAATAAATTCCATCTTGCCCACACCAGCGGCACAAATTTCCTTTTTGCATTTCCGTATTACTCCTTCTCCACACAACTTGCCTTCCATCAGGACCAAAAACATTAAATTTACTTTCGTCTGTGAAAATAACTTTTTGCCAAAAGTCAGTACCTATATTTTAATATTTTTTGGAAAATTCAATCCTCTTTTTCTTATTGGCCTTCGATACAAATGGCTTCTGGCGAGCTACTCGACCATTTAAACCAAACTTCCTCAATGTCCTTTTTACAGTTTCAGAAGAAATAGGTTTTTGCATAATTTGGGCCGTATCTTCAGTAAGATTCCTAATATTTAGACTCGGATTTTGTTTCATTTTTCTCGTTTATTATGGTCCGAAAGTATTTTTTTCTCCCACAACCTTCCTTATTTAGGAGTGTTCCTTCATGTTTGTATTTATTTACAATACTTTTAATTGTTGTATGACTCCTACCAACAATACGCCCTGTGCCTCGCAAAGATTTTCCTTCACAAATAAGCTCAATTATTATTTTTCGCTCAGAAGTTCAAGTTTCAGTAGATTTTAGACCCATTCTTTAAAAAATAATAATTTTAAAAGACGATAAAAATACTTCTTTCACTTTAAATATGGACTGCAAACGTTCACTACACTGTAAACTGATAGAGAAGTGAAATAATTTCATATCCCGTTACATTGCGTTCATAGATAAATTCGTGTTGCCAGTTGTACGAATAATTTTGTGTTGCAGAAATCAGTAGTTGGAAGACTGATAATTTATTTTAAAATATAAGATATGTCAAATATTATTTTTACTGAGAATTTTATTAAAAGACATAAGGGATGTTTTTAAAATGTTTAATCATAACTATTTGGTCTACAACTTAATAATGAGACTTTTTTTGGAATTTTGGGCATTTATTCATAGATTTATTCATATAACTAAATTATTCAAAATATTGGCCATCAGCAGCGATAACTTTCTCCCATCTTTCGGGAAGTCTACGAATTCCGTCGCGAAAAAAATCTTGGGGTTTCGAGGCTATCCATGAATCGAGCCAGTTCTTAGTATCCTCATATGAAGTGAAGTGCTGATCAGCCAACCCATGAGTCATCGAAGCGAACAAATAGTAATCGGATGGAGCAATGTCAGGGCTATACGGCGGGTGGGGTAGCACTTCCCATTTGGTTGTTTCCAGGTACGTTTTCACGACTTGCGCAACATGAGGGCGAGCATTGTCATGCTGAAGAATTATTTTGTCGTGCCTTTCAGCAAATTGCTGCCGTTTTTCACGCAATGCTCGACTCAAACGCATCAATTGCAGTCGATAGCGCTGCCCGTCAATGGTTTCATTCGGTTTTAGCAGCTCATAATAAAGAACACCGATCTGGTCCCACCAAATGCAGAGCATAAGCTTGGAACCATGAATATTTGGCTTCGCGGTCGATGTTGATTGGTGCCCGGGCGGTCCCCATGATTTCTTTCGCTTTGGGTTATCATAATGAATCCACTTTTCATCGCCGGTCGCAATACGATGCAAAAAACCCTTCCGTCTTTGCCTTTGAAGCAGTTGTTCGCACATGCAAAAGCGCCTCTCAACATCTCTTGGCTTCAACTCGTACGGAACCCAGTGGCCTTGCTTTTGGATCATTCCCAGTGATTTTAACCGCTTCGATATGGCTTGCTGAGTCACTTCCAACGAAATTGCCAACTCTTTTTGAGTTTGGCACGAATCTTCTTCGAGTAATTTCGTCAATTCTTCGTCTTCAAACTTTTTTGGCTGGCCAGGTCGCTCTTCGTCGGTAATGTCGAAATTATCATTTTAGAACCGATGAAACCACCGAAAACACTGTGCACGCGAAAAAGCATCGTCACCGTAAACTTCCACGAGCAATTTATGACTCTGAGCTGCAGTCTTCTTAGCAAAATAATGTCCAAGTAAAACTTCCCGCAAATGTTGTTTTTTTCGTGAATTTTCGAAACTTTCCATGGTCCGGTAAAATACGTTGTCAACAATCAACACGAAATGTTTATACTGACATTGACAGCTTATGAATACAAACTTCAAATGGTATGTATGTCAAAGATGGACTACCATTGGTTTATCGGTGTTGCCATCTCTAAAAAAAGTCTCATTATTAAGTTGTAGGCCAAATATTTATTTTTTTTAAATGCCACATTTACACTGTTTTGAATAAAATTTTGAATGGTGTACGAATAAATTTGTGTATAGCTGTACGTAATTTTAAAAATGCTGCGCAGTCTTGGACCATAACTAGATGAGATTTTATCAGTGTCTATAGTTCAATACCTAATAAAACGTTAGCCTGCAATGAACTCTACACACTTCAATGGAATGGATGAAAAGTTAACATATAATTTAAGTATTTAAGAGAAACCAAAACAGCTATTCGTAGAACCAATAAAAAAACACGATGTAAAAATTTGAGTTTACTATCTCAACATCATTTTCAAATACTTCTTTATCCTGTTTCACTATTTGAATTAAAATTAAAAATTATATTAAAAGCACTGATGAAAAAAAATAAAAATTGCACGAGAGCATCAGTTCTATAAACCTTTTATTTCCTGTTTATAAATCATTTAATACTATTTTTTGCAGTATAAAATTCCAATAAAAGAAACGATACAATTTTATTTTGGAAATATGGTACATATTTATAAATTTAATTTAAATATTTTTTTTGTAAGTTCTTTAAATTAGTTACGGAAAAAATTAAAATGACAAAAAGAATAAATATAAATAATTGAAAGCAAAATGTTATACAAGTAATGTAATAATTTAGCAATGACTAAGAAAAGCAGACGAAACAGACGTCAGAAATGCAGGTGAGGTGTAGGCGAAAAACTAAATTATAATATAAATTTAAATAAAAACATGTAAAACAAAAAGATGATGTAGAAAAGTAAAATATGAAAAAAAGTCAAGAGAGAAAAAACGAAATATAAAAACCTATAAATAATTGAACAGAAAATGTTTCATGAATTATACCAACAGTTGAACTGCTACAACAGTTAAATTCCTCCAAAGCAATCATAATTGCGTTGGATAACTCATCATCTGCAAACTACTCTTTTAATAAACTACTTAAGGTTGTAACGATTTCGTCCGCAGAACGTCCAGTTGGCAATCGTCATTACCGAAATTTTGGACGTAAGCCTGGCGGACTGAAAGTCATCCTCCATCTATCGGAAGAAATCGTCATTTCTTCAACCAAAATGAAGGATAACTTTCATATGTTATCGTTGACTATGTTGTCATTGGACAACATATGTCTCACGAATGGCCAATGAAAAGACTGAGCATCTAGCATAAAAGCACGTGCCAGCTTGTCGGATGGGGTGGATATGTCGTTTCGATCCGTGAACCGATAAATTATGCTCGGTTTGGGCCGACGAATGGGTTTGAGAACTCCAATTCTATCTGTCAGCGGGCTGAGGAAAGGATTGAAGGTACGGGGGCCAGATACAAAACTAGGTGGGGACAAGAGGGTGAAGGAAATAGGTATTGTGGGGAGGAACATCAAGGTGAAATCACCCGACGGGCGATCCAACATGAAAACCACCATGTGTCGGTGTTATTTTCGTCAATTTAAAGAAGATAATCCGTCTGGAGGCGGATATAACTGTGGCCCAGTCGTGCCAACGAGTCTGCTGTTGCGGCCGGACCAAGGCCATACTACTGCCATCGATTCTTCCCAAAGGAGATCGATTTGGCAGTCTCATAAGGCTTGGTCCGATCGGAACAGCGGACCTACTTCGTATGTGTGTGCGTGCATGTGCACGCCCTAAACCCAAGCCCCATCTTCCTGGAAGCCGTCATCAACGAGCTTGCTGGTGTCATTGAGGCGCCTGGATTCTGGAAATTCCCCATAGGTTCTAGGTTATGTACTTCAACGGGTGGATGTTTGAGAATTGCGTCGGATTTGGAAGCGTGGTAATCTCGAAGGGCCACTGATGTGATGTCACCGTGACTTATCACGACATTAAGTCGCAGTTTGCCTAAAATATTGCACCAGTACGTCGCTCCGTCGGAATTCGTCACTTCGAACCGCCCGTGCCGCAGCATCCGTGTAACATGAACGCACACCGGTTCGTCCTCCTTGCAAGTCGATCCACGTTTCACGAACTCGATTGCACCCGCACCACAACGCCGATTTTTGCCTCCTTTCTAGTAGTCGGCAACTTTGGTTATTCTTCGTTTTTGTAGGTTGTGTAGCTTCTCTTCTTTTTTTTCGGTTTTCAGGTTTTACGATTTGGTTTAAATGTTTTTCTTTTTTTTTAAGTAAATGAAATGCAATGCGCCGTGTTACTTCGAAAAGGGTCCGAAAAATTACGCGAGGTGAATATCCGCGCGTTACGGCCGTAGAGAACTCAAGAGGACCGTCATGTGATTGCGTCGCGGACCATGAGGACCGAATTCTAGCGCTACCCCACCATTAGGAACAAACAAAACTTTTGCCATTACGAACCCTTTTTTTCTTTATTTGGCGGAGGTGTGATGCTCTGTTGCGTTCTTTCGGCTGTTACAGCTTCTCGTTGGCCAACACCTTTTTATCGGTCCAGCAAAAATTTTGGATATATGATACCGGTCCGCACACTACTTGCGAAATTTTTGGTTGCGCTTTAAAAAAAAACTTGCTGGGCTTCGTGTCTCGACTGCTCGAGCTTTGATCGTTGACTGGGACGAGAGGAAGTGCTTGGTTCATGTCCAGCCCTTCTTCCCGTTCTTTTATCGTCAAGTTGCCGTTCAGTGGGTTTGTCATGCGGGCCTTTTTCGCTGCTCATCCGCTGGGCCTTTTACCAGCGGCCTGCGGTGCTGCCAAAGCGGCTCGTCACAAGGTCCATGCTGGATAATTTACGATTGAGACGTGGATGTTTAATATACGAGATAGTTAGTCGGCGCTATAATTCTTAGTTAAAAGTTATAATAAAAAGTGAAACATTTAAGTTTAACTAGAAAACTTCTTTATTCAAGTTAACAATTTAAAAAAAAAATCTGCCAATGGTCTAGGCGAAACTTTATTATTTTTCGGGTCAAAGTTCGGAAGCGGTCAAAGTTGGAGTATATCATCAGTTGTTTCGAGATTATGACGTATCTTGGAAAGTTAATTTTGTTCTTAAAATAAAAATATTTCAAAAGCCCGTGTATACTATTAGAATTTCGGTGTATTATGAACACTAAAAGCCCATAGAAGTAAAAACGAATTTTTTGCCTTATCAGACTTAACAGATATGACGAATTGATAAAACGTATGCAAACCCATTATTTCCACTTGGGGTTTGAATTTCGAAAAAATTGTGAAACAGCTTTTTAGACGATTTCATAAGAAGCAACTTGATATCTCATAAGACACGAGGGATTTTGAAAAATTTATGAAAACGTAAGTAAACCCATTACACCCCTTTGGTTCTTGAAATTTGAAAAATCATAAAATCGGTTCTTAGGTCATTACATCAAATACCGTAACAACCAATTTTATATCTCATCAGAACTAAGGGACGACAAAAATTGTGAAAACATATGCAAACCCTTGGGGGTTGAATATCCAAAAATGAAGAAATGGGTTTGTAGGCGATTATATAAAAAGTCTGTGGAAGTGCAAAGCGATATAATATCTTATCAAACCTAAGAAATATATCGAAGCTTTGAAAAGCATACAATCCCTTACACCCCTTAGGATTGAATATCTGAAAATACTGAAATTGACTTTTTGGCTCTTATATGGGAAACCTTAGGAAGTATGGTAAAAATGAATTCGATATATTATCAGATCTAAGCAATATGTAGGAATCTATGAAAACATATGCAACCTTCTTACACACACTTGGAGTGGGGGTTGAATACCCAAATATCCTGAAAGAAGTTAATAGATGAATATGAAGACAGAACGAGAAAGTAAAAACCAATTTAATTTCTTATCAAAAGAAATGATGTAAAAACGTGTTCAACCCATTTATACCCTCTTAGGGGCTGAAAAAGGAAAAACTGAAAAACAAGTTTTAGGCGATTATTACGCAAGCCCGTGAAAGTGAAAAGTTAGTCGATATCTACTATAATTAGACCTGGGAGATATGACAGAATTCGTGAAAAAGTATACAACCACTTTACAACCCCCTTAGGGGTCGAATTTCAAAAAATCCTGAAAACACTTTCTAGGTATTTATATGAAGAAGCCGTACAATAAAAATGAATTCAATATTTGAGAAGACCTAATAGATATGACGAAAATCGTGAAAATATATACATTCCATTTTCACTGATAAATTCGCCACCCCTTCCAAACCCCAATGGATATTTGAGAATTTTTTTCAACTAAATTACTTCTCTAGTTAATTTACATATATGTACATACCAAGTCTCAACTTTGTAGCATAAGCCGTTCTATAGATAGGAAAAACACCCCCCACCCCCGTACCATACTACCTCTGTAAAAAATTATATTTTTCCAATATGCCCCTACTACAGCTCTATTTAAATAACAAGTTTCAGATTTCTACCATTATAGGTTCTCGAGATATAAAAATCGAAACTTTTTCCTTTTCACCCTCCTCCACCCTCACCACATACACCCTCACCGGCTTATCCTGCTAGGGGTCTATTAGTTCTACTTCTGGTAAAAATTTTAAGCATCTATCTTATACTATTCTTGAGTTATGAGACGTGATTTTTTAGAAAAATTCTTATCCCCTCCACTTTCATGCCCCACCGCACCCTTAAAAAATTTTACTTTCAACAAACTTCATTTATCAACCATTATATGTAAACCGAATTTTAATTCGTCTAGTACAATTGGTTCGCGACATATCGTAATCTAAACTTTTTTACCCCCACCCCCGTACGCCACTGCTCCCACTAAATAATTTATTCCCGATCTATTCTCCTAGTACAACTAGAGATGTTTCTTAAGTTTTAACTTCGTGACATTAACCGTTTAGGAGATATGGATTTTAGAATGTCTCAATCTCGGCTTTTTTGCGTTTCAGACGCATTATTTTTCCCCCCACTCCTTCACCCTTTCACCAATATCGGCAATTTGCAAATGGGTCTACTATTGAAGCTCTATATAAATTCCTAGTTTCAGCTTCCTAGCATAAGCGGTTGCTGAGATCTAGAAACCAAAATTTTTCTTCTAAAACGCTTCCACCACCTCACCCTTCACACCCCCACCCCTCAAAAGGTGTCTACTTAAAGGGGTATACCCAGTCTACCCACGAAAAAAAATTCAACTAAATAACTCAAAGGGTTTGGGTGCTACGAGCCTTCAAACAATTTTGCGTACATCGGTAGACGTACGGCGTACGGCGGACAGACGGACTGAAATTTTTTTTGCTTTTTTCGTGTCTACTAGTCATGAAACGTAAAAAAAAAATTTTGAGGGTAGCAAATTTTTTTTTCTTCAAAAATCGATAACAATACTGTATTATTGAAATAATAAAGTAACATGCTTTTTTCATAACATATAAAATTAAACTCAACGCACAGAAATCGAAAGTTGATTGAGGTTCTACAAATTGATCAAAAACTGCAATTCGACTCATATAAAATTTAGTACCGCACACAAATGTTTAAGTTTCAAGATAAGATGTTTTTGGCGCGTAAAAACGATCGACGCGATAGGTAAGTAATAAAGTAATAAA
The DNA here is from genome assembly GCA_951812415.1 of Beris morrisii. Taxonomy (NCBI): domain Eukaryota; kingdom Metazoa; phylum Arthropoda; class Insecta; order Diptera; family Stratiomyidae; genus Beris; species Beris morrisii. The sequence continues at coordinate 88,236,490 of OX638310.1, read as the reverse complement.
AATAAAATTAAAGAGGAAATGTCAACTCAAACCTCCCAGATTAAGAATCCCGATCTGTTTTACAGTATGGCCGAAGATGTCTTTGAAGCAGGCGATGTGACTTTACCAAAGTATTATAGTTCAAGTGCAGAAGAGATAACACCGCCAAGGCGATCACTAACGCCTCGGTTCAAAAGACGATTATCTGCAAGCTGTATAGCAAAAACTTTGAAACCGGCTGCAAAGTTTCGAAAGACTACACCTGAACTCCAAAACATGAACAAAGAATATAGAGCTATAACAGCTGATGACGGTATAACTCAGTATACTATACCGAGTGAAATGGATGTTGATGAAGCGGCCCAACTTATAGAAGAACTAGAGCAGAGAGAAGGGGTGGATAAATCAGAACAGAGAACCCACCAAGCAAGCTATATTAAAGCAATCACGACTAGAAAATACTTCATTAAGCACATACGAACGGTACCATATACCTCGACGTTTAAAAAGAAGAACGGAACGGACCGAAAGTGCACCAAATATTTTCTGGGCAAGAATTTAAAAATGCCTGCAAACATAACAGAAAACGATTTTTACATATGCCTTCTAAGTAATAATTCTATGCGTATATACATTGAAAATACACTGTCAGCCTTCACGAATATACTTCCTAGTGCCTGTAAGTTGGACGGTGGATGGACTGTCGGAATGACTGAAATTGCATTAGCGAATCGTAAAACGAAATCAGTTGAGATGAAAGATAGAAAACGTGTTAGAGATGATAAAGAAGCGAAAGGAACTACTAAAAAAGTGAAGAGAGCTGCGACAGACGTATTAAAGCTTAAAGCTTTTGTAAAAACATACTGCAGTCACGATCGGCTGCAAGCCAATCGTATAATACTCTAGATGAATACTGAATTCCGATTTATATTGTAGTTGGGGATAAGGTAGAATACGTGTGTGCATGTTGTATGCCCTTTATTAAGGACTGCCACAGTGGCGTGGCGTGATAATTCAACAAGGGGAAGCAATTGGTTAATATCCAAAATTTATTATTATTATTCTACTTACAAATTTACTGCGTATTAATTGAACCTCCTCCATTAGCTACTTTTAACATTACTAATATATGTAAAAGCACCCAACAATCACGGGAACCAGGAGGCTACTTGGAACGTTATTTTTTAAGGTTGTCAGTTGCAGTCACCTACACCGCATCTAATCATTAAACGCGTTCCGGACTTCTATAAAAAAAATTATGAAGTTTCGCCCAGAGTATTGGGACATTTTTTTTTATTTATTTACATATTTTTCTGAATAGAAGAGTCAATAGAAGTAAAACCGAATTCGATCTTTCGGAATTCGTGAAAACCCCCAGGGGTTTAATATCAAAAAATGCTTGCATCAGATTTTTCTTCAATTAAATTTAAAGCCTTTAGAAATAAAAGTGAATTGAATATCTCATTAAACCCAATATATGGAAATTCGTGAAAATGTACACAACCACTTTACACCCCTTAATGGGTTGGATATCGAAAAATTGGAAAAAAAAACATTTCTGGATGCTTACATAAAGAACCCACAGAAAAAAATCTATATCGGCATGTCCAATATACAGGGTGTTTGGCACTCCGTGTGCCTTGTACCTTGTAAGGGGTTATTCCTTGATACATTTGGAGAAAAAAATTGTTCTACAGGGTGGGTCAATTTTCAATATTAGTGGAGATACAGGGTGGTTAAAAAAGTGTTTTTGACCGGTACCCTCACTCACTTAAAACGTTATATCTTGAAAACGAATAATCACAAAGCAAAGTGTTATAACTCTCTTATTACCTACAAAAGATGCATACATATGTATGAGTTACGATTAACATTTTGGAAGTAATAGGTAGAAATACATATCGCATAAAAATTATATATTTCAAAAATCAGTGTATGTGCATGTTGATCTACGCTACTTGCTTGAATGGAAAGAATTTAATAATGGTTTTTATTTTAAATATTTTTATTTCAAATATTTTTGTTATAATAAATGTTCAAAATGGCCACCTTCATTTTGAATGCACGCTAAAGCTCGTTTGGCGAGTGTTCTCTTAGTATTCATATTCCTCAACTGCTGCCTTACTTCTATTGCTACCGCATCGATCCTGATATTTAGATCTTCCAATGTTTCTACTGGCGTTGCGTAGACAAGGTTTTTCATCCGTCCCCATACAAAGAAATCCATAATAGTAAGGTCAGGAGATCTTGCAGGCCAGTGTATCGGTCCATTTCTACCGATCCAGCGATTGCTATAATTTGAATTTAACCAATCTGTGATCTGTTGGCCGTAATGAGCTGGAGCACCATCGTGTTGGTAAAACATGGAAGCCAATCGAACCAGTGGAATATCATCCAACAAGTCCTGTAGATCATTTGATAAAAACTGTAAGTAATTGGAGCTATTTAGAGACCTAATAGGTCCAAGTAAATCGTCACCAATCACACCTGCCCATAAATTGACGCTGAAATGATGCCGCTCTTCTTGTGTGTGGATTGCTCTGAGCCCACGTATGTAGGTTGTGGAAGTTTGTGATACCGTCTCTGGTAAATTGAGACTCATCCGTCCACAGAATATTGTTGAAAAAATTGTCGTCATCTATTTGTCGTTCAAGGAGCCAATTGCAAAACTCCATCCGTTTGGGGAAATCAATGGGTAGCAGCTCCTGTACTGGTGTGTGATGGTAGGCATGGAAGCGTTCTACTTTTAAAATACTCCAAACTTTCCAAGTAGATATGTTAAACTGCAATGCCAAGCGTCGGATACTGATCGATGGGTCATTTTGCACTGCTTGCAGTATTCTTTCATCAATCTGAACAGCGATTATAGGCGCAGGATTTGCATTTACTCTCCTTGTTCTAACGCTGCCAGTTTCCCTAATTCTCCTGTAAACGTCTTGAAATACTCTCCTGCTAGGTGTCCGTCGATGAGGATGTCTCTGGTGGTAAATCCTTTGCGCGGCTCGTGCATGTTGATCACACTCTCCATAAATTAACATCATGTCAGCATATTCTTCATTGGAGTACTCAGGCATTTTGAAATAATTTTTTAAATTCTACTGACACCTTCTTCTCTTAGCAACTCTTAGCAACAAAATATGAAGGTAGTTTTGCTTTTATAGGCTTTTTATTTTGTAAGACACCCTATTAAAAAATGCATAGTACCGCATCCAGTAGTACCTACCACGTCCAGGTAAAAGCACCAATTATGTTGAAACTCACTTACATTTTATTGTTTTCCTTCATACTTTAAATAGTAACAAATGTGCAATAAAAATACTTCAGTACTACCCGGGCAGACGTCTCCAGAATCACGGCGATCGGTACAGGTCACTGGCCGATTGGGGATCATGCGGCCAAACTGGGCACTCCATTCAATGTACACTGCCGCAGCTGCCAGGACACTAATGAGCGAGAGTCGCTCGTTCATTTCCTTTGCGAGTGTCCGGCTCTAGCTCCTTCTACGGGGACCTGATGGAGATCTCGGGGAAGAAGATTGGAGAGTTATTACTTTTCCTGAACAGCACAGGGTGGCTATAGCGATTTAATTCAATCAACCTTTCTCACATTCATCTTCCTTATTCCCCAGTATCAACAACCCTTAACATCCGAGTTTAACACGAGTTTGTGGTTCCAAAACGACCTCTGAGCTAATTGAGCTCTGTTTGGGTGACAGGGCTGCCACTTAAACCAACCTAAACCAACCAACTACCGACAAATTAAACAGATTCTTGGACGAGGTCCACTTTATGGCACTGACTTTTAAATATTTAATTTTTATGCGATATGTATTTTTACCTGTTACTTCCAAAATGTTAATCGTAACTCCTACATATGTATGCAGCTTTTGTAGGTAATAATACGGCCCATAAAAAAAAATTAAAATTACATTTTTATAATGGGGTTTTCTGAGAAAAACTACATTGATCACTGAATTTTTAGGGTTGACGTAGCAAAAATCTGTGTTTTCGAGTAAATATCTCAAGATTGGGTGCAGTTACAATTTAGACTGTTACATCAAATGAAAGGCAATTCGATTGCCTAAAAAACGAGTTATAAAACTTTGCCTTGTGATTATTCGTTTTCAAGATTTAACGTTTAAAGTTAGTGAGGGTACCGGTCAAAAACACTTTTCTTAACCACCCTGTATCTCCACTAATATTGAAGATTGACCCACCCTCTAGAACAATTTTTTTCTCCAAATATATCAATGAATAACCCCTTACAAGGTACAAGGCACACGGAGTGCCAAACACCCTGTATACAGGGTGTAACTAGTACTGAGGTTCAAACAAAAATGGGAGATAGAGGAACTTGTCCTGAGTAGAAAATCGTTCTACACATACTCCCGTTTTTGCACCGTTAAGGAGATAGCGCGATTTTAAGGACGAAGGATTTTTATCGTACCTGTGATCACTGTTTGATCTCTAACTTCTGCTGTACTTAGCGTAACGTAATAGTTCTGGGCTCAGTGTTATACTTTTTGAGAAAAATTCATTTAAATGACACAAAAATAATAAAAAATTAAAAAAAAATACAAAAAAGTCCTGTTTTCTCCAAGAAGGACCAGATTAACCACCAAATTTTATTACATTTTCGGAAAGCCCATAAAATTTCACTATACGTTTGATAACAGAATTTCTTTATAGGTTGAATTGTAAAGGAGCGGGGCTAACAGTTACCAAGCACGTTCCCTTCAAGTAAATCTGGTTTGACACCCGTCATTCGCCGAAGGAGTATGATTAATAATAGTGAGGACGAAATAAATGCATGTGGTTGATGCCTAATCGATGGCCGATGCGCCGGGTGCTTACCGTGGGGTCCCTAGCCGCGATGCGCAGTATGCGCTCCTCCTTGGCCACAGGTACCGAGTGTCGCCGTCCTGGATGTTGTGTCTCCCGCCACGGCTGCAATGTACCTCGTTCACGAAGGTTCCGATGAATGCTGATGAACATCCGATAATGGGGATACCGAGATCTGTCCGGATACCGTTCCCGGTAAACTCTTTCGGCTCGCCTAGCATTCCCGTCGCACAACCCATACACGAAGTGCATCTCTGCCATTTCTTCCGTTGTAAAGGACCTATTGCTTACCATGTTGCTCGTAATGATGTCTATGACATTCTGTTTGCTGCTGCTTCTTCCCGATGCTTTTATCGCAGAAAAATCTACGTAGGACGAAGTCATTCCTATTTCTTAAGGGAGCAGGTAAACTCCACGCCCTACTTAAATGGATATTACTTAATTAACTTAAATGGATGTTAGTTAATTTACTTAAATGGACGCTATCTAATTAGTTGTCATGTTTTTACTTACCTGTAACATAATTTCCACACATAAGAGCAATACGTGTGTTGTTAACATCATTCTGCATCTGTTTTGCGGTAAATTCTATGTTTAGCAGTATTTCCAACATGTGAAGGGAACTCACTTGTTGTTGCAAATATGAAGAAATTCTGTTATCAAAAGTTTAGTGAAATTTTATGGGCTTTCCGAAAATGTAATAAAATTTGGTGGTTAATCAGGTCCTTCTTGGAGAAAACAGGACTTTTTTGTATTTTTTTTTTATTTTTTATTATTTTTGTGTCATTTAAATGAATTTTTCTCAAAAAGTATAACACTGATTGACACAGTTGATAGCAATTAGAAAGAAGAATTTGTGTCCTTTCCAACGAGCCCAGAACTATTACGTTACGCTAAGTACAGCAGAAGTTAGAGATCAAACAGTGATCACAGGTACGATAAAAATCCTTCGTCCTTAAAATCGCGCTATCTCCTTAACGGTGCAAAAACGGGAGTATGTGTAGAACGATTTTCTACTCAGGACAAGTTCCTCTATCTCCCATTTTCGTTTGAACCTCAGTACTAGTTACATCCTGTATACAGGGTGTTTGGCACTCCGTGTGCCACCTTGTAAGGGGTTATTCCTTGATATATTTGGAGAAAAAAGTTGTTCTACAGGGTGGGTCAATTTTCAATATTAGTGGAGATACAGGGTGGTTAAGAAAAGTGTTTTTTTCACTAACTTAAAACGTTAAATCTTGAAAACGAATCATCACAAGGCAAAGTTTTATAACTCGTTTTTTAGGCAATCGAATTACCTTTCATTTGATGTAACAGTCTAAATTGTAACTGCACCCAATCTTGAGATATTTACTCGAAAACACAGATTTTTGCTACGTCAACCCTAAAAATTCAGTGATCAATGTAGTTTTTCTCAGAAAACCCCATTATAAAAATGTAATTTTAATTTTTTTTTATGGGCCGTATTATTACCTACAAAAGCTGCATACATATGTAGGAGTTACGATTAACATTTTGGAAGTAACAGGTAAAAATACATATCGCATAAAAATTAAATATTTAAAAGTCAGTGCCATAAAGTGGACCTCGTCCAAGAATCTGTTTAATTTGTCGGTAGTTGGTTGATTTAGGTTGGTTTAAGTGGCAGCCCTGTCACCCAAACAGAGCTCAATTAGCTCAGAGGTCGTTTTGGAACCACAAACTCGTGTTAAACTCGGATGTTAAGGGTTGTTGATACTGGGGAATATCCGAATACATCTTTTGTAGGTAATAATACGGCTCATAAAAAAATAAAATTAAAATGACATTTTTATAATGGGGTTTTCTGAGAAAAACTCCATTGATCACTGAATTTTAAGGGTTCACGTAGCAGAAATTTGTATTTTCGAGTAAATATCTCAAGATTGGGTGCAGTTACAATTTAGACTGTTACATCAAATGAAAGGTAATTCGATTGCCTAAAAGTTATAACACTTTGCCTTGTGATTATTCGTTTTCAAGATATAACGTTTTAAGTGAGTGAGGGTACCGGTCAAAAACAGTTTTCTTAACCACCTTGTATCTCCACTAATATTGAAAATTGACCCACCCTGTAGAACAATTTTTTTCTCCAAATGTATCAAGGAATAACCCCTTACAAGGTACAAGGCACACGGAGTGCCAAACACCCTGTATATTGGACATGCCGATATAGATTTTTTTCTGCGGGTTCTTCATGTAAGCATCTAGAAATGTTTTTTTTCCAATTTTTCGATATCCAACCCATTAAGGGGTGTAAAGTGGTTGCTTCCTCCCGATGCTTTTATCGCAGAAAAATCTACGTAGGACGAAGTCATTCCTGTTCCTTAAGGGAGCAGGTAAACTCCACGCCCTACTTAAATGGATATTACTTAATTAACTTAAATGGATGTTAGTTAATTTACTTAAATGGACGCTATCTAATTAGTTGTCATATTTTTACTTACCTGTAACATAATTTCCACACATAAGAGCAATACGTGTGTTGTTAACATGGTTGCTCATTACTGTGTAGCGGCACATTAAAATTTCGTATTTAAAATTTTATATAAAATTTCTATATTTAAAATTTCTCGCAAACGTTCCAATTTTGTAAAAACGAGAAATTCTAAATATAGAAATAAATCCCTTTTAAAACAATACCGCGGATTTAAATTTAATAGCGACACCGAAATAATCCGCACCGCTATTCAGAAACGGCAAAAGCCATGAATTATTTTTACAAAGCGAAATGTAATAACAATGAGATGAAATACCGTAATGTACATAGCTAGTTTAGTTTGTAAGTTTTAGTTAAAATAAAATTTAGTCATAATTTACCTGCCGACGACTCAAGTCGTCTTCTTTCATTAAAGTACCAAAAATCCTCAACCTATCATTATACTCCTAAACATACCATAAACCCGATAATGGTTCCAAAGTGAAATACGTTTTTAAAAAATTAAAAGTTTTATTAAAAAAAGTAGTTTTGAATCTCATACAATAAGCGTTCACACAAGCAACGCAATATTTTAAAATTAGTTTTGAAATTCATACAATAATCGTTCACACAAGCAACACACAAAACACCAACAACAAGCTACACACAAAACACCAACAACAAGCAACACACAAAAAAACCAACAACAAGCTACACACAAAACACTAACAACAAGCAGCACACGAAACACTAACAACAAGCAGCACACGATACACTAACAACAAGCAGCACACGAAACACCAACAACAAGCAGCACACAAAGTAGCAACAACGATCAACACAGCATTAAAATCACATCCCAGGACAGTAAAATAAGATTAAAATCGACAAAATAGCAGTCATTAAGTATCACGAGAATAAGGATAAAACAAGTAAAATTCATTATACTTATTAAAATTTTCATAAATTAATATAAAATATACAACATTATACAAACATTTATATATTAAAATACAATTTCTGCACATAAAGTACATATCGCACATATACGCTTTCCTATTAAAACATAACTCAAATAAAGGAAAATTAATAATGTTAAAATTTATGTGTAATACGGTGCGGATTAGTAACTTGGTTTAGAATACAAAGTGATAGTGAAAATTATTGAAAACTACCAAAATTGCGTTACTATAGGATGATTAATATGAAAGTTTTTTTTGGTTCCTCTAATTAAACAATTCATAAAGTTTTGATCGCACAAAATTAGTTAAAATTCGGGATTAGGAGTATAAAATAAAATTAAACTAAACAGAACAGCAACAAAATAAAATACAATCATGCAACAGGCATGCAATTAAAACGATTCTTATGTCGACAAATGAAATTTTTTCTTTCTTTATAAATGAAGAACTCAAGTTTTCGAATCGTTTGACAATTCGAACAATTTGCAATACACAAACGATATCAAAATATCGCAACTCACATTTTTTTTCCACAAAAAAATGTAGAGTAGACAACAACTTTCTCAAGAAATATAAGTGATACGTATACATATAAAGTGAACGTGAATAATATTGCACTCTTGATTGTCTTAATTTAAAAAAAAAAACAACCAAAATTTATCATAGATAGCAACGTTATTGCAAAAGGAATAAAATCCACAAACAATCCTACATTTTCAAGAATGTAATTAAGATTTTATTGCACAACTCAAAAAAATCTTCATTAACTTACTAAATTTCATACATTTTATCAACCTGCTTTACAATGCAGAATTCAGGCAACAACATTGAAGATCACAAACTTCAAAACAACAATTCCGAAGAAGATAATTCTAAGGAAATTAATTCTTATGCAACTAGACTTCCCACCTTTTGGTTGCGCTCACCGGCAGCTTGGTTTATTCAAGCAGAAGCGCAATTTACAATTGCTAAAATAACTAGAGACACTAGCAAATATTATTATATTTTAGCAGCACTTCCACAAGAGGTTATCGAAACGGTACTAGATGCCATACAAAAACCTCCAGCGGAAAATAAGTATGAATTTTTAAAAACAACCCTTATAAACCGACACTCCATAAGCGAAGAAAGAAGAATCGAGCAACTACTAGGTAACATTGAAGTAGGAGATAGAACACCGTCCGAGTTCTATCGATCATTGACAAATATGGCTGGTTCCAGTGATGCAATTACTGATAAACTAATTCGTAATTTATGGTTGCGACGGTTACCACAACCCATCACAATAGCACTAATTCCCCAAAATGAGAAGCCGATAGACGAATTGATATCTTTGGCTGACAAAATTTGGGATGCCCTTCCAAGCTCGAAAAGTATTTGCAATATTGAGACTAACCCTGCAATTGCTTCACTACAACAAGAGATCGCAGAACTAAAAAAACAGATCGAACGTTTGTCTTTTCACAACAACCAAAACCGGGATAAATCCCGAAGCCGTTCTAGAAATAGAAAGGCAGTAAACAACAATAACAACAGCAACGTACTTTGTTGGTATCATTCAAAATATGCCGATAAAGCGAAAAAATGCGTTAAACCCTGCAATTACAAGCCACCGGTTACAGAACCAACGGCGAACAACCAAAAAAACTAAAAATTTCCCCTATAATAGCGGCGAGCGGGGGATCAGACATCAAAACACGCCGCCTTTACATTAGAGACCACAATAATAAGATAAATTTTCTAATAGACACAGGAGCAGACGTCTCTGTGGTACCACACTATCTTTTCGCTTCTGCGGTTAAAACGAGCGATCAAATTTTAACAGCAGCAAATGGATCAGGAATTAAAGTGTTCGGTACGAAACTGTTGAAATTAAACCTTGGTCTCAGGCGAGATTTCATACATTCATTTCTAATAGCGTCCGTAAACAAACCTATAATCGGCGCTGATTTCTTAGAAAAATTCAATATTATCGTAAATATACGAGGCAAAAAGTTGATCGACAATACAACTACTTTATCCACAGATATGACTCCTATTCAATCAAATACACCCACGCCACTTAACTTCAGCATTGACAATAAGTATGGCATTCTGTTAAAACAATTTCCAACAATACATCAACCATCCAATTTCAATTTACCCATCAAACATTCGATCCTACATCATATAGTCACTCGAGATTCACTGCCTTCAGCTCATCCGAGAAGACTCAACCCGTTGCAACATAAAGCAGCAAAGTTCGAGTTTGAACACATGGTTCAACTGGGAATATGCCGACCATCTGCATCACCAGTAGCATCGCCCCTACATATGGTCCCTAAAAAGGATTGCAAGGACTGGCGACCATGCGGAGACTATCGCCGCCTAAATGCTGCTACAATTCCAGACAGATACCCGCTTCCCCATATACAAAATTTTTCCATGAATCTTAACGGTTGTAAAATTTTTTCTAAAATCGATTTAATAAGAGCGTATCATCGTACCGTCGCACCAGAAGATATACATAAGACAGCGATAATAACTCCTTTCGGATTATTTGAATTCACACGCATGCCTTTCGGTCTGAAGAATTCCGCTCAAACATTCCAACGATTTATTAAGCAAGTATTAAATGGTTTAGAATTTGTTTTCGTATACATTGACGACATTTTAGTAGCCAGTCGCGATGAAAGTGAACACGAAAAACACCTACAAAATCTTTTCGAACGATTAGCAGAATATGGTTTGAGCATCAATCCATCCAAATGTCTTTTCGGCGTAACGGAATTAACCTTCCTCAGCCACACCATATCAGAAAAAGGAATCTTACCAACACACGAAAAAATTCAGGCGATTAGCAACTTACCAACACCAACCTCTATTAAAAAAATCCAACAATTTGTCGGAATGGTGAATTATTATAATCGTTTCATTCCGAACCTAGCAGCCATATTAACTCCCATCCACAATCACCTCGCTGAACTGTTAAGGCAAAAAGGTCCTAAAAAGGCGTTCAGTTGGACAGAAGACTGTCAAACGAGTTTTAGCAAAACTAAAGAGGCTCTCGCGAAGGTCACTCTGTTAACACACCCAGTAGATAATACGTCTTATAGCATTACAACAGACGCGTCAAATACAGCCGTTGGAGCCGTCCTTCAACAGCTCAACGAAGAACACTGGCAACCACTAGCCTTTTTCTCTAAGAAAATGTCCCCAGCCGAGATGAACTTTCGACAGAGAACTTCTGGCCATTTAAATGGCAATAAAACATTTTAGATATTTTGTCGAAGGCCGAAACTTCACTGTTTTTACGGATCACAAGCCATTGGTAAGGGCTATACCATCCAAGACAGAACGCTCGCCGCGACAAACAAGACATCTAGATTACATCTCACAATTTACGACAGATATTCAACATATCAACGGGAAAACAAATCAAGTTGCCGACGCCCTATCACGGATTGATAGTATCGAAATAGAGACAGCGTCGTTAAATCTTAAAATCCTATCAGACTTACAGCAAAACGATAAAGAATTACAGGAATTATTACAAAAGCAAACCTCAGACCAAGCTAAATACAAGTTAGAACTCATGCATGTTCCTTTAACTCAACATAAACTATGGTGCGAAGTTGGAACAAAGAAAAATCGCCCATATGTCCCAATAGAGTTAAAGCAAGGCATTTTCAATTCGATACATAATCTCTCACATCCTGGAATAAGGGCAACCAGAAACATATTGCCAACAAAATATTTTTGGCCATCCATGAGTTCGAATTCGAATACCTGGACAAAATCCTGTATTGGTTGCCAAAAAGCAAAAGTTCATCAGCACACTCGAACAAAATTCGAACGTTTCGAACTACCCTCCAAGAGATTCGAACACATCCATATTGATGTGGTAGGCCCCCTTCCTCCGTCAGCCGGATACGTATATCTACTCACGATCATAGACAGATTCTCTAGGTGGCCGGAAGCCTACGTTATGAAGGATATGTCGGCAAAAACAATAGCTGAAACTTTTGTCCAGCAATACATCCCTCGTTTCGGAGTACCACTAGAAATGACCATGGATCAGGGAACTCAATTTAAATCTAAACTTTTTGCTGAAATAACAAAAATGCTTGGAACACATCGTATACATACCACAGCATATCATCCTCAAGCTAATGGACTAGTCGAAAGATTCCACAGGCACCTAAAAGCATCCATAATGGCACGAGAAAATGCCAAGAATTGGTACGACGAATTACCACTAGTACTACTGGGAATTAGAACTGCCATAAGAGAGGATCTTCAGTGTTCTCCCGCAGACCTCGTATACGGGCAGAGCCTTAAATTACCAGGCGAATTTTTCATTCCCACTTCCAACGACAATTGCGACAATCAACCAGAATATGTAAATAAATTAAAACAATCAATGAGCAATATCAAACCTACAGATACACGTATTTCCCCCCAAAAAAACATATATTTTGCGAGCGATTTGAACACTTGCGAGTTCGTTTTCCTTAGAGTTGACAGGGTAGGAACCGGTTTAAATCCTCCATACGAAGGCCCTTTCAAAGTCATTCGTCGCCTTCGCAAACAATTTGTATTAGATATAAACGGCAAAACAATAACGGTCGCCATTGACCGAATAAAACCAGCACATGTGTTACAAAATAATTTTATGAAGTAAACATTCCTTGAGTAACGCTTCGCTGGAAAGGGAGTGTGCACGGCACATTAAAATTTCGTATATAAAATTTTATATAAAATTTCTATATTTAAAATTTCTCGCAAACGTTCCAATTTTGTAAAAACGAGAAATTCTAAATATAGAAATAAATCCCTTTTAAAACAATACCGCGGATTTAAATTGAATAGCGACACCGAAATAATCCGCACCGCTATTCAGAAACGGCAAAAGCCATGAATTATTTTTACAAAGCGAAATGTAATAACAATGAGATGAAATACCGTAATGTACATAGCTAGTTTAGTTTGTAAGTTTTAGTTAAAATAAAATTTAGTCATAATTTATCTGCCGACGACGCAAGTCGTCTTCTTTCATTAAAGTACCAAAAATCCTCAACCTTTCATTATACTCATAAATATACCATAAACCCGATAACTGCATCTGTTTTGCGGTAAATTCTATGTTTAGCAGTATTTCCAACATGTGAAGGGAACTTACTTGTTGTTGCAAATATGAAGAAATTCTGATCTAGATTACATCTAATTCAAACGTACAGTAAAATTTTATGGGCTTTCCGAAAATGTAATAAAATTTGGTGGTTAATCAGGTCCTTCTTGGAGAAAACAGGACTTTTTTGTATTTTTTTTATTATTTTTGTGTCATTTAAATGAATTTTTCTCATAAAGTATAACACTGATTGACAATTAGAAAGAAGAATTTGTGTCCTTTCCAACGAGCCCAGAATTATTACGTTACGCTAAGTACAGCAGAAGTTAGAGATCAAACAGTAATCACAGGTACGATGAAAATCCTTCGTCCTTAAAATCGCGCTATCTCCTTAACGGTGCAAAAACGGGAGTATGTGTAGAACGATTTTCTACTCAGGACAAGTTCCTCTATCTCCCATTTTCATTTGAACCTCAGTACTAGTTACACCCTGTATAACGAAATCGTGAAAATGTGGAAAAATCCCTTTTCACGGACATTTGTTTTACTCAACCTCTGTGCCAATAAAAATCTGAATTTTCTTCCTTTAATTTCTTGAGTAGCATACGTACATATACGTACTAAGTTCCAACTTACTTCTTCATAAGCCGTTTCTGAGATTTAAAAAACCACCACCCACCCCCTGCCTTGCTACCCATATAAAAAAATAGTTTCTAGGATTATTTATTGGCTTTATGTAGTCAATTTTTAACTTTCTATGGTTTGTGGTTTTTGAAAAATAAAAATCGATATTATTTTCTTTCCACCCCCTTCACCAGTACCTCCAACATTTTTTCCCTGTTAGAAGTCTGCTGGGCCTAACTCCTGTAAAATTTCTAAGATCATATGTGGAACGGTTCTTGAGATATACAAATGAAATTTTATTAAAAATGGCTATCGCCCCACTTTTGTGCTCCACTTCCCACCTCAAAAATTTTAATGGGCTCCACTTGCAATCCTATATACACAAACCAAATTTTACCTTCCTGGTATAATTGGTTCGGAAGATATTCTAATCCAAAGTTTTTTACCCCAACCCCTACACACCACCACCCGATTCAAAAAATTTAGCTTTTGATTAATCTCCTATTATCCCTGAAGACAACTACAAAGTTTCAATGTTCTGACATCAACCGTTCAGAAGATACGTATTTTAGAATGTTTCAACCCCAGCTTTCAAGCACTTCGAAAACATTGCTTTCCCCTCCACTCCCACACTCCTCAACCCTTATCGCCAATTTTTTTGCAAATAGGTCCACTATCATAGTTCTACATAAGTTCCAAGTTTCAGTCTCCTAGCGTAAGTGGTTCCTGAGATCTAAAAACCAAATTAAATATAATGCAACTATTTACCGCAATTCAATTCCAAACTTCGATCAAAATTCAATTCCTATCCTACTCTGGTAGCACTTATTTCTTAACAGATCTCTGCTTGCTGATAGCTTCACTGCCGCAGCCAGGAATGTGTGGAAGCAAATAGCGTATTGCATCCACCGTGACGTGTACGGAAATTTTTTTTTATGACGTTACAGTGGGCTTACTACGGAATGAAATGAGCGCTCATAGATGCAACTTTCAAATTGCTTCTATGTGTCTTCTTCTTGGTTTCTTACCGCTTGTCTTTTTCGTGGTGTTGCCAAATCGGCTCTGTGCGATATTCGCGTGTAGTTTCTTGCGAACTTTTATTTAGACTGTGTCAAAGAAAATGTTTGAAACTCTTTCGCGATTTTTCTGCGCGATTTAGAAAACGCATTTTAGATATAATATTTTTCAGCAAAATGTAAGGGAAGCAATGCTTCCCTTGCTTCCATGGACGCCACGCCACTGGACTGCCATTAGATTGCTACTCAAAACTAAAAGACAATATTCAGTGTTTAATTTCATATCTTGAACTGAGCAAGTCATCGAAAAAAAATGTCCTTTTTGAAGGACTTTCACATGGGAGGTGCAGGAAGGACTTGCTCGATTTCTTCCATATTTATCCTTTTCCTTGGAACCATTTAAAAATGAACGTGTACAAAATTTCAAATTCGTAGCTTGAAGCGTTCAAAAGTTATCGAAAAATATTGTTGAACACGTGTCTTAAGGACATTTTGTATGCCACCTACCAGAAGGCATAAACGGATTTCGCTGATTAGTAAACTCGAACTTTGTTTTTACTCAAAACTAATTTGTACAAAATTTCCAATTCATAACTAAAAGATTACTTAAGTTACTTAACTTAAATTAAGTGAAGACGTTTTGACAGGGTATTTTTATGGAAGCTACACAAAGGACTAATAGGACTTTCTTAATAATCATATATTTAGCTTCAACTATTGGAAAAATAACACATACAAAATTTCAAAGACGTAGCTTAAACCCTTCTGAAGTTATCGGCCAATATTCTTAAACACGTTTTCATAGCTTTACCTTAAACTCATTCAAAGTGTACTTAAAGGTCATTCTTTTTCGTTCTTCTGATAGATAGTCCATTATTTTAATTTCTTATACTTCTTTCATTGTCGTTATTATATTAGTACTTTCATATTTTTTTTTTTTTTTCATTCGCGATTTAAACGTCAGACGAATCTGACGTGCCCGAAGTCGCTGCGCGCTTCCTGTGTCGATTACACCAGATATAAGCGTTTCTCGAGTACGTTTAGTGAGTGGTCCACCCCCTCGTGATATACCTCCCCTCGCGGGCCACACTGGATTGTGAATTGTGCGGAAACTACATAAAAACTCGAAAAAAAAAATTGTTGGTTAGGGCCGACGGCCCAGATTTTTTCTGTGGCGATTATAAAGGCAACTAGTGAACAATAAGTGTGAGTATCGGGCAAAGCAAAGTGCAGTGCCCCCTTGAAGTAACATTACGCCGTATCCGATCTACAGACAATTTATTTAATTCAATATTACATTTCGCGAAGGCCGCACTACTACAGGTAATTGGTACGTCTGCACCTAGACATTTAAACAATAACAAAATTAGACTGACAAATCCGCTCGGCTACTGGCATGGCCAGTATAAATAACGATCCAGAACCCCCTCCCTCCCCATCCACATCCCCTAAAACGAAAAGGACCCGTTCTGGAAAAAATACGACCACTGCTTCTGGCGAATACGCTGCCGTGTACCCAGACACCCTAAAAAGCTTGGTTAAGCCCGCTACCCTTTTACCCAAATATGTAGTTATCCAGACTACTAACCCTACCATTAAAACATTACAGCAGCACAATGTTTTTGTTGTGAAGAAAGGAGTGGACCAGATATCCACACTATACGATAAATCATCAACGGAATCCCGATTAAGTGTAGTCTACATGCCAGACTAAACACTGTCAAGGGCATAGTATTTGCCTCCTCTTTGATTTTCCTCTCCCCAGAGGAAATTAAGGAAGGTTTGAAAGACCAAAATGTTACAGAGGTAGTACAATTGAAAAAACCAATAACGAATAAACCATCTGGACTTTTGATTATTACATTTAATCTATATAATCTACCGAGCCACCTTAACGTGGGGTTTAAGAGGGTAGAAGTTAGGGAGTATTTCCCTAATCCCCTTCGCTGCAGGAAGTGTCAGCGTCTAGGACACACGCAGAATTGGTGCAACGCAAAGGACATTTGTCCCACATGTTCAGAGGCGCTGCCTCATGATCCCACCTGCAAGTTCTACTGCGTTAACTGCCAGACTGCCGGCCACGAGCCCGGAAGTAAAAATTGCCCAACTTTCTTGGAACAAAAAGCTATTCTAAAAATTCGGACCCAATTAAAATGTTCGCAATTTGAGGCGAAAAAGACTTATTTCAAAAACCATCCGAGCTCCGCGTCCTCATCCTTTGCACAAATCTTAAAGTCCCCTCAAATGCCCCTTTCCGCAGCAACTAACAAAACATCCACCCCCATACCCTCTCTACTCTTCCCTCTACTTCCCGCTCATCTCTCTCCGCTAACCCCCCAACCACCCCCATTACCCCGCTCACTAATACTACTAATCAACAAATCCCTTCAACTAAGACTACTCCCTTAAGCACTTTAACTCGCACCGAACCCACTGTTTCTCACACTACCACACTAACTACTCCAACAAAAATCACTTCCTTATTACCCACTACATCCGACACACAAATAACTTCTACACCATCCACAAACACTACCACCACCATAAAGCCATCAATAGAAGCTACAACACCTATGAAAACACCAGAAATTCGGGAATCGATAAATGCGATTATCCAAGGTTTAACATCTGGATCTCGCTCCTCCTTTAAGAAAATTGCAAACCGCAACGAAATTACAAACTTAGCCACCATCCACTCCTCACTCAGCAACGAAATGGAAACTCACACTCTTTCCGACAGCTCGTCAGGTTCGTCGGAGGAAATGCTCTAAGTTCCCAGCAGAACACCCGTTGTCTCCACCTCCCTTCCACCCCTTCCGTAACCTCTGTATCCTTCAGTGGAACCTCAGAGGCCTCTATGCCAATCATCCACACCTAGAAATCCTTATTGCCCGATACCAGCCCCATATAATCCTGTTGCAGGAAACCAACATTCTTTCGGGCGAAGAACCATCTCGATTCGGACCCTATTCCCATGTTGGCTATAACACCCCACGAGAGACCAGGCATGGCGGTGTTGCCATCCTGGTGCACAACTCTATAGCTTTCGAACAGGTCGACTTGAGTGTTAACTTTCTGGCTTGTGCGGTCACGATTAGATCTGCCCCTCAGCTGACAGTGGTGTCGGCATATCTTGAGTGTGGACGGAGGATCACCAATGCAGACTTGTCCAATCTATCAGATCAGCTTCCCGAGAACACCATATTTGGTGGCGATTTTAACGCCCACAGTCCCTTATGGGGAGGTGAGCGTTGGGATTGTAGGGGGAGGCTGGTGGTGGATTGGATAGAGGACGCATCCCTCGTTCTCCTCAATGATGGCTCGCCCACTCTCATCTCGGCCAGATCAACCTTGACGGCAATCGACTTAACACTCGTCTCCTCCAGGCTTGCTCCGTTTCTGACATGGGATCTCCATACCAACCCGGAAGGCAGTGACCACCTGCCAGTCATCATCAGATCGACTATAGGCTTGGCTAACTTTAGACCAACCATCAGGTACGTCACTTCACGTGCCAACTGGGAAAAGTATCGAGTGACTATGGACGAAACGGCAGAGAGATACCTGGCTTCGGGTAACGTGAACCAGGAAGCAGCTCAGCTCACCCGGATCTTTCGCGCTGCAGCAGCCACCTCTATTCCCGTATCTAACATTACCCCTAGTACTCAGCCTCGCTGGATGAATCCGGAAATCGCTAGCTTGATAAAAACTAAGAAGAGGTTGGAAAAACTTTCACAGGTGCCCGACGGATACAAACCTAGTAGCGTACCATCGCGAGGCGGCACTTGTAAAAAAAAAGATTAAAGCTGCCAAAAGAGAAAATGGGAATTCTTTTGCTCGCTCTATTGATCCCAGCCTTAATCTAGCTGATGCTTGGAGAAAAGTTAAATCGATCTTCGGTGGCAGACCCCCGAGTTTGCTTCCCAACTTAACCCAGCATATCGCCGAACACCTTGCTCTATTCTGGACTAACTATTCGTCTGATACGAACTTCACCCCACAACAACTTGCCAACAAATTGTCGGCCCTCTCCTCCATCTCGGTCCTATCTCCCGACCCAGACAGAGTAATTAGTTACCCAATCTCTCTTGCTGAGCTAAGTTCGGTACTTAGTTCAAGTAAGGGATCAGCCCCCGGACATGACAGGATCTCTTACGATATGATTAAGGAGTCCACTCTAAGCCTCCAATTGAGGCTGGTGGATCTCTACAATCGAATTATGGTGCTGGGCTCTTTTCCACATACTTGCTTGTCTAGATTCTTCGAAAAGATCTTGGGTAAGAGGCTTGGCACCCTACTGGAGAGTGTTCTGTCGCCAGAGCAACACGGTTTTAGACCAGGGCGAGGTACAACCTCGCTCTTGCTCGAACTCGAACACAAGGCTAGACTAGCACTCTACCAAAAACAGGAATGTCATGTCTGGTCCCTCGATCTTGAGAAGGTCTTTGACAGGGTAATTAAGACCGTAGTAACAGGGCAACTATCTGTCTGGGGAATTGATTCCCGATTTATTCAGTGTATCAACAACTTCCTATCTCACCGCTCCATAATGGTTAGAGCCAAGGTTACATCTCTGGTACACACAAAATTGATAATTCTATTCCGCAGGGTTCACCCCTATCTCCGGTACTTTTCAACGTCTACATCCACTCCCTTACTCAACTCCTCTCCGACATCCCCAACATTTCATACTACATATACGCAGATAATATCACTATCTCCTCATCCCACCCTGACATCAAAAACATACATAGACGAGTACGTACGACCATTGACTCTTGGTGCATAAAGACGGGTGCCAAATTACCTTACCACAAAGGTTAGCGCCTGGTAATTTCGAGAAAAAGAATCCCCAACACCACGGATATTACCACAGATGAAGATATGCTACCGCCAGTGTCGTCAGTTAGAATACTCGGCCTCACTTTTAACACCAAATTACAATGGAATCTACAGATTCGGAAAATCGTAACCGTACTTAACAAGGTCACAAACCTGATTCGCGCGTTGGCCTCCAAAAGCCTGGGGGCAAGCACTGCGGCCATTCTACATGTTGCCAACACCCTCATCCGTGGCCACATGTTGTACGGCCTCACCATCTACGGGGTAACCTCACGCACAAACTTAAAAAAATTGCAAGTAGCGATAAACGAAATCCTGAGAGCCGCCCTAGGAGCATACCGCACCACCCCGGTCAAAGCCCTACTAATCGAAGCGGGGTGTGATAGCGTCGACACCCTCATCGCCAAGGCTCAAATTAACCTCGCTGCCAAAAATTGCCTTGGCAAATGTAGCCCACACCACCAGACGATAACAACAGCAGCTTCAACTTCCGTCGACGGTACGAGCCAGAGTTCAACAAAATCGGCGTTATGGTACGCTCGGTTCACTCCCCTTCAACGATGTCATCTAGCTCCCCTCCAGTCAAAAACCTAGCCAGCAGTTCATTCTATTCCTCCAAAACCAGCACCCCAGCCAGCTACAATCAGCAGCTTCATCGGTCGCACATAGAGAAGATACCAGATCACACGCGGTATTTTACCGACGGATCTAAGACCACGACCCAAACATCAGCCGCCATAATAGCATACAAACCAGCAGCCTCTAACCACCCCATACAGATGGCGATCAAATTACATGAGGACACGAATGCGTTCGAGGCGGAAACATACGCTGTATACTTAGCGGCCAGAACTGCTCTCCAAGAAGGAAATCCATCAACAATCTTCACGGACTGTAAGTCAGTAGTTAAAGCAGTCAACCAATCCAACCCCACCGAACCAATGACACGACTCCTGCGGAGCCTTCTCCAGCAAAACCCTGCGGGAACTAAACTTTTCTGGATCCCTGGACATGTTGGAATAAAAGGAAACGAACAAGTCGACCAGCTAGCCAAATCAATCATCGCGCCACACCACGAGGAGGTCCTGCCTAGTTTTATCAGCCTCGTCCGACGAACGGCTCGAAAAGACCTACTCCAAGAGAACCAAGACGCTTGGAGTTCTAGCACTACCTTCTTAGCTAGCCACTGGCCAACCGTCTCACCACCCGCTTACAGCTACCAGCTGGAAAGAGGTGCAACTGTAGTCTTGGCCCGGTCCCGATTTGGTCACTCCCGGCTAACGCACGAGCACTACATGATCAGGACTCCACAGCCAGCATGCCTCCACAGCCAGCATGCCTCCACTGCCAGCAACCACTCACGATGAAGCACATATTGAACAGCTGCCAGATTACACGCCGCTACTTCCAGAATTCTCCACCTTTCTTACACCTCCTCCTATCCACAACAGATCCCTCTACCCTCTTCCAGCTCCTTAACCACCTTAATCTCACAAAGCGCTTATAACCCAGAACCTCTCCTCCAACTTCTCGATCATCACCACAGCCTACACCTTCCTTATTACTTTTTTTTTCTTTACTTTTTATTTTTATTTCTGTAGTGCACACATTTCATCCTTTTTTTGCAGTGCATACTTTTTATTCTCTATTTTGTAGTACCTTACTCTTTTTCTCTCTCTCCATTTATCCACTTATTATTATTAATTTTTTTTTTTTTTTTGATTAGAAGCATGAATTCCTGCTTAATTTAATTATCTTTTTTTCTTTTTATTTCTTAATTTGTTTTAAAGCATGGATTTATTTACGTTTTCAACCTCGTTGTACTTAGTAGATTTAAGCATGATTATTTAGTATTAAGCATGGATTATTTACACTTAAGCATGAAGTAGTTAGCATTAAGTATGAATTTCAAGTAGTTTGAAAAATTTAATAGGAAACATGAATTTAGTAGACCTAATTTAGTAGTTATTTGCCTTAGTATTTCTTTTGTACATTACCTTTCATTTAATATATTTTGTATAACTTGCTTAGATTTTCGATATATCATTTTACTTTATGTTCCATTTTACTGTACGCTACTTCACACGAATTCAAAAAAACTAAGTAAAAGATGTGCCATATGCCCTTGCAGGCCTGGCCATAATTCTATGGGTTTCATTATTTATAGCTAGCCGCGTAACGCGGCTACGCTCTCTTCGCTCACGTTGTTCCATCGCTCCTGTTCTCTATCCGCCATCCTCTATCCACCGTCCTCCATCCACCATCCTCCATCTTCCATCCGCTATCCACCATCCCCCATCCTCCATCCTCCGTCCTCTATCCACCATCCTCCATCCATCATCCTCCATCTTCCATCCTCCATCCTCTATCCACCATCATCCATCCACTATCCTCCATCCACCATTCCTTATCCACCATCCCCCATCCCCATTTCTCCCGTCGCGCCGTTGCTCCTGTTACTTCATCCTCTATCTAACATACTCCATCCCCCATCCACCATCCTACATCCCCCATCCACCATTCTCCATCCTCTACCTACCTTCCTCCATCCACCATCCTCCATCCTATATCCACCATCCTCCATCCACCATCCCCAATCCCCGTATCCTCCATCCTCTATCCACCATCCTCTATCCACCGTCCTCCATCCGTCATCCTCCATCTTCCATTCGCTATCCACCATCCCCCATCCACCATCCTCCGTCCTCTATCCACCATCCTCCATCCACCATCCACCATCCTCCATCTTCCATCCTCTATCCACCATCCTCCACTATCCCCTATTTAACATCCATCATCCAACTTTACCATTTAGTAATAGGAACGCATAGCTAATACACCGAAATCGAACGAACTGCCGCTAAACTATGTTATATGAAATACACTCAAATGTTGAAATAACTCGCGTACCACTAACTGTTAAATAATTTTGTTAACGCAGAAACCATCGAGGGCGTACCCTCAACAAATCACCAAAGTTTCATCGCAATTGGTGTTGAGTTCCATCATTTGAACTTGGCGCGCAAGTCGCGCATACTTCATGACGAGCCGCTAGGCGGCGTATATGTAAAATTTTTGTTCATTGAGTTAACCTAAAAAAAGGGAATTTGCTTAACTCATTGTGTTAACCTTAAAAGCAAAATAAAGTGGATTATTTTGTATGTAAAAGGTTGAGTTTTAACTTCCAAACGCAAACGATCGCAAACATTGGTCCGCCAAGCCAAATAAATACAGTCCATTCATCATATACATTGTTCAAATGGAAGTTATACGCAAGCAACGCGGCACTGTAAAAGCCAAGTTAACGAGGTTGGAGACGAAAGTCGAAAACGCGGAACATGCCGGTGAAATCTGTCGAGCTACGACCGAAGTGTACACGGCACGGTTAGAAGATATAAGAACCGAATTCGATGACGTTCAACGACAAGTCATGGCTATTCAAGTTAGCGATTCCCTACAACCCGAAAATCAAGAAACTGAGGACGAGGAATTTGAAGACAGGTATCTTGACCTGAAAGTCAGGTTAAAACAGATGCTGATCAGGTTGCCAATACCGCAAAAAGAAGAGCGTTCATTGCCACAGGATGATGCGCTTACGCGCATATTGCAGCAACAGGCTGAACTCATTAAACAGCTAGGTAACAACGGCGCGGGAGGCCCATCAATGTCAGGAGTCTCGAATGACAGCATGACGCAGTTAATCACGCAACAAACGGAATTGTTACGTCGATTCACGGAAGGAGACCGAACTGTCAATGAGTCGAAAGTGAGGTTACCCGTAATAAAACTTCCGACATTCGACGGTCGTACCGAAGATTGGAAACGGTTCTCAGAAACCTTCCAGTCTCTAATACATGACAACACAACTATTCCTCAGATCCAGAAGTTCCAGTACCTAAGCACATCACTATCCGGAGAAGCCGCAAAAATTGTCGAATCAATCGAGCTGACAGGTGCCAACTATACAATAGCTTGGAATTTGCTAAATAAGCGATACGATGATCCACGGGCAATCAAGAAAAAGCATATTCAGTACTTGTTTACAATGCCAAAAGTGGAAAAAGAGTCAGCTAGTGCAATTCGAGAGTTGGTCGATTACACACTCAAACACTTGCGGATCCTAAAATCGATGGAGCTGCCTACAGACGAATGGAACGAACTCATCATTCATATGATCGAAACAAAGCTGGATATAGTGACACTTCGTGCATGGGAACAAGACGGGAATCCTGCTGTTGGAACGTTGGAAAACTTTACCGATTTTTTGCAAACGAGATGTCAAACACTGGAACGGATTGAGGCGAGATCAAAGCAGAACGAAACAATCGTCAAAGGTGAGATCGAGAAACAGAATTGGAAGTCGCGCAATCAAGTGAAATCGACACAAAGTAATAAATCATCGACTCTAATGACATCAACGGACAGCGAAAAATGTTATTTGTGCCAGGAAGATCACTTCTTGTACCATTGTGGCAAATTTCTGGCCATGCCTGTGAGTTTAAGAATCAAGGAAGTCCAGCGAATGAAGCTGTGTATGAATTGCCTTCGCTGTAACCATTTCGCTAAGGCATGTAAGATGGGATCCTGCAGAGAGTGTTCGGGGCGTCACAATACGCTATAACACTTGTCGACAGCGGGCAAGGCCCAAACGCAAAAGGAGAAGGAAGGAGCATCGGAGGACACCTTTGGAGTCTCAAAATCAAGCAGTAATGTTTCAGTTCATCACGCAGCGAATGGTCCCAAGAGACAACACATCATCATGGCCACAGCCATAGTCAACGCAACTCGACCAAACGGGTCTAGTGTGACAATTCGTATCCTGTTAGATAGTGCGAGTGAAGCAAACTTCGTCACACATACAGCCTGCAACAAGTTGGGCGTAAAACGGGATCGAACAGCGGAGACCATTACCGGTTTAAATCAAATGGAAAGTAGAATATGCCAAAGTTGTGACATAGTTTTACAATCAAGACATTCAAATTATCAATTAAATGTTCATTGCCTGGTATTGCCGACAATCACGAAGAGTTTACCGTCAGTGGAGATCGATCGAAGTGCAGTGCAAATTCCG
The DNA here is from genome assembly GCA_951812415.1 of Beris morrisii. Taxonomy (NCBI): domain Eukaryota; kingdom Metazoa; phylum Arthropoda; class Insecta; order Diptera; family Stratiomyidae; genus Beris; species Beris morrisii. Next base: position 88,211,608 of record OX638310.1, on the reverse strand, counting down.
TTTAACATCAAGCTCGCAGACTTCGAATTTCATAAGCCAAGTTCGATTGACATGTTAGTTGGTGCCGAATTCTTTTTTGAATTATTGGAAGCTGAAAAAATCGATCTTGGAGAAAGTCGTCTAGTACTACAAAATACAAAACTCGGATGGGTAATAGCTGGATCGATAGTTCCCAACGACACAACAAGTCTGGTTTGTAGTCGCAATACAATAACAACACTAAGCTGCTCAGTGGAGCATTGCGAAACACTTAACAAAAATCTAGAAAAATTCTGGGAACTTGAAAGCGTTCAATCTGAGACAAATCGAGCACTATCTCCAGACGAGCGAGAATGTGAAGAGTTCTTCGAGCGGACAACGACTCGGGATGAGAACGGCCGCTTCATCGTGCGGTTACCATTTCGTGAAGAGTCAAGCAAACTGGGGAAATCACGAGATACTGCAGTTAGGCGATTAATCCAATTGGAACGTCGCTTCAAGAATAACAAAACGTTGCAAGAACGGTACGTGGAATTTATGCGAGAGTATCAGGAGCTCGGCCATATGTCTGCTACGGTCAACGTTTCGCAAAATCGTCAATGTCCAATAACTTATTTACCACACCACGGGGTAATGAAGGAATCAAGCAGCAGCACTAAACTTCGAACCGTGTTCGACGCATCAAGTAAAACTGACTCCGGGGTGGCACTCAACGATGTACTCCACGTAGGACCTACTCTACAGAGCAGTTTGATCGAGGTTATCATGCGATTTCGATGGCATAACGTCGCATTGATTGGAGATTTACGCAAAATGTATCGCCAAATAATCGTGCATCCAGATGATCGCGACTATCAGCGCATACTATGGAGAAAATCGCCAGAGGATCCAGTACAGGAGTTTCAGTTAAATACGGTTACGTACGGTGAAGCAAGTTCATCGTACTTAGCGATCAAGTGCGTTCGTCGACTTGCTGAACAGGCAGAGCATGAATATCCTATCGCTGCAAAGGTCATATTGGACGAAATGTATGTAGACGACATCATGACAGGAGCAGACGATGTCCAAGGAGTCATGAAGCTACAACAACAACTCACAGCAGTGCTGATAGCAGGTGGATTCGAAATTCACAAATGGTGCTCAAGTTGCCCGGAGAGTGTAGCCCATTTACCTTCGGAACAGCGGGAAGACATCGCGACGCACAGTATTGATGATTACGACACCATCAAGACTCTTGGTCTTGAATGGAACCCCATCAACGACGAGTTTCAATTTTCTGTGCAACAACCAGAAGTAGTCGCAACAAAGCGTCAAATGTTGTCAGCAATTAGTAAATTTTTCGATCCGCTTGGTTTGATTGGTCCAATTCTGACAACGGCTAAGCTGTTAATGCAGGACACATGCGCATCAAAACAGATTGGGATGAAAGACTTCCAGAAGCCTTTAATGAGAAGTGGGAAAGATTTCGGCAGGATTTAAATTCAGTACAAATACTATCCATTCCGAGACGTGTGATCGCACACGAAAGCGCGAAGCGGATATTTCTTCAAGGATTTTGCGACGCTTCTGAGGCAGCATATGGCGCGTGTATATACATGCAAGCTGAAGACGACAATGGAGCAATTTCAGTCAGACTATTGTGTTCAAAATCACGAGTAACACCTATCAAGCCGACATCGATTCCTCGATTAGAGTTATGCAGTGCAGTGCTATTAGCGCATCTCATTGCAAGCGTGCGGAAGAGTTTACGCTTACTCATCGATGGAGTGCAAGCCTGGTCCGATTCCACTGTCGCTCTCTGCTGGATTCGTGGCGATGCATCGCGTTGGAAAACGTTCGTCGCCAACCGAGTATCCGAGATCAATCAACTCGTTCCGGCGGAGCATTGGAATCACGTCAAGGGTGAAGAAAATCCAGCTGATTTAATCTCCCGTGGGACGAGCCCACGAAATCTCAAGGACTCTGAACTATGGTGGTCAGGGCCTGATTGGTTACAAGAACGCGGTACAGCTTCACAACAATACTTGAAATCTGAAGCGCTAATCGAAATGACTGAGACGATTACGGTCGAAGAGCGCAAATCATCTCCAAGCTGCAATTTGGTTTGCGAAAAATACCAAACAGTGCAGGAACTCGTGGATAAGTTTTCGTCTTTTACCAAGATCGAACGAGTATTGGCATACTGTTTAAGATACGTCACTAACTTAACAAGGCGACCGATTGATCGCGTCATCGGCCAACTATCAACAACTGAGCTGCAGGAATCTCATCGTCGAATAATTAAGCACGTTCAAGCATCGCATTTCTCAGAAGAAATTTCGGCCTTGAGGAGAAATGGAAAGTTGAAAACATCATCTAAGCTGCTTCAGCTGCATCCGTTCCTTGATGATCACGGCCTACTCAGGGTGGGTGGCCGGTTGCAGCATGCTTCCTTGCCCTATAAGCAGAAGCATCCCATCATTCTGCCAGCGGGAAATCAAGTATCGAAATTACTGTTCGAACGAGAACATCAACGTTTATTACATGCCAGTCAAATGTTGCTGCTATCATCGATTAGAGAAACCTATTGGCCTCTGAAAGGTCGAGACTTAGCGCGACAAGTTTGTCGTGCATGCGTTTGGTGCGTCAGAGCCAGACCACGTGAATCAACGCAGTTCATGGGATCATTACCGAGTGATCGAGTTCGTCCTAGTCGAGCATTCAGTGTCACTGGAGTGGACTTTGCAGGTCCCATAACAACACTTGTCAACAAGGGACGCGGGCGTAAGACCAATAAATCATACATTGCTGTGTTTGTTTGCTTCGCTACGAAGGCAATTCATCTGGAGGCAACAAGTGAATTGACTACCGCGGCATTCATCGCTACACTTCGCAGATTCATTGGTAGACGCGGCCGACCTCGCATTATATACAGCGATAACGGCCCTAATTTTGTTGGTGCAAATCGCGAAATAACGGAAGTCTATAAGTTTTTACTAGCAGAAGTTAATGGAGCCACCGGAGATGTCTGTGCAAATGAACGCATAGAGTGGAAATTCATTCCGGCAGGTTCACCTCATATGGAAGGTTTGTGGGAGGCAGCGGTGAAGTCTTGCAAATATCACCTCAAGCGAGTAATGGGAAACATTCACTTCACGTTCGAAGAGCTGTCTACTTCATTGTGTCAAATTGAGGCCTGCCTGAATTCGAGGCCTCTATCTCAAATGTCATCGGATCCTGCGGATTTACAATCACTCACACCGGCACATTTTTTGGTCGGCGAGTCCTTGACGAGCTTACCAGACATCGACATAACTGAAGTGCGAATTAGTCGTTTGGACCGTTGGCAACTAATTCAGAGAGCACTCCAAGATTTTTGGAAACGGTGGGCGGTGGAATACGTCAGCAATCTCCAGAGTCGCAATAAATGGAAAGTAGCTGAAGAAAATTTAAGAATTGGCGAACTTGTGATCATAAGAGAGGAGAATCTTCCCCCGCTCAAATGGAAATGGGGGCGAGTTTTAGAACTCCATCCAGGTAAGGATGGTTTAGTTCGAGTTGCCACAGTGCGAACTGTCAGTGGGACTCTCAAGCGAGCCGTCACCAAACTTTGCAAACTGCCCGTATTAACAGAATCGCAGGAAGAAATTAGTTGCTCTAATTTGGTGGGCGGAATGTTGAGTTCCATCATTTGAACTTGGCGCGCAAGTCGCGCATACTTCATGACGAGCCGCTAGGCGGCGTATCTGTAAAATTTTTGTTCATTGAGTTAACCTAAAAAAAGGGAATTTGCTTAACTCATTGTGTTAACCTTAAAAGCAAAATAAAGTGGATTATTTTGTATGTAAAAGGTTGAGTTTTAACTTCCAAACGCAAACGATCGCAAACAATTGGATGAGTGGTTTAGGAGCCTATACAGGACAAACAGACAAACAGACAGACAAACATTCATTTTTATATATAGAGATGAAGCCACATTTAATAAATAAATAAATATATTTTTTTTAATTTTATTTTATTTACATGTAAATATTTTGTTTTTAATTCGTGGCAATTGTATAATTGGAAAAGATTTTCTGTTCAATTGTTATTGTTCTAAATAAATAAATAACAAATATTATTTATGACAATAAAACAAACAAAGAAACACGTATTTTAAGGACATTTTGTATGGCAGCTACCAGAAGGAGTAAAAGGATTTAGCTGACTAGTAAAGTCGAACTTTCTTTTCACTTAAAACTAATTTGTACAAAATTTTGAACTCGTAACTAAAAGATTACTTGAGTTATAGTGAGTTTCGTAAATTAAGTGAATACATTTTGACAGGATATTTGAATGGCAGCTACACGAAGGACTAACAGGATTTTTTTCATAATCATATATTTAGCTCCAACTATTGGAAAAATAACACATACAAAATTTCAATGTCGTAGCTTAAACGCTTCTGAAGTTATCGACCAATATTCTTGAACACGTGTTTTAAGGACATTTTGTATGGCAGCTACCAGAAGGAGTAGGACGATTTTGCCCGTTAACGAACTTATCCTTAAAAATTCAACCAAACATCCAGATTCAAAATTTCAAGATCCTGGTGAAGGCGTTCTTGAGTTATCGTGTTCACGGACAGACGGACGGACGTCAAGCGGATTTGAGGTTTTTGGCCACAAATAAACAAAAAATAATAGGCTCGGGTCTATGCGTTACAAACTTTTGGGCTGGATTAAACTTATAATACTCTATATGATTTCATCTAGAGTATAAAAAGTGCATGGTATTCCTATTCATCTTAAATGGAATTACCAACAGTTATTAAATTTATGTTACAGTAAACAAGATATGAATTTTTCTAATTTCTTGTCTTCGTTCAACGATGCAATCAAACCCTACTGGTATGCTCATGCTCATCCAGATTTTAAAGAGACTTTATATGCCAGTTTAGAAGCAGATTCAACTCGTAAAGATATTCCTGATACTAGCAAAGATGAACGACATCCAAAACTGGAAGATTTCTCTTTACACATTTATCAAGATAGTGAAGTTGCAGATATTGTAATTTTAAGAGCTTTGGAATATAAGTCTATATATTATATGTTCAATAGTATAATTGAACAGATCCCTAGAGAAAAACGTAATTATAAAGCCCTATTACGCATGATAGACTATTACATACCGCCAGTGCTTAGCATAAGTGAAAAGCGCGGAGATACTGTGGTGAAGAAGCTTGACTCTTTAGATTTAGAGATAAAAGACTTGGATATTAAAATAAAGATAAAGTACCCGCTTCCAACACCCATTAATATTAATGATTTAGTGGGACTTTTCGTTGCGAATATACAGTTTGGTGATGACTCTAAATCCTTTGATAATCGGAGGAAAAAATCGTTTCAAATTAGGAAAAAAATTCTTAAAACTCTATATGATTTGTGTGCAGAGGCCTCTACCTTTGATATACCCAACAGACGCACAATTACAGATAAGAGTAAAACATTGGATGTTCCCTATAAAAAACTATCCGATGGTACCCTGTTAACGACAGGCGTGCCTATAGATTTGAGGAAAAATTACTTATGTGGATTTATTACCGATATGTTCTTTCAAATACCTCTGGAGAAGCGTGATGCTAGTCTCCTTACCGAGGAGGTGGGCAAGTTGTTTGATAAGGCTTCAGTAGAAGAGGAGAAGGAGAAGGATACTTTCGAAAGAATCGCCGTATTAGAAGATTCTGTTCTCGAAATAAAGAGCAGATTTCCCTGAGAACTAACAACTGTAGTTGCAGAAGAATGCAAGGCTTTAGGGATAATCCATGTTAACACTGATATCATTCGCCCCCAAATAGTAGGCGACAAATTAGTGAGAAATCTACGTATGATACCTTTGAAAGAGTGCGATAATATCTTTAGGTTTGAGCATGTAGAATACTACCCTCTGGAAAAGACTTACATTGAAAGTATCTCCATAAAGATAACCGATGATCGAGGAGAATTAATTGACTTCATACCAGGCTATACCCCAACATATGTAATGCTTCACTTTAAAAGACAATAAAATATAAATATTTAGACGTCAATAAGGATTCTCATAGTGCACATTCAAATCGGAATGAATTCATCTTATACAAGGTATTATTTAATTCAAAGTGGCGCTGGTTTGTCGGATATACGGGATCTTTATCGATCTCCGCTTATACAGGGTGTAACTAGTACTGAGGTTCAAACGAAAATGGGAGATAGAGGAACTTGTACTGAGTAGAAAATCGTTCAACACATACTCCCGTTTTTGCACCGTTAAGGAGATAGCGCGATTTTAAGGACGAAGGATTTTCATCGTACCTGTGATCACTGTTTGATCTCTAACTTCTGCTGTACATAGCGTTATGTAATAATTCTGGGCTCGTTGGAAAGGACACAAATTCTTCTTTCTAATTGCTATCAACTATAACTATTGCTATCAGTGTTATACTTTTTGAGAAAAATTCATTTAAATGACACAAAAATAATAAAAAATTAAAAAAAAATACAAAAAAGTCCTGTTTTCTCCAAGAAGGACCTGATTAACCACCAAACTTTATTACATTTTCGGAAAGCCCATAAAATTTCACTATACGTTTGATAACAGAATTCCTCAGGTGTAAAAACAATATTACCAGAGGTGGGGAGTAAACCTCTCAAAAATATTTTAAAAGAGCAAGGACAAGCTGCAAGTGCTGATTCAAAAGGATGTAAAAAAAACTCTTTGACAGTATGGGTGGTGGGGGTATGAAAAGGCGCATGGCTATAAAAAGGGCTAATCCGTTTTCGGCAGGACAGTTAAAAACGATTCCTAAACGTGGAAAACGTACCAAATCAAAAAGAAAATCTATTAAAAAAAACCAGCAACCAGTAAAAATAAAAAGGATAAGAATAATAATCGTAAGCGTGTATTGGATATATTCGATAAGTAAGAAGAAAGGCCTCGTACAGAGAATGTATGAAATCTGAATTAGATTTATTTAAAGCACCACCGATACAGGCCAATATTTTAAAAACAGAAGAGGTATCATACAAACCAATAGCATCTCTTGATAACTCTTCAGTTCTGGAATTCGTCTCGCTAGGACATGGGGACACGTACCGCGATTTATCCAGTATCTACCTTCGCTTAAAAGTTCAGCTAATTAAGGCAAAAGGTGGGAAAGAAGAATTTTAGAGTGGAAAAGAAAAATCGAAAGTTAAGGATGCAGAAGGTGTTGAACATGAAGAGTCAAGTGATCCAATCGGTGTAGTTAACAACCTAATGCATTCACTTTTTAGACAATGTACAATTCAATTAAATGGCAGACCGATTGCGCAAACTGACAACAATTACCATTACAGAGCTTACATTGAAAACTTATTGAATTACGGTAGAGATGCATCAACAACACATTTAGAATCTGTAGTATGGTACCTCGATCAAGATGGTATGGAAATGATTGAAGATGGAAGCAAAAGCGGGCGTCCTAGTGAATTTAATGAAGGATATCTCAAACGATCTGCCATGAAGGGGCCCGGGGCTATTTCACTTTTGGGGGCCCCTAACAACCAAGGCTTACGATTTTTTTAAATTTTTTTCCTAATCGGAAAAATATTTGAAAAAAATTTTTTGTGTTTGTATCACATAATGTCGAAAAAAAATTTTTGTTCACCGAAGATATCAGCTTTCTTCCATTGCGTGCCAATACCACAACTGCAAAAACTTTGCCAGACTCTCATTTATTTTACATACTTCATTATTTTTTAGAGGATCCCACTATTTTCAATAATTCATTTTTTTCCAAGGAGTCTATTATATGTATTTTTATTAATGTTGTTTGTTGATTAAGTTGCTGGTTTAGGTTTAAACCTAAACAACAACACAACATTAAGGCCAGGTACGTATTTTATATTGTCAAGTTGCTGGTACTGCACTATAAATTTCAGAAAGCTTTGGATCCATTGAATTTTTCTAAATCAAAAGATCTTCAATTATTTCACTGGCACCGAACTTATTTAAATAAACATCAAGATATCACCTTCTCTCTCACTATTATCATTGGTGGATTGAATGGTAACTGCTCACTGCTTCTTTTCTTCGAAGTGGAGATCAAAACGGATTTTACTTAGTTTTTGGGAAGTGTATCATCAGGGCAGCCTTATATGATAAAAGTGGATATTGAACTGAACCAGATGATCTCAAATCATGAAGACTATGGTAAAGAATTTTGAAAAGTTTGAAATATTTATCAATTCCTTAATGGCTTACTCATCTTAGCTCCTTTTAAAAATATGCTCATTTATATGGGAATATTTCGTTCTTTACTTTTACGTCAAACTCTATTAACATTAGAGAAAGTGAGTTCAAACGATTTTCGCCAATTGTATTACGCAAATAGTTTTTAATCCTTGCTAAAGTAGAGAAGGATCTTTCCCCTTCACAATTTGTTGCAGGTATAGTTAAATTTTAAATACATTCGCAACGAAATCCTTACGTTTGGAAACGTAAGAAGAATTGAACTACCGTCCTCAAGTCATTCGCTCATACGTGCGAGCTTAGATTTTGAAATATTTTCGTTCTTAACAATTTCAAAAAAATCTGCCAATGGTCTGGGCGAAACTTTATTATTTTTCGGGTCAAAGTTCGGGAGCGGTTAAAGTCGGAGTGTATCATGAGTTGCTTCGAGATTATTAGATTTCTTGGAAAATTATTTTTGTTCTTAATATAAAAATATTTAAAATAGAGATTTTTAACCGATTAAACATTGAAAAGTCCGTGTAGATTATTCGAATTTCAGTATATTATGTACACTAAAAGCCCATAGAAGCAAAAACGAATTTGTTGCCTTATCAGAATTAAGAGATATGGCGAATTGTTAAAACGTATACAAACCCATTACTTCCACTTGGGGTTTGAATTTCGAAAAAAACGTAAGCAAACCCTTCACACCTCCTTGGTTCTGGAAATTCGAAAAATCGTGAATTGGTTGGCCGTAATAATCAATTTTATATCTCATCAGAACTAAGGAATGGAAAAAATTGTGAAAACATATACATACCCTTGGGGGTTGATTATCCAAAAATTAAGAAATGGGTTTGTAGGCGATTATATAAAAAGTTTGTGGAAATGAAAAGCGATCTAATATCTCATCGAACCTAAGAAATATGTCGAAACTTTGAAAAGCATACAACCCCCTTACACACATTAGGATTGAATATCTAAAATACTGAAAATGACTTTTTGGCTTTTTTATATAGGAAACCATAGGAAGTAAAAATGAATTCGAAATATCATCAGATATGCAACCTCCTTACACCCACTTGGGGGTTGAATATCCACAAATCCTGAAAAAAGTTAATAAATAAATATGAAAACAGCACGAGAAGGTAGGAACCAATTCAATTTCTTATCACTTCTAAAAGAAATGACGGAACTCGTGAAAACGTGTTCAACCCGTTTATACCCTCTTAGGGGCTGAAAAAAATTTAAAAACAAGTTTTAGGTGATTGTTACGCAAGCACGTGAAAGTGAAAAGATATTCGATATCTGATAAGACGTGGGGATATAGTAGAATTCGTGAAAAAGTTTACAACCCTCTTTGCACCGCCTTAGGGGTCGAATTTTAAGAAATCCTGAAAACACTTTGTAGGTATTTATATGAAGAATCCGTAGAATAAAAATGAATTCAATATTTGGGAAGACCTAATAGATATGACGAAAACCGTGAAAATATATGCATTCTATTTACACTGATCATTTTTTTTGCCCCCCCCCCCCTCCGAACGCCAATGGATATTTGAAATTTTTTTTTATCTAAATTAGTTTTCTAGTTGATTTACATAAACGTACCGAGTTTCAACTTTGTATCATAAGCCGTTCTATAGATAGGAAAAACACCCCCCACCCCCGCACCATACTACTCTTATAAAAAATTATATTTTTCCAAGATGCTACTAATATAGCTCTATCTAAATACCAAGTTTCAGCTTTATATCATTATAGGTTCTCGAGATAGAAAAATCGGAACTTTTTCCTTTTCACCCTCCCCCACCCTCACCCTCTACACCCACACTTCCAAAATTTTGTTTTCAGCTAGTGGTCTATTAGGCCTACTTCTGGTAAAAATTTTAAGTATCTATCTTACACCGTTCTTGAGATATAAGACGTGATTTTTTAGAAAAATTCTTATCCCCTCCACTTTCATGCTCCACCGCCCCCGTAAAAAATTTTACTTTCAGCAAACTTTATTTGTCAACCTTTATAAGGAAACCAAATTTTATTTGTCTAGTGCAATTGGTTCGTGAGATATCGTAATCTAAAGTTTTTTAGCCCCCACCCCCGTACGCCACTGCCCCCACTCAAATTTCCGATCTATTCTCCTAGTATACCTACAGATACTCATTAAGTTTCAATTTTGTGACATTAACCGTTTAGGAGATATGGATTTTAGAAAGTGTCGATCTCACCTATTTTGCGTTTCGGACGCATTATTTTTCCCCCCACTCCCAAACCCCTTCACCTATATCGGCAATTTTTTTGCAAATGGGTTCACTATTAAAGCTTTATGTAAATTCCAAATTTCAGCCTGCTAGCATAAGCGGTTGCTGAGATCTAGAAACCAAAATTTTCCGTCTAAAACACTTCCCCCTCCTTCCCCCTCACACCCCCACCCCTCCAAATTTGGCCACTTCAAGGGGACTACCCAGTCTATTCATCAAAAAAATTTCAATTTAATAGCTCAAAGGGTTTGGGAGCTACGAGCTTTCAAACGATTTTGCGTACAGCGGTCGACGTACGGCGTACGGCGTACGGCGTACGGCGGACAGACGGACTGAAATTTTTTTTACTTTTTTCGTGTGTACTCGTCATGATCCGTGAAAAAAAAAATTTTGGGGGTAGCAAATTTTTTTTTTTAAAAAATCGAAAACAATACTGTATTATTAAAATAATAAAGTAAAATTGTAAGAATTCATAAACGAAACCAATCTTCAAATCATTGGGATATGCACTTATAGGAGCTTTACATTTATCTTGAATTTCTGCAATTGATAATTCGTTAAAAATCCAAATAAATTTTCAATGCTGTTGTACGCTGCGCTTCTCTTCTCTAATTCCTGATACAGACAGTCGATTATCGGCAGAAAGTTTTCTACTCGAAATTTTTCACGTGCGGAAAATTTCGTTTCTATTGCATCGCCTTCATCAAAAAAACGTGCTCTTTTTCTTGTTCTTCTATTATATTCTCTATATTGATGATTATCCACAAGTTGCTTTGCTTCGGCCTCTATATTATTAAAACAATCTCGATATTTATTGACAAAGACCTATATAGTTGACATGCAGTCAGTAAATCAATATCAGCGCTCTGAAGTGATTCGCTAGTTGTATGGAAGCGTTCTAAAATTTTGTTCCAAAAAATAACCAAGACACCAGTACCGAATTTCTTCATTTTATTCAGAATGCCATTTGCTTCATTTTTGGTTATCTGATTTTGGATTCTATCACACGCCAAATTACTAAGAGTTGTCATAATCTCAAAAACCCACGCCGGCTTCTATCACCTAACGGTCCTATAAGTATACGGGGATACCTTTCAATATTTAAGGGAACAGGTATTCATTATTTCGACAAAGGTAATCAAATCTCAAAGAAATTCTTCGATAATGAATGCTTTTTAATGGCGCTCGATTTAACTGCAGACAATTCATACGGGTCATCTTATGGCAGCTTATTAAATCAAGGAACAGTGAGGATCGAAGGAAGGTTTAAGAAGGCGCTGGAAAAAAGTGTTACTTGTATAAAAAATACCGAGTATGATGGAAGTCTTGAAATAGATAAACTTCGTGGAGTTCATACTGATTTTTGAAAAGTATAAATACAACCTTTTAATCTCACACTCTTCATATTATTCAGCAGACGGGGTAGAACAACAAAGATGGCCTATTGCGTTGTAAATGTTGAATACTTTAATGAAGGTAATCTAACCTTCTTTAAAAAGGTTTCGTTTGCCGGTTTCTCATCACAAAATAAATTATTCTCGAAGAAAATAACGTATAAATATCCCACATCATTGGCTAGCACAACAGATCAGACAGGCGCCTTTGGGAATTTGGAACTTAAACGTCAGGATGAAAACCTTATTATGACATTAGCGAAATTTGCAACCGATTTTGTTTATAGCGCAACAACAAAGGAATTCTTAGAAAGTTACACCACGAGTCACACTAAGATTATTGATATTGATGCTATCGCTTCAAAAGAGCAGATATGAACACGATCGAACTTGTTGATGCATTAAGGGAAAACACTACTACAAAAAGATTGTTCAAAGGTGTGTTTCCATGTGATCAGTTACCTTATAAAATTAAAAAACCGTCATGTGTTATTGCAAATACTGATCCCTCAAACATAAAAGATTCTCATTGGGTGGCATTTTATTTCCCGAGGACAGGTCCTGCTGAATTTTTTGACTCCTTTGGGAGATACCCCAACAATAAATATTTTAAAAGATTTTTGAATGCCAACTCCGAGATTTTCAGAAATAACAAAAAACGACTACAAAGTGTATTCTCTTCAACTTGTGGAAATTACTGCTGTGTTTATATATGTATATTATCGTTCTAGGAACAAAAGCTTAAAAGAATCCTGAAACAGTTTTCTTCAAAAGAGTTTACCATAAATGACGATAAAATCATGCGTTTATATCATCATTTATTTTCTCCGAACTTTGCCCAAAGTGGTGGGCTTTATTCCAACCAAAGTTGTAGATCAGAACTTGAAGGTATAAAAGCACCAGTCTAAAACAAGCACGTTTCAGTTTTCATTTTAAAACCTTCTAACGAATATGTTGTCCGCTAATGTAGAGTGTAATAAGTCTAGCAAAAGAAAAAAGTCAGACGATCTCCGTGAAAATACTAATAGGAAGCAAAAAAAGTCTATGATTCGCGGTGAAAACGCACTACTGAATTACACCTACCATCTGGATGACGCTCAAAATCGAAAAGTTGTTTTTGGATTTGACCCGTTCACGTTTGAGGTGAAAATAAATTTCAGTTATCCTGGACGCTTTCCTGTGTCAACGGGATATACCGGTTGGATTTCAGTCTTCAATTACCACACCCAGTTAGAGAATGAAGTTGAGGAAATACCAGGTAACCAACTTGGATTGTTGAAGGAATACAGAATACCTGTAGGAGAAAGCAGTATCAAATTGAAACATCTCGAGATATGCCGTTTGTTTGAAATGATGGAATTCTTCAATATCGTCATATTTTACAATAACATCGCTTCGGAAAGTGTAAAGGAATACTACAAGCAATGTGTATCAGCAGAGGAATTTTTCATACCAGCCCGCAGCTCTTACGTTCACATAAATTACTCTCGACTTTTTCATGAGCTTCCTATCTTTTGTAACACTAATATTATCTTTAGTGTAACGGTTTTGTAATAAAAATAAGAAAAAAGAAAAAACATCGTCTTTTTATTTAATGGTTTCATTTATTAACAAATGCAGGTAAATGTTGATACAGTTTTGTACAGCACATCTGTCGGTTGATCCTTCACTGTGTACTATGCAGAATACTTGAAATTTGTTTAGATCACCTAATCTAGGTATTTCAAGTTGTTTTATATCGGCGCTTGGTATGTATTTTCTGAAAAGCTTCTCTTTCGTTTCACCCTTGATATGTATTTTACTATCTGCGTAGTTCCTCAATACCTCCGGAAGAGAGTTGTAACTAAAGTTTCCTTCCCACCACTTTAAACCATTTATATTCTCCACATCAAATTGATTTTGTCTGCAAGCTTTCGGTACCATCTCCTGATATGGGTACGGGGGTGCGAAGTGATAAAGTAATGGTGAGACTGATCCGAAAGGAAGGATAGCAAGTTCCTTATTAAAGTATTGTCGATTATTGCCACATACAAATAGAATATCAATAATTATCTCACTCATGTCCACTGTTAGATCGTCCCGAATAGAAGAAAAAAGATGATTTTACATTGCTTATTTATATATTTTCTAAAAACGTTATAAAAAGTAAAATTATGTTATCAGCTATTTCTCTTACCATACATACAAATATAAAATTACGTACAAATCTAAAATTATATACAATGGTATTTCACAATTCTTTTAAATTGCTTAGTCTTATTTTCTTGTATCCATATGGATACGAAAAATTTAGTGTTTTTACTACTCTCTTGTCAAAAGTGAACTGAAGATGTTTTTTCTCTATTGAAGAGATGACAACTCCCGGTCGTTTCCTCTTAATCTTTGACTTATTCTCTACACAAACACGATCCTCGCTATCCCCAATTACTAAGGATTTTAGGCGTTTAAAGTTGACGACCTTAGAAGTTTCAAAATTGATTGTTATCCCCTTACACTTAATAATATATTCACTTCCTTTATCAGTTTCAACTTTAAGCCCATAACTTTTTGGACCTGTGCTTACAAATTCAGATATGAAGGCATTAGCTCCAAAATACTCAATCTCATTTGTGAGATTCCCTAAAAAGGCAGACATGGTAAAAGAAACAGGGTTTATTTTATTATCTACAAAAACCAAACTATCAGTATCACAGTAGAGAATTGCGTTTCCGACTTTTTCCAATGCTTCGCAAAGTTTAATTCTAGCAAATGCAGTTGTGTATGCCGCAATTGGAATCGCCGGTGATTCAGTAAAACTGCAGAATTCTCTGAAATCATTAAATACTTTGGTAAAAGTTTTATCCTCTCATTGAGCAAACTTCCCCCATAAAGAGTTCAAACAAATTTTAGCAGTGTTACGCCTCCCGGAATTCTTCTGCATTCGATCTCTATCAAGATTAATATCTTCTCTCATTTGATAGGTCTTTAGAAAACATTTTCTCTCAACTTCGGATATGTATTCAGAATCCCATCCACTCGCCTCCTGTTTTATTTTTAGAAAGGTAAAAAGAGCACCAGTTTTTGAATTTGAGTCATATTGAGTGTAGTCATATTTCCAAACCTCATGCACTTTTGAAATTTTATAACCCTTTTTTACAGCCAACGACAGCTCAGGTATGACCCATGTACCAAAAATCTGTCTTTCACTATCTGTGTGAGTACAGTCAGAAACTCTATTCATTTCGGTACATTTTCAACATAAGGCAAAATACAATTTTAGATTAGTTTTAAAAGGTAAAACAGGTAAGTATAAATCAGTAGGGGGTATAATTACACATGTGATGAAACCATGCATTGAAAGTATTTCAGAGACCAGAGGCATGTCTGCCCCACGAAAAATTTTCAGATGACCAATAGGATATGGCGAATATTTATTTATGTATGGGTACAAACTACTAAAGTTCAAATATCGTATTACCTCATTTTCTTTAGCTGTGTGATGTAATTTAAATACCTCTGTACGCCCCCCGAAAATAGCATCACGTGGATTAAGTGGTGGTAAAATGTCTTGAACAATTACATCCAGCTCTTTATTCACTGTAGGATTCTTCTTCAAGAATTCTTTGAACTCACATTCCCAGGTAAAGATGAGTGTGTACCCACTACTTTTAATTAACGCAATTCTTTGCTCTGTACTTTCATATCTTTGTGATAGCGTTTCCAATCTACAACTTCTATTTTCTGAAGTCTCTTCCACTTTGAAACTATCTTTACAACCGAGAAAATAACATCCAAAAAACTTGTACACTTTATTTAATTTTGAGTTAAACCCGTCTACCATCAATCCACACCTCTCTAACCTAACTTCTCCATTATTAACTGCCGAACAAATTTTATCTTTTATCTTTAAACTTGCCTAGGCAAGCCATTTGCAGGCAATGCGAGACTGGTTTTGAGATTTAAAATAACCATTTCTAGGCATTACACCCAAAATATTTTTTTCGAGAAAATTTTTCCGAAAAACGAGCATGCAAGCTGATGCTATAGTTAAACTTTCAATTAAAGGGTTCTCTTTAGTTATTTCGATGAGTTCACACATGAACCTTGTACAACCCATTCGAAGGATATTTACATCACTTTTCTTTCTTTGTGATGCATCGCTATACCACTTTATGAATGTCTCTCTCTCCTTGACTTTCATAGAATTATACCCATACAGTTCTGGTGGCGGATATGATCCTACATAATTTAAGTTTTCAACTGTATTAAAATAATAAGGATAGTACCCCTTCTCATACTCCTTAATATCGAAAACACTGTGAAATTTGGTAAGAGGATATGATAAAATATTTATCCAATTTTCCACAGGTTAATCTCATTATTTTGGAACCGTTCATTATAGGATCAATTTTCAGTTTCATGGCTAACAGTTCAGAAATTATGAAATGACCATCGTATCCCTGTAAGTTATGTGCTATACAAAAAACATTAACGATTTGGGGACGAGGTGTCAGACAATAATCTAGAAACCGTCTAACTACATTCACTCCTCGATCATGTTCAAACACGTGCTCTCTAATCCCACAAACATTACATATAATATTTATGTCCGGCTCTTTAAATCAACTATAACATACTTGATGCGCAACTATCAAGTTCGCTATGTGAAGGAATGAGGTTGGACTATTCTCATAAGCAGTGTTCTGAGTGCTTTCACAGTCAAAGAATATTATTAGAAATTTACTATTTGATCTACCTTTATATGGCTTAATATAGCATAAATGATCTTCGGGAGTAATTTTATAACATATAGGACAATAACTTTCATTACATACATGTTCTTCTTCCTTCCTTCTCTCGAGATTAAGAAATTTCAAACAATATCTACATATCTTGAAAGTTTCACAAACGGTTTTAGCTTTAACTTTATTAACCAGGTGATTTTGGTAGCAGACTTCCGCTTTGAAAGAACGATTGCAAGTCTCACACTTAACCATACATGTCACAAAATCACACGGAGGATAGGAATACAATAAGTACACTTCACGCTGCATTTATGTACTTCTTTCACCATCACCCTATCACAATAAGAGCATGCAAATCTCTTATTGAAAAAACCCGTTAGTGACTTGATCACATAGAAGTGTTTTAGAACTTTACTATAATATAAATAAATTTTTCTCGCTGATATGTTTCTTATTGATTGTTTAAAAAGAATGGAGTTTGAATCGCTTATATCGTCAAAAACTATAAGTTGAAAATCTTTTAAAAAATTTTGAAATTTGTAAAGATTAGTCAAATTACAACCTTCCGGACCGATGACAACATTAGCCTTCTTACATAAAGCCTTTGCCTTCTTTTCTAATGTTCTCATAGTAGCGTTACGGACTTGAATATTAAAATCATCAGATACCATCTCAATACCAAAACAAATGGCTCGAGGAAGGCAGTTGACTTCATTATCCAGGACTACATCTATTATACTATATTTTCTAGCTAGAAAATCATTTTCTTCTAACTGCGTAGCACTAACGTAACCGCCTCCAGTTGGAAAATTAACAATATTTGCATTGAGTTGCATGATATCTATCATCTGAGAGAAAAGCACTATTGGACTGATTGACATTGGAAATCAATCCAATAATATATTCGCCGCTTAACTCTTCAACCGATCGCAATCTTGTTGTGAACGGAGGCCTTGGAGTGAATATTTCGACTTGAAAAAGTCAAAATATTCGAGGGAAAGGGAGGTTCAGGAAAGATTGGGCCAATTTCTCCTACGTCCGAATTGGTGGCTGAAATCCAAACGGAAGCGACACGCTTGCTGGCGGCCGGGACTAGCTACGACAGTTGTGGGGGGGTTCTTGCCCAGATTTCAGACCATAAACCCTTGGCCTGTACAACAAAAAAATTTCGTGTCGGCTTACTCCAGGGTGATTTGAAATGGGACTATTTTCCCAATAGGTCGTGAAAGACCAAGAAGCGGTGGAGTTGCGCGACTTCGCGATTTGTCAGGGCGCTTAGGTGGTATAGCGCCCTGTCTGCCCACCCTACCTCAGCCATGACTGTCCAAAAACAACATCCGTCATGGCCCCTTATTGAGGTTCAGGGTGGAGAGCTCAAACGATTGGGTTCATTTTAATTTGGCCTTTAGCCTCTAATCATCTTATATAAAAAGGAAAAAAAATCTGGAAAATAAAATACAAAAAAAAAACAATAACCAAAAATTTAATTATTTCATTTCTGTTCTTCTTCTCTTTTTTTTCTGTTTTATTAATTATATTATTTCTTAAAATTCCGTCCCGTCAGTCCTGTCCGTTTGCCATATTTTTTTTTTTTTTTTATTTTATGTTAATCTAATTTTTTTTTTTTTTTAATTTTACCTAAACGACGTCTTTACATTATTTAATCCACCGCTTTCGAATAAAAAAAATCAAGTCCGTAAACCGAAAGATAGAAGTTCGGATCGGCGAAGAGAGCGGCACTTTATACAGTAGCAATTACTTTTATCACATTTAAACTTAATCCATTTATTTTTACGAAAATTCCATTGATTATAGCGTTAAAATTAACCGAATGTGTACGCGCATCTCAGGTAAAAATACGTAGGATTGGCTTTTCGAAGACTTTCGTCTATCACAATCACATGAGCTTCACACTCGCGCAGGACGACTCAAACATTTTAATAAGCTCCGATAGGCAACTTTCAATTAATTGTACTTTGCACATTTCGTTTGTCCTCGCGATGAAAAGGGGCGCTCGGTTGGTGGTGAAGCTTAGTGTTGTTCGAATACAAGACTATTATTCCGTGTCTTCGTCGTCACACGCAATTGCAATTGCTGCCGGATAAAAATTATGATCACTCGTCTCGTGTTCTCTTTGCCGCTTCCGGCATCTACCGAATAACGGTCAAAAATCCTCTCTGCTAAGTTGGTGGCAGTTGCGGGTGCAATCAAAATTCATCGTAATGCTGAATTCTGAACGCACTCACAACCGCCCAGCAGGAAATCTAACGGTTATCCAGAGACAACTCAACAAGCTAGGCCATATTGGCTTTACATGAGGTGAATTTGGAAGAGTAATTGTGAAGCTGATTTTACTATCACGAGTGGAGCTGGTAGCAATCTCTTTGATAATATTGTCGAATGCTTTTTCTAGCCCTTTTAAGGGATCGTCATGAATAATATCGGAGTCTTGCAAACGAAAGTTAATTTTCACACCCTCCATGTGAAACTTCTTAAAAAATACCGTGTTTTTAGACAGCACTACATAACCCTGATTTAAACCACTTCCGCACTGAACAACATTTTCAATTGATTGATTATACTGTGTAGAGGTCCTTTCAACCAGGGAGTTGTCTTCTACTTTTTCTTCAATAAAGTCAAGAGCTGTCTTCAATACATCATGCGAAAATGAGATGTCATATGCTCTCGAAAAACAGACAAGTAATTTTTGTAGGAGATATTTCTCCCCGTCTGAAAACTTAATATTACTTAATTTTAATTGCTTGATTAAAATACTTAAAGTATTTGAAAATAATTCGGAACCTAAAGCTAGACTAGATTCTAGGTGTTTAATGATATTTTCAGCATCCATCTTTCGCTATTTTCTGTATATTTTTATATCTCGAATATTTTCATTCTTTTTCTTCGCTTATTTTTAATACATCATACAACCAGCATGGACTGATCGGGTAAATTTTCCGACCTGACCTCCTCCTCACGATCTTGGGGGTACGTCTCCTAGTTATATAATCCAATTCCTTTATAACCGTCTGTGGATGACACGTTGCGTGTTTCTGCTGTGGTAGTTGTAGCACTTCTACTAGTGCTATCTTGAGGGTAGTCTTTCTGGTCAGATGAACCAAATTCTGTATCTAAAATGGAGTTTGCTCGGTTGATCAGGGTTTGCACTTGTTGAAGTACTTGTTCAGCCTTCTCCAATCCGTGATTGCCCTGAATAGTGTTGTTTCCCTCAAACTCGCTTTTTAGCAGCAAATTCACTTGATCGATGTAAATTTGTGCTTGTCTAAGCGCTTCTCCACTTTTGAGCATTTAATATGGCAAAATTTCGCTTATCGCTACCGTCGACTCCCGGAATTGTCTTTAGAGTATAAATCTGAAAAAATCAAAATAATAAGAATTTAGTATGAACATTGAAAAAACAGCAAAAAATTTAAACTTACCGTACGATGCCTGGTCAAACTTCTTTTTACCAGTAAGTAAAGGGTATGTGACGATACCTCTGTCTAACTTGGAAGTGATTTTACAATAAAATTGCTTTCCGAGTTATCTAGAAAAAGAGTGGGTTTGAATGATGAAGATCGCTTGCAGTTTCTAATTTATCTAATATCAGATCACTTGCATCGTTTGAATGTTTTCATTAAATCGTTACAAAGTTGCAGATGAATATTGCCTGCGCTTCTTAGAAAAGCGCTATTTTATGCATAGGTAATTACTACTCCTGGTAAAAATATTCATGTTAACTGATTTGCTGATTTTATATTAATATTGGCTTGACAGGATTTTGCTCTTCCGTACACTCACATTAGTTAGTTCTAGAACTGGAAAACTGTATATAAACTCAGAACATTTCAGGTGAAAATTAATTTCTCACAAGCAACCGTGAAAGAAGCAGTAAAATAGTAAGTTGTAAACACTTTCATTATACACATTTTCATTATACACTATTTTATTTCTAGTCGATTGCAGCACTGAACGAGATTGCCAAGAGGATAGGTTAGGTTAGGTTGAGAAGGGTGGACTAAAGCAATGTGCCCCAGTCCATCACGAGAGATCACTGTAGATCCATTGTGGTCCCCTCGTATAAAAACCGGGCTCTAGACTACTGATTCCAAATATTGCTCTTCCTTATGAAGAGAGTAGTTCTCCATAAAGGAATCATCGCAAGTTCTGATAGATCGGTTAAGGAGAATTTCCCCAAGTATCGATGCCTGGTGCGCGCCAGACTATCACATTCACACACTAGATGCTCCAGTGTTGGCTCAACATTCTCGTCACCACAGCGACACAGGTCAGCCATGGGTATTCCCAGCCTTTCTCCATGCCTCCCAAAGGGACAGTGTCCCGTTAGGACCCCTATAAGTTGTCTGCAAATGTCCCTGCCCAGAGACAAAAAGAAGCTAGAGTTCCTCCTATCAAGTTTCGGCCAGCAGATTCTTGCTTGCCGGCATCCCGAGAGATTCACCCAGGCCCCCTCCATCTGTCTGAGCGCTTCAATATCAATCATTCCCTTTACACATTCAATGGGACATAGAACCGACTCGTCGGCCAGCTCCATGCTCATCTCCGACCCCCTTCTGGCGAGCTCGTCTGCCTTTTCACTTCCAGGGAAGTCACTGTGACCAGGAATCCAGCTAATCTTCAGGTTATTATTCATACCCACCATCTGCAATATTCTTTTACATTCTCCCACAAGCCTGGATTTAGTAATGTGCGCCTCAACAGCCTTGATGGCAGCTTGGCTGTCAACATAAATAGTTATTGTACCAGTCACGCACTGTTTTCGCACAATCAACTCCGCTGCTTTTGTCAGCGCAAAAATCTCGGCCTGAAACACGCTCGAGCTATCCGGTAGCCTGAACGATTCCATAATGTCAAGGTCACAAGAGTACACTCCCGCGCCCGTTCCGCTTTCCGTTTTGGAGCCATCAGTGTAGATAGCAACCGTGTCTGGGGCGATGACTCCAGATCGCCACTCCAGTCTGGTGGGAATATTCACAGCATAGGAATGTCCAAAACTGCAAGACGGTGTCCTGTAGTCGGTGCGCTCCGGCATGGCGGAACACAAGGAAATTGACAAGATCCTAGTGTGGTCCACACTGCCTCTCAACCAATAGCCTGCCTCACGCAGGCGCAAAGCACCCTTTGCTGCTATCGATTTTACCGCTAGTTCCAATGGGATTATGTGGAGCATTACTTCCAGAGCCTGCGAGGCCGTGGTGCGTAAGGCCCCAGTGATCCCAATGAGTGCCATTCTTTGAATTCTGCTCATGGCGACCCTGTTAGTCCCGATCTCCAACGCATGCCACCACACCAGTGACCCGTAAGTAAGAACAGGTCTAACTACCGTGATGTACAGCCAGTGCACTATTCTCGGGTTAAGGCCCCAGGTTTTCCCTACCATTTTCTGACAAGCGTAGTAAGCATTCGATGCCTTCCGGATCCTGTCGTCAATCGTGAGTTTCCAGTTCAACCTAGGATGGAGATAGATTCCCAAGTACTTCACACTAGGGGAGAGCGGGATGGTAACGCCATTCAATCGTGGGAGCCTGAATTCTCGGTCTTTTTTCCTCGTAAAGAGGATAAGGTCGGTTTTCTCCGGATTGATGTTGAGACCGTAGTTACCAGCCCACCTGCTTAAAGATTTGAGCCCAACTTCTAGTAAATCGCTCAAGGTGTCCAGGAACTTACCTCTCACCATCAGAACGATATCATCCGCGTAGGCAACAACCTTGACTCCGGTCAAAGATAGAGCCTGTAAAATTTCGTCAACCACTATGACCCACAGTAGTGGAGATAGCACCCCACCCTGTGGGGTTCCCCGGGTTGCTTTCATTCTGCTACATCCATCCCCAGAGAGGAGTTGATAATTCTACCCCCTAGCATCGACACAATCAAGCACGAAATAAATGAGTCCACACCCAGTCTATTCAATGCCTTCTCGAACGCACTCGTCTCCACATTATTGAAGGCACCCTCAATGTCTAGAAACGCTGCTAGAGTATACTCTTTCATATTCAAAGATTTTTCAACCGTGTAGACGACCTCATGTCAGGCCGTTTCGACAGATTTTCCCTTCATATAGGCGTGCTGAGAAGCTGAGAAGCCTCTCGCGTCCAGAACACATCTGAGATAATAGTCCATCAGTCTCTCCATTGTTTTCAGTAAAAACGATGAGAGACTAATGGGTCTAAAGTCCTTGGCCAGGGTGTGGCTTGGCTTACCAGCCTTAGGGATGAAAATCACCCTGACTTCACGCCACATCTTCGGGACATACCCGAGAGTTAGACAACTTCTAAAGATCCTCACCAAGGAAGGACCAATAAGTGGCATGGTCTTTTGCAGCATAATGGGCACCAGACCGTCCACTCCCGGAGACTTAAAGGGAGAGAAGGCCAAGAGGATAACTGATACCCTCATATTGACCGAAAACCTTGTCGTGGTGGAACACTACAAGGTTCGAGAGTTCAAACTCTTAAAAACAAAGTATGGCGTAAGACTTGCGGTTTATTTTGAGGAAGGCTGTTTTTACTTCCTACCTCAACGATTCGCTACTTCAATACGGACCCAAAAGCAAGTGTCGGAATTGAACCAGAACATGAATAATTATTACTAAAACACGTTTTACGCAGGTGGAGTCTATTGCGGTTATCCACTTCGCACGTAGTGCATACGATACGAAAGTTGTACCCTTACTACTGATATATAAGCGGGCGGTATTGCCATACAGTGCGAATAGAATTAAAGGGCGATTAATAAATTATCACTTATTTTTAAACGAATTGTGTTTTACTTGAAATCCCGGCGAATCCCTAGATCGGAACAATTGGTGTCAGAGGTAGGAATTTCACGGATTAATTCGGGTTAAAATCGCGAGTGGAAAAAGTAAGTTTAAAATTCTCGAACGGACAAAGTGAGAATTTGGTGAGCGAATAAAGTTTTCAAACTGTGAAGTGAAGTGAAAATTCTCGAACGGACAGTGAAAATTTTGTGAAATCGAAATTAGTAAAGTTATCGTACGGACAAAAAGAGAATTTGAGTGAATTTGTATTGCGGAAAAATCTTTAGCGGACAAATAATCGATAGTGAAAATGCCGCGTTATTTAAAAGACTTAAAACTAACGGAGCTGAAGGAAGAGCTCGGTGGACGGGAATTATCAACAACAGGGAACAAATCCGTACTTGTCAGCCGAATGATCGAAGTACTTGAGGCTGAAGGTGAGGACGCAAACAGTTTCGAATTCCCAATCGAAGAAGCTCGTGCAGGAAGTGGTGAGGAGTGGTTTGGTACATCGGATTTTCTGACGCAGTTAATGCAGCAAATGATGAACAAATTAGACCAGACGTCGAAGGTCATTAATCAGGAATTAGAACAACAAAGGCAGCTCTCAGCAGACCTTTCAGCGGATCTCAGTCAGAAAATGGAG
Source organism: Beris morrisii (assembly GCA_951812415.1). Lineage (NCBI taxonomy): Eukaryota > Metazoa > Arthropoda > Insecta > Diptera > Stratiomyidae > Beris > Beris morrisii. Next base: position 88,187,618 of record OX638310.1, on the reverse strand, counting down.
CAACAAAGTCAGAAAATAGACCAAACTTCAACGGACATTAACCAAAAATTAGAACAGCAGTCAAAGGACCTCAACCAAAAATTGAAGCTGCAAAATAGTAAAATAGACACCATAGGTAAGACAATCGGAGAAAATGTAGAGAAGAAACTTCGAACTTTCGAAGAAAGACATCTGAAATTGTGGAGGAAGTTGAACGCTTTAAAAGGGACTTTGATAACGTGAAAGCGTCTGGAATCATCAAGACACGATTTGGAACGAGGAACAGCTTTGATATTGGCGCTAAGAGGTCCACCAGCAGAGGTTCTTCAAACGATTCCTCAAGAGCAATAACAAGATTTTTCAACGTTGGTACGGACATTGGATCTTCATTAGGGCAGTGACCACATGCGAGAGATCTACAAAACACAGCTCTACAACCGAACCCAAAAGAATGGTGAAACACTTCAAGAGCTGGCGCGCGATATTGAACGACTTACACTATTATCGCTTCCCAATGCGCAAACAGAGCAACGAAACGATACAGCTGTTTTCGCATTTAACACTGCTGTACAGGACAGAGAGCTGCAGCAGGCGTTCAAATTGGCAGGAAAGAAAACGATTGGCGAAGCCTTAGTACATGGGCTTACGTTCGAAGCTACCAAGCAAAGCTCGCGGAGTAACTATCGAGTCCGAGAAATAATTGAAGAGTGTGTATGTCAGAGAGAGTAGTGTGGATATGGCGTTTCTGGACCAAGGGAGGAGGGAGGAAGAGCTTTTATATGGATGACGTCATCGATTTGTGTGGAATTCACTCCGTCGGAGGAGCTTTTGCCTGGTGACGTCATAGTCTTGTATGGAGCTGATAAGGAATTCACTCCGCCAAAACAATGGAGCAGATGGAGGAGCTTTTACGGAGGAGGTTTTGCATGGTGACGTTATAGACTTGTATGAAGCAGATAAGGAATTCACTCCGCCAAGCTTTTTGCATAAATTTAGGTGTTTTTTGAGAAGATTTTTTGCCATTGCATAAAGTTGGGCGTAGCTTTTTTCGTAAAGTTTGGCGTTTTTTCACGAGCTTTTTGAAATAGGACACGAGCTTTTTAACATTTGTATGGGCTTTTTGACATACTCCGTGGTGCGAGTCCAGAGTGGGAACTTAGATGATCTGAGGCTTAGGTTTAGTCTATCCAGGGGCTTAGGCTATCCGAGGGCTTAAGCTAGCGGGGGGCCGGGGCTTAGGCTAGAGTGGGGCTTGTATGAGCTGTTTGGCAGTTCCAAGCAGTTGTACTCTATAAAGTTGTGAAGAGGTGACAGTTGAAGGATATAATAATAATAAAGGTTGACTTAAACGGGTTTAATATAAATAAAGACTAACTTAATCAGGTTCACTACTAAAACTAATAAAGACTAACTTAAAGAGGCTCAGCTAATTATCTTCACCAAAGTAATATAATTTAAAATACTAATAAAGGTTGACTTAAACAGACTCAGCTATACCATAGACTCAGATTCTTAATAAATGTAACTAATAAACACATTCTCAGATAGATATGGTTAACTCAGATTCTTAATAAATGAAACTAATAAAGGCTGACTTAAACAGGCTCAGCTAGTTGTCATTATCAGAGTAATATAGGTTATAATAATAATAAAGGCTGACTCAGTTAGATATCGTTGACTTAAATAAATGTAAGGATCTGGGGGCTTAGGCTAGTGGGGTGATCTGAGGCTTAGGCTTAGGCTTTCCGGGGGCTTAGGCTAGCGGGGGGCTTAGGCTAACGGTAGCATAGTAGACAAGTCGAGCAGGTGGTCTGAGTTTATGTAATATGTTGACCATGTTTTATGTTGTGAAATTAGTCCGACATGTTTTATGACCTTATGGTTTTCTTCGAGCAGGTGGATGGTTTTGTTTTGTATATTTCTTCATATTTCATAACAGAATATTTATGCTTCAACATATTTTTTTAGGCGATTTGGAGCTTAGACTATCCGGGGCTTAGGCTAGCGGTAGCATAGCACAACCATGTTTTATCTTCGAGCTGGTGTCCGACATGTTTTAGTCAGTCAGCATATTTCTTGTTTTATGGCATTCAGTATTCAAACTTAAAATCTTTTATTATAAATTATATCTCTATGCTCACTATTAAATCTAATATTTTAAATAAATCTAAAATTCTGGCTCTGTCTCGGGCATACATTTCCTTTTTGGCTATTACGATACGCGAAACTCGGTGTTTGATATCAAACGTATCGTTGAACCTTACTTCTTTCTTCATGATGTTTTTTCTCCGTTTAACTTATATTCTATTCGTTGGATTTTAACATCTATTTCTTCGATACCTTCTTTCTTTGTTATTTTTCAGACAAAGTTTTATTTATTTTTCCTTTTTCTTTTAAACCGTTCCTTACATAAAATTGTGAAATTAACTGATGAGTCAGCTTTGGTTTTCTTTTGTCGACTCCAATGTTTGCTCCGGAAAAAGCATATAGTATTTCAGGTGGTCAGATCGAATGTATGTATATCTCTCTCTCTCTCTCTCTCTCTATCTGAGGATCTGTCTCTATCTGTGTATTGATGTCTCTCTCTATCTGTATCTGTCTCTCTCTCTTTCTTTGTATATCTATCTCTCTCTTTCTCTCTCTCTATCTGAGGATCTGTCTCTATCTGTTTATTGGTGTCTCTCTCTATCTGTATCTCTCTCTCTCTCTCTTTATCTGAAGATCAGTCTCTATCTGTGTATTGGTGTATCTCTCTATCTGTCTCTCTCTCTCTTTGTATATCTATCTCTCTATCTCTATATCTATCTCTCTCTCTCTCTCTATCTATCTATCTGTCTGTGTATTGGTGTCTCTCTCTCTATCTGTGTATGTGTGTATATGTATATAAACGATGCGCGATGTTTTTGAAAATTTATTATATCAAGTGAAGTCTGAAGTGCAACATCAAGTGCCAAAAAAAAAATAGTTAAAATAATCAAGTGAAGACTGAGTGTTATTTTTATAAAACTTAAAAAAAATATCGAAAATAATCAAGTGAAGCCTGACTGTCGGTTTTTTATAAAACTTAAAAAATTGTGAAATTGAAAATAAGCAAGAGAAGTGAACTTAAAAAGAAATAGTGAAAGTTACATCAAAAATGAACTCATTTATTTGTGAATATTGCGGTCTAAGCTGTTCACGCAACGATAATTTAAATAGACATATAAGAAGTGTACATCTAAAGGATAGTCCTAAATGTGAATTTTGTTCGAAAATATATTCGCGAAAAGATAAATTATTAGAACATCTTAAAAAGTGTAACAAACCATCCACATCAGTTACGCAACCGACTACAACAAAAATGGAACCGTTAAAGAAATGTGATGCGTGTGATCTAGAAGTGTTAAACAAAAACTGGAACTATCATATTCGAACAAATTCCCATAAGAAAAACTCTGCCGTCTCGACTAGTAAACATTTTAAAGTTTTGAACAGTTCTTTTAAAGGAAGAGTTGTAACATTATTGTTAGAAAATAAAAATCGTGAAGTAATAGATCCAATGAAATTTTTTGAAATATATGAAAAGCCAGTGATTGAACTTTTAAAAGAATATTTAGTGAAGCTTACAGGCTTCAAATTTAATATAGAACTATTTGCTGTGTATGTAAAATATATTAAAAACAATAATGATGATAATATTGAAGTAGCATCAGATATAAAGTCGTTTCAAACAAAAATGCGTATTGTGCAGAGTGAGGAAGATATAGCTCCTATCTATAAAACAATGATGGACGAAATTTGTGTGAAAAGTGAAGAATTTCAAGAACGTGATAGTGGATGGACAATAGTGGAAATAATCCATCTTGAAATAAGTGTAAACCAATATAAACCGATATGAGGGTAAAGTATTGTATATTCTTTTTTAAAAATAATATTTTAATTTTATGTATCTTCTACAGATTGATCAAAAGACAGGAAAAAGAGAGAATGGGGTAGAAACATATGCTTAGATTCATTATAAAATATAAAATAATAATATGTTAATAGATTAAGAAAAAAAATTATTAAAACATATTAAAAAAAATCGATAGATTGTTGTTATTAAAAAAAATATCAGAGAATGGAATTTAGATATCAGGTGGTCAGTCATGCTTTTGTTTGCTTTTGTCGATGACTCATAACCGGAAAAGTCTAATCGGATGAGTACGAAAAGACGTAAGTTCTGGAAGGCGTTTAGGAGCTAGTAAAACCAATTGTCTATAGTATATCATAATTTATGAAGACATACTGGATGTTTAATCTAAGTATATTCAGTTGATCGATTCGATTCCGTTATAAATGTGTTAAGAACAATAATTTTACCATAAACTGAAACTATTTGAAAACAGATGTATTGTTGCTGGCTGATGTATTTGAGAATTTATGTCTTAGATATTATACAATACCTAGAATGCTATATTAAAAAGTACTAAAATTACTCTAGAGCAATGTCACAACCCCTTCTTTGTGTGGAATTCAAATGTTTACAATTTCGAAGTTTTCAATATTCTGAATATGGCTACATATTAGAGAGTATCCAGAAGCTATACACATACTCATCACCGTTCACTAGCTAAAAATGAATTTGAAAAGAACTTCTTTAAATTATTAAATAATGCGGTTTATGGTAAAACAATGGAAAACGTGGATAAACGTAAAGATGTTCAAAGTTGGGAAAGTTCTGGAAGACGTTGCGGAGCTCGAAACCTAATTTCCATAGCATAAATCAATTTAATGAAAATATGTTAGCCATACAAATGCAACGAGTACATAATAAACCAACATATATAGGATTCACAATACTCGAATGGAAAATGTATGACTTTCACTATAATTACATGAAGCCCAAGTTTCGCAGTTTAAACTATATGGATACCGATTCTTTCATTTATACAATTTTTTAACGATATTCTAGGGAATTGAACCCCTATAACAATGTTTTCAAGACCTAGTACACTACCACTAGACTACACCCGACCCACTATTGCATATAGTTGTAAAAGTTTTTAATGAATGTTCTAGATATCTAATACAAGAAATTCTTATGAATCTTTAGTGATTTACCAAGGTGGTGACGTAACGATTATGGATTTTATCAATGAATGTTCTAGATTGTTTTCTGGATATTATAGTCACTTGTTTGAAAAAGAACTTTCATCTATTCCCGGTGATATTCCTCTTAACAAAGTATCACTATCAAAGAGAATTTTTATAACTATGTCTACTCTATGCTTTTTGACAGTTGTATATGGAATTTACTCCAAGCTTTTTGACAGGAATTTACTTTATATTACATAAAGTTGTGAAGAGGAATTATGGTGACAGTTGAAGGACATAGGTTTTAATAATAATAAAGGTTGACTTAAACGGGTTTAATACAAATAAAGGCTAACTTAATCAGGTTCGGCAGGCTCAACAAGATATGGTTCACTCAGATTCTTAATAAATGTAACTAATAGCAGACTCAACTAGATATGGTTCACTCAGATCCGTAATAAATGTAAGGTATAATACTATAATAATAAAGGCTAACTTAATCAGGTTCAGCTATATATGTTTGTTTCAGGTTTCCAATAAATGTACGGTATGATAATAACAAGCAGACTCAACAAGATATAGTTCACTCAGATTCTTAATAAATGTAAGATATAATACTAATAAAGGCTGACTTAATCAGGCTCAGCTAATTGCCTTTATCAGAGTAATATAGGTTATAATAATAATAAATTCCGACTTAAGAAGGCTCAGCTAGATATGGTTGACGCTACCAGTCAGGTTATAATACTAATAAAGGCTGAATAAATAATAATAATAATAATAGGTCCTGGTGTAGGTGACCTGTTATTTTTTAGACCTGACCTATTATTTTTTAGACCTGACCTGTTATTTTTTTGACCTGACCTGATATTTTTTAGACCTGACCTGTTCTGCTTTTCGACCTGACCTGTTATTTTTTTGACCTGACCTGTTATTTTTTAGACCTGACCTGTTATTTTTTAGACCTGACCTGTTCTGCTTTTTGACCTGACCTGTTATTTTTTAGACCTGTCCTGTTCTGCTTATTGACCTGACCTGTTCTTTTTTTGACCTGACCTGTTCTTCATCTACAATTTTATAACTTTAAATAAGAATTTCACAACTTTATGCAATAACTTACCAATATTTCTGTAGCCCCCCTCCCCCACTAGTCTGACGGTCTTCCCCACTTACGCTGAGCCTGATAAGGACAACTAGCTGAGCCTGTTTCAGTCCGCCTTGTTACTATTATAATCTGAAACATATTTATCTGTACCTTATTAAATCAGCCATACCTTACATTTATTTGAGTCAACCATATCTATCTGAGCCTGTTTAAGTCAACCTTTATTGGTTACATTTATTAAGAATCTTAGGCAACCAAATCTAGCTGAGTCTGCCTTTATTAGTATTATAACCTATATTACTCTGATAAAGGTAATTAGCTGAGCCTGTCTAAGTCAACCTGGTTATTATCACACCGTACATTTATTAGGAACCTGAGTCAAACCTATATAGCTGAACCTGATTAAGTTAACCTTTATTAGTTACATTTATTAAGAATCTGAGTCAACCATATCTAGCTGAGCCTGTTTAAGTCAACCTTTATTAGTTACATTTATTAAAAATCTTAGGCAACCATATCTAGCTGAGTCTGCCTTTATTAGTATTATAACCTATATTACTATGATAAAGGTAATTAGCTGAGTCTGTCTAAGTCAACCTGGTTATTATCCCACCGTACATTTATAAGGAACCTGAGTCAAATGAACCTGATTAAGTTAACCTTTATTAGTTACATTTATTAAGAATCTGAGTCAACCATATCTATCTGAGCCTTCTTATTATACCTTAGATTTATTAAGAATTTCAGTCAACCATATCTAGCTGAGTCTGTTTAAGTTAACCTTTATTATTATTATAACCTATATTACTCTGATAAAGGCAATTAGCTGAACTTGTCTAAGTCAACCTTGTTATTATTACACCATACATTTATTAGGAATCTGCGTCAAACATATATAGCTGAACCTGATTTAGTTAGCCTGTATTAATTACATTTATTAAGAATCACAGTCAACCATATCTATCTGAGCCCGCTTATTTTTTTATTATTATTATAACCTATATTAATATGATAAAGGCAATTAGCTGAGCCTGTTTAAGTCAGCCTTTATTAGTATTATACGTTACATTCAATATGAATTACTCTGATAAAGACAATTAGCTGACCCTGTTTAATTCAACCTTTATTAACATTATAACCTATATTACTCTGATAAAGGCAATTAGCTGAGCCTGATTAAGTCAGCCTTTATTATTATTATACCTAAGATTTATTAAGAATTTGAGTCAACCATATCTAGCTGAGCCTGTTTAAGTCAGCCTTTATTATTATTATAACCTATATTACTCTGATAAAGACAATTAGGTGAGCCTGTCTAAGTCAGCCTTGTTATTATCACACCATACATTTATTAAGAATCTGAGTCAACCATATCTAGCTGAGCCTGTAAGTAAGCCTTTATTAGTATTATAATCTATATTTAATATGAATTACTTTGATGAAGGTAATTAGCTGAGCCTGTCTAAGAGTATTATACCTTACATTTATTAAGAATCTGATTTAACCATATCTAGCTGAGCCTTCTTAAGTCAGAGTTTATTAGTATTATACCTTAGATTTATTAAGAATCTAACTAGTAAAGTCAACTATATCTAGCTAAGCCTGTTTAAGTCAGTCTTTATTACTAATATAACCTATATTTAATATGAATTACTCTGATAAAGGCAATTAGTTGAGTCTGTTTAAGTCAGCCTTATTATTATTATTATTATTTAGCCAAACCTTATTAAATCAGCCTTTATTAGTATTATAACCTGACTGGTAGCGTCAACCATATCTAGCTGAGCCTTCTTAAGTCGGAATTTATTATTATTATAACCTATATTACTCTGATAAAGGCAATTAGCTGAGCCTGATTAAGTCAGCCTTTATTAGTATTATATCTTACATTTATTAAGAATCTGAGTGAACTATATCTTGTTGAGTCTGCTTGTTATTATCATACCGTACATTTATTGGAAACCTGAAACAAACATATATAGCTGAACCTGATTAAGTTAGCCTTTATTATTATAGTATTATACCTTACATTTATTACGGATCTGAGTGAACCATATCTAGTTGAGTCTGCTATTAGTTACATTTATTAAGAATCTGAGTGAACCATATCTTGTTGAGCCTGCCGAACCTGATTAAGTTAGCCTTTATTTGTATTAAACCCGTTTAAGTCAACCTTTATTATTATTAAAACCTATGTCCTTCAACTGTCACCATAATTCCTCTTCACAACTTTATGTAATATAAAGTAAATTCCTGTCAAAAAGCTTGGAGTAAATTCCATATACAACTGTCAAAAAGCATAGAGTAGACATAGTTATAAAAATTCTCTTTGATAGTGATACTTTGTTAAGAGGAATATCACCGGGAATAGATGAAAGTTCTTTTTCAAACAAGTGACTATAATATCCAGAAAACAATCTAGAACATTCATTGATAAAATCCATAATCGTTACGTCACCACCTTGGTAAATCACTAAAGATTCATAAGAATTTCTTGTATTAGATATCTAGAACATTCATTAAAAACTTTTACAACTATATGCAATAGTGGGTCGGGTGTAGTCTAGTGGTAGTGTACTAGGTCTTGAAAACATTGTTATAGGGGTTCAATTCCCTAGAATATCGTTAAAAAATTGTATAAATGAAAGAATCGGTATCCATATAGTTTAAACTGCGAAACTTGGGCTTCATGTAATTATAGTGAAAGTCATACATTTTCCATTCGAGTATTGTGAATCCTATATATGTTGGTTTATTATGTACTCGTTGCATTTGTATGGCTAACATATTTTCATTAAATTGATTTATGCTATGGAAATTAGGTTTCGAGCTCCGCAACGTCTTCCAGAACTTTCCCAACTTTGAACATCTTTACGTTTATCCACGTTTTCCATTGTTTTACCATAAACCGCATTATTTAATAATTTAAAGAAGTTCTTTTCAAATTCATTTTTAGCTAGTGAACGGTGATGAGTATGTGTATAGCTTCTGGATACTCTCTAATATGTAGCCATATTCAGAATATTGAAAACTTCGAAATTGTAAACATTTGAATTCCACACAAAGAAGGGGTTGTGACATTGCTCTAGAGTAATTTTAGTACTTTTTAATATAGCATTCTAGGTATTGTATAATATCTAAGACATAAATTCTCAAATACATCAGCCAGCAACAATACATCTGTTTTCAAATAGTTTCAGTTTATGGTAAAATTATTGTTCTTAACACATTTATAACGGAATCGAATCGATCAACTGAATATACTTAGATTAAACATCCAGTATGTCTTCATAAATTATGATATACTATAGACAATTGGTTTTACTAGCTCCTAAACGCCTTCCAGAACTTACGTCTTTTCGTACTCATCCGATTAGACTTTTCCGGTTATGAGTCATCGACAAAAGCAAACAAAAGCATGACTGACCACCTGATATCTAAATTCCATTCTCTGATATTTTTTTTAATAACAACAATCTATCGATTTTTTTTAATATGTTTTAATAATTTTTTTTCTTAATCTATTAACATATTATTATTTTATATTTTATAATGAATCTAAGCATATGTTTCTACCCCATTCTCTCTTTTTCCTGTCTTTTGATCAATCTGTAGAAGATACATAAAATTAAAATATTATTTTTAAAAAAGAATATACAATACTTTACCCTCATATCGGTTTATATTGGTTTACACTTATTTCAAGATGGATTATTTCCACTATTGTCCATCCACTATCACGTTCTTGAAATTCTTCACTTTTCACACAAATTTCGTCCATCATTGTTTTATAGATAGGAGCTATATCTTCCTCACTCTGCACAATACGCATTTTTGTTTGAAACGACTTTATATCTGATGCTACTTCAATATTATCATCATTATTGTTTTTAATATATTTTACATACACAGCAAATAGTTCTATATTAAATTTGAAGCCTGTAAGCTTCACTAAATATTCTTTTAAAAGTTCAATCACTGGCTTTTCATATATTTCAAAAAATTTCATTGGATCTATTACTTCACGATTTTTATTTTCTAACAATAATGTTACAACTCTTCCTTTAAAAGAACTGTTCAAAACTTTAAAATGTTTACTAGTCGAGACGGCAGAGTTTTTCTTATGGGAATTTGTTCGAATATGATAGTTCCAGTTTTTGTTTAACACTTCTAGATCACACGCATCACATTTCTTTAACGGTTCCATTTTTGTTGTAGTCGGTTGCGTAACTGATGTGGATGGTTTGTTACACTTTTTAAGATGTTCTAATAATTTATCTTTTCGCGAATATATTTTCGAACAAAATTCACATTTAGGACTATCCTTTAGATGTACACTTCTTATATGTCTATTTAAATTATCGTTGCGTGAACAGCTTAGACCGCAATATTCACAAATAAATGAGTTCATTTTTGATGTAACTTTCACTATTTCTTTTTAAGTTCACTTCTCTTGCTTATTTTCAATTTCACAATTTTTTAAGTTTTATAAAAAACCGACAGTCAGGCTTCACTTGATTATTTTCGATATTTTTTTTAAGTTTTATAAAAATAACACTCAGTCTTCACTTGATTATTTTAACTATTTTTTTTTTGGCACTTGATGTTGCACTTCAGACTTCACTTGATATAATAAATTTTCAAAAACATCGCGCATCGTTTATATACATATACACACATACACAGATAGAGAGAGAGACACCAATACACAGACAGATAGATAGAGAGAGAGAGAGAGAGAGATAGATATAGAGATAGAGAGATAGATATACAAAGAGAGAGAGAGACAGATAGAGAGATACACCAATACACAGATAGAGACTGATCTTCAGATAAAGAGAGAGAGAGAGAGATACAGATAGAGAGAGACACCAATAAACAGATAGAGACAGATCCTCAGATAGAGAGAGAGAAAGAGAGAGATAGATATACAAAGAAAGAGAGAGAGACAGATACAGATAGAGAGAGACATCAATACACAGATAGAGACAGATCCTCAGATAGAGAGAGAGAGAGAGATAGAGAGAGAGAGAGATATACATACATTCGATCTGACCACCTGAAATACTATATGCTTTTTCCGGAGCAAACACTGGAGTCGACAAAAGAAAACCAAAGCTGACTCATCAGTTAATTTCACAATTTTATGTAAGGAACGGTTTAAAAGAAAAAGGAAAAATAAATAAAACTTTGTCTGAAAAATAACAAAGAAAGAAGGTATCGAAGAAATAGATGTTAAAATCCAACGAATAGAATATAAGTTAAACGGAGAAAAAACATCATGAAGAAAGAAGTAAGGTTCAACGATACGTTTGATATCAAACACCGAGTTTCGCGTATCGTAATAGCCAAAAAGGAAATGTATGCCCGAGACAGAGCCAGAATTTTAGATTTATTTAAAATATTAGATTTAATAGTGAGCATAGAGATATAATTTATAATAAAAGATTTTAAGTTTGAATACTGAATGCCATAAAACAAGAAATATGCTGACTGACTAAAACATGTCGGACACCAGCTCGAAGATAAAACATGGTTGTGCTATGCTACCGCTAGCCTAAGCCCCGGATAGTCTAAGCTCCAAATCGCCTAAAAAAATATGTTGAAGCATAAATATTCTGTTATGAAATATGAAGAAATATACAAAACAAAACCATCCACCTGCTCGAAGAAAACCATAAGGTCATAAAACATGTCGGACTAATTTCACAACATAAAACATGGTCAACATATTACATAAACTCAGACCACCTGCTCGACTTGTCTACTATGCTACCGTTAGCCTAAGCCCCCCGCTAGCCTAAGCCCCCGGAAAGCCTAAGCCTAAGCCTCAGATCACCCCACTAGCCTAAGCCCCCAGATCCTTACATTTATTTAAGTCAACGATATCTAACTGAGTCAGCCTTTATTATTATTATAACCTATATTACACTGATAATGACAACTAGCTGAGCCTGTTTAAGTCAGCCTTTATTAGTTTCATTTATTAAGAATCTGAGTTAACCATATCTATCTGAGAATGTGTTTATTAGTTACATTTATTAAGAATCCGAGTCTATGGTATAGCTGAGTCTGTTTAAGCCAACCTTTATTAGTATTTTAAATTATATTACTTTGGTGAAGATAATTAGCTGAGCCTCTTTAAGTTAGTCTTTATTAGTTTTAGTAGTGAACCTGATTAAGTTAGTCTTTATTTATATTAAACCCGTTTAAGTCAACCTTTATTATTATTATATCCTTCAACTGTCACCTCTTCACAACTTTATAGAGTACAACTGCTTGGAACTGCCAAACAGCTCATACAAGCCCCACTCTAGCCTAAGCCCCGGCCCCCCGCTAGCTTAAGCCCTCGGATAGCCTAAGCCCCTGGATAGACTAAACCTAAGCCTCAGATCATCTAAGTTCCCACTCTGGACTCGCACCACGGAGTATGTCAAAAAGCCCATACAAATGTTAAAAAGCTCGTGTCCTATTTCAAAAAGCTCGTGAAAAAACGCCAAACTTTACGAAAAAAGCTACGCCCAACTTTATGCAATGGCAAAAAATCTTCTCAAAAAACACCTAAATTTATGCAAAAAGCTTGGCGGAGTGAATTCCTTATCTGCTTCATACAAGTCTATAACGTCACCATGCAAAACCTCCTCCGTAAAAGCTCCTCCGTAAAAGCTCCTCCATCTGCTCCATTGTTTTGGCGGAGTGAATTCCTTATCAGCTCCATACAAGACTATGACGTCACCAGGCAAAAGCTCCTCCGACGGAGTGAATTCCACACAAATCGATGACGTCATCCACATAAAAGCTCTTCCTCTCTCCTCCCTTGGTCCAGAAACGCCATATCCACACTACTAGAGAGCAGACTACACCAAGCGGAGCGAAGGATCTGGTGCCCCCCGATATTGGAATTGTGGGCAGGCAGGACACTTAAGATGCGACTGCCGAAAACCAAGAAAAGCTACCAGCTATTGTTCCGGCTGCGCTGCTAAACAAAAAGGAGAACGAGGCGAACCGTCACGAGAGCACGCTTCGCCTAATCACAGTCCGGAAAACGAGTAAAAGCCAACTTCATGGGGAAGAAATTGGCTGTTGGAATCGACTCTCCCGGAACCATTATCGCAGTTTCTCGACTACATCGTGAAGAAAACGACTTATGCATCAGTGGTCGAGTCGACAAATTAAACTGCATAATAACAATTGACACCGGCGCAATACGATCAGTGCTAAGATCTGACCTCGTAGACCATAATTGGCTTCACAACACCAAAAAGTACGCACTTCGCACAGCAACAGGAGAAACTACTACCGTCCATGGGGAAATAGCTCGTGACATACAACTTGGAGATTTGACATTCTCACATGTATCCGAGGTAGCTGATATTACTGACGAGTGTATTCTTGGAATGGATTTTCTGAAACCACACGGTATCCAGCTGGACATAGGACAACGAATAATGAAGTGGCGGAATATCGAAATCCCAATGGAAATAACATCCTCTAATACAACCAAGCTGCGAGTTATATTGTGCGAGGATGCGGATATACCAAAGTCATCGGAGAATGTTATTTGGGCAGAGATCGATGGTGATCCCGGGAACCACCGATTCTACCTCATCGAACCAGAAACAACACCGGCATTACGAAGTCTAATACCAGGAAAAACGCTCGTTAAAAAGAAATGAGAAGATGATTGTACTAATAATTGTGCTCAACGTTTCGGACAGCATTACCAGCGTAAAGAAAGGAGATGTAATTGGCAGCTGCGAACCAATCTTGGTGGTGACTAGCATCGACACTGAAGGACATGACGCAGCCTCTAAAAAGAATTCAAGAAGGAAGAATAGTGTAACAGCAGCAGTTCTTCAGTCAAGCAACCTTAGAGGAGCACAGCACAAGCAAGCAGTGGAACTGATCGAAAGGCTCAGCGACGTCTTCTGCACTGGTGATTAGGACTATGGCAGAACAAACCATCGTATAGATACCGAAAGTGCTACACCGATACGTCAACCTCGAAGAAGTGTACCACTAGTGAAACAAGGAGAAGTCAATTCAATGGTAAAAACAATGGAGCATCAGGAAATCATCGAAGAATCAAAGAGTCCGTGGATATCGCCAGCGGTGCTAGTTAAGAAAAAGGATGGCACCACCCGTTTTTGTGTGGACTATAGACAACTAAATGATGTTACGAAGAAGGATAGCTATCCACTACTTAGAATCGACGATATCATCGATACCCTGACAGATGCTAAATGGTTCTCAACATTGGACCTGAAAAGTGGGTACTGGCAAGTGGAAATAGACGAAAATGATAGATAGAAAACAGGATTCTCTGTCGGCAGCGGACTGTGGCAATTTATCGTGATGCCGTTTGGCCTGTGCAATGCTCCAGCTACATTCGAAAGACTAATGGAATTTGTTTTGCGTGGCCTTAGTTGGGTAAGGCGACACCTGAGCCAGACAGTCGTGACGTCACAGGTGCAGGGGTTAATGACCTTATGCAGTAGGCCAAGGTCATAAGACGGGGTTAATGACACTATGCAATAGGCCATGGTCTTAAGACGGGGGTTAATGGCTTTATGCAATAGGCAAAGGTCACAGACATTAGTGTAGGTAGATGGCCTTAAACAATTGGCCAAGGGCATTAGTGTGGGTATTAACGGCTTTAGGCAATAAGTGTGTCAGATGCATTTTGCATAAGTGTGTCGGATGCATTTTGTACGGGAAGAGGAATTTAAAAACAAAATAGCATGTGCGTCTTCTTGATGCAACTATAATGCAGTGTGTATTTTTTCATTTTTATTTTATGCGATCTTCTCGAGTCTTTTGAACCAGGTTGAATGCTATAGTATGATGATGATAATGAGTTGCAGTAAACTTTATGCACTGTGGATATTTTTACCTGTTATATTTTTCACACTTGCATTTTTTTTCCGGTCCGTGTGACAAGATCATGTTTGCGGTGATGTCGTTATACCATTTATTTTATGCGATCTTCTCGAGTCTTTTGAACCTGTGAGACGACGAATGTTGTTTGCATGTTTTTATTTTATGCAGGTTGAATGCTGTAGTATGATGATGATAATGAGTTGCAGTAAACTTTATGCACTGTGGATATTTTTACCTGTTATATTTTTCACACTTGCATTTTTTTCCGGTCCGTGTGACAAGATCATGTTTGCGGTGATGTCGTTATACCATTTATTTCATGCGATCTTCTCGAGTCTTTTGAACCTGTGAGACGACGAATGTTGTTTGCATGTTTTTATTTTATGCAGGTTGAATGCTGTAGTATGATGATGATAATGAGTTGCAGTAAACTTTATGCACTGTGGACATATTTACCTGTTATATTTTTCACACTTTCATTTTTTTCCGGTCCGTGTGACAAGATCAGATTTGCGGTGATATCGTTATACCATTAAGATTGGCACTGGGTCAAGTTCGTGGTGATACAAGTGTACATTCAGGGGGTTATTGTCGTTTTCGGCGGACAGCTTCTAGCTATCGGCGGAGAGCTTCTAGCTATCGGCGGACAGCTTCTAGCTATCGGCGGACAGCCTCTAGTTATCGGCGGACGGCTTCTAGCTATCGGCGGACAGCTTGTGTGCGTGTGAAAGCATATATCCGTGCCACTATTATTGCTTAATATTGTGCCTGAAAATTTCAAGTACTGAATGAAACAAGTTTTTCCGTTTTTAGTTTTTTATTCAAAGTTCATACATTTAATTTCTTATAATAGCTTAACTTTAATCTGATTACAAAATTGATTATATTTCTTAAATAAAATAGGCGTAAGTAATTGTTCCATTTCAAGACACCGACTTTGAAACCTTAATCGATCTAGTGCGTAAGATTGCGAATTACCCTTTTCTACTACAACTATAGGCATACCAAGCTTTTTGCATGTTTTTTCCGAAAGTGGTGTGAAGTGGTGATAATTTTGGTTGAAAATGAACAAATAAAGTAGGTTAGTTAATTGGCAAGCTTCTGAGGTGAGAAAGGACATTTAAATAAAATAACTGAAATAAAACTTTTTTTTTGATTTTATTCATTTCTACAAAGAAAAATAACTAACTGACAATTTAAGCAACTATTTTTAGACTATGTAGTTAGACAATGCTCGTGGATTAGCCTAAGTACATCATGCAGCAGCTGTGAACGATGATATGTGTTTTGCTGCCAGAATTCTTTCATTTGCCGTTCTAAAAAGTTAAATTTGGACATAACTTTTGACTTTTCCAGCGCGTCCTGCATGGCAATCTGCTTCCGCGCCAGGTTTTCTCGAAGCCTCCGCTCCGAGCTGGAAGCCGGAAAATATTTTAACAAGTTCTTCGCTTTCACCAAGAGTTGGACCTGTGTGATCAAATCGACATTGGCTCGGCAATGATTTAAGCCAGGGCACATACTGGCCCTGAAAAATTAGCCAGTACTGGCAACTCTGGCACCAGTACTAAGCCTGTGCTGTGCCGTTCTGATTTTCGTACATGGGTAGCCCCTAGAATTAACGACAAATATACCAACCGCACCTGGACTTTTCTACAGTTTTTCAAGAAGTCACACAACTGCAATTTATTACAAAGTATCGGAAGCGTATATTGCCAGAAATATCTGCGTCGAAAAAGGTGCAAATCACTATACTATATTGCAAACGCATTGCAAAGGTAAGTGAGTTCATTACAAAGTATCGGCAAAATAGAAAGTGTCGTGAAAAATAGAACTAAATATTAATAATACCTTGGGCATCTGAAATAGATCTTTTAGTTTTCAAATACGTATATTGTTATGTATTGTAAGAGCCATGAAGAAATACGTATCAATGGCTGTTTCTGCCAATTAATACAGCTATACTCGAAAATTATCCGCTGTTCATGCATATTTTTCGAACATATTTTACCCATATGATTGCTGGTCATGTATGTATTTAAGCCTTTCCATGGCTATCCCACATTCTTTGAATTAAAAATTATCAAAATCACGTAGGCGGCTAGCTTATATTTTTACCGAGGAACTCTGTCAGAAAACTCGTACTCGTTTTTAAAAACTGATAAACCAGCTTGATTAGTTTTACAAATTTTATTAAAACTGTATAATATAATGTTATTATATAATACAAATCTTATTTATAAATTTACAATATTAATTCTTTCGTTATTATTAGCTTATAAATTAAATTCTTTTTTTTAAAAATTGAATATATATTTTTAATCAATTACTATAACTATTTCTCGCCTCCTTTTTTTTGGTGCGACCTCACAAATTAGCGATCCATGCTTTTGCTTCGTAGTGCCCCAGCGATTCCAGAGCTCTTCAACTGTTAATATTTCCCGCTCAGCATCGGGATCCGCGCAGGTTCTTTCCCTGTTCAAACTCGAGAGGTGATCCTCGGTGTCTTCAGGGGTCAAGTCGGTTGAGGATGTTTGGGTTCCTACTGCCCTGAGTGCTGGCTTATTTGCAAGCATATCATTTAGACTCGTCAAACAGTTCAGCATCCATCTCATCGCTGCCTGTTGTACCGTACTCATCCTTTATTCTGAAATTTTGAAATAAAAATAAAATATACTTTTGAAAAGAAATATCTTCACTTACCTCATGAAAATCTCTGTTACCTTAGATGCTCGAAGTATGGATTATAATATTCCCTAGTATACAGAAGTAAGACTTTTTATAACCACTCGCAGGGCTATTTCATACATTGTTGCAACAAATTATTGCACTTCCAGCCTTCAAAATAGAAAGATATGTACAATGATAATGGTATCCGTAATGTCGCGCATGTTAAGAGTCGAATTATCCTCACAGAAATAGATTGTCATCAAGGTCATTTCATACATTATTGCAACAAACTATTGCACCTACCAAATTAATTATAGAAAAGATTGTACCATTCTACAATATATTAAGATTCGAATTATCTTCACAGAAACAAATTGTCATCAAGTTTATTTCATGCATTATTGCACCTACCTTACTCATAGCATTGCCGTCTCTCATAGTCACAACATAATCACTAAAAAAAAACGATCGATAGCAAGCAAGCTGGAAACTTGTTTTTAATATCCCCATAGTAATTCGCCCATATAAATATATAATTTTGTTATAAGACAGTATCACCTTGAACCCGACTCGGAAACACAAAAGTCGGTAACGGAAGATGCCCACCTTTTAGCTGCTAGTGCTATACCACCCTGTATGCTCTATCCCTATTGCACTTCCGCTGAGATTTGATACAATTATAAAAATTTAATTTAATGGTTATGGCCTTTATAGTTCCGAGGTGTCACATAATTCTAGATTAGCACATGTATTTTCTGCACACGCATAGTGGATAATGTGTATCAGAATGTAGAATAGTACAATCTTTTCTATAATTAATGTGATAGAGGTAGTGGTCAGATGGGAAGAGTCCTTTGTAGAATGTGTGGAGGAGTCTTGTGAAATTGTATAAAAGGGGCGGCTAAAGATGCTGTAGAATATAATCGCACGGACTTCTATCCGTACTGGAACGAATTTAGCTTTTACGGGTAAGAATAATTCTTTTTTATTTTATGAATTATTAATTAACTTTATTTTTTAGACTTGTAGCGATAAGACGAAAATTCATCAAGGTTTATTAAAGATATACAGACAGCGTACCAGCATATCAAAAGCCCCTTGAAGAACACAAGGATCTTTGAAACTACGGAAGATCACACAGGTCATATGTCAAGCGAGTAGCTTGCCAGCATACCAACGGCTATTGAAGAACAGAAGGAACCTCTGTAATAAGGATAATTCAAATATAAGACAGCAAACGCCTTTTAGTCAGTTCTTATCGAACAGTACTTGTGACCAGACGTACTTTTAGAACATCGAAAATGTCGCGCTTTATAATTATTAAAGATTGCGCTAGCCATGTCAAACGGTTTAATGTGCGAGGGAGGAAATTATAATTCAAAGTCAAATCAGTGCCCGGAACCTACTAGCTGGATTAAGAAGTCTTTACAAGATATTTTAGAATATGCTGCTCAAGATCTTCAACCTGCAGATCAGGTCGGCATTACTTTTTGTGGAGAAGGTTTCAAGGAACAGGGGCCCGCATGGATGTATTTTAGGGAGCCTGCTTCTATCAAAATGATAGATATTTGGGAGATGATTTCAAAGATTTTCCAAAGCAATTCTGCTGGGCTAAGTACGGATGCATTTTGCTTAGGAATAACATCAGTACGCCTACCGTCTGGTACTGGTCGTGCAAGAAAATACAATTCTTTTGACGAGGAATGTGCCAGTAAAATGGGGATTGTCACCATAAATAACAAAGACAATCTATGCCTACTTCGAGCCCTAGTTGTTGCAATTGCGGCTGTTAAAAAAGATTCTGACTACCGTAAAATTAGAAAAGATGCAGGAAAACTTCAGACTCGTCTTGCTATGGAATTACTGGCAAAATCAAAAGTTAGCATACCGAATGAGGGTGCTGGTATTCCGGAATTAAGAATACTTCAAGAGCTTTTTAAGGACTCATATAAAATTGTGGTCTATCAATACGGATGTAAAGGACGAGATGTTATTTTTGAGGGCCATAGCGACTGAACCTGTTACATCATAAGGGACATTTCAACGTAATAACATCACTTACATCGGCCTTTTCTTGCGGCTATTTTTGTAATCAATGCAGTCAACCTTTTGATCACAAAAACAAACACCGTTGCAAAAAAATATGCCCATGTTGTCAACAGGCTCCTGTATGTTCAAGTAATATAAAAAAACATACTGCAGTCACGATCGGCTGCAAGCCAATCGTATAATACTCTAGATGAATACTGATTTCCGATTTATATTGTAGTTGGGGATAAAGTAGAATTACGTGTGTGCATGTTGTGTGTCCTTTATTAAGAACTGCTATTAGATTGCTACTTATTCAGTGTTTAACTTCATACCTCAAACTGGGTAAGTCATCGAAAAAAAATGTCCTTTTTAAAGGACTTTCACATGGGAGGTGCAGGAAGGACTCACTCGATTTCTTACATATTTATCCTTTTCCTTGGAACCATTTAAAAATAAACGTGTACATAATTTCAAATTCGTAGCTTGAAGCGTTCAAAAGTTATCGGAAAACATTGTTGAACACGTGTCTTAAGGATATTTTGTATGGCAGCTACCAGAAGGAGTAAAAGGATTTTGCTGACTAGTAAACTTGAACTTTGTTTTCACTCAAAACTAATTTGTACAAAATTCCGAGTTCATAGCTAAAAGATTACTTGAGTTATAGCGAGTTCCGTAAATTAAGTGAAGACATTTTGACAGGATATTTGTATGGCAGCTACACGAAGGACTAATAGGATTTTTTTTAAAATCATACATTTAGCTCCAACTATTGGAAAAATAAAACATACAAAATTTCAAAGACGTAGCTTAAACCCTTCTGAAGTTATCGGAAAATATTGTTGAACACGTGTTTTAAGGATATTTTGTATGGCAGCTACCAGAAGGAGTAAAAGGATTTCGCTGATTAGTAAACTCGAACTTCCTTTTCACTCAAAACTAACTTGTACAAAATTCCGAATTCATAGCTAAAAGATTACTTGAGTTATTGTGAGTTTCGTAAATTAAGTGAATACATTTTGACAGGATATTTGTATGGCAGCTACACGAAGGACTAATAGGATTTTCTTCATAATCATATATTTAGCTCCAACTATTGGAAAAATAACACATACAAAATTTCAATGACGTAGCTTAAACCCTTCTGAAGTTATCGACCTATATTCTTGAACACGTGTTTTAAGGACATTTTGTACGGCAGCTACCAGAAGGAGTAAAAGGATTTCACTGATTAGTAAACTCCGACTTCCTTTTCACTCAAAACTAACTAGTACAAAATTTCGAGTTCGTAGCTAAAAGATTACTTGAGTTATTGTGAGTTTTGTAAATTAAGTGAATACATTTTGACAGGATATTTGTATGGCAGCTACACGAAGGACTAAAAGGATTTTCTTCATAATCATACATTTAGCTCCAACTATTGGAAAAATAACACATACAAAATTTGAAAGTCGTAGCTTAAACCCTTCTGAAGTTATCGACCAATATTCTTGAACACGTGTTCTAAGGACATTTGGTATGGCAGCTACCCGAAGGAGTAGGACGATTTTGCCCGTTAACGAACTTAGCCTTACAAATTCAACCAAACATCCAGATTCAAAATTTCAAGATCCTAGGTGAAGGCGTTCTTGAGTTATCGTGTTCACGGACAGACGGACGGACGGACGGACGTCAGGCGGATTTGAGGTTTTTGGCCACAAATAAACAAAAAATAATATATAACTTTTTTCCGTCCGAGGCTTGGTTCTATGCGTTACAAACTTTTGGGCTGGATTAAACTTATAATACTCTATATGATTTCATCTAGAGTATAATAAATTCTGTAAAGACTGTAAACGAGAGCTTAGGGGACAAGAGTGTTACGAAAAACACCTAGCTGCTGGATCATTGGACAAGGGGAGCGTCTGTGAACAAGTAAAAAGGTGCATCAAGTGTCTCAAAACTTTTAACGCATGTAAAACACATATATGTGGAGAAACTTTTTGTAAAATTTTTAAAATCAACGTACCACAAGGGCATGCCTGTTTCATTCAGCCTGACAAGCGTAAACTACAGACCAAAAATATTCTTTATGTTTTCTATGATCTCGAAACACGCCAAGAAAAAATTGCCACCGAAAAAACAATAGAAAACCAAGTCTTGATTGGAGAAATAAAATTACATGAGCCCAATTTATGTGTGTTTCAGCAAAGGTGTGACCAGTGTATTGATAAAAAACTAAATACGTGCAAAAAATGTGGTTTAAGAGAACATGTATTAAGAGCCAAACCAGTAGAAATTTTTTTAGAGTATTTGCTGAATCAAAAAAAGATATTCAAGAAAGTTATTATAATTGCTCGTAATGGACAAGCGTTCGATCATCAGTTCCTTCTCAACCGCATACTTTATCAGACAGACACAGGGACGTCATTTCAGTTTTTTCCAGGGGGGGGGGGCAAGATGTTATGTTTGTATAGTATATTTTTATACTCTAGATGAAATCATATAGAGTATTATAAGTTTAATCCAGCCCAAAAGTTTGTAACGCATAGAACCAAGCCTCGGACGAAAAAAAGTTATATAATATTTTCAATTTATTTGTGCCCAAAAACCTCAAATCCGCTTGACGTCCGTCCGTCCGTCCGTCCGTCCGTCCGTCCGTCTGTCCGTGAACACGATAACTCAAGAACGCCTTCACCTAGGATCTTGAAATTTTGAATCTGGATGTTTGGTTGAATTTGTAAGGATAAGTTCGTTAACGAACAAAATCGTCCTACTCCTTCGGGTAGCTGCCATACAAAATGTCCTTAAAACACGTGTTCAAGAATATTGACCAATAACTTCGGAACGCCTAAAGCTACAACTTTGAAATTTTGTATGTGTTATTTTTCAATAGTTGGAGCTAAATGTATGATTATTAAGAAAGTCCTGTTAGTCCTTCGTGTAGCTGCCATACAAATATCCTGCCAAAATGTCTTCACTTAATTTACGAAACTCACTATAACTCAAGTAATCTTTTAGCTACGAAATCGAAATTTTGTACAAATTAGTTTTGAGTGAAAACAAAGTTCGAGTTTACTAGTCAGCGAAATCCTTTTACTCCTTCTGGTAGCTGCCATACAAAATATCCTTAAAATACGTATTCAAGAATATTGGCCGATAACTTCAGAAGAGTTTAAGGTACGTCTTTAAAATTTTGTACGTAGTATTTTTCCAATAGTTGGAGCTAAATGTATGATTATGAAGAAAATCCTATTAGTCCTTCGTGTAGCTGCCATACAAATACCCTGTCAAAACGTTTTCTTTTAATTTACGGAACTTACTATAACTCAAGTAATCTTTTAGCTATGAATTGAAAATTTTGTACAAATTAGTTTTAAGTAAAAACAAAGTTTGGGTTTACTTATCAGCGAAATCCTTTTACTCCTTCTGGTAGCTGCCGTACAAAATGTCCTTAAGACACGTGTTCAACAATATTTTTCGATAACTTTTGAACGCTTCAAGCTACGAATTTGAAATTTTGTACACGTTCATTTTTGAATGGTTCCAAGGAAAAGGATAAATATGTAAGAAATCGAGTGAGTCCTTCCTGCACCTCCCATGTGAAAGTCCTTCAAAAAGATTTCGATGACTTAACCAGTTCAAGATAAGAAATTAAACACTGAATATTGTCTTTTAGGTTTGAGTAGCAATCTAATGGCAGTCCTTAATAAAGGACATACAACATGCACACACGCAATTCTACTTTATCCCCAAATACAATATAAATCGGAGTTCAGTATTCATCTAGAGTACTATACGATTGGCTTGCAGCCGATCGTGACTGCAGTATGTTTATAAATATATAAATATACATATGTTATAGTATATAATCTATAAAAATACATAATCCAGGGGAGGCAAATGCCCCCCCTGCCCCCCCACAAATGACGTCCCTGGATAGACATAAAAGCAGAATTAATAATGAGAGGAACGAAAATTATAATGATGCGGATAGATAACGTTAAATTTCTTGATTCTTTAAATTATTTTCCCATGTCGCTATCGCAGTTGCCGAAGGCCTTTAATTTACCATCGATTTTTAAAAAGGGCTATTTTCCGCATCTATTTAATACAATTGTTATTATTTGATGAATTGAAAATTGACTTCGATATTTTAGTTTTTACCGAAACCTGGATGAATGAAGAAAGAACAAATTATTTTTCAATTGACGGTTTCAGAATGTTCGAACGAGTGAGTAAATTAAATAAATGTGATGGCATTGCTGTGTATGTGCGAGAGGATTGGAATGTGAAGTGCTTAGACTATCAAATTGGTGATACTACAAGTATTTCTTTGGAAATTTTGCTGCCCGGTAACAGAAGTATGTTCATCACAGGTGTTAGATCTCCAAGCCTGAATCCAAGCAATTTTATAAACGACTTACAACATTTTTTAGTACATACTCATAAAAAAAAGTATTCAATTATTGTTGGGGGATATAAATATAGATATACTGAAACCCAAGCTGTCTCCGGTAGGGGCAGAATATCTTGACACACTAACAAATTTTTGTTTTCACGAGTTTCTCACAGGTCCAACGGGAGTTGGTAGTCATAGTTCTTCATGTATTGACCACATATTTCTCAAAAGTATGGAAGATATAAATTTCAAACCTGCAATTTATGAATCAAATATCACAGACCATTTTAGCATCATGGCACGTCTTACTTTCAATACAGTTTTAAAAACCAAATCCATAAAAACAAAATCCCCACAAAAAATATTCGATAAAAACATCTTAATTCATAGATTGGTGGACGAAGATTGGTCTGAATTATATCGATGTATTAATGTCGATGCTTCTATGGATATATTCTATAAAATTTTAAATAAAGCTATTGACCAGTCTAGTATCACTAGAAACAAAGTGCGAAAGTCAAATTTCCTTAATATAAAAAACTGGGTGTCAAAAGGTATCGTGGTATCTATTAAACATAGGAATAAATTAGCTCGACAATCAAGACGGCAACCTTTTAATGTTCAATTATTGCATCAGTACAGAATATACAGAAATAAATTAAACTCGCTCATTAAAAATGCCAAATTGAAATATTATAGAGCTGAGATAGACGCCATGAAACATAATCCCAAAAATTTGTGGAAGAAGATAAACGAGATATTATATCAAGCGATAGGTAAAACGGAAATTGATCAACTGCAAATGGCAAAATTATCGAGAATCAAACTGAAATATGTACAATATTGATGCTGGTGCTGATATCTCAAATTCGGTTAAGTTTCCACGAAACTGCAATGTATCTTTTGGACTGACTCAATTACCAACACAACTTTCGAGCTTTACCGAAATATCTATAGAAGAACTTAATTTTCACATAAACAACTTAGTAGATAATAAGGCACTGGGTCCTGACAAACTCAGCTCAAAACTACTGAAAGATATAAGAAACTTCATTGTAAATCCCTTGTGTTTCATCTTCAATAAGTCTTTGTACCAGGTATGCAAGTATGAAACCGGCACTTTTTTATGAAAAATAGACGTTTATTCTACAAAAGTGTTACAACATATTTCATTCGAAGTATTGCCCATCGCTAGCTATACATTTTGCCCATCTCTCTCTGACAAGTTATGTATGCCACCCAAAAAAAAATTTGTTCTTTTGAGGCAAACCAGTCATCGAGCCATTTTTGGACATTTTCGTACGACGTGAAGCGCTGCTCACTAAGCGCGTGTCCCATCGATGCAAAAAAGTGAAAATCGGAAGGAGCCAAGTCTGGTGAGTAAGCCGCATGCGGAAGTATTTCCCACTGACAAGCCTTAATCGTTTCCTTCACCGGTCGTGCCGTGTGTGATGGTGCATTATCATGCAGCAAAATTACTTTGTGTTGCCTCTTTCCATATTCTGGCCGTTTTTCAAGCAAAGCTTGCTGTAGATCGATCATTTGTTGTCGGTAGCGTTCTGTATTAACGGTTTCGCCAGGTTTCAGCAGCTCATAATAGATCACGCCCTTCTGATCCCACCAAACACAGAGCATTGTCTTCCGTCCATAGCGATTTGGTTTTGCAGTCGATGTCGATGGTTCGCCTGGATATACCCACGATTTTTTCCGCTTCGGATGCTCAAAATAAATCCATTTTTCATCGCCAGTCACAATTTGATGGAGAAATGACTTTCTTTCGTATCTGGCGAGCAAAATTTTGCAAGTGGTTTTTCGGTTTTCCTGCTGTCTTGCATTGAGTTCATGTGGAACCCATTTCCCCATCTTCTGGACCTTTCCTATGGCTCTCAAACGTATGGACACGGCTTGGTGGGTAACATTAAACTCATCTGCGAGTTGTTGTTGAGTTTGGGTGTCATCCGCATCCAACAATGCCTGCAATTCGCTGTCTTCAAACTTTTTCAGTGGTTTTCCACGTTCCTTGTTTCCGATGTCGAAATCACCACTTTTAAATTTTTTGAACCACTCAAAGCACTGTGATTTCCCAAGAGCATGATCCCGTAAGCTTCAACAAGCATTCGATGCGATTCTGCAGCCGTTTTTTTTAAATGGTAACAGAAAATCAATGCTGTCCGCATATTGTCGTTCCCAGGCACAAAAGTTGACATGTTCAACGCTCGTCAAAACTACACTGTTGTATGAAACCGGTATTGCTGGGTATTTTATATCTTTATCAGATATCCAAACAACAAAATGGCGTCCATGGTTCGGTTTGACAGTTACTACTATAGGTTTTGCCCTATATAAACTTTAATAAAACACGTGCTTTCTAATTCTTATAATTTATTAATACTAAGTAGATTGGTCTACACAGAAGGACACTTGGAAACGAACTGTAATATAAAATGGCGTAGAACGTTCTCAGGATCATCGAACTGGGATCAATATGGATGACATATTAATATCATAGTTGACCACCAGATGTGTTGTTGTCACTATGATGGTCGCTACAGTATCCCCCTCCAATCAACCTATTATTTTACTGTCACCTAGACAGCTGATTAATATGTTGCGATTGCTTTTAATTTTGAAACTGTACTTTTTTTGCTTTTGGACCGGGATACGTTTTCACAGCGCGTGAAGATGATTGCTGGACATTCGTTGACTCTGCCTGACTGGTTGTACTTGCCGTTGCGAAATCTGCGTCGTCTTCGCGTACAGTGTATGCAGGCTTCAAACGTTCTGTCGAAATTTTTATGTCCTTCTGATTAACGCGAATGGTGAAAACTCTGTCGCTTGTTCGATCGATGACCTCATGTGGTCCTGAATACGGTGGTTGAAGCGATTTCTTTTTGCCGTCTTCGCGGAGGAATACATGAGAACATGTTTGCAGGTCTTTGAAGATGAACATTCTGTCACTTCTATGATGAGCAACTGGTGTGGCTCGTAAATGTTGCATGTCGGTTCGAAACTTTTCAACGAAAACTTGCGGATCAGCAAGCATGTTTTCATTGATAAAAAACTCGCCAGGAAGGCGAAGCGTTACACCATAGACTAACTCCGCTGGTGAACAGTTTAGATCCAGTTTAACAGCTGTTCGTAATCCGAGCAATACCGTCGGAAGAACTTCTACCCAGCGCTGCGTTTCGTGACACATGATCGCAGTTTTGAGCGATCTGTGCCATCGCTCGATCATCCCGTTTGCAGCCGGATGGTATGGTGAAGATCGCGTTCTTTTACATCCGGTTAGTTGAATTAATGCTTGAAACAGAGCGGATTCGAACTGTGAACCCTGGTCTGTTGTCACGGTATGAGGTGATCCAAATCGTGCTATCCATGACGTGTATAGAGCGGTAGCAAGTGTGTCAGCGGTGATGTCGGCGATTGGTAGAGCTTCGGGCCACCTCGTGTAGCGATCGATCATGGTAAGTAAATATCGTTGACCATTCGATGGCGGAAGTGGACCCACGATATCGATGTGTACGAGGGCGGATTGATAATGACGTGCAAAAATTGAGAAAACATAATTTTATCCGAAACAATTTATTTTATTATTCAACGTAGTCTCCTTTTAGCTCGATACACTTAGTCCAGCGTTTTTCCAATTTTTTGATCCCTTCCAAATAATATGATTTGTCCAACCCTTCAAAATAGGCGTTGGTTTCACTTATGACGTCAGTATTAGTGGTAAATCTCTTTCCAGCAAGCCATTTTTTCAAGTCTGGAAATAATAAAAAGTCGCAGGGTGCCAAATCTGGAGAATACGGTGGGTGAGGGAGCAATTCGTACCGTAATTCAAACAGTTGCCGTTGCAACAACGGACGTGTGAAACAAAACTTTTTTCTTCGCCAAATGAAGCCGTTTTGCCTTGATTTCAACATCCAATGGAACCAATAACTCAGAATAATATGCTCCTGTCATTGTTTTTCCTTTCTCCAAGTAGTCGGTGAATATCATTCCATTGGAATCCCAAAAAAACTGTCGCCATAACCTTTCCAGCCGATAGAACGGTTTTGCCTCCTTGAACCGACATCCTTCCATTGTTTTGACTGTTGTTTGGTTTCTGGAGTGTAGTGGTGAATCCATGCTTCATCAACAGTTACGAATCAACGAAAAAATTCATTTGTATTACTTTAAAACAGTTGCAAACCGTGCTGCGAAGTTGTCACACGATTGCGTTTTTAGTCGATTGTGAGCAAACGCGGCAGCCATCTTGCGGATAGCTTTCTCATGTCCAAATGGTTTTTCAAAATATTCCAAACACGTTCAAATGAGATGCTTACTACGTTAACCATCTCACGCACTTTTACTCGACGATCTTCTATTACGATATCATGGATTTTATCGATCATTTCTGGCGTGGTGACATCATTTGGACGACCTGAACTTGGTATGGTTTGTGTGCTCGTACGACCACACTTGAATTCAGAAAACCATTTGTAAATCATTTGGATCGATGGTGCAGAGTCCCCATAATGCTTATCTAATTTTTCTTTGGTTACTTTAGCTGTTTTCCCTTTTAAAAAATTGTGTTTAATCAACACACGAAATTCACTTTTATCCATTTTCAACAATTTTTGTAAGTCGACTTGCTTAGACGGCTGCTTCTCGAAAACTAAACGAGGTATCAGGCTTAAACTTTGCAGGTAATCTATTTAAGGATGGTCCAGGTAAAAAAAAATAACGAATTCCTTACCTGCCCACTCCTTCTTGATTTTTGCACGTCATTATCAATCCGCCCTCGTATATGTTCGAAACGATTGCTTTTCTGGCTAAATTGTTGCGGTTGATTCTTTATATGCCGATGGATTTTTGCCCGTTGACATTGTTGGCAAGTTTTCACCCAATCTGTTACGTCTTTATCCAAGCTTGGCCATATATATTTTCGACGAATTGACTTGCTGGTTGATCGACCTCCAGGGTGAGAGGAACGATGCGATGCGTCTTAATTTTTCGGGAATGTATGGTCGGATCACTTGAGTGGATGTGTCGCAAAATAAAGGTTTTTTTGTTTCTTTTACGAAAAATTTCTTGAAATTTAGTGATGAATTTGTTGTCAAAAGTACTCGGAGTTCCTGATCGTTTTCTTGACCTTCTGCAATTTCTTTGTCATCCACCGCAGATGGCATTGTAATAACGTCTACACGCGACAGAGCATCTGCTACCACATTGTCATTGCCGGCAACGTGAACGATCTCGGTGGTATACTGCGAAATGAATTGCAATTGTCTACATTGTCGCGCTGATGCCTTTCCAGATTTTTGCCGAAAAGCATATGTGAGCGGCTTGTGATCCGTTCGGATCGTGAAACTACGTCCTTCGACCATAAACCGGAAAGCTTTAATAGCCATATAAACAGCTAGCAATTCGCGGTCATAGGTGCTGTATCGCATCTGCGTTGGACTGAATTTCGTCGAATAGAATGCCAGTGGTCGCCAGTCTCCGTCCTGATATTGTTCTAAAACTGCTCCCGCAGCAGTGTCTGAAGCATCTGTAGAAATCGCCAAGGGCACTCCATCCATCGGGTGCGACAATAGTGTCGTTTTGGCAATCATGGCTTTGCTTGCTTCAAAAGCTTGCGAGGTTTCAGCTGTCCAAATAATAGGTCTTTTATCGTTTTTCCGACTATCATGCAAGTATGTGTGTAAAGGTGCAAGGACTGACACAGCATTTTGTAGAAAACGTCTGTAGAAATTGATGATGCCCAAGTATCGTCGAAGTTCAGCAATTGTGGTTGGTTTCTTGTAGTTAATGATCGCTTCCGCTTTACTGGAGATAGGTTCGATACTTTTGGAAGTGATTTTGTGTGAAAGATATTCTATTTCGTTAACGCCAAACGTGCACTTTGCAGGGTTAATTCGCAGACCGTAATCTCGTAGTCGGCAAAAAACTGTTCTTAGATTACTTCCATGCTCCTCGATAGATGAAGATGCGATGAGATCGAGCAATCTTTGAAAAGACTGAGCCGCATTTCTTAGTCCAAATGTCATCACACAGAATTCGAACAAACCGAACGGCGTTATTACTGCCGTTTTCGGTATGTCCTCGTTTTCAACCGGGACTTGATGGTAGGCCCGTGTTAAGTCGATCTTCGAGAAAATATTTTTTCCGGCTAGATGTTGTGTGATGTCGTGAATGTGTGGTATAGGGTAGCTATCGGGTACGGTGACGGCATTCAGCCGGCGATAGTCCCCACACGGTCTCCATTCGGCATTTTACTTTCACTTCATGAGTAGCGGGCTGGCCCACGGACTGCAGGAAGGTCGACAAATGCCTTGTTCGATCATAAACTCAAACTCGGCTTTGGCAGCTTTAAACTTCACAGGATTGAGTCTTCTCGGACGTTCTGATACAGGCGGGCCCTTGGTGAGAATGTGGTGTGTTACGGCATGTTTTTGGGCATTTTGCGATGTGAGAGATGTGGTCAATTCCGGAAAATAGGCGAGAATACGATGGAATTTGTTGCTGGGATTGATTGTAGAAATCCGCATTCCTTCGTTGCCAAAAATCCTTGCGATCGTGAACAGTTTTGTAGTCTCGTCGATGAGTTTTTAATGTTTGATATCGACCAGTAATCCAAAATGCTTTAAAAAATCCGCACCCAAAATTGGATACGCGACGTCTGCCACACAGAACAACCATTTGTAACAAGGACGAAGTCCGAAATCTAAGACGAGAAGACGTTCGCCGTAAGTGTTGATAGTGGAACCGTTTGCTGCATAAAGTTTAGTTGATGAAATCAGTTGTTCCCTTTTACTCCGAGGAATCACTGAAACATCAGCACCGGTATCGACGAGGAACGTGTTATCGTTTAGATGATCACGCAGTAGTAGGCGGTTCTGGTTGCAAACACCGTCGCTGACCGCTAAAGCTGACGACGGTGTGATTAGTTTTCCGACGGTTTGAAAGTGCATGGCTTGGTACACTTACGTGCAGCCGCTCCGAAGCGTTGATGGAAGAAACAAAAGCCGGTATTTCTAGCGACTGATTTTGACCGTGAGCGGGAACGAGATCGCCTTGCCGGCAATTTTCTTTTGTCTCTCGCCTCCAGATCTTCGAGCCTTTTTGTTAGAGCCGCAATTACAGCGTCTTGAGATGCAATGTTTGGTTCGACTGTTACAGCCGAAACGGACGGAAATTCGCGGCTTTCTTCTAATATCTTATCGGCCACTTCGGTTAGGGCCGCTATGTCAATATGGGAAGTAACCGATAAGATGGCTCTTACACGAGCAGGAAGCCGTCGTAGCCATAAAGACCGTACTGCGTCGAGAGGTAATTGGTCTCCGGCCGTGGACTTCATCTCCCTGAAAAGTTGGGAAGGCTTCTTGTCGCCGAGCTCCATTTCCGTTAGCACTTTCGTAAGTTGACTGCTGGGTGTTTCTGAAAAACGTGCTATAAGTTGTTGCTTGAGTTCTTCATATTTGTTGGTTGTCGGTGGATGTTCCACGATGTCCGCGATGTTGCTCGAGGACACTAACGTCAATAGATCCGATGAGAGTGTTGAATTTCGCGGAATCCAAAAACACTCTATTGATGGCAAACTGCGCCTCCACCTGCGCGAACCATAAAGACGGGCGTCGTGTCCAAAATGGCGGAAGTTTCACGTTTTGAATGGCTTCAACACGTGTCCCCAGGTCAAGCAACCGACGCGGAAGATTTTGTTCGACCGGCGTCGATTTCGGCGTATCCGAATTTTCTGCTTGAACCGGACGAACTTCTTCTTGTTCCGACATAATAATTTGATTTCGGAACAACTCGCGAGCACGGAAACCGTAACTTGAAATAAAATTACGTTGGTTCACTCAGAATATTAAATTACAAAAACTAAATGATCGGTAATAACATAGCAAATCACGTGGAATCACGTCGGGGTCACCACTTATAGGTTTTGCCCTATATAAACTTTAATAAAACACGTGCTTTCTAATTCTTATAATTTATTAATACTAAGTAGATTGGTCTACACAGAAGGACACTTGGAAACGAACTGTAATATAATGGCGTAGAACGTTCTCAGGATCATCGAACTGGGATCAATATGGATGACATATTAATATCATAGTTGACCACCAGATGTGTTGTTGTCGCTATGATGGTCGCTACACTACTTTGACAGCTAGAGCCATCTATGAGTGAATTCCGGTTTCATACTTGCATACCTGGTATACTGGCATTTTCCCCAGTGCATTGAAAACCGCCAGCACTACACCACTACATAAAGACAAAGACAGACTAGATCCCTCTAACTATAGGCCAATTTCACTTGTATCAAGCATCAGCAAAGTGTTTGAAAAATTTATTAAACATCGAATCATGAAATATCTTGACCAAAATAAATTCCTTGCAGATAACCAATATGGATTTAGAACCGGTAAAGATACATCAGACGCACTTTATGACGTAACAAAATTTACCAATAATGGCATCGAAAGAAACAAAAATATCTTGGCTGTTTTTCTCGACCTACAAAAGGCTTTCGATACAGTAAATCACAATATAATGCTCGAAAAACTGTGGAACCTAGGTTTGCGCGACAATGCTTACGCGTTGCTCAAATCATACCTTTATAACAGAACCCAACATGTAAAAATTGAAAATTCCAATAGTCCTACCCTATTCGTAGTGGTGTACCACAAGGCACGGTTTTGGGCCCAATGCTCTTTTTAATATATGTAAATGATCTATGTATGTTAAGTAAACAGCATGTTAAAGGAAACATTGTCGCATTTGCAGATGATACTGTGCTGTTATGTAGTGGTGATGATTGGGGTGAAAGTTTTTCTCTAGCACAAAAAGACCTACAAACTATCTTCAACTGGCTTTGCATTCATAAACTATCTTTAAATACGAATAAAACTAAATTTATATGCTTTGGGAACAAAAAAACCCTAAATAATATCCAGCCGCAAAACAGCTTTTTTTCGAGGCGCCTGCGAAGATTTGTTGATTTGCTTTATAAATATTTTGAAATGGAAAATTTTGGAAAATATAGTTCTGATGTTGTATTATTATATAAAAATGAAATCAAATATACCGGCATTACCTGTATCGTCTAAAAAAATTCTTGAAAGTATGCCTTTTTTTCACCGAATTAACCTTACCCCCCCTTAAGTTATCCTACAATACTTAAAATCTTCGAAAGAAATATTTTATGACAATGTAATTTATTAGGTATATATACATATTCACTGAGTCTCCTTATTGAGTCGATCTATAGTTTGAATGACTGCCACCATAACCTAACCTAACCTACTCTCCTAATTCAAAAATTTAAAAAACCAAACTCGGTAATTCTCTAAAACTATTTTCAATTATAATAACTTCATAAGCAGTATCTTATACCTGATTTATATCGCAGGACTTTGGCAAGTAGATTTTGAAATCTCGAAAAGCATTTATGTACAATGCACTGAAGACATTTGTTTGACAACGATTCTGATGATAAAATTTTTAAATTATTGTGTAAGAGTTAACTTTTGGAAACGAGGAAATTTAAATTGAATGAATAAGAGTCTAAAGCTTCCATTATCATGCAATTTGAAATTTACTACCTGTATAAATAGTTGTGGTGACAGATAATTTGAGGGCATCAGGGAAATCTGTTTAGTGACTATTATTTGTATTGAGGATTTTTTTCCAAAAGATTTTTTTTGCGGTACCTCTTATATAATGGTTCTAATTAGTATAAAAAATATATGTTTTAAGTTTACCCCGATCAGAAAAAAAAGAGAGATTCCGAAAAATGGATCCCAATGTATTGACAAAACGGTCAAATAATATTATTCTGTGGATGATTGTGATTCTAAATACATAGGTTATGTCCCATCGGAAATACCATCTAGTGGTCGTAATGAGAAAGTGAAGTTTTTCATATTTAATCGGTTTCGGCTTGATAATGGTTAATAATACAAAGTTAGTGGCGTCGGCAAAAATATCTGATTTCTAACGCTCAATATTATTATTATAGAAAGACAAAACGGCTCAGAAAGTCCTTCACAAGTACGAAACAAAAACTATGACGGATTAGTGATTAAATGTCAAAAATCATCTTTTTCGTCCTTGCTGAAGGACTCTTTTTTTCATAACATTCAGCACTCAAAAAGAAATGTTGCCGATGACACTTACTTCGTACAGTATACCGTTACAAAGTTACGCTCAAAAATTTCTTTCTTAAGAAAAACTTCAATTGCTGATTTTAGGCACCAGATGGGATTTTCGATTGTACACCAAGAGTGACAATCACCCACAGAATGATGTCCATCAAGTTAGCCCCGCCATTTTCGAAAAAATATAATTTGGCAATTGTGCTGAGTTGTGCTCAATTTGTGCCGGTTGTGCCGTAAAAAGAAATTATTTTTACTTCAGTCAATAAAAAGTTACGGCTATGTACTAAAAATTATGTTAAGTTAGCCCCGCCATTTTCGAAAAAATATAATTTGGCAATTGTGCTGAGTTGTGCTCAATTTGTGCCGTTTGTGCCGTAAAAAGAAATTAATTTTACTTCAGTCAATAAAAAGTTACGGCCATGTACTAAAAATTATGTTAAGTTAGCCCCGCCATTTTCGAAAAATATAATTTGGCAATTGTGCTGAGTTGTGCTCAATTTGTGCCGTTTGTGCCGTAAAAAGAAATTAATTTTACTTCAGTCAATAAAAAGTTACGGCCATGTACTAAAAATTATGTTAAGTTAGCCCCGCCATTTTCGAAAAACTATAATTTGGCAATTGTGCTGAATTGTGCTCAATTTGTGCCGTTTGTGCCGTAAAAAGAAATTATTTTTACTTCAGTCAATAAAAAGTTTCGGCCATGTGCTAAAAATTATGTTAAGTTAGCCCCGCCATTTTCGAAAAAATATAATTTGGCAATTGTGCTGAGTTGTGCTCAATTTGTGCCGGTTGTGCCGTAAAAAGAAATTATTTTTACTTCAGTCAATAAAAAGTTACGGCCATGTACTAAAAATTATGTTAAGTTAGCCCCGCCATTTTCGAAAAAATATAATTTGGCAATTGTGCTGAGTTGTGCTCAATTTGTGCCGTTTGTGCCGTAAAAAGAAATTATTTTTACTCCAGTCAATAAAAAGTTACGGCCATGTACTAAAAATTATGTTAAGTTAGCCTCGCCATTTTCGAAAAAAAATAATTTGGCAATTGTGCTGAGTTGAGCTCAATTTGTGCCGTTTGTGCCGTAAAAAGAAATTATTTTTACTTCAGTCAATAAAAAGTTACGGCCATGTACTAAAAATTATGTTAAGTTAGCCCCGCCATTTTCGAAAAAATGTAATTTGGCAATTGTGCTGAGTTGTGCTCAATTTGTGCTGAGTTGTGCTCAATTTGTGCCGGTTGTGCCGTAAAAAGAAATTATTTTTACTTCAGTCAATAAAAAGTTACGGCCATGTACTAAAAATTATGTTAAGTTAGCCCCGCCATTTTCGAAAAAATATAATTTGGCAATTGTGCTGAGTTGTGCTCAATTTGTGCCGTTTGTGCCGTAAAAAGAAATTATTTTTACTTCAGTCAATAAAAAGTTACGGCCATGTATTACACTAAAAATTATGTTAAATTAGCACCGCCATTTTGGAAAAAATATAATTGAGAAGTTCTGCTCAAATTGTGCTGTGTAGTTCCGCTAATTCATAATTAATTTGAATTGTATAACTGATTAACTAAAAGTTAGCTCCCTCCCACTTTATTATTATATACATATCTATGTGCTATGAAAAATAGTATTTCAGTTTTTAATTGTGCTACATTATGCTGTAAAAATAAATAATTTTTCTTTCGTTGATAATTAACTACGACCAAAGTTATATTTTTGTAAAAACAACAATCTATCGCATTTCTTACAACAAAGTCAAAGAGTATATTAAACACGATCATTCCTTCTATAAATGGTCCATACGAGCGAAAGTTAATGTCTCCCGAAACACTGACCTTTTATTGTTGATTTACCATTAGATACACACTGATCTTGTTGATTCACAGAATATGACCACAAAGCGATTAGCTAGAATCGAACGAAAATTGTCCAAAATCCTTGAAATGAAAAATCAATACCCTACGAATATTTGCAACTGGGGCGTCTTATGTTAAGTCACCGATAATGAAGTAAAAAGTGCAGTGTATGCAGCCTCACTACGAAAGTACGCGTCATTTTTGACGGCTCCGCAAAATATACCACCGTTGTCTCCTTAAATCAGACGACATTGATGATCGGTCCCACAATTCAATCCGAATTAATTTTATATTATCTCGATTTATCCACGCAGTTGTTATTTCCGGAGATATCTAAAAGATGTATCGACAGTTCCTCGTCCGTCGATAGAATAAAAAAATCTGCCAACAGTCTGGGCGCAACTTTATTATTTTTGGGCAGAAGTCGGGAACGCGTTTAATTCTGAGACGCGGTGTAGGTTACTATGTGACTGAAAACCTAAAAAAGGTTCGGGAAGCGGTTAGAAAGGGGTCGCGCTAGAAAACTTAAACGTCGCTGTCATATATAACAGATGAATTACATAATTGGGTTATACTCCGGGAAGAGGTCTAAGTGATAGTATAACATCAGTTAATACGCGATTAGGATGTTTTTCGTGATTAGGTTTTTGGTCATTACATGAAATCGGAAATGTATTTGTAGGCGATTATATAAAAAGTCTGTGGAAGTGAAAACTAATCTGACATCTCATCAATCCTAAGAAATATGTCGAAAGCCTTACGTCCTATTGGAGTTGAATATCTAAAAATACTGAAATAAACTTTTGAGGATTATGTAGGAAAACTTAGGAAGTAAAAATGAATTTGATATCTCATTAGAACTAAGAAATATGTAGGAATTTGTGAAAGCACCCACTTTGGGGTTGAATATCAAAAAATCCTGGAATGAGTTTTTAGATATATGTAAAGAAAGCCCGAGGCCCAATCCCATGTCTTATCACCTTAAGATATATGACGGAATTCGTGAAAACGTGTTCAACCCGTTTATACTCTCTTAGGGGTTGAAAAAGGAAAAAACTTGAAAACAAGTTTTAGGTGCTTATTAAACAAGCCCGTGGAAGTAAAAAGTTAATCGATATCTAATCAAACCGGTGGGATATGGCTGAATCCATACAATAAAAATGAATTCAATATTTGAAAAGAACTAATAGATATGACGAAAATCGTGAAAATATATGCATTCCATTTTCACTGATCATTTTTTTTGCCCCATTCCGTACACCAATGGATATTTGAAATATTTTTTAATCTAAATTACTTTTATAGTTGACTTACATATACATACCAAGTTTCAACTTTCTAGCATAAGCCGTTCTATAGTTAGGAAAAACACCCCCCACCCTCGTACCATACTACTCCTATAAAAAATTATATTTTTTCAACGTGCTACTACTATAGTTCTATTTAAATACGAAACTTAAGTTTTATATAATTATAGGTTCTCGCGATATAAAAATCGGAACTTTTTCTTCTTCACCCTTCCCCACCCTCGCGCTCTGTACCCTAACCACCAAAATTTTTCTGCTAGAGGTCTATTGGGCCTACTTCTGGTAAAAATTCTAAGCATCTACCATACACTGTTCTTGAGATATGAGACGTGATTTTTTAGAAAAATTCTTATCCCCTCCACTTCCATACTCCACCACCCTCTTAAAAAATGTTACTTTGAGCAAATTTTATTTGTCAACCTTAATACAGAAACCGAATTTTATTTGTCTAGTGTAATTGGTTCGTAAGATATCGTAATCTAAAATTTTTCGACCCCCACCTCCGCACGTACCTGCCCACTCTCAAAAATTTATTTCCGATCTATTCTCCTAGTATACCCACAGATGTTCATCAAGTTTTAATTTCATGACATTAACCGTTTAGGAGATATGGATTTTAGAATGTCTCGATCTCGGCTTTCAAGCGTTTCGGACGCATTATTATTCCTCCCACTACCACACCCCTTCACCCATATCACAATTTTTTTGCAAATGGGTCCACTATCGATGCTCTATATAAATTCCAAGTTTCAGTCTCCTAGCCTAAACGGTTACTGAGATCTAGAAACCAACATTTTTCGTCTGAAACGCTTCCCCCACTTCCCCCCCCCCCCAAACTCTGAAGGTGGGCATTTGAAGGAGTCTGCTCAGTCTACCAAGGAAAAAAATTCAACTTAATAGCTCAAAGAGTTTGAGAGCTATAAACTGTCAAACGTTTTGCGTACGGCGGACGGCGTACGGCGTAGGGCGGACGGCGGACGGCGCTCAGACGGACTGACAATTTTTTTTGCTTTTTTGGTGTCTATTAGTCATGAAACGTGGAAAAAAAATTTTCATGGCAGCACATTTTTTTTTTTAAAAAATCGATAACAATACTCTATTGTTAAAATATTAAAATAAAACCAATTCAATTTCTTATCACTTCTAAAAGATATGACGAAATTCGTGAAGAAGCCGTAAAATAAAAATCTGCCAACAGTCTGGGCGCAACTTTATTATTTTTTGGGTAGAAGTCCGAAATGTGTTTAATATTGAGATACGGTGTAGGTCACTATGGGACCTATCCTATCCTAAAAAATAACGTTCCAAATAACCTCCTGGTTAATCTTTAGGTTAAAATAACGAAATTCATGAAAATGTTAGAAAAACCCCTTTTCACGCACATTTGTTTTACTCAAGCTCTGTACATCAATAAAATTTAAAATTTTTTTTTTTTGCTTTAACTACTCCTGTAGTACTTTTACTTATACATACTAAGTTTAAACTTTTTAGCATAAGCCGTTTCTGAGATATGAAAAACCACACCCCACCTTCGTACCTTGCTACCCCTTTCAAAAATTTTATTTTTCTGAGATGTCTCTATAGCACCTCTATACGGTTATCAATTTTTAGCTTTCTATCCATTGCAGCTTTCGACAAATTAAAATCAGAATTTATTCATTTCCACCCCCTCCCACCATCACTCCCTACACCCACACTCTCAACACTCTGTTTCTCCGCTATGGGTCTACTGGTCCTAGCTCCTGTAAAAATTTCAAGATCATATCTGATACGGTTCTTGAGATACATATAAAAATTAAATTTTTTGAAAAATGGCTGTCCCCTTCAGCGCTTCACCTCCCCACTCAAAAATTTTACATTCAGTAGGCTCCACTGGTAATTATAATATATACAGAAACCAGATTTTATCTTCCTAGCACAATTGAGTCGGAAGATATTGGAATTCAAAGTGTTTCACCCCCCCCCCCCCCCCCATAACTCACTACTTCCCTTAAAAAGTTTAACCCTTTTCTAATCTCCTAGTATCCCTTCTAACCTTTAAGTTAAAAAAGATCGGTATAACAGGACCTTTACTTGACTGGCTTAAGTCATATCTCAGTAATAGAACTCAATGTGTTAAGTTCCAAGGCTTAATTTCCAAAGAAATATCAGTGTCTTCTGGTGTACCCCAAGGGAGTCACTTAGGACCTCTTTTGTTCAACATCTTCATCTCAGATCTATCAGAAGTATTGGAAAGTGTATCACATCTTTTATACGCCGATGATCTGAAAATATATCACTCCATTAGCTCCCCGGCAGATGCTATATTCCTGCAATCCAAGCTCTTGGCATTAGATGGATGGTGCAGTCAAAATAAATTAAAGCTTAATGTCGGTAAATGTCACGTGATAAGCTTCTCACGTAAAGAATCCACTTATCACCATAACTATACCCTAAGTGGAAATGGTTTAGATCAAGTGGAGCATATTGAAGACCTCGGCGTTCTACTTGACAATAAACTATGCTTTAAATCTCACTACAACAAAATAATCGCCAAGGCCAACAAACTTTTAGGTTTCATCAAAAGAAGGGCTAAAGAGTTCAGAAATGTATGGGTCACTAAATCATTATTCTGCTCCTTGATTCGCCCTCTCCTGGAATATGCATGTCCCATTTGGGATCCCTTTTTCCAGATTTACAGCAGCAGAATAGAGTCAATCCAGAAGCAATTTCTTCTTTTTGTTCTGAGGGACTTGTATGACCCTAGAGACTTTGCTAACCTTCCACACTATACAGTTAGGCTACAATTGTTGAATCTCCTACCACTCAGCTCTAGAAGAACTATGCTAACATCCTGTTTCACCTTAGATGTCTTGAATTGTGATATTAAGGTTGATCACCTTACAAATAAAATTAAACTTAATGACACTGTCAGGCTGACGAGACATTCAAAACCCCTTAAGGAATATCCCCACCGTACTGATTACGGTCTAAACGAACCCATAAATAGATGCTGTAGAACGTTTAACAATTTCAGTGTACACTTCACACCTCCTATAAGTAAGCCGACATATAAACTGAAACTTCGTTCGATGTTATCAGCTCATCCTCATCCTGCTTAACCCACCAGTGCCTCTAATTAAGTTATACTAAAATAGTTAAATTAAGTCAAATTGTATTGTTTTAGATTAGTTTAATTTGAGTTAATGTTGTATATGTAAAGGGTTTTCCAATAAGGACTTGACAACTTTTTTTCAAAATAAAATGCAAACCATTTGAGATATTTAAAAAACTTTATTATCGGGTTGAAGTACAATCAAAACATTTATGAATGGAACTCGACTTCGTTCATATGGCCACCGCGGGCACGTTTGCAGCGGTCGATTCGTTGGACCCAATTTTCGATGACTCGGCCACACATTTCGGTCGAAATGGCTGCTATTTCGTGTTCAATGTTGGCTCTGAGCTCTTCCAACGTCGTCGGCTTGTTGGCATAGACCAACGACTTGACGTGGCCCCAAAGAAAAAAGTCCAGAGGCGTTAAATCGCACGAACGAGGCGGCCAATCGACTGGTCCATTTCTTGAGATAACACGCTCATCAAACTTACTCTTCAATAAATCGATTGTAACGTGTGCTGTGTGGCTTGTGGCACCGTCCTGTTGAAACCACATGTTGTCCAAGTCCATATCTTCCAATTCGGGCCAAAAATAATCGGTAATCATGGCGCGATAACGATTACCATTCACAGTAACGTGACGATCATTATCGTCGACGAAAAAATATGGCCCTATGACGCCGCCAGCATGCAAACCGCACCAAACAGTTATTTTTTGTGGATGAAGTGGTCTTTCATGAAGCACATGTGGATTTTCACCGGACCAATAACGCATATTTTG
The DNA here is from genome assembly GCA_951812415.1 of Beris morrisii. NCBI lineage: Eukaryota > Metazoa > Arthropoda > Insecta > Diptera > Stratiomyidae > Beris > Beris morrisii. Next base: position 88,146,349 of record OX638310.1, on the reverse strand, counting down.
CTTATTGACGAACCCACTGAGCCAAAAATGAGCTTCGTCACTGAAGATGATTTTGCGATGAAATTGATCATCTTGGCGCATCTTTTCCAGAGCCCAATCGGAGAACGTACGTCGCTTCAAATGGTCCATCGGCTTCAATTCTTGAGTCAGCTTGATCTTGTATGGGTGTAAACCAAGATCCTTACGCAAAATTCGCCATAACGTGGTCTGGGCGATGCCCAACACTTGAGAACGCCGTGGAATTGACTGATTTGGATCATTTGCTACGGACGTTTCAACGGCAGCGATATTTTCGACACTTCGACCAACCCGTTGTCTCACTGGCACGGCAACATCACACAACGAATATGTAGACTCAAATTTTTGCACTAAACTTGTTACTGCCTGTCTACTAGGGCGAGAATTACGACCGAAAATCGGAGTTAACGCTCTTAAAGTAGCGGTCACCGACTCCGAATTTCTGTAGTAAATTTTTATAATTTGCAGACGTTGTTCCTTCGTGTACTTTACCATGATAAAAATTTTAAGTTTACTGAATAAATTGACAGTGACAGTTCGATGATTAGTGAAAGGGTGCGTTCACAAATTGAATTCAAAGTTGTCAAGTCCCTATTGGAAAACCCTTTATATATCTTGTTTGATAAATAAATAAATAAATAAAAATAATACAACTACCAAATTTCGGCCATCTGACATCAATCGTTCAGGAGATATGGATTTTAGAATGTATCAATCCCAGCTTTCAAGCGTTTTGGACGCATTGTTTCCCCCCTCCCTCCCCACTCGTACACCTTTCAACCCCTATTGACTATTTTTTTGCAAATGGTTCCACTATCATAGTACTTCATAAGTTCCAACTTTCAGCCTCCTAGCATAAGCGGTTCCTGAGATCTGGAAACCGAAATTTTTCATCTAAAACGCTCCCCCTCCTCCCCCCTTACACCCACACCCCTCCAAAAGGTACTCGTAGACGTTCACCCACTCTACCTACCCTAAAAATTTAAACTTAATATCTCAAGGGGTTTGTGAGTTACGCACCTTCAAATGCTTTTGCGTACGGCGGACGGCGTCTATCTACGTCTACGGCGAACAGACGGAAATTTTTTATTTTTTTGCTTTTTTGGTGTTTACTAGTCCTAAAACGTGTAAATACAACATTTCAGGGTAGCAAACTTTTTTGAAATTTCATGTCGATCACAATACTTTATTATTAAAAAAACATACTGCAGTCACGATCGGCTGCAAGCCAATCGTATAATACTCTAGATAAATACTGAACTCCGATTTATATTGTATTTGGGGATAAAGTAGAATTACGTGTGTGCATGTTGTATGTCCTTTATTAAGGTCTGCCATTATATTGCTACTTAAAACTAAAAGACAATATTCAGTGTTTAATTTCATGTCTTGAACTGGGTAAGTGGCCGAAAAAAAAATTCCTTTTTGAAGAACTTTCACATGGGAGGTGCAGGAAGGACTCACTCGATTTCTTACATATTATCCTTTTCCTTCGAACCATTTAAAAATGAACGTGTACAAAATTTCAAATTCGTAGCTTGAAGAGTTCAAAAGTTATCGAAAAATATTGTTGAACACGTGTCTTAAAGATTTTTTGTATGGAAGGTACCAGAATTAGTAAAAGGATTTTGCACTTCACGACACTAACTGCTGGCGTTAAACTCGTAGCTTCTGAACTGGACTGGAACCAACTGACGATGCAGTATCTATGCTTAGTATTGGGCGATAGACTGCTGGCATTGATGATATTATGATATAAATATTAGCAGTGTATCCAAGGTATTACTAACAAAAAAAATGAGATAGGAAAAAAATTGAATTTTTATTCCGTTCCTTGATGGAATGACCCTTAAGGAGGTACATCCGAATAGAAAGCAGAAAAATAGGTGAATTTTAGAAATTATTATCTCAAAAACTATTTGCTCGATTTTATCCAGGTTGGTTTTATTCGAAAGTATATATGTTGAGGTAAGCTCATAATTTTTTTTTATAAATATATATCAATCAGGGGCGCTGCTGTCAGGGTCGGCGAAAAGAAATTCCGTCGCTCGCACACTATGCGGTTCCCAAGATTTCATGCAGGCGGTTGATTCAAAACAAAAATTTCAAAAAGATTCTGAAAATGTAAAGTATGATGCTCTTCGCTACGTAGGGGTTTTTGAAAAAAAAATTTTTTCACAAAATGGCGGCCGATTGAACTTGATTTTCAGTTTTAAACCTCAAATCTTATCGACCTTTCTGGCTTGATAAAAAAAAAAGCAAATAAGTTAAAAAAAAAATCCTACGTAGCGAAGTAGAAAACCTATCCAAAAATATTATGTGAAATTTTGGAAGCAATCGGTCAAGCCGTTTTCCGAAGAATTTGGGGACCGTCTTTAAAAAGTATGTTTCGAGATAATCGCGTTTGAATGCCGCTCTATATAGAGAATTCATGAAGGCCCCATTCCGGTTACCTGCCCATAACTTTCACAATTCTTGGAATTTCAATATGAAATTTACACACAATATTCTTAAGACTGCAAACTTTAAGATGAGTGAAAAAAAAAATTTTGAAAAAAAATAAATTTCTACTCGGATGTACCCCCTTAAGCTTCAAATCTTCAATATGTCTCCGCTTGTCTATATAAGGAATTACAATTCCTTTTTAAAGGGATTAGGTAAATATTTTCCTCTTTAGAAGTAAACATCAATGAAAGTGAAATAATTTCTTTTTACGGCACAAACGGCACAAATTGAGCACAATTCAGCACAATTGCCAAATTATATTTTTTCGAAAATGGCGGGGCTAATTTAACATAATTTTTAGCACATGGCCGTAACTTTTTATTGACTGAAGTAAAAATAATTTCTTTTTACGGCACAACCGGCACAAATTGAGCACAACTCAGCACAATTGCCAAATTATATTTTTTCGAAAATGGCGGGGCTAACTTGATGGACATCACAGAATGATACTATATAGGCCCTATGTCGATATCTCGGGAGTTTTCGGAATTTTATATAATTTCGGTTTCTTTAAGGTCCTTGAGGCACGTATTCCCCATATATTATCGAGCCATTATGATGGATGCTACGAAAAAAATTCAAAAGTTTCAAATTGAGTGATTAGCTATGATTAGGGTTTGAACTACCCTTTTTACCCGAGTAGATTTCAAATTCATCCAAATATGGGAAATATATTAGAATTTGATAGAATCTTATCGAAATCTCGACATTTCGGCGTATCGAGTTTTAAATCTTTGGATGTAAATCAGTTATTAATATGTAATAGTTACTGTAAATATTTATACTTAAGTTCTTATAGCTGATTTACAACGCAATATTTCAAACTGAGTTTGCAGAAATCTCTTGATTTTGACAAAACTATTAATATCTACTGGATTACCCTTAAATTTGAATAAGTTTGATATCTGCTTTGGTGAATAGGTTTTGTAAAAACATAGTTCAAAATGCACTCAAAATAACCTGGGCAGCAATGATATTGTGTTTCACTCCGTTTACCACAATTTACGTCTTAATTTAGGATTGGGAGACACATAATGAAAATTATCCAAGCATAATCCAAATCCAAATTTTTCAAAACTAGTTTCAAACATTAAAAGTTACTTCCTTAACATAAGACACCACAACCCTAAGATTGATTATATATATTTATATTCGAAATTTTATTACTTTTCGATTGAAATATTTTTAACTAGTACAGTCTTCTTTTCAATCTGGAGGCAAAAGACAAAAGAAATATTAAAGAAAGACATAAAGGAAAATCAGATTTCATTGCATTATACTTTATTAAGTGTATTAAACTTTATTAAGTGTATCTATTAATCTAATAGTCTCATATAATTTTTCTTTAAAGCGGACGTAATAAAGTAATCATGAGTGACGATTTTGACCGCCACTGTTCGACCGCCCCTGTTCTAATCGAATACTTTCGTATAAATTAGAACAGTGTAGAAGATCAAAATCGAAAGCTCTAAAGCTTTCGAGAACCGTATACACATCACCGAGCGAACATTCAAGAACAGTCTAGACTATAGCCAAGTAGTTTAAAAGCATGCGAAGTTTTCAGCGAGGGACATAGTAATTTTTATTACGTCGACTCTGACAGCCAGCGTGTATACGCGATCGTGTTGGTAGAAAGCGAAAGTGATCGAGTCAAGCGATATATAAGCGGGCGGTATTGCCATACAGTGCGAATAGAATTAAAGTGCGATTAATAAATTATATGTATGTTATTTTGATTTTTAACGAATTGTGTTTTGCTTGAAATCCCGGCGAACCCCTAGCTCGCAACAATATCTTCGGTAGTACTAATGAAACTGCTATTGCTTTTGCGTTGCGGCAATTCCAATTTAAAATGTCAAAATTCGACGAAATTCGATGAAACGATGATTGATTGAATATTCGGTCTAGTAAATTTTGTAGATTTTGCGCGGCTGTATGCTTGTATTGCAGATGATATACATATTGTTACGAGCTAGGGGTTCGCCGGGATTTCAAGTAAAACACAATTCGGTTAAAATAAAAATAAGTGTTTATTAATTCTTCGCACTTTAATTCTATTAACACAATTATTCGCACTGTATGGCAATACCGCCTGCTTTTACATAGCACTTGTCTTGATCGCACTCTATCAATCGCTTTCCACCAATACGGTCGCGTACTAGGTGTCTGTCACAGTCGACGTAATAAAAATTACTATGTCCCTCGCTGAAAGCTTTACCTGCTTTTATACCAGTTGTCTGCAGTCGAGACTGTTCTTGAATCTTCGTTCAGTGGTGTGTGTAGAGGGTGCTAGCGAGCTTGAGATCTTTCCATTTGATCCTCTACGCTGTTCTAGCACATTCGACCACATTCGAGCACATTCGATAAGAAGGGGGGTATAATAGTGTTGCTCCGCTTTCCTTATATACTTCAACTAGGTTTCTGATTGGGTTACTTTGTAGCTAGGTATTCGGTTGTTGATGCGAAACGATCGAGTTGCGCGGTTGCCAGGTTTACATGTAACATTACTCCCTCCTTAGTTCCTGTTCGTCCCGAACAGAGTCGATCCCCTCGTCATTGGCCATGGTACTTCGTTGGTCTATCGAGGTGAACCACTTTCATTTTAGTACGAGGTTTTTGATACAACTGAATGCGGTATACGACATCATTTAACCGGGTGATGATTTGGTAAGGGCTTTCCCAATTGCGCTGTAGTTTCGGTGACCTGCCCTTCTGTCGTTTGGGGTTGTATAGCCAAACTAAATCTCCTTCTTGGAATCCTGATGAATTCGCCCGTTGATCATACCTCGTCTTCATGCGATGAATCGCCAAATTTATTTTATCTCTGACCAGGTTGTAAATTGTGTGTTGTCGATGTCGAAGATCCGAGACGTAATCTTTTGGATGGGTTGGTTGGTCTGGTGGCACTCCAAACATTAATTCCGCGGGGACTCGAATATTCTTTCCGAAGATAACTCGGGAGGGAGTTTCTCCTGTTGTTGCGTATACCGATGTTCAGTAGGCCATTAAAAATAGAGGAATGTGTTGATCCCAGTCCTGTTGCCTTTCGCTGACGAGTTTGGATAGGTTCGAATTCAGTGTTCTATTGAAACGTTCCACCATTTCATCGGACTGTGGATGTAGTGGAGTTGTCCTCGTTTTGTTTATTCCCAGCATTTGACATACGTGTTTGAATGTTTGAGATTCAAAGCTGCGCCCTTGATCGGAGTGTAGTTCACGTAGAACTCCAAATCTGCTCACCCAGTAGGTAACAATTTGTTCTGCGACAGTAACTGCTTCTTGATTTGGAATTGCGTAAGCTTCGGGCCACTTGCAGAAATAATCGATGACCACAAGAATGTAGCGATTACCATTTTCTGATTCCGGAAATGGTCCAGCAATATCAATTATTTAATTATTATTATTATTTATTTCAGTTTCATCAAAACCTGATTACTTAAAGTTCTTTACAGTTTTAAAACAAATAAAAGCGACCATTAAATATAACAAATACATAGAATATTTAAACAAATTATATAATTATTTTATTTAAAGCTGACTTCAGTTGTGTCGCGCTCAAGTCAAAATCAATAGCTTGATAGAAACGGTTAACAAGACGCGAAATGGATGTGATCGGTTCATGTTGCCCATAATTAGTTCGATGATATGAAATGTTTAGTAGCGTATAGTCTCTCAAAGTACGACCCGGAATACGGAAAGAAAATTCTTGTAGTAACATAGGGGCATCAATTCCTCCAGTGATAACGTTAAATGCGAAAACAGTCCCGAGAACTTTCCTTCTGTTATTAAGCGATTCAAGACAGAGAAGATTAAGACGTTCAGAATAGGGAGGAAGATTTTGAGAGTCAAGCCAGGGTAACCCCTTAAGTGCAAACCTCAAAAATCTTTTCTGCACAGATTCAATTCTGCTCTTATGGACCTCATAATATGGAGTCCATACCTGGCACGCATATTCCAGAATTGATCGAACAAAAGCACAATATAACGCCTTTGTGACGTAAGGATCATTGAAATCCTTACACCATCTTCGGACAAAGCCCCAGATGGAGTTCGCTTTATTCACAATATAATTAATATGATCGTCGAAAGTAAAAGATGAATTAAAGTAAACGCCCAGATCACGTACCTTGTCTGATTTTTGTAATGAGTTTCCTTCAACGGTGTAATTAAAATTAAATGGGCATCGCTTACGCGAAAAAGAAATAGTTGTACATTTATTAACATTTAGAGACATGTCATTTAACGTGCACCAATAGGATAAATGTCTAAGGTCCTCTTGCAAGAGAATGCAGTCGTCCATATCCGTAATATTGCGGAAAAGCTTTGCATCATCAGCATATAGAAGAATTCTAGAGTTTAAAATCATTGAACTCAAGTCATTAATAAATAATATGAATAATAAAGGACCTAAGTGGCTGCCTTGTGGAACTCCCGATGTGTTAGAAATTTCCGAGGATAATACCCCACGAAATAACACTCTTTGAAATCGGTTGCATAAATAAGATGTTATCCAATTAATAAACATAATTGGAAAATCCAAATGCTTAAGTTTGCATATCAGAATGTTATGATTGATCTTATCAAACGCCTTACTAAAATCGGTATAAATACAATCAACTTGATGACCCGCTTCGATTACTGGAATGGAGAAATTTGACAATTCCATCAAATTTGTCGTTGTAGATCTGCCTTTGGTAAATCCATGTTGGAAAGGTACAATAATCGATTTGCTATGAAATTTCAAAACTTCACAGACAATCGATTCAAAGAGTTTAGATATACAGGCTAGGTTGGCAATAGGTCGATAATTCTGTATATCTGTCCTCTTGCCCTTCTTCCAAAGTGGTCTAATTGTGGAAAATTTCCAAATGTTAGGGAACACACCGGAAATAAGGGAGGTATTGAATAGGTATCGCAAAGGTGTCATTAATGAAGAGCCACAACGTTTCAATACGATAGGCGGCACACCATCTGGACCAACCCCAAAGTTATCATTAATGTCCGAGATGAACCTTAAAAAAGTGGCCTCGTCAATATTGAGGTCTTTCATTTCTAATGAGGTCTGCGGAAACTTAGTCATGTAGTGGTAATCACTGTAGCTAATATTACAGTTTGATGATGTGAAAGCGGTACGAAAATGATCGGCAAAGAAATTACTTATAGTTAGGGGATCATCGCTGACAACATCGTCAAGAGATAAACGTGCTGGGTATCCATCGGTACGTTTCTTAGAGTTCACAAAATTCCAGAACTCCTTAGGATTTTCTTTAATTGATGATTTCATCGAGACCATATACGAAGTATACGCGACTCTAGACTGACTAACAAACAACTCACGCAATTCAGAGTAGGTAGCATAATCCGCTTCGCACCCTGAGAGACAGTACGATTTCCATGCTTTATTTTTTAAGTTTTTCAGATGGGTCACATCTTCGTCAAACCAAGGAAATCGTTTATATTTCTTATTATAAGTAATAGGAACACAACGAGCGAAACAGTTAAATAATAATGAGTAAAAATTATTAGTAGCTTTCTCAATGTCTTTCTCATTAAGCACTTGCGACCAATCACATCCACAAATATCGGTATTTAGCACAGAAAAGTCAGCTTTTTTGAAATTGTAATGGTACGAGACCCCAGAAGAGTCGACTAACGGAAGCTCAAAATTAAATATTAAATGAAGCGCGGGATGATGATTCGATGCAGGTAGCAAAGGTACGCTACAGTCTTTGACAGTTATGCAGTTTGAATTTGGCGTAAAAATTAAATCCAGCAACCTGCCAAAAGCATTCTCCATGCTATTGGTCTGACAGAGACCTGTCGAGAGCATATTATCGATGAATTGCTCATCTTGTCGAGGACACGAGTTAAAGGACGGCATCAAGCCGGATACATCATCAGCTTTGGTTCATTTTATATAAGGAAGGTTGAAATCTCCAACGATAATAAGTTCGTCACAGGATCGCATTATATTACATATAAATTCAGATGCTCTGGAAACAGAGTCATATATATCTGAGTTTGCAGAAGGAGGAATATACGTGGTGACAATATACAGCTTCCTCTCACTTATCGTCAGGAGAACACATAAAAGTTCAATATTTCCGGTTTCAGGAACATCAAAAACTTCGGCTGAAAACATGCGGTTAACAGTACATAGCACACCTCCACCAACTGGTGCATCTTGAAGATTTGCATGTCGGTCACGACGAAAGACTTGGTAGCTAGAATCGAAGAGTTCGGCATCTTTAAAATTACTACAAAGCCAGGTTTCGGTAATGCAAATTACGTCAAAGCATGATGCGGCTGCGGAGATGTACAGTTGACTCGTCTTCGAACGCATTCCTCCTACGTTTGAGTAGTACATCGAGATACTTTCAAGTTTTTTGGATAAGGCGTACGCTGACCATTTCGTTGTCGTGGTATGAACTCTCGCACGATTGCGAAGTTTGGCCAACATTTTGAATTTATGACTGTATCAAAGACAGACGACGGCAGGACGACTCTAAAAGAAGCCACGCGTGATACATCGATGCGAGCCGCTGGAACAAGTTTTTTGCAAGAGACCGACCCCTGCGGTAACTCGAAATCCTTGTCCTTCAGAATGATTCCAATATTAGTCAGGACTTCCGCTTCAGTTGTGTTCGGGTCCAAGCGCGATACAAAAAGTACTTTTGGTCTTTCGACAGCCTTCAAAATGCATTGAGAGCTCAAAGCGCGAACTGTCTCAGCATTATCCTGTTGTGAAATGGCAACTGGAAATTCATTCGAATGCTCAAGCGCATTAATTACTTCCGAGTGGTTATTTTGGACATTATTTTTTGAGTTCTTTTTTGATTCCTTTTTTGAGTTCGTCTTCGAAGTTTTTTTCAGTGCAAGTGGAGTCTTAATATTCTCCGTATGCACTTGTCCTGTAGAACGAGGAGAACTACAGTCACTCTGCGTCTCAATGTTTGCAGTCTGCGCATATGTATCTTTATTGTGAGAGCTACTTAAGCAGGTTGTCATACTGTGTAATGACTTGTCGCAACTATCAGCCAGTGATTTTACGGACCTGATGTCACTATGAATCAGATCTAGTTTCAAATCTAGGTTCATAACTGCAGTACTTTCAGTGGAGAGTGACCCTACAGAAGAGTGAATTGCAATTGGATTCGGTACGAGTTCGGAAGTTAAACCAAATTCAGATATGCTGTTTATAATATTGTTCATTTTTGAATCAGATTGAGCACATTTTTTGGTCAATTTCGCTATATCATGCTGGATAACGCTGCAGCATGAATGTAGTTTATCAAACTAATTTCCAAAATCTCTGAAGTCGTCGACATAGGTGTTTAAAGTAGCTATGGAATCTGATATTACCTTCACTTTGTTTGCAAGGAAAGAGTAGTCACTTTTCAGTTCTTCAAAAGCCAAATTTGATTGATCAATTTGACTGGATGTAATTTTCAATAAACGAAGAATGTGACACGGTTTAATAGCTGCGCAATCTTCACATGTAAAGCCAATAGAGACATTAGACTTATTTTGCTTTTTAATACAATCAATATGAAAACTACGTTCACATATACCATTGCAATCAATTCCATTATCGCAAGTGAGTGAGAGATGGCAGACACTACAAATTCCCGCAGAAGACATTGTTAAGTTAAAATAAAAAAAATAAAAATAAAAAATAATACCAAACAATAACGTAAACAATCGCGAAAATTATGAAAATCGATAAAATCGGGTCGACCCCTCGGAATTCTATGACTTTCAACAAATAGAGAGCACTTTTAGTGATCACTGTATGTATAAGTTTCATAAGCTACAAATGATTGATCTGTTCAAAGGTTTGAGTTTAAACTTAGGAAATTCACATAATAAATAATATTAGGATCAAGGCAATAATTTTTAACTAGTAAAGTAATATTCGCGACACAGGTTCGAGTATGAACTAAGGTTAAAAGTCTATTTTCCACAGCAATTCTCTCGAATGGAGCTCCCACGTTGTATTGCTGCATTTCTCCCTTTGATCTGCGTTACGGGCCTTTACTTGATGCACAGGTAGTACACTTACGGCACCAATTTTCGACGACATCGCGGAGATGGAACCAATAGAACCTCTCTCGTATCTTTGCCAAGGTTCTATTTACACCTAAATGTCCACCGGAAGTACCTTCGTGATACTCCTTTCGAATTTCCTCGACTTTAGAATACGGGACAATGGTTTGTATTAGATGCGATGTTCCGTCAGCGGTTTCCCATTTCCGTTTTAATAACCCACCGTCTAGGTGGAGGGAGTTCCAATGTCCAATAACTCTTTAATGTTTCGCTGAATTGTGAGATGTCTTTCCACTCAGGCCGCTCCATTTTGTCCTTCCATGCCATGATCGGTGAAATATCTGGATCTTTTCGTTGAGCATCTTCCAGTTCTTGCTGATTTCATCCATCCTTTGATTCGGTCGTTATTCGCGGAATGGTTTCTCCGACTTCTTTTTTTTCCACGCGATGACAATGCTTGCAGTTTGGTGGACAAGGACGACGTGAGAGCGCGTCGGCATTACCGTGAATTCTCCCTCTTCGGTGAACAATTTCAAAATCGTAAGATTCAAGCCTTTCTATCCATCTTGCTACTTGGCCCTCGGGATTCTTGAACTGAAGTAGCAATTTAAGCGGTGCGTGATCCGTTCGAAGAAGGAACTTTTGGTCATAGCGATATTTGTGAAAATGTTTTGTAGCTTCTACAATGGCTAATAGCTCTCGGCTAGTTACGCAATAGTTCCTTTCGGATTTTGAGAGTACTCGGCTGTAGTATGATAGCACTCTCTCTTGCCCGTCGATCTCCTGTGATAGTACTGCGCCGATACCGACATTGCTGGCATCAGTGTCTATGATGAAACTATGACCTGGTTTTGGATACGCCAGAACTGGAGAGTCGCAAAGTTGATCTTTTATTTTCTCGAATGCTTCCTGGCATTGTTGATTCCAAGTAAATGTCTTTCCCTTTTCTGTTAGCTAATGAAGACATTTCGCCGTGTTGGCAAAGTCTTTTACGAATCGACGGTAATATGTCGCTAATCCTAGGAAGCTGCGCAGCTGGTGTTTATCACTCGGAGTAGGCCAATTTTTCACCGCCAGTATTTTCTCAGGATCCGTCTTTACACCATCAGCTGAAACGATGTGACCCAAGTACTTTACTTCTGCACTAAACAAAGTGCACTTCTTCGGACTCAGCTTCAATTTTGCCGCTCGCAGTCGCTAGAAGACTTCCTGTCGATTTTTCAGATGTTCCTCGAAGGTCTTGCCGATAACGATCACATCATCCAGGTAAACGAGACAAGTTTTCCAACTAAGGCCACACAAAACAAATTCCATTAGTCTTTCGAATGTAGCTGGAGCATTGCACAGGCCAAACGGCATCACGATGAATTGCCACAGTACGCTGCCGACAGAGAATGCTGTTTTCTCTCTATCATTTTCGTCTATTTCCACTTGCCAGTACCCATTTTCAGGTCCAACGTTCAGAACCAAGCAAGTACCTCGTTCACGAGGGTTCCGATGAATGCTGATGAACATCCGATAATGGGGGTACCGAGATCTGTCCGGATACCGTTCCCGGTAAACTCTTTCGGCTCGCCTAGCATTCCCGTCGCACCCATACACGAAGTGCATGTCTGCCATTTCTTCCGTTGTAAAAGACCTCCTATTGCTTGCCATGTTGCTCGTAATGATGTCTATGACATTCTGTTTGCTGCTGCTTCCTCCCGATGCTTTTATCGCAGAAAAATCTACGTAGGACGAAGTCATTCCTGTTCCTTAAGGGAGCAGGTAAACTCCACGCCCTACTTAAATGGATATTAGTTAATTAACTTAAATGTATGTTAGTTAATTTACTTAAATGAACGCTATCTAATTAGTTGTCATATTTTTACTTACCTGTAACATAATTTTCACACATAAGAGCAATACGTGTGTTGTTAACATGGTTGCTCTTTACTGCATCTGTTTTGCGGTAAATTCTATGTTTAGCAGTATTTCCAACATGTGAAGGGAACTCACTTGTTGTTGCAAATATGAAGAAATTCTGTTATCAAACGTAGTGAAATTTTATGGGCTTTCCGAAAATGTAATAAAATTTGGTGGTTAATCTGATCCTTCTTGGAGAAAACAAGATTTTTTTTGTATTTTTTTTTAATTTTTTATTATTTTTGTGTCATTTAAATGAATTTTTCTCAAAAAGTATAACACTGATTGACACAGTTGATAGCAATTAGAAAGAAGAATTTGTGTCCTTTCCAACGAGCACAGAATTATTACGTTACGCTAAGTACAGCAGAAGTTAGAGATCAAACAGTGATCACAGGTACGATAAAAATCCTTCGTCCTTAAAATCGCGCTATCTCCTTAACGGTGCAAAAACAGGAGTATGTGTAGAACGATTTTCTACTCAGGACAAGTTCCTCTATCTCCCATTTTTGTTTGAACCTCAGTACTAGTTACACCCTGTATAAAGAATGCCCGAGGAAGTGAAAACCAATCCGATGTCTTATCACTCTTAAGAGATATGACGGAATTCGTGAAAACGTGTTCAACCCGTTTATACCCTCTTAGGGGTGGAAAAAGGAGAAATTTGTAAAACAAGTTTTAGGCGGTTATTAAATAAGACCGTGGAAGTAAAAATTTGTTCGATATCTGATCAGACCGGAGGGATATGGTTGAATTCGTGAAGATGTATACAACCCCTTTGCACCACCGTGGGGGTTGAATTTTAAAAATCCTGAAAATACTTTCTAGGTATTTATATGAAGAATCCCTAGAATAAAAATGAATTCAATATTTGGGAAGATCTAATAGATATGACGAAAATCGTGAAAATATATGCATTCCATTTTCACTGATCATTTTTTTTGCCCATTTCTGTACGCCAATGGATATTTGAATTTTTTTTAATATAAATTACTTTTCTAGTTGACCTACATATACACACCGCTTTTCAACTATCTAACATAGGCCGTTCTATAGTTAGGAAAAGGTTATAATTTTATAAAAGGTTATAATTTTGCACCATGCTACTACTATAGTTCTATCCAAATACCAAGTTTCAGATTTATATTATAGGTTCTCGAGATATAAAAATCGGAATTTTTTCCTTTTCACCCTCACCCTCTACACCCACACCCCCAAAATTTTTTTCCTTGCTAGCGGTCTATTTGGCCTAGTTCTGGTAAAAATTCTAAGCATCTATGCTCCCACTCAAAAATTTGTTTCCGATCTATTCTCCTAGTATGCCCACAGATGTTTATTAAGTTTTAATTTCGTGACACTAACCGATTAGGAGATACAGATTTTAGAATGTCTCGATCTCGGCTTTCAAGCGTTTCGGACGCATTATTATTCCTCCCCACTCCCACACCTCTTTACCCATATCATCATTTTTTTGGCAAATAGGTCCACTATCGAAGCTCTATATAAATTCCAAGTTTCAGCCTCCTAGCCTAAGCGGTTACTGAGATCTAGAAACCAAAATTTTCCGTCTAAAACGCTTCCCCCACCTCCCCCCCTCACACCACAACCACTCAAAAGGTGGCGACTTGAAGGGGCCTGCTCAGTCTACCAACAAAAAAAATTCAACTTAATAGCTCAAAGAGTTTGAGAGCTATAAGGTTTCAAACGTTTTGCGTACGGCGCACAGACGGACTGACATTTTTTTTTTGCTTTTTTGGTGTCTATTAGTCATGAAACGTAAAAAAAAAATGTTCAGGGTAGTAAATTTTTTTTTTTAAAAAATCGATAACAATACTTTATTATTAAAATAATAAAGTAAAATGCGTTAAAGCAGGAAATAAAATTTTTGCAGGAATTAGTTTTAAGTCATAAGCACGACTTAGTTCATTAATTATAACATCCGTTAACTTCTTCGGGCAGCTGTCATACAAAAGTCTCTAAAACACGTGTTTACCAATATTGAACGGTAACTTCAGAACACTTTAAGCTACGATTTTCAAATTTTGAATACGGTGATTTAATAATAATTGCTAAAGGTATGAGTCCTTCGTGTTGCTACCATACAAAAATCCTGTAAAAATTTCCTAACTTAATTTACGGATCTCACTAAAACTCAAGTAATCGTTTAGCCACGCAGTCAAAATTTTGTACAAATTAGTGCGAAATCATTTTTCACCTTCGGGTAGCTCGCATACAAAAACTTCTTATGACAAGTATTCAAGAATATTTTCCGATATCTTTTGAACGTTTCAGTCTGGTTCCAGGTAATAGAAAAAATATGCTAGAAATCAAGTGATTCCTTCATGCACCTCCCATGTGAAAGTTCTTAAAAAAGGTAAATTTCACTTTCGGTGATTTTCCAAGTTCCAGATTTGAAATTTAATAATTAAGGTATTGTGTTTTACTTGCGAGTAGCACCCAATTGAGAGTCCTTAATACAGGACAAACTACATATGCACTCCTTATTCTACTCTATCCCCAACTACAATTAGAATCAGAGCTCAGTATTTCATCTAGAGTATCATACGATTAGCTTACAGCGTGACTGCAGTATGTTCTTTAATTGCAATTTATTGCATAACATTGAAAAATAATGTAAACAAACAACTCGGATTCACCAGTACCGGGCGAGAGAAATAGGCGAAAAGAATATGCGTGATAGACGAGAAGTGATTTCACGAAATCGTTTTTTTTACGCCAGTTGCTCAATTTTCTGGCAGAATGGCAGTAGGCGGCAAATTAATAGGCGAAACGCCAGTGCACAAAATTGCTAAGCGACGATTCAGTTTTTTGGACGATATTTTGGGCGACTTTCCCTGTATAAAATCTCGCTACTGGAGTACCTTTCTCCAATATGAAGTCCTCATTTTAATGTTCATGCGAAAAGAATTGAAACGATCCAACATAAGTTTCTTGATGATGAACTTCGATCAACGCGTTAAATGTTTTGTTTATATAATTTTTGTCTTTTCTCACTTCTTTTAATGTTTTTTTCCAACTTCTATTTTTTTTTTTTTTCTTTTTTTAATGTTATTTTTTCTTTAAATTTTATTATACTATTTTTTTTATTTTTATCATTCCGTTTAAATATTGCTAAACTATTTTGTACGATAAGGATATTGTCCGTTTATTCTATTAAATAAATAAATATCAGAAGAAAGGCTTCTTCAGTGTAGGAGATGCGGATATTCCTCAGAATCTGAAGTCCGTTTTGACTTTCGAACTGTATACGAAGATGTTTCGGGAAATTCTTCGGTTGTCCTTTGTCTAGTCCATTTATCAGGACTTAAATATAAAATAAATTCCGTAATATTCTAGTCACTGGTGATTAAATATTCAGTCTTCAGTCTGTGAATCATATCGTCCTCAGTAGATTATCATCATCATCAATGGCGCGACAGCCCAAGTCGGGCTCTAGCCTCCTGATCAGTAGATGATGGTTGGTCCTTTTCATCTGTTAATCCAAAATTGTTTTTGATACGATTCTTTTCATCCCTTCAAGCTTTTTTCGAATGTAGTTTTCTGTGGTACATCGTCTTTTGTCGAAAGGTTCTTCTCCTAAATATTGAAGACTTTCATTTAATGACTTCAATGCGGCTTTCTAATAAATTTTTGTCTAGCGCTTGATCTTCCTTGGGCTCCTCATCCGTATCCGGTTCTGTTCCTGGTTCTCTGCAGCGAAAGGTTCTTCTTCCTGGTCAAACATATCATATTCAGTGGGTTTCGTTGACGTTCCTGGTAACATTTGAACCCTTTTACTCTATTATTTTAATAATAAAGTATTGTTATCGATTTTTAAAAAAAAAAAATTTGCTACCCTGAAAAATTTTTTTTTTCGTTTCACGACTAATATACACCAAAAAAGCAAACAAAAATGTCAGTCCGTCTGTGCGCCGTACGCAAAACGTTTGAAACTTTATAGCTCTCAAACTCTTTGAGCTATTAAGTTAAATTTTTTTGTTGGTAGACTGAGCAGGCCCCTTCAAGTCGCCACCTTTTGAGTGGTTGTGGTGTGAGGGGGGGAGGTGGGGGAAGCGTTTTAGACGGAAAATTTTGGTTTCTAGATATCAGTAACCGCTTAGGCTAGGAGGCTGAAACTTGGAATTAATATAGAGCTTCGATAGTGGACCTATTTGCAAAAAAAATTATGATATGGGTAAATGGGTGTGGGAGTGGGGAGGAAAATAATGCGTCCGAAACGCTTGAAAGCCGAGATCGAGATATTCTAAAATCTGTATCTCCTAATCGGTTAGTGTCACGAAATTAAAACTTAATGAACATATGTGGGCATACTAGGAGAATGGAACGGAAACAAATTTTGGAGGTCGACAAATTTTAGATTACGATATGTCACGAACCTATAACACTAGACAAATAAAATTCGGTTTCTGTATTAAGGTTGACAAATAAAGTTTGCTGAAAGTAAAAATTTTTAAGGGGGCGATAGAGTATGGAAGTGGAGGAGATAAAAATTTCTCTAAAAAATCACGTCTCATATCTCAAGAACAGTGTATGATAGATTGTTACGAGTTCCACTCGTAAATCGCGTATCTGTCAAGAAAAGAACAATCGTGAGCTTCGGGATTAACGAAAATAGAGAAGAAAATTACCTTTTTGAGACAATCCTTGTTGCGCTGGTTCCGCCCCCACTGGCTCCACAGTCGATGGTGACACCTAAAAAGACAATTGAGTATTAGTTTATAGTTAAATGCACGGAAGAAGGGCTGGAATGTGGTAAGGTTAAGTAGTAAGTCTGGAATTTAATGTGAACAATTGAATTTAGCCAGTAATACTAGAGTAGGTTAGTTTTAAGTTTAGCGTTAGTATTCAAATTAGTAAGGAATTTATCGAAATAAAAATAAAGCTACGCACAGAAAATACACCTTGGCTGCGCAACAGACATAAATCCTTCAATTGCCGTACCCGAACCCCAAAATCAAGCCTTGTGACAAAATTGTCATACTTACATTAATCGATGGTTACTCCGTCCTGCGTAACCGTTGACTCCGCCCTGCGTTCCATTCGACCCTAAAATGAGAAGGACGAAAACACTTTAGTAACAAGCACTTAACCACAGGGAAAACAACAGAACGATCACGGAAAACACAGAACGATCGCGGGAAACACAGAATGATCAAAAAAAGGACACAATACGATCACGGAATCTACTGAAAACAATTAACACGGAAAATATGACACAAGAAGAACAACACCACACCGCACAAGTGTCACAACAACGAGAAACGTCATCCGACGACCATATCGACGAGCATTGCACGAACTGCGAGAAAATGAAGTCGATAAGACAGATCGGCGAGGTTTGGGTCCATGATAAAAAGTCGGTTGGTAAATATTAAGTGGACACCGTCAAACGAGAATAAAAGCTAACAAAGTACGAAAAGTTTTTAGACTGGAGCGAATGACCGGGAGAAAGCAGTCATCGACCCAGGAAAACGGGGATTTACCGATCTTAAAGCTGACCCGAGGTTTCGAGGTAACCGAAAACGGTCTCTTTTTGGTTTTTGAGTCCAGTGAGTTAGTACGTGAAGGAGGAAGTAATCGCGCAGTGAAAACAAGGAAGCACGGAAGGCGTACTACCCCGCTAGCGTGTATACGGGCGGAGTAAAAAAAAAGGAGTGATACGGCGAGGGACGAGATCGGAGGCAGAAATCTAGACGGAGTCAATATTGGAACTTCGTACGAAAAGAAACTGAGCAAGGAGTAAAAGAAGCAGACGTCGCGGGACAACGCACCAGCGGCGCCCTAGAATTAAGGAGGTAGAGTAGATATCAATATTTATCATAGTCAATCAATAGTAAAGTTATGTTCGTATAGTCAGTTATCATATTTTTTACTTGTACCTTCGTTAAAAGGGTTTACATTGAATTACATTATTTTATATTTTATTGCAACATTGTGTTTTGGAGAAAATTCTGTGACGTATTTCAGCCCTATTTTCCGTGCAGAGTAGAGTAGTGTTATCCGTGACAGTATTGTCTTTTGAGTGGACTTTTCCTGAACTAGTGGTTCGGTTTGAGAAAATCGGCATAGAACGGGTTCCTTAAAGTTCGGAACCACTGGCGCCCACGACCCTTCTCTGGGTTGGCCGGCAAGGGCCCGTTCGTCCCCTTTTGGTGCAAAGGGGTTTTGATTGCGGTATTAAGACCGCTAACGCGAATTTTAACCGTAATAATTGGCGCCCAACGTGGATTTGCGATATTGATTAAGTGGTAGAATTATTAATTGTCGAAGTGGATGACGTAACTAGGGCATCGGAGAGAATTTGTAAGTTAGTTTAAATTTGTGACGTGCAGTACATTTCAAGTTGTGATTTTCCGATTAATTTTGATGCGATTGTTCTTTCTTGGCCGGTATTTAGTGTAGAGTTTGCAAGAATGGCGAAGAGCGCAATACACCATCTCAGCCAAGATGAGTTAATATAATAAGTGGACCCTATGCGCAAGGCACTTAGAATGGCCATGCATCTAGAAGACTCTACCCAAAAGTCCTCTTTATTAGAGGTTTATCCTTTCGAATTTTCCGAAGCTATCGTAGCCCTCCAGGCTAAATCGAAGGAAATCGAGGGAGATGAGTCCAGTGGGGAGTTTAAAAGACTGTCGGCGAAGTTAAACTGGTGTTTGAGGCGACTAGAATATGGCCAACCATCCGAGGAAGAAATAGAGGAAAAGAAATTTATAAAAGCAGCCTTATTAATTCAGTTGGGGAATTTACTAGAAAAATCCGGTCATAAGTTTTTGGATGAAGAGGAGGAAATGATACCCATGCGAACAACGCCTACAACAAATGTGAAAATGGGTGCAAATTTAGCAGATGCTGGGAATGTGGCCGTGTATAAATGGAACATTAAGTTCTCAGGTGAGCCGAACACACTATGTTCTTTCCTAGAGCGGGTCGAAGAGTTGAGGGAGGCTCGAGAAGTGCCGAAATTAATTCTTTTCCGATCGGCGATAGACTTGTTCGAGGGGAAGGGGTTGATATGGCTGAGAGCAAATAAAGGGCGGTGTAAAACTTGGGATGAGTTAGTAGTGGAATTAAGGGAGGAATTTTTACCACCAGATTACGACGACCGGTTAAGGGAGGATATTCGTTGTCGCACTCAGGGCAGTGGTGAGTCGATTGGAGTGTACACTGCTATTATGGAAAGTTTGTTCAGACGTCTATCGGTTACTCCTACCGAGGTGGAAAAAGTAAAAATTTTGCGTAGGAATATCTCACCATTTTACCAGACGCAGCTAGGTCTGACGAGTGTAAAATCGGTTCAGGAGTTAGTGAGTCTAGGTCGTACGTTAGATGCCACGAGACTATCAGTGGAAAACTTCATACCACCACCCACCAAGCGGTCAAATTTGCTAGAGCCAGATATGGCTTATGTTTCCGCGATCAACAATAATAGGCCGAACGAATGGCGAGATAGTGTCAATACACAATCGAGGGAACAAGACCGTAAACGCACTGTGACGTGTTACAACTGCAAAAGACCTGGTCATATAGCCAGTGAGTGTAGCGAACCTCGTCGTTGTTTCGGTTGCGGTAAGGTAGGAGTGTATCGTTCGAATGGCACGGTGGCGAGTAGTAGTCAGGGAAGTACTCCAATGTTCAAGTCGGGAAACGAACCGAGTGCTCCCTAGAAAGCGGGCTAAGGAGTACTGACTGGAAGGCAGAAAAACCCGATTATGTTGACGTTGCTTTGGCCCCAGTAGTGGGTGATATTCGGCCACACATTAAGTTTTCGGTTTTCGGCAAAGAATTCGTAGGATTGTTGGATTCGGGGGCGTCGAGAACCATTTGGGGTGGAGCGGGATGGAGGATTCTTCGCGAAATGGGTGTCGAATTAAGGAAGACGTCAGCACGGGAAATCCGTATGGCAAATAATGATGCGTGTCAGGTGGATGGGATAATTTGTGTGCCTTTCCTGGTAGATAGACGAACACGGTGGTTGGAAAGCCTAGTAGTACAACAATTACCACACACTGTAATTTTGGGGGTGGATTTGTGGTGTGAATTCGGTATAGTGCTGGATTTGAAGCGAGAGCTTTTCGATTTCTCGGAAAGGATGGAGTTGGCGGTGGTAGAATTTCTTCACCCAAAATCCAAATTGAATAAGGAAGAAGCGGTGGAATTGGATGCGTTGTTGGGGGAAGAGTTTAGTAGGATGGGGGATGGCATTGGCAGGACGACATTGGTTGAGCATGTCATAACTACGTCTGCGGCTCCTATTAAGCAACGCTATTACCCTCTGTCTCCGGCAAGACAGAAGCCGGTTGATAATGAGCTTAATGATATGCTGGATTTAGGAATAGTACGACCATCAAAGAGCCCGTGGTCATCACCCATACTAATGGTAAAGAAAAAAGATGGCTCTTGGCGATTTTGTGTTGATTTTCGGAAGTTGAATAGAGTGTCGGAACGTGATGCTTATCCAATTCCTTACGTCTCAGCGACTTTGGATAAGCTTCGCGATGCTAAATTTTTGTCTTCGTTAGACATTAAATCGGCATACTGGCAGGTTCCTATGGCGGAGGAATCGAAGCCCTGCACGGCGTTTACGGTGCCAAATAGGGGGTTGTTCGAGTTTAACCGGATGCCATTCGGGTTGCAGAATGCTCCAGCGACGTGACCCAGAAAAAGTAGAGAGCTTGGTACGATTCGGTGCACCGAAAAATGTGAAGGAAGTGAGGCAGTTTCTGGGTATGGTGTCGTGGTATAGGCGATTCATACCTAATTTCTCGACTCTGCTCGCGCCTTTAACCTCGCTTTTGAGGAAGGGTTCTAAATTTGTTTGGGACACAGAGTGCGATAGGGCGTTCTCACAAGCGAAGGTGAAACTATCCACGGCACCAATCCTAACGTGCCCAGATTTTGAGCTATCCTTCACAATTCAAACCGATGCTTCCGATTTTGGCTTAGGGGCTGTTCTAACGCAAGACCAGTCAGACGGAGAGAAGGTGATTTGTTACCTGAGCCGTTCACTGACGAAGTCTGAGCGCAAATTCTCAACTACGGAGAAGGAGTGTTTAGCTGTCCTTTGGGCAGTGGAGAAGTTAAGGCCTTATATTGAGGGGACGCGGTTTACCGTGATAACGGATCACCATTCTCTGATCTGGTTGAAAAACTTAACGGATCCTACAGGTAGACTAGCGCGTTGGGCTGTTCGGCTACAACAATATGATTACGAAATCATACACCGGAAAGGTAAGGAGCACCTTGTTCCGGATGCTCTGTCAAGGTCTGTGCCATTGGTGGAGTCGTTGGTTGTAATCGCACAGTCCGATCGGTGGTACAACAATATGCTGGACAAGGTACAAAATCAGTTTGTTAAGTATCCGTCGTGGCGAGTAGAAGGAGGAGTACTGTGGAAGCACGTCTCACCGCGGTATCCGGCACTCGAAGACGAAACCGCATGAAAGAGGGTTCCAGCGAAGGGGGAACGAAGGGAAATCCTGCGACAATGCCACGACGACCCAAAGTCGGGTCATTGCGGCGTGAAAGGCACGGTGGACCGGGTCTCGTGCGATTTTTATTGGTCGAAAATGCAGGGGGACATTAAGAAGTATGTTCAAGCATGTAAGACTTGCCAAGCTGTTAAGCCTGAGTGCAGATTACCATCGGGGTTGATGGCTTCGAGGAGTGGGGAGGCAAAACAACCATGGGAGATGGTGTGTGTGGATCTGGTAGGACCCCTTCCACGCTCAACGCGAGGCTTTACGTTTATCCTCACAGTTGTGGACTACTCTTCGAAGTTTCCGCTTCTATTTCCTTTGAGGGCGGCTACAGCAACCGCGGTAACGCGAGCATTGGAAAACGAAGTATTTCTGCTTTTCGGTATTCCAAAATGGTTGGTCTGCGACAATGGCGTTCAGTTCCGATCGAAGGAGTTTCAGGGTATGGTAGAGTCGTATGGAACGCAAATCAAATTCACGGCTTTTTACCACCCTCAAGCGAACCCGGCAGAGCGGATTAACCAATCAATCAAGACTATGCTGAGAGCATATGTTGCCGAAAATCACCGGAAGTGGGACGAACACCTTCCTAAGATTGCGTGCGCACTACGAACCGCCAAGCACGAAGTAATGCAGGTATCTCCATACTTCGTGAATTTTGGAAGAGATATGACCGTGGGGATAGACCTTCGAGAGAGACCGGATGAAGTTTCGATAACCTGCCAGAACCCTTTGGAACGAGCCAAAGCTCTGGAGAGCGTGCGTGAGGATATTAAGAAGCGTTTTGAACTCGCTACACGTCAAACCAAAAAACGATATGACCTTCGACGGCGGGACACGAGTTACCATCCGAATGATCGCGTTTGGAGGAAAAACTATGTCCTATCAGATGCTACCAAATATTTCTCCGCGAACCTAGCACCCAAATATATCGGACCATTCCGGGTGAAAGAGCGAGTATCGCCATGGACCTACGAGTTGGAGGGTTTAGACGGGAAACGGGGTGGCACATGGCATGCCAAAGACTTGAAACCATATCGCTGATTTTTTTTTGTTCCGATCGGACGTACAGAAGGTTAGGGAAGAAAAGGTAGAGAAAACTAAGAGAGGAAAAAAAAATTTGTGGGATGTAAACATAAAATTACCGCATGATCCTTCTTGCATATTTTTTTTAAAGCTGGTTAGTCGTCAAGTCCTTCTGTGTAGTAAGGGGGGAATGTTACGAGTTCCACTCGTAAATCGCGTATCTGTCAAGAAAAGAACAATCGTGAGCTTCGGGATTAACGAAAATAGAGAAGAAAATTACCTTTTTGAGACAATCCTTGTTGCGCTGGTTCCGCCCCCACTGGCTCCACAGTCGATGGTGACACCTAAAAAGACAATTGAGTATTAGTTTATAGTTAAATGCACGGAAGAAGGGCTGGAATGTGGTAAGGTTAAGTAGTAAGTCTGGAATTTAATGTGAACAATTGAATTTAGCCAGTAATACTAGAGTAGGTTAGTTTTAAGTTTAGCGTTAGTATTCAAATTAGTAAGGAATTTATCGAAATAAAAATAAAGCTACGCACAGAAAATACACCTTGGCTGCGCAACAGACATAAATCCTTCAATTGCCGTACCCGAACCCCAAAATCAAGCCTTGTGACAAAATTGTCATACTTACATTAATCGATGGTTACTCCGTCCTGCGTAACCGTTGACTCCGCCCTGCGTTCCATTCGACCCTAAAATGAGAAGGACGAAAACACTTTAGTAACAAGCACTTAACCACAGGGAAAACAACAGAACGATCACGGAAAACACAGAACGATCGCGGGAAACACAGAATGATCAAAAAAAAGGACACAATACGATCACGGAATCTACTGAAAACAATTAACACGGAAAATATGACACAAGAAGAACAACACCACACCGCACAAGTGTCACAACAACGAGAAACGTCATCCGACGACCATATCGACGAGCATTGCACGAACTGCAAGAAAATGAAGTCGATAAGACAGATCGGCGAGGTTTGGGTCCATGATAAAATGTCGGTTGGTAAATATTAAGTGGACACCGTCAAACGAGAATAAAAGCTAACAAAGTACGAAAAGTTTTTAGACTGGAGCGAATGACCGGGAGAAAGCAGTCATCGACCCAGGAAAACGGGGATTTACCGATCTTAAAGCTGACCCGAGGTTTCGAGGTAACCGAAAACGGTCTCTTTTTGGTTTTTGAGTCCAGTGAGTTAGTACGTGAGCATTAGAAGGAGGAAGTAATCGCGCAGTGAAAACAAGGAAGCACGGAAGGCGTACTACCCCGCTAGCGTGTATACGGGCGGAGTAAAAAAAAAGGAGTGATACGGCGAGGGACGAGATCGGAGGCAGAAATCTAGACGGAGTCAATATTGGAACTTCGTACGAAAAGAAACTGAGCAAGGAGTAAAAGAAGCAGACGTCGCGGGACAACGCACCAGCGGCGCCCTAGAATTAAGGAGGTAGAGTAGATATCAATATTTATCATAGTCAATCAATAGTAAAGTTATGTTCGTATAGTCAGTTATCATATTTTTTTACTTGTACCTTCGTTAAAAGGGTTTACATTGAATTACATTATTTTATATTTTATTGCAACATTGTGTTTTGGAGAAAATTCTGTGACGTATTTCAGCCCTATTTTCCGTGCAGAGTAGAGTAGTGTTATCCGTGACAGTATTGTCTTTTGAGTGGACTTTTCCTGAACTAGTGGTTCGGTTTGAGAAAATCGGCATAGAACGGGTTCCTTAAAGTTCGGAACCACTGGCGCCCACGACCCTTCTCTGGGTTGGCCGGCAAGGGCCCGTTCGTCCCCTTTTGGTGCAAAGGGGTTTTGATTGCGGTATTAAGACCGCTAACGCGAATTTTAACCGTAATAATTGGCGCCCAACGTGGATTTGCGATATTGATTAAGTGGTAGAATTATTAATTGTCGAAGTGGATGACGTAACTAGGGCATCGGAGAGAATTTGTAAGTTAGTTTAAATTTGTGACGTGCAGTACATTTCAAGTTGTGATTTTCCGATTAATTTTGATGCGATTGTTCTTTCTTGGCCGGTATTTAGTGTAGAGTTTGCAAGAATGGCGAAGAGCGCAATAAACCATCTCAGCCAAGATGAGTTAATATACGAGTTGGCTATAAGAGGGTTAGCAGCGGATAAAGTGGACCCTATGCGCAAGGCACTTAGAATGGCCATGCATCTAGAAGACTCTACCCAAAAGTCCTCTTTATTAGAGGTTTATCCTTTCGAATTTTCCGAAGCTATCGTAGCCCTCCAGGCTAAATCGAAGGAAATCGAGGCACTGCTGGCAAGCTTTGAGGGAGATGAGTCCAGTGGGGAGTTTAAAAGACTGTCGGCGAAGTTAAACTGGTGTTTGAGGCGACTAGAATATGGCCAACCATCCGAGGAAGAAATAGAGGAAAAGAAATTTATAAAAGCAGCCTTATTAATTCAGTTGGGGAATTTACTAGAAAAATCCGGTCATAAGTTTTTGGATGAAGAGGAGGAAATGATACCCATGCGAACAACGCCTACAACAAATGTGAAAATGGGTGCAAATTTAGCAGATGCTGGGAATGTGGCCGTGTATAAATGGAACATTAAGTTCTCAGGTGAGCCGAACACACTATGTTCTTTCCTAGAGCGGGTCGAAGAGTTGAGGGAGGCTCGAGAAGTGCCGAAATTAATTCTTTTCCGATCGGCGATAGACTTGTTCGAGGGGAAGGGGTTGATATGGCTGAGAGCAAATAAAGGGCGGTGTAAAACTTGGGATGAGTTAGTAGTGGAATTAAGGGAGGAATTTTTACCACCAGATTACGACGACCGGTTAAGGGAGGATATTCGTTGTCGCACTCAGGGCAGTGGTGAGTCGATTGGAGTGTACACTGCTATTATGGAAAGTTTGTTCAGACGTCTATCGGTAACTCCTACCGAGGTGGAAAAAGTAAAAATTTTGCGTAGGAATATCTCACCATTTTACCAGACGCAGCTAGGTCTGACGAGTGTAAAATCGGTTCAGGAGTTAGTGAGTCTAGGTCGTACGTTAGATGCCACGAGACTATCAGTGGAAAACTTCATACCACCACCCACCAAGCGGTCAAATTTGCTAGAGCCAGATATGGCTTATGTTTCCGCGATCAACAATAATAGGCCGAACGAATGGCGAGATAGTGTCAATACACAATCGAGGGAACAAGACCGTAAACGCACTGTGACGTGACCTGGTCATATAGCCAGTGAGTGTAGCGAACCTCGTCGTTGTTTCGGTTGCGGTAAGGTAGGAGTGTATCGTTCGAATGGCACGGTGGCGAGTAGTAGTCAGGGAAGTACTCCAATGTTCAAGTCGGGAAACGAACCGAGTGCTCCCTAGAAAGCGGGCTAAGGAGTACTGACTGGAAGGCAGAAAAACCCGATTATGTTGACGTTGCTTTGGCCCCAGTAGTGGGTGATATTCGGCCACACATTAAGTTTTCGGTTTTCGGCAAAGAATTCGTAGGATTGTTGGATTCGGGGGCGTCGAGAACCATTTGGGGTGGAGCGGGATGGAGGATTCTTCGCGAAATGGGTGTCGAATTAAGGAAGACGTCAGCACGGGAAATCCGTATGGCAAATAATGATGCGTGTCAGGTGGATGGGATAATTTGTGTGCCTTTCCTGGTAGATAGACGAACACGGTGGTTGGAAAGCCTAGTAGTACAACAATTACCACACACTGTAATTTTGGGGGTGGATTTGTGGTGTGAATTCGGTATAGTGCTGGATTTGAAGCGAGAGCTTTTCGATTTCTCGGAAAGGATGGAGTTGGCGGTGGTAGAATTTCTTCACCCAAAATCCAAATTGAATAAGGAAGAAGCGGTGGAATTGGATGCGTTGTTGGGGGAAGAGTTTAGTAGGATGGGGGATGGCATTGGCAGGACGACATTGGTTGAGCATGTCATAACTACGTCTGCGGCTCCTATTAAGCAACGCTATTACCCTCTGTCTCCGGCAAGACAGAAGCCGGTTGATAATGAGCTTAATGATATGCTGGATTTAGGAATAGTACGACCATCAAAGAGCCCGTGGTCATCACCCATACTAATGGTAAAGAAAAAAGATGGCTCTTGGCGATTTTGTGTTGATTTTCGGAAGTTGAATAGAGTGTCGGAACGTGATGCTTATCCAATTCCTTACGTCTCAGCGACTTTGGATAAGCTTCGCGATGCTAAATTTTTGTCTTCGTTAGACATTAAATCGGCATACTGGCAGGTTCCTATGGCGGAGGAATCGAAGCCCTGCACGGCGTTTACGGTGCCAAATAGGGGGTTGTTCGAGTTTAACCGGATGCCATTCGGGTTGCAGAATGCTCCAGCGACGTGACCCAGAAAAAGTAGAGAGCTTGGTACGATTCGGTGCACCGAAAAATGTGAAGGAAGTGAGGCAGTTTCTGGGTATGGTGTCGTGGTATAGGCGATTCATACCTAATTTCTCGACTCTGCTCGCGCCTTTAACCTCGCTTTTGAGGAAGTGTTCTAAATTTGTTTGGGACACAGAGTGCGATAGGGCGTTCTCACAAGCGAAGGTGAAACTATCCACGGCACCAATCCTAACGTGCCCAGATTTTGAGCTATCCTTCACAATTCAAACCGATGCTTCCGATTTTGGCTTAGGGGCTGTTCTAACGCAAGACCAGTCAGACGGAGAGAAGGTGATTTGTTACCTGAGCCGTTCACTAACGAAGTCTGAGCGCAAATTCTCAACTACGGAGAAGGAGTGTTTAGCTGTCCTTTGGGCAGTGGAGAAGTTAAGGCCTTATATTGAGGGGACGCGGTTTACCGTGATAACGGATCACCATTCTCTGATCTGGTTGAAAAACTTAACGGATCCTACAGGTAGACTAGCGCGTTGGGCTGTTCGGCTACAACAATATGATTACGAAATCATACACCGGAAAGGTAAGGAGCACCTTGTTCCGGATGCTCTGTCAAGGTCTGTGCCATTGGTGGAGTCGTTGGTTGTAATCGCACAGTCCGATCGGTGGTACAACAATATGCTGGACAAGGTACAAAATCAGTTTGTTAAGTATCCGTCGTGGCGAGTAGAGGGAGGAGTACTGTGGAAGCACGTCTCACCGCGGTATCCGGCACTCGAAGACGAAACCGCATGAAAGAGGGTTCCAGCGAAGGGGGAACGAAGGGAAATCCTGCGACAATGCCACGACGACCCAAAGTCGGGTCATTGCGGCGTGAAAGGCACGGTGGACTGGGTCTCGCGCGATTTTTATTGGTCGAAAATGCAGGGGGACATTAAGAAGTATGTTCAAGCATGTAAGACTTGCCAAGCTGTTAAGCCTGAGCGCAGATTACCATCGGGGTTGATGGCTTCGAGGAGTGGGGAGGCAAAACAACCATGGGAGATGGTGTGTGTGGATCTGGTAGGACCCCTTCCACGCTCAACGCGAGGCTTTACGTTTATCCTCACAGTTGTGGACTACTCTTCGAAGTTTCCGCTTCTATTTCTTTTGAGGGCGGCTACAGCAACCGCGGCAACGCGAGCATTGGAAAACGAAGTATTTCTGCTTTTCGGTATTCCAAAATGGTTGGTCTGCGACAATGGCGTTCAGTTCCGATCGAAGGAGTTTCAGGGTATGGTAGAGTCGTATGGAACGCAAATCAAATTCACGGCTTTTTACCACCCTCAAGCGAACCCGGCAGAGCGGATTAACCAATCAATCAAGACTATGCTGAGAGCATATGTTGCCGAAAATCACCGGAAGTGGGACGAACACCTTCCTAAGATTGCGTGCGCACTACGAACCGCCAAGCACGAAGTAATGCAGGTATCTCCATACTTCGTGAATTTTGGAAGAGATATGACCGTGGGGATAGACCTTCGAGAGAGACCGGATGAAGTTTCGATAACCTGCCAGAACCCTTTGGAACGAGCCAAAGCTCTGGAGAGCGTGCGTGAGGATATTAAGAAGCGTTTTGAACTCGCTACACGTCAAACCAAAAAACGATATGACCTTCGACGGCGGGACACGAGCTACCATCCGAATGATCGCGTTTGGAGGAAAAACTATGTCCTATCAGATGCTACCAAATATTTCTCCGCGAACCTAGCACCCAAATATATCGGACCATTCCGGGTGAAAGTGCGAGTATCGCCATGGACCTACGAGTTGGAGGGTTTAGACGGGAAACGGGGTGGCACATGGCATGCCAAAGACTTGAAACCATATCGCTGATTTTTTTTTGTTCCGATCGGACGTACAGAAGGTTAGGGAAGAAAAGGTAGAGAAAACTAAGAGAGGAAAAAAAAATTTGTGGGATGTAAACATAAAATTACCGCATGATCCTTCTTGCATATTTTTTTTAAAGCTGGTTAGTCGTCAAGTCCTGTAGAGAATTCGGGGAATTCTCTGTGTAGTAAGGGGGGAATGTTACGAGTTCCACTCGTAAATCGCGTATCTGTCAAGAAAAGAACAATCGTGAGCTTCGGGATTAACGAAAATAGAGAAGAAAATTACCTTTTTGAGACAATCCTTGTTGCGCTGGTTCCGCCCCCACTGGCTCCACAGTCGATGGTGACACCTAAAAAGACAATTGAGTATTAGTTTATAGTTAAATGCACGGAAGAAGGGCTGGAATGTGGTAAGGTTAAGTAGTAAGTCTGGAATTTAATGTGAACAATTGAATTTAGCCAGTAATACTAGAGTAGGTTAGTTTTAAGTTTAGCGTTAGTATTCAAATTAGTAAGGAATTTATCGAAATAAAAATAAAGCTACGCACAGAAAATACACCTTGGCTGCGCAACAGACATAAATCCTTCAATTGCCGTACCCGAACCCCAAAATCAAGCCTTGTGACAAAATTGTCATACTTACATTAATCGATGGTTACTCCGTCCTGCGTAACCGTTGACTCCGCCCTGCGTTCCATTCGACCCTAAAATGAGAAGGACGAAAACACTTTAGTAACAAGCACTTAACCACAGGGAAAACAACAGAACGATCACGGAAAACACAGAACGATCGCGGGAAACACAGAATGATCAAAAAAAAGGACACAATACGATCACGGAATCTACTGAAAACAATTAACACGGAAAATATGACACAAGAAGAACAACACCACACCGCACAAGTGTCACAACAACGAGAAACGTCATCCGACGACCATATCGACGAGCATTGCACGAACTGCGAGAAAATGAAGTCGATAAGACAGATCGGCGAGGTTTGGGTCCATGATAAAAAGTCGGTTGGTAAATATTAAGTGGACACCGTCAAACGAGAATAAAAGCTAACAAAGTACGAAAAGTTTTTAGACTGGAGCGAATGACCGGGAGAAAGCAGTCATCGACCCAGGAAAACGGGGATTTACCGATCTTAAAGCTGACCCGAGGTTTCGAGGTAACCGAAAACGGTCTCTTTTTGGTTTTTGAGTCCAGTGAGTTAGTACGTGAGCATTAGAAGGAGGAAGTAATCGCGCAGTGAAAACAAGGAAGCACGGAAGGCGTACTACCCCGCTAGCGTGTATACGGGCGGAGTAAAAAAAAAGGAGTGATACGGCGAGGGACGAGATCGGAGGCAGAAATCTAGACGGAGTCAATATTGGAACTTCGTACGAAAAGAAACTGAGCAAGGAGTAAAAGAAGCAGACGTCGCGGGACAACGCACCAGCGGCGCCCTAGAATTAAGGAGGTAGAGTAGATATCAATATTTATCATAGTCAATCAATAGTAAAGTTATGTTCGTATAGTCAGTTATCATATTTTTTTACTTGTACCTTCGTTAAAAGGGTTTACATTGAATTACATTATTTTATATTTTATTGCAACATTGTGTTTTGGAGAAAATTCTGTGACGTATTTCAGCCCTATTTTCCGTGCAGAGTAGAGTAGTGTTATCCGTGACAGTATTGTCTTTTGAGTGGACTTTTCCTGAACTAGTGGTTCGGTTTGAGAAAATCGGCATAGAACGGGTTCCTTAAAGTTCGGAACCACTGGCGCCCACGACCCTTCTCTGGGTTGGCCGGCAAGGGCCCGTTCGTCCCCTTTTGGTGCAAAGGGGTTTTGATTGCGGTATTAAGACCGCTAACGCGAATTTTAACCGTAATAATTGGCGCCCAACGTGGATTTGCGATATTGATTAAGTGGTAGAATTATTAATTGTCGAAGTGGATGACGTAACTAGGGCATCGGAGAGAATTTGTAAGTTAGTTTAAATTTGTGACGTGCAGTACATTTCAAGTTGTGATTTTCCGATTAATTTTGATGCGATTGTTCTTTCTTGGCCGGTATTTAGTGTAGAGTTTGCAAGAATGGCGAAGAGCGCAATAAACCATCTCAGCCAAGATGAGTTAATGTACGAGTTGGCTATAAGAGGGTTAGCAGCGGATAAAGTGGACCCTATGCGCAAGGCACTTAGAATGGCCATGCATCTAGAAGACTCTACCCAAAAGTCCTCTTTATTAGAGGTTTATCCTTTCGAATTTTCCGAAGCTATCGTAGCCCTCCAGGCTAAATCGAAGGAAATCGAGGCACTGCTGGCAAGCTTTGAGGGAGATGAGTCCAGTGGGGAGTTTAAAAGACTGTCGGCGAAGTTAAACTGGTGTTTGAGGCGACTAGAATATGGCCAACCATCCGAGGAAGAAATAGAGGAAAAGAAATTTATAAAAGCAGCCTTATTAATTCAGTTGGGGAATTTACTAGAAAAATCCGGTCATAAGTTTTTGGATGAAGAGGAGGAAATGATACCCATGCGAACAACGCCTACAACAAATGTGAAAATGGGTGCAAATTTAGCAGATGCTGGGAATGTGGCCGTGTATAAATGGAACATTAAGTTCTCAGGTGAGCCGAACACACTATGTTCTTTCCTAGAGCGGGTCGAAGAGTTGAGGGAGGCTCGAGAAGTGCCGAAATTAATTCTTTTCCGATCGGCGATAGACTTGTTCGAGGGGAAGGGGTTGATATGGCTGAGAGCAAATAAAGGGCGGTGTAAAACTTGGGATGAGTTAGTAGTGGAATTAAGGGAGGAATTTTTACCACCAGATTACAACGACCGGTTAAGGGAGGATATTCGTTGTCGCACTCAGGGCAGTGGTGAGTCGATTGGAGTGTACACTGCTATTATGGAAAGTTTGTTCAGACGTCTATCGGTTACTCCTACCGAGGTGGAAAAAGTAAAAATTTTGCGTAGGAATATCTCACCATTTTACCAGACGCAGCTAGGTCTGACGAGTGTAAAATCGGTTCAGGAGTTAGTGAGTCTAGGTCGTACGTTAGATGCCACGAGACTATCAGTGGAAAACTTCATACCACCACCCACCAAGCGGTCAAATTTGCTAGAGCCAGATATGGCTTATGTTTCCGCGATCAACAATAATAGGCCGAACGAATGGCGAGATAGTGTCAATACACAATCGAGGGAACAAGACCGTAAACGCACTGTGACGTGTTACAACTGCAAAAGACCTGGTCATATAGCCAGTGAGTGTAGCGAACCTCGTCGTTGTTTCGGTTGCGGTAAGGTAGGAGTGTATCGTTCGAATTGCACGGTGTGCAATCATGAGGCGAGTAGTAGTCAGGGAAGTACTCCAATGTCCAAGTCGGGAAACGAACCGAGTGCTCCCTAGAAAGCGGGCTAAGGAGTACTGACTAGGAGGCAGAAAAACCCGATTATGTTGACGTTGCTTTGGTCCCAGTAGTGGGTGATATTCGGCCACACATTAAGTTTTCGGTTTTCGGCAAAGAATTCGTAGGATTGTTGGATTCGGGGGCGTCGAGAACCATTTGGGGTGGAGCGGGATGGAGGATTCTTCGCGAAATGGGTGTCGAATTAAGGAAGACGTCAGCACGGGAAATCCGTATGGCAAATAATGATGCGTGTCAGGTGGATGGGATAATTTGTGTGCCTTTCCTGGTAGATAGACGAACACGGTGGTTGGAAAGCCTAGTAGTACAACAATTACCACACACTGTAATTTTGGGGGTGGATTTGTGGTGTGAATTCGGTATAGTGCTGGATTTGAAGCGAGAGCTTTTCGATTTCTCGGAAAGGATGGAGTTGGCGGTGGTAGAATTTCTTCACCCAAAATCCAAATTGAATAAGGAAGAAGCGGTGGAATTGGATGCGTTGTTGGGGGAAGAGTTTAGTAGGATGGGGGATGGCATTGGCAGGACGACATTGGTTGAGCATGTCATAACTACGTCTGCGGCTCCTATTAAGCAACGCTATTACCCTCTGTCTCCGGCAAGACAGAAGGCGGTTGATAATGAGCTTAATGATATGCTGGATTTAGGAATAGTACGACCATCAAAGAGCCCGTGGTCATCACCCATACTAATGGTAAAGAAAAAAGATGGCTCTTGGCGATTTTGTGTTGATTTTCGGAAGTTGAATAGAGTGTCGGAACGTGATGCTTATCCAATTCCTTACGTCTCAGCGACTTTGGATAAGCTTCGCGATGCTAAATTTTTGTCTTCGTTAGACATTAAATCGGCATACTGGCAGGTTCCTATGGCGGAGGAATCGAAGCCCTGCACGGCGTTTACGGTGCCAAATAGGGGGTTGTTCGAGTTTAACCGGATGCCATTCGGGTTGCAGAATGCTCCAGCGACGTGACCCAGAAAAAGTAGAGAGCTTGGTACGATTCGGTGCACCGAAAAATGTGAAGGAAGTGAGGCAGTTTCTGGGTATGGTGTCGTGGTATAGGCGATTCATACCTAATTTCTCGACTCTGCTCGCGCCTTTAACCTCGCTTTTGAGGAAGGGTTCTAAATTTGTTTGGGACACAGAGTGCGATAGGGCGTTCTCGCAAGCGAAGGTGAAACTATCCACGGCACCAATCCTAACGTGCCCAGATTTTGAGCTATCCTTCACAATTCAAACCGATGCTTCCGATTTTGGCTTAGGGGCTGTTCTAACGCAAGACCAGTCAGACGGAGAGAAGGTGATTTGTTACCTGAGCCGTTCACTGACGAAGTCTGAGCGCAAATTCTCAACTACGGAGAAGGAGTGTTTAGCTGTCCTTTGGGCAGTGGAGAAGTTAAGGCCTTATATTGAGGGGACGCGGTTTACCGTGATAACGGATCACCATTCTCTGATCTGGTTGAAAAACTTAACGGATCCTACAGGTAGACTAGCGCGTTGGGCTGTTCGGCTACAACAATATGATTACGAAATCATACACCGGAAAGGTAAGGAGCACCTTGTTCCGGATGCTCTGTCAAGGTCTGTGCCATTGGTGGAGTCGTTGGTTGTAATCGCACAGTCCGATCGGTGGTACAACAATATGCTGGACAAGGTACAAAATCAGTTTGTTAAGTATCCGTCGTGGCGAGTAGAGGGAGGAGTACTGTGGAAGCACGTCTCACCGCGGTATCCGGCACTCGAAGACGAAACCGCATGAAAGAGGGTTCCAGCGAAGGGGGAACGAAGGGAAATCCTGCGACAATGCCACGACGACCCAAAGTCGGGTCATTGCGGCGTGAAAGGCACGGTGGACCGGGTCTCGCGCGATTTTTATTGGTCGAAAATGCAGGGGGACATTAAGAAGTATGTTCAAGCATGTAAGACTTGCCAAGCTGTTAAGCCTGAGCGCAGATTACCATCGGGGTTGATGGCTTCGAGGAGTGGGGAGGCAAAACAACCATGGGAGATGGTGTGTGTGGATCTGGTAGGACCCCTTCCACGCTCAACGCGAGGCTTTACGTTTATCCTCACAGTTGTGGACTACTCTTCGAAGTTTCCGCTTCTATTTCCTTTGAGGGCGGCTACAGCAACCGCGGTAACGCGAGCATTGGAAAACGAAGTATTTCTGCTTTTCGGTATTCCAAAATGGTTGGTCTGCGACAATGGCGTTCAGTTCCGATCGAAGGAGTTTCAGGGTATGGTAGAGTCGTATGGAACGCAAATCAAATTCACGGCTTTTTACCACCCTCAAGCGAACCCGGCAGAGCGGATTAACCAATCAATCAAGACTAGTAGTGGGGATATGAGAGTTTCGGACCAACGGAGGACGGAGCAGGAGCTTTTATATGGATAACGTCATAGATTTGTGTGGAATTCACTCCGTCGGAGGAGCTTTTGCCTGGTGACGTCATAGTCTTGTATGGAGCTGATAAGGAATTCACTCCGCCAAAACAATGGAGCAGATGGAGGAGCTTTTACGGAGGAGCTTTTACGGAGGAGGTTTTGCATGGTGACGTCATAGACTTGTATGAAGCAGATAAGGAATTCACTCCGCCAAGCTTTTTGTATAAATTTAGATGTTTTTTGAGAAGATTTTTTCCCATTGCATAAAGTTGGGCGTTTTTTGAGAAGATTTTTTCTCATTGCATAAAGTTGGGCGAAGCTTTTTTCGTAAAGTTTGGCGTTTTTTCACGAGCTTTTTGAAATAGGACACGAGCTTTTTAACATTTGTATGGGCTTTTTGACATACTCCGTGGTGCGAGTCCAGAGTGGGAACTTATATGATCTGAGGCTTAGGTTTAGTCTATCCAGGGGCTTAGGCTATCCGAGGGCTTAGGCTAGCGGGGGGGCTTGTATGAGCTGTTTGGCAGTTTCAAGCAGTTGTACTCTATAAAGTTGTGAAGAGGTGACAGTTGAAGGTTATAATAATAATAAAGGTTGACTTAAACGGGTTTAATATAAATAAAGACTAACTTAATCAGGTTCACTACTAAAACTAATAAAGACTAACTTAAAGAGGCTCAGCTAATTATCTTCACCAAAGTAATATAAGTTAAAATACTAATAATGGTTGACTTAAACAGACTCAGCTATACCATAGACTCATATTCTTAATAAATGTAACTAATAAACACATTCTCAGATAGATATGGTTAACTCAGATTCTTAATAAATGAAACTAATAAAGGCTGACTTAAACAGGCTCAGCTAGTTGTCATTATCAGAGTAATATAGGTTATAATAATAATAAAGGCTGACTCAGTTAGATATCGTTGACTTAAATAAATGTAAGGATCTGGGGGCTTAGGCTAGTGGGGACTTAGGTGATCTGAGGCTTAGGCTTAGGCTATCCGGGGGCTTAGGCTAGCGGGGGGGCTTAGGCTAACGATAGCATAGTAGACAAGTCGAGCAGGTGGTCTGAGTTTATGTAATATGTTGACCATGTTTTATGTTGTGAAATTGGTCCGACAGGTTTAGACATGTTTTATGACCTTATGGTTTTCTTCGAGCAGGTGGATGGTTTTGTGTTGTATATTTCTTCATATTTCATAACAGAATATTTATGCTTCAACATATTTTTTTAGGCGATTTGGAGCTTAGACTATCCGGGGCTTAGGCTAGCGGTAGCATAGCACAACCATGTTTTATCTTCGAGCTGGTGTCCGACATGTTTTAGTCAGTCAACATATTTCTTGTTTTATGGCATTCAGTATTCAAACTTAAAATCTTTTATTATAAATTATATCTCTATGCTCACTATTAAATCTAATATTTTAAATAAATCTAAAATTCTGGCTCTGTCTCGGGCATACATTTCCTTTTTGGCTATTACGATACGCGAAACTCGGTGTTTGATATCAAACGTATCGTTGAACCTTACTTCTTTCTTCATGATGTTTTTTCTCCCTTTTAAATTAATGTTAACTTATATTCTATTCGTTGGATTTTAACATCTATTTCTTCGATACCTTCTTTCTTTGTTATTTTTCAGACAAAGTTTTATTTATTTTTCCTTTTTCTTTTAAACCGTTCCTTACATAAAATTGTGAAATTAACTGATGAGTCAGCTTTGGTTTTCTTTTGTCGACGCCAGTGTTTGCTCCGGAAAAAAGCATATCGTATTTCAGGTGGTCAGATCGAATGTATGTATATCTCTCTCTCTCTCTATCTCTCTCTCTCTCTCTATCTGAGGATCTGTCTCTATCTGTATATTGATGTCTCTCTCTATCTGTATCTGTCTCTCTCTCTTTCTTTGTATATCTCTCTCTCTCACTCTCTTTCTTTGTATATCTATCTCTCTATCTCTCTCTATATCTTTCTCTCTGTATCTCTCTCTCTATCTCTCTCTCTCTCTCTCTCTCTCTCTCTTTCTCTCTCTCTATCTGAGGATCAGTCTCTATCTGTGTATTGATGTATCTCTCTATCTGTCTCTCTCTCTTTGTATATCTATCTCTCTCTCTCTATATCTATCTCTCTCTCTATCTGAGGATCTGTCTCTATCTGTGTATTGGTGTCTCTCTCTCTATCTGTGTTTGTGTGTGTATGTATATAAACGATGCGCGATGTTTTTGAAAATTTATTGTATCAAGTGAAGTCTGAAGTGTAACATCAAGTATCGTTTTAATAAAACTTAAAAAAAATAGTTAAAATAATCAAGTGAAGCCTGAGTGTTGTTTTTATAAAACTTAAAAAAATATCGAAAATAATCAAGTAAAGCCTGAGTGTCGTTTTTTTTATAAAACTTAAAAAATTGTGAAATTGAAAATAAGCAAGAGAAGTGAACTTCAAAAAAAATAGTGAAAGTTACATCAAAAATGAACTCATTTATTTGTGAATATTGCGGTCTAAGCTGTTCACGCAACAATAATTTAAATAGACATATAAGAAGTGTACATCTAAAGGATAGTCCTAAATGTGAATTTTGTTCGAAATTATATACGCGAAAAGATACATTATTAAAACATATTAAAAAGTGTAACCAACCATCTACATCAGTTACGCAA
Organism: Beris morrisii; assembly: GCA_951812415.1. Classification (NCBI taxonomy): domain Eukaryota; kingdom Metazoa; phylum Arthropoda; class Insecta; order Diptera; family Stratiomyidae; genus Beris; species Beris morrisii. Next base: position 88,108,672 of record OX638310.1, on the reverse strand, counting down.
CCGACTACAACAAAAATGGAACCGTTAAAGAAATGTAACGCTTGTGATCTAGAAGTGTTAAACAAAAACTGGAACTACCATATTCGAACAAATTCCCATAAGAAAAACTCTGCCGTCTCGATAAGTAAACATTTTAAAGTTTTGAACAGTTCTTTTAAAGGAAGAGTTGTAACATTATTGTTAGAAAATAAAAATCGAGAAGTAATAGATCCAATGAAATTTTTTGAAATATATGAAAAGCCAGTGATTGAACTTTTAAAAGAATATTTAGTGAAGCTTACAGGCTTCAAATTTAATATAGAACTATTTGCTGTGTACGTAAAATATATTAAAAACAATAATGATGATAATATTGATGTAGCATCAGATATAAAATCGTTTCAAACAAAAATGTGTATTGTACGGAGTGAGGAAGATATAGCTCCTATCTATAAAACAATGATGGACGAAATTTGTGTGAAAAGTGAAGAATTTCAAGAACGTGATAGTGGATGGACAATAGTGGAAATAATCCATCTTGAAATAAGTGTAAACCAATGTAAACCGATATGAGGGTAAAGTATTGTATATTCTTTTTTAAAAATAATATTTTAATTTTATGTATCTTCTACAGATTGATCAAAAGACAGGAAAAAGAGAGAATGGGGTAGAAACATATGCTTAGGTTCATTATAAAATAGTAAATAATAATATGTTAATAGATTAAGAAAAAAATTATTAAAACATATTAAAAAAATCGATAGATTGTTGTTATTAAAAAAAATATCAGAGAATGGGTGGTCAGTCATGCTGTTGTTTGCTTTTGTCGATGACTCATAACCGGAAAAGTCTAATCGGATGAGTACGAAAAGACGTAAGTTCTGGAAGGCGTTTAGGAGCTAGTAAAACCAATTGTCTATAGTATATCATAATTTATGAAGACATACTGGATGTTTAATCTAAGTATATTCAGTTGGTCGATTCGATTACGTTATAAATGTGTTAAGAACAATAATTTTACCATAAACTGAAACTATTTGAAAACAGATGTATTGTTGCTGGCTGATGTATTTGAGAATTTTAGAAAAGTATGTAAAAATATTTATGACTTAGATATTATACAATACCTAGAATGCTATATTAAAAACTACTAAAATTACTCTAGAGCAATGTCACAACCCCTTCTTTGTGTGGAATTCAAATGGCTAGATTCTAATTTCGAAGTTTTCAATATTCTGAATATGGCTACATATTAGAGAGTATCCAGAAGCTATACACATACTCATCACCGTTCACTAGCTAAAAATGAATTTGAAAAGAACTTCTTTAAATTATTAAATAATGCGGTTTATGGTAAAACAATGGAAAACGTGGATAAACGTAAAGATGTTCAAAGTTGGGAAAGTTCTGGAAGGCGTTTAGGAGCTCGAAACCTAATTTCCATAGCATAACTCAATTTAATGAAAATTTGTTAGCCATACAAATGCAACGAGTACATAATAAACCAACATATATAGGATTCACAATACTCGAATGGAAAATGTATGACTTTCACTATAATTACATGAAGCCCAAGTTTCGCAGTTTAAACTATATGGATACCGATTCTTTCATTTATACAATTTTTTAACGATATTCTAGGGAATTGAACCCCTATAACAATGTTTTCAAGACCTAGTACACTACCACTTGACTACACCCGACCCACTATTGCATATAGTTGTAAAAGTTTTTAATGAATGTTCTAGATATCTAATACAAGAAATTCTTATTAATCTTTAGTGATTTACCAAGGTGGTGACGTAACGATTATGGATTTTATCAATGAATGTTCTAGATTGTTTTCTGGATATTATAGTCACTTGTTTATGAAAGAACTTTCATCTATTCCCGGTGATATTCCTCTTAACAAAGTATCGCTATCAAAGAGAATTTTTATAACTATGTCTACTCTATGCCTTTTGACAGTTGTATAGGGAATTTACTCCAAGCTTTTTGACAGGAATTTACTCTATATTACATAAAGTTGTGAAGAGGAATTATGGTGACAGTTGAAGGACATAGGTTTTAATAATAATAAAGGTTGACTTAAACGGGTTTAATACAAATAAAGGCTAACTTAATCAGGTTCGGCAGGCTCAACAAGATATGGTTCACTCAGATTCTTAATAAATATAACTAATAGCAGACTCAACTAGATATGGTTCACTCAGATCCGTAATAAATGTAAGGTATAATACTATAATAATAAAGGCTAACTTAATCAGGTTCAGCTTCAGGTTTCTAATAAATGTACGGTATGATAATAACAAGCAGACTCAAACAGGCTCAGCTATAGACTCAGATTCTTAATAAATGTAAGATGTAATACTAATAAAGGCTGACTTAATCAGGCTCAGCTAATTGCCTTTATCAGAGTAATATAGGTTATAATAATAATAAATTCCGACTTAAGAATGCTCAGCTAGATATGGTTGACGCTACCAGTCAGGTTATAATACTAATAAAGGCTGATTTAATAAGGTTTGGCTAAATATGTTTGACTCTACCAGTGAGGTTATAATAATAATAAGGCTGACTTAAACAGACTCAACTAATTGCCTTTATCAGAGTAATTCATATTAAATATAGGTTATATTAGTAATAAAGACTGACTTAAACAGGCTTAGCTAGATATAGTTGACTTTACTAGTTAGATTCTTAATAAATCTAAGGTATAATACTAATAAACTCTGACTTAAGAAGACTCAGCTAGATATGGTTAAATCAGATTCTTAATAAATGTAAGGTATAATACTCTTAAAGACTGACTTAGACAGGCTCAGCTAATTACCTTCATCAAAGTAATTCATATTAAATATAGATTATAATACTATTAAAGGCTTACTTACAGGCTCAGCTAGATATGGTTGACTCAGATTCTTAATAAATGTATGGTGTGATAATAACAAGGCTGACTTAGACAGGCTCAGCTAATTGTCTTTATCAGAGTAATATAGGTTATAATAATAATAAAGGCTGACTTAAACAGGCTCAGCTAGATATGGTTGACTCAAATTCTTAATAAATCTTAGGTATAATAATAATAAAGGCTGACTTAAACAGGCTCAGCTAATTGCCTTTATCAGAGAAATATAGGTTATAATGTTAATAAAGGCTGAATTAAACAGGGTCAGCTAATTGTCTTTATCAGAGTAATTCATATTGAATGTAACGTATAATAGTAATAAAGGCTGACTTAAACAGGCTCAGCTAATTGCCTTTATCATATTAATATAGGTTATAATAATAATAAAATAATAAGCGGGCTCAGATAGATATGGTTGACTGTGATTCTTAATAAATGTAATTAATACAGGCTAACTAAATCAGGTTCAGCTATATATGTTTGACTCAGATTCCTAATAAATGTATGGTGTAATAATAACAAGGTTGACTTAGACAAGTTCAGCTAATTGCCTTTATCAGAGTAATATAGGTTATAATAATAATAAAGGTTAACTTAAACAGACTCAGCTAGATATGGTTGACTGAAATTCTTAATAAATCTAAGGTATAATAAGAAGGCTCAGATAGATATGGTTGACTCAGATTCTTAATAAATGTAACTAATAAAGGTTAACTTAATCAGGTTCAGCTATATAGGTTTGACTCAGGTTCCTAATAAATGTACGGTGTGATAATAACCAGGTTGAGTCTAAGCTAATTACCTTTATCAGAGTAATATAGGTTATAATACTAATAAAGGCAGACTCAGCTAGATATGGTTGCCTAAGATTTTTAATAAATGTAACTAATAAAGGTTGACTTAAACAGGCCCAGCTAGATATGGTTGACTCAAATAAATGTAAGGTAGGGCTGATTTAATAAGGTACAGCTAAATATGTTTCAGATTATAATAGTAAAAAGGCTGACTGAAACAGGCTCAGCTAGTTGTCCTTATCGTAAGTGGGGAAGACCGTCAGGCTAGTGGGGGAGGGGGGCTACAGAAATATTGGTAAGTTATTGCATAAAGTTGTGAAATTCTTATTTAAAGTTATAAAATTGTAGATTAAACACTGGGAATATATGGCTTGATTTTAGTTTGTTCTACTTGTTCTGATGTATTCGCCTCCAGCAAAAATTGATCAGTTCGTTCAAAAGTGTTGTGTGGACATGCGCGAAAAAAAATGTATATCTAAAAACGGATCATGTTAAATTTAAAAATATGTATGTCAATAATAATCTAGTATAACGAGCATCAATTACGCAACCGTCAACTAAATGTAATGCGTGTGATCTAGAAGTGTTGAATAGAAACTGGAACTGAAAAGGAGTGGGGAGGGGAAATATTAATTGGAGTGGGTAGGAGAAAATTTACTATATAAGACAGAAAGTTTTTTATCCCACTATCAGTTTGTTTAAAAGTTTTGTGAGTCAAAGATGAAATCAATTATTTGTGAATATTGTGGTCTAAGCTATTCACGCAAAGATAGTTTATATAGACATATAAGAAGTATGCATCCAAAGGATTGTTCTAAATGTGAATTTTGTGCGAGAATATATCCGCGAAAAGAACATCATAAAAAGTGTAGTGTACTATCCACATCCGTTAAGCAACCGACTACAACAATAATGGAACCGTCGAAGAAAAGTGATTCGTATAAATTAGAAATTATTATTATTATTAATAAATGTTAAACAAAAAAAAAACTGAAACTATCATGAGAAACTCTATCGTCTCAAACATATGATTGAGATCATTATAAAATAGAAAATAGTAATATGTTATTAGATTAAGAAAAACAATTAATAAAACATATTTTAAAAACTGAATAATTTTTCTTATTAAAAAACAATATGAAATTTAATGCCTGATCGGAATTATTCTGTTTGGTTTAGTTTATTCCACTAAATAACTAACACACACTTCAGCTGGACAAACAAGAATTTTACAACTTATATATCATTAGTAATATTTCCTTATAAACACACAAACATGAAAAATTTTTTTTTTCATATTAGCGTCTGACCTGTTATTTTTTAGACCTAACCTGTTATTTTTTTGACCTGAGCTGTTCTGATTTTTGACCTGACCTGTTCTTTTTTTGATCTGCCTGTTCTTTTTAGCCCCTGACCTGTTCTTTTTTTGACTTGACCTGTTATTTTTTAGACCTGACCTGTTCTGCTTTTCGACCTGACCTGTTATTTTTTAGACCTGACCTGTTATTTTTTAGACCTGACCTGTTATTTTTTAGACCTGACCTGTTCTGCTTTTCGACCTGACCTGTTATTTTTTTGACCTGACCTGTTCTGTTTTTGACCTGACCTGTTCTGATTTTAGACCTGACCTGTTATTTTTTAGACCTGACCTGTTATTTTTTAGACCTGACCTGTTCTGATTTTTCACTATGTTGAAATCGTTGAAATGATTTTTTATACTGCGCTGAACTCTTTTTATACTGTTTTGATCTTATCAAATTGCATTCGAAAAGGTATTAACAGCTTTTTGACCTGACCTGTTATTTTTTAGACCTGACCTGTTATTTTTTAGACCTGACCTGTTATTTTTTGACCTGACCTGTTATTTTTTAGACCTGACCTGTTCTGCTTTTCGACCTGACCTGTTATTTTTTAGACCTGACCTGTTATTTTTTAGACCTGACCTGTTATTTTTTAGACCTGACCTGTTATTTTTTAGACCTGACCTGTTATTTTTTTGACCTGACCTGATATTTTTTAGACCTGACCTATTATTTTTTTGACCTGACCTGTTATTTTTTAGACCTGGCCTGTTCTGCTTTTCGACCTGACCTGTTATTTTTTAGACCTGACCTGTTATTTTTTAGACCTGACCTGTTATTTTTTAGACCTGACCTGTTCTGCTTATTGACCTGACCTGTTCTTTTTTTGACCTAACCTGCTCTATTTTCACAACTTTATGCAATAACTTACCAATAATTCTGTAGCCCCCCTCCCCCCACTAGCCTGACGGTCTTCCCCACTTACGATAAGGACAACTAGCTGAGCCTGTTTCAGTCAGCCTTTTTACTATTATAATCTGAAACATATTTAGCTGTACCTTATTAAATCAGCCCTACCTTACATTTATTTGAGTCAACCATATCTAGCTGGGCCTGTTTAAGTCAGCCTTTATTAGTTACATTTATTAAGAATCTTAGGCAACCATATCTAGCTGAGTCTGCCTTTATTAGTATTATAACCTATATTACTCTGATAAACGTAATTAGCTGAGCCTGAGCCTGGTTATTATCACACCGTACATTTATTAGGAACCTCAGTCAAACCTATATAGCTGAACCTGATTAAGTTAACCTTTATTAGTTACATTTATTAAGAATCTGAGTCAACCATATCTAGCTGAGCCTGTTTAAGTCAACCTTTATTAGTTACATTTATTAAAAATCTTAGGCAACCATATCTAGCTGAGTCTGCCTTTATTAGTATTATAACCTATATTACTCTGATAAAGGTAATTAGCTTAGACTCAACCTGGTTATTATCACACCGTACATTTATTAGGAACCTGAGTCAAACCTATATAGCTGAACCTGATTAAGTTAACCTTTATTAGTTACATTTATTAAGAATCTGAGTCAACCATATCTATCTGAGCCTTCTTATTATACCTTAGATTTATTAAGAATTTCAGTCAACCATATCTAGCTGAGTCTGTTTAAGTTAACCTTTATTATTATTATAACCTATATTACTCTGATAAAGGCAATTAGCTGAACTTGTCTAAGTCAACCTTGTTATTATTACACCATACATTTATTAGGAATCTGAGTCAAACATATATAGCTGAACCTGATTTAGTTAGCCTGTATTAATTACATTTATTAAGAATCACAGTCAACCATATCTATCTGAGCCCGCTTATTATTTTATTATTATTATAACCTATATTAATATGATAAAGGCAATTAGCTGAGCCTGTTTAAGTCAGCCTTTATTACTATTATACGTTACATTCAATATGAATTACTTTGATAAAGACAATTAGCTGACCCTGTTTAATTCAGCCTTTATTAACATTATAACCTATATTTCTCTGATAAAGGCAATTAGCTGAGCCTGTTTAAGTCAGCCTTTATTATTATTATACCTAAGATTTATTAAGAATTTGAGTCAACCATATCTAGCTGAGCCTGTTTAAGTCAGCCTTTATTATTATTATAACCTATATTACTCTGATAAAGACAATTAGCTGAGTCTGTCTAAGTCAGCCTTGTTATTATCACACCATACATTTATTAAGAATCTGAGTCAACCATATCTAGCTGAGCCTGTAAGTAAGCCTTTATTAGTATTATAATCTATATTTAATATGAATTACTTTGATGAAGGTAATTAGCTGAGCCTGTCTAAGTCAGTCTTTAAGAGTATTATACCTTACATTTATTAAGAATCTGATTTAACCATATCTAGCTGAGTCTTCTTAAGTCAGAGTTTATTAGTATTAGTATTATAGATTTATTAAGAATCTAACTAGTAAAGTCAACTATATCTAGCTAAGCCTGTTTAAGTCAGTCTTTATTACTAATATAACCTATATTTAATATGAATTACTCTGATAAAGGCAATTAGTTGAGTCTGTTTAAGTCAGCCTTATTATTATTATAACCTCACTGGTAGAGTCAAACATATTTAGCCAAACCTTATTAAATCAGCCTTTATTAGTATTATAACCTGACTGGTAGCGTCAACCATATCTTGCTGAGCATTCTTAAGTCGGAATTTATTATTATTATAACCTATATTACTCTGATAAAGGCAATTAGCTGAGCCTGATTAAGTCAGCCTTTATTAGTATTACATCTTACATTTATTAAGAATCTGAGTCTATAGCTGAGCCTGTTTGAGTCTGCTTGTTATTATCATACCGTACATTTATTAGAAACCTGAAGCTGAACCTGATTAAGTTAGCCTTTATTATTATAGTATTATACCTTACATTTATTACGGATCTGAGTGAACCATATCTAGTTGAGTCTGCTATTAGTTATATTTATTAAGAATCTGAGTGAACCATATCTTGTTGAGCCTGCCGAACCTGATTAAGTTAGCCTTTATTTGTATTAAACCCGTTTAAGTCAACCTTTATTATTATTAAAACCTATGTCCTTCAACTGTCACCATAATTCCTCTTCACAACTTTATGTAATATAGAGTAAATTCCTGTCAAAAAGCTTGGAGTAAATTCCCTATACAACTGTCAAAAAGCATAGAGTAGACATAGTTATAAAAATTCTCTTTGATAGCGATACTTTGTTAAGAGGAATATCACCGGGAATAGATGAAAGTTCTTTCATAAACAAGTGACTATAATATCCAGAAAACAATCTAGAACATTCATTGATAAAATCCATAATCGTTACGTCACCACCTTGGTAAATCACTAAAGATTAATAAGAATTTCTTGTATTAGATATCTAGAACATTCATTAAAAACTTTTACAACTATATGCAATAGTGGGTCGGGTGTAGTCAAGTGGTAGTGTACTAGGTCTTGAAAACATTGTTATAGGGGTTCAATTCCCTAGAATATCGTTAAAAAATTGTATAAATGAAAGAATCGGTATCCATATAGTTTAAACTGCGAAACTTGGGCTTCATGTAATTATAGTGAAAGTCATACATTTTCCATTCGAGTATTGTGAATCCTATATATGTTGGTTTATTATGTACTCGTTGCATTTGTATGGCTAACATATTTTCATTAAATTGAGTTATGCTATGGAAATTAGGTTTCGAGCTCCTAAACGCCTTCCAGAACTTTCCCAACTTTGAACATCTTTACGTTTATCCACGTTTTCCATTGTTTTACCATAAACCGCATTATTTAATAATTTAAAGAAGTTCTTTTCAAATTCATTTTTAGCTAGTGAACGGTGATGAGTATGTGTATAGCTTCTGGATACTCTCTAATATGTAGCCATATTCAGAATATTGAAAACTTCGAAATTAGAATCTAGCCATTTGAATTCCACACAAAGAAGGGGTTGTGACATTGCTCTAGAGTAATTTTAGTAGTTTTTAATATAGCATTCTAGGTATTGTATAATATCTAAGTCATAAATATTTTTACATACTTTTCTAAAATTCTCAAATACATCAGCCAGCAACAATACATCTGTTTTCAAATAGTTTCAGTTTATGGTAAAATTATTGTTCTTAACACATTTATAACGTAATCGAATCGACCAACTGAATATACTTAGATTAAACATCCAGTATGTCTTCATAAATTATGATATACTATAGACAATTGGTTTTACTAGCTCCTAAACGCCTTCCAGAACTTACGTCTTTTCGTACTCATCCGATTAGACTTTTCCGGTTATGAGTCATCGACAAAAGCAAACAACAGCATGACTGACCACCCATTCTCTGATATTTTTTTTAATAACAACAATCTATCGATTTTTTTAATATGTTTTAATAATTTTTTTCTTAATCTATTAACATATTATTATTTACTATTTTATAATGAACCTAAGCATATGTTTCTACCCCATTCTCTCTTTTTCCTGTCTTTTGATCAATCTGTAGAAGATACATAAAATTAAAATATTATTTTTAAAAAAGAATATACAATACTTTACCCTCATATCGGTTTATATTGGTTTACACTTATTTCAAGATGGATTATTTCCACTATTGTCCATCCACTATCACGTTCTTGAAATTCTTCACTTTTCACACAAATTTCGTCCATCATTGTTTTATAGATAGGAGCTATATCTTCCTCACTCCGTACAATACACATTTTTGTTTGAAACGATTTTATATCTGATGCTACATCAATATTATCATCATTATTGTTTTTAATATATTTTACGTACACAGCAAATAGTTCTATATTAAATTTGAAGCCTGTAAGCTTCACTAAATATTCTTTTAAAAGTTCAATCACTGGCTTTTCATATATTTCAAAAAATTTCATTGGATCTATTACTTCTCGATTTTTATTTTCTAACAATAATGTTACAACTCTTCCTTTAAAAGAACTGTTCAAAACTTTAAAATGTTTACTTATCGAGACGGCAGAGTTTTTCTTATGGGAATTTGTTCGAATATGGTAGTTCCAGTTTTTGTTTAACACTTCTAGATCACAAGCGTTACATTTCTTTAACGGTTCCATTTTTGTTGTAGTCGGTTGCGTAACTGATGTAGATGGTTGGTTACACTTTTTAATATGTTTTAATAATGTATCTTTTCGCGTATATAATTTCGAACAAAATTCACATTTAGGACTATCCTTTAGATGTACACTTCTTATATGTCTATTTAAATTATTGTTGCGTGAACAGCTTAGACCGCAATATTCACAAATAAATGAGTTCATTTTTGATGTAACTTTCACTATTTTTTTTGAAGTTCACTTCTCTTGCTTATTTTCAATTTCACAATTTTTTAAGTTTTATAAAAAAAACGACACTCAGGCTTTACTTGATTATTTTCGATATTTTTTTAAGTTTTATAAAAACAACACTCAGGCTTCACTTGATTATTTTAACTATTTTTTTTAAGTTTTATTAAAACGATACTTGATGTTACACTTCAGACTTCACTTGATACAATAAATTTTCAAAAACATCGCGCATCGTTTATATACATACACACACAAACACAGATAGAGAGAGAGACACCAATACACAGATAGAGACAGATCCTCAGATAGAGAGAGAGATAGATATAGAGAGAGAGAGATAGATATACAAAGAGAGAGAGACAGATAGAGAGATACATCAATACACAGATAGAGACTGATCCTCAGATAGAGAGAGAGAAAGAGAGAGAGAGAGAGAGAGAGAGAGAGATAGAGAGAGAGATACAGAGAGAAAGATATAGAGAGAGATAGAGAGATAGATATACAAAGAAAGAGAGTGAGAGAGAGAGATATACAAAGAAAGAGAGAGAGACAGATACAGATAGAGAGAGACATCAATATACAGATAGAGACAGATCCTCAGATAGAGAGAGAGAGAGAGATAGAGAGAGAGAGAGATATACATACATTCGATCTGACCACCTGAAATACGATATGCTTTTTTCCGGAGCAAACACTGGCGTCGACAAAAGAAAACCAAAGCTGACTCATCAGTTAATTTCACAATTTTATGTAAGGAATGGTTTAAAAGAAAAAGGAAAAATAAATAAAACTTTGTCTGAAAAATAACAAAGAAAGAAGGTATCGAAGAAATAGATGTTAAAATCCAACGAATAGAATATAAGTTAACATTAATTTAAAAGGGAGAAAAAACATCATGAAGAAAGAAGTAAGGTTCAACGATACGTTTGATATCAAACACCGAGTTTCGCGTATCGTAATAGCCAAAAAGGAAATGTATGCCCGAGACAGAGCCAGAATTTTAGATTTATTTAAAATATTAGATTTAATAGTGAGCATAGAGATATAATTTATAATAAAAGATTTTAAGTTTGAATACTGAATGCCATAAAACAAGAAATATGTTGACTGACTAAAACATGTCGGACACCAGCTCGAAGATAAAACATGGTTGTGCTATGCTACCGCTAGCCTAAGCCCCGGATAGTCTAAGCTCCAAATCGCCTAAAAAAATATGTTGAAGCATAAATATTCTGTTATGAAATATGAAGAAATATACAACACAAAACCATCCACCTGCTCGAAGAAAACCATAAGGTCATAAAACATGTCTAAACCTGTCGGACCAATTTCACAACATAAAACATGGTCAACATATTACATAAACTCAGACCACCTGCTCGACTTGTCTACTATGCTATCGTTAGCCTAAGCCCCCCCGCTAGCCTAAGCCCCCGGATAGCCTAAGCCTAAGCCTCAGATCACCTAAGTCCCCACTAGCCTAAGCCCCCAGATCCTTACATTTATTTAAGTCAACGATATCTAGCTGAGTCAGCCTTTATTATTATTATAACCTATATTACTCTGATAATGACAACTAGCTGAGCCTGTTTAAGTCAGCCTTTATTAGTTTCATTTATTAAGAATCTGAGTTAACCATATCTATCTGAGAATGTGTTTATTAGTTACATTTATTAAGAATATGAGTCTATGGTATAGCTGAGTCTGTTTAAGTGTTGACTTAAAATTACTAGTATTTTAACTTATATTATTAGTATTTTAACTTATATTACTTTGGTGAAGATAATTAGCTGAGCCTCTTTAAGTTAGTCTTTATTAGTTTTAGTAGTGAACCTGATTAAGTTAGTCTTTATTTATATTAAACCCGTTTAAGTCAACCTTTATTATTATTATAACCTTCAACTGTCACCTCTTCACAACTTTATAGAGTACAACTGCTTGAAACTGCCAAACAGCTCATACAAGCCCCCCCGCTAGCCTAAGCCCTCGGATAGCCTAAGCCCCTGGATAGACTAAACCTAAGCCTCAGATCATATAAGTTCCCACTCTGGACTCGCACCACGGAGTATGTCAAAAAGCCCATACAAATGTTAAAAAGCTCGTGTCCTATTTCAAAAAGCTCGTGAAAAAACGCCAAACTTTACGAAAAAAGCTTCGCCCAACTTTATGCAATGAGAAAAAATCTTCTCAAAAAACGCCCAACTTTATGCAATGGGAAAAAATCTTCTCAAAAAACATCTAAATTTATACAAAAAGCTTGGCGGAGTGAATTCCTTATCTGCTTCATACAAGTCTATGACGTCACCATGCAAAACCTCCTCCGTAAAAGCTCCTCCGTAAAAGCTCCTCCATCTGCTCCATTGTTTTGGCGGAGTGAATTCCTTATCAGCTCCATACAAGACTATGACGTCACCAGGCAAAAGCTCCTCCGACGGAGTGAATTCCACACAAATCTATGACGTCATCCATATAAAAGCTCCTGCTCCGTCCTCCGTTGGTCCGAAACTCTCATATCCCCACTACTAAGACTATGCTGAGAGCATATGTTGCCGAAAATCACCGGAAGTGGGACGAACACCTTCCTAAGATTGCGTGCGCACTACGAACCGCCAAGCACGAAGTAATGCAGGTATCTCCATACTTCGTGAATTTTGGAAGAGATATGACCGTGGGGATAGACCTTCGAGAGAGACCGGATGAAGTTTCGATAACCTGCCAGAACCCTTTGGAACGAGCCAAAGCTCTGGAGAGCGTGCGTGAGGATATTAAGAAGCGTTTTGAACTCGCTACACGTCAAACCAAAAAACGATATGACCTTCGACGGCGGGACACGAGTTACCATCCGAATGATCGCGTTTGGAGGAAAAACTATGTCCTATCAGATGCTACCAAATATTTCTCCGCGAACCTAGCACCCAAATATATCGGACCATTCCGGGTGAAAGAGCGAGTATCGCCATGGACCTACGAGTTGGAGGGTTTAGACGGGAAACAGGGTGGCACATGGCATGCCAAAGACTTGAAACCATATCGCTGATTTTTTTTTGTTCCGATCGGACGTACAGAAGGTTAGGGAAGAAAAGGTAGAGAAAACTAAGAGAGGAAAAAAAAATTTGTGGGATGTAAACATAAAATTACCGCATGATCCTTCTTGCATATTTTTTTTAAAGCTGGTTAGTCGTCAAGTCCTGTAGAGAATTCGGGGAATTCTCTGTGTAGTAAGGGGGGAATGTTACGAGTTCCACTCGTAAATCGCGTATCTGTCAAGAAAAGAACAATCGTGAGCTTCGGGATTAACGAAAATAGAGAAGAAAATTACCTTTTTGAGACAATCCTTGTTGCGCTGGTTCCGCCCCCACTGACTCCACAGTCGATGGTGACACCTAAAAAGACAATTGAGTATTAGTTTATAGTTAAATGCACGGAAGAAGGGCTGGAATGTGGTAAGGTTAAGTAGTAAGTCTGGAATTTAATGTGAACAATTGAATTTAGCCAGTAATACTGGAGTAGGTTAGTTTTAAGTTTAGCGTTAGTATTCAAATTAGTAAGGAATTTATCGAAATAAAAATAAAGCTACGCACAGGAAATACACCTTGGCTGCGCAACAGACATAAATCCTTCAATTGCCGTACCCGAACCCCAAAATCAAGCCTTGTGACAAAATTGTCATACTTACATTAATCGATGGTTACTCCGTCCTGCGTAACCGTTGACTCCGCCCTGCGTTCCATTCGACCCTAAAATGAGAAGGACGAAAACACTTTAGTAACAAGCACTTAACCACAGGGAAAACAACAGAACGATCACGGAAAACACAGAACGATCGCGGGAAACACAGAATGATCAAAAAAAAGGACACAATACGATCACGGAATCTACTGAAAACAATTAACACGGAAAATATGACACAAGAAGAACAACACCACACCGCACAAGTGTCACAACAACGAGAAACGTCATCCGACGACCATATCGACGAGCATTGCACGAACTGCGAGAAAATGAAGTCGATAAGACAGATCGGCGAGGTTTGGGTCCATGATAAAAAGTCGGTTGGTAAATATTAAGTGGACACCGTCAAACGAGAATAAAAGCTAACAAAGTACGAAAAGTTTTTAGACTGGAGCGAATGACCGGGAGAAAGCAGTCATCGACCCAGGAAAACGGGGATTTACCGATCTTAAAGCTGACCCGAGGTTTCGAGGTAACCGAAAACGGTCTCTTTTTGGTTTTTGAGTCCAGTGAGTTAGTACGTGAGCATTAGAAGGAGGAAGTAATCGCGCAGTGAAAACAAGGAAGCACGGAAGGCGTACTACCCCGCTAGCGTGTATACGGGCGGAGTAAAAAAAAAAGGAGTGATACGGCGAAGGACGAGATCGGAGGCAGAAATCTAGACGGAGTCAATATTGGAACTTCGTACGAAAAGAAACTGAGCAAGGAGTAAAAGAAGCAGACGTCGCGGGACAACGCACCAGCGGCGCCCTAGAATTAAGGAGGTAGAGTAGATATCAATATTTATCATAGTCAATCAATAGTAAAGTTAGGTTCGTATAGTCAGTTATCATATTTTTTTACTTGTACCTTCGTTAAAAGGGTTTACATTGAATTACATTATTTTATATTTTATTGCAACATTGTGTTTTGGAGAAAATTCTGTGACGTATTTCAGCCCTATTTTCCGTGCAGAGTAGAGTAGTGTTATCCGTGACAGTATTGTCTTTTGAGTGGACTTTTCCTGAACTAGTGGTTCGGTTTGAGAAAATCGGCATAGAACGGGTTCCTTAAAGTTCGGAACCACTGGCGCCCACGACCCTTCTCTGGGTTGGCCGGCAAGGGCCCGTTCGTCCCCTTTTGGTGCAAAGGGGTTTTGATTGCGGTATTAAGACCGCTAACGCGAATTTTAACCGTAATAATTGGCGCCCAACGTGGATTTGCGATATTGATTAAGTGGTAGAATTATTAATTGTCGAAGTGGATGACGTAACTAGGGCATCGGAGAGAATTTGTAAGTTAGTTTAAATTTGTGACGTGCAGTACATTTCAAGTTGTGATTTTCCGATTAATTTTGATGCGATTGTTCTTTCTTGGCCGGTATTTAGTGTAGAGTTTGCAAGAATGGCGAAGAGCGCAATAAACCATCTCAGCCAAGATGAGTTAATATACGAGTTGGCTATAAGAGGGTTAGCAGCGGATAAAGTGGACCCTATGCGCAAGGCACTTAGAATGGCCATGCATCTAGAAGACTCTACCCAAAAGTCCTCTTTATTAGAGGTTTATCCTTTCGAATTTTCCGAAGATATCGTAGCCCTCCAGGCTAAATCGAAGGAAATCGAGGCACTGCTGGCAAGCTTTGAGGGAGATGAGTCCAGTGGGGAGTTTAAAAGACTGTCGGCGAAGTTAAACTGGTGTTTGAGGCGACTAGAATATGGCCAACCATCCGAGGAAGAAATAGAGGAAAAGAAATTTATAAAAGCAGCCTTATTAATTCAGTTGGGGAATTTACTAGAAAAATCCGGTCATAAGTTTCTGGATGAAGAGGAGGAAATGATACCCATGCGAACAACGCCTACAACAAATGTGAAAATGGGTGCAAATTTAGCAGATGCTGGGAATGTGGCCGTGTATAAATGGAACATTAAGTTCTCAGGTGAGCCGAACACACTATGTTCTTTCCTAGAGCGGGTCGAAGAGTTGAGGGAGGCTCGAGAAGTGCCGAAATTAATTCTTTTCCGATCGGCGATAGACTTGTTCGAGGGGAAGGGGTTGATATGGCTGAGAGCAAATAAAGGGCGGTGTAAAACTTGGGATGAGTTAGTAGTGGAATTAAGGGAGGCATTTTTACCACCAGATTACGACGACCGGTTAAGGGAGGATATTCGTTGTCGCACTCAGGGCAGTGGTGAGTCGATTGGAGTGTACACTGCTATTATGGAAAGTTTGTTCAGACGTCTATCGGTTACTCCTACCGAGGTGGAAAAAGTAAAAATTTTGCGTAGGAATATCTCACCATTTTACCAGACGCAGCTAGATCTGATGAGTGTAAAATCGGTTCAGGAGTTAGTGAGTCTAGGTCGTACGTTAGATGCCACGAGACTATCAGTGGAAAACTTCATACCACCACCCACCAAGCGGTCAAATTTGCTAGAGCCAGATATGGCTTATGTTTCCGCGATCAACAATAATAGGCCGAACGAATGGCGAGATAGTGTCAATACACAATCGAGGGAACAAGATCGTAAACGCACTGTGACGTGTTACAACTGCAAAAGACCTGGTCATATAGCCAGTGAGTGTAGCGAACCTCGTCGTTGTTTCGGTTGCGGTAAGGTAGGAGTGTATCGTTCGAATGGCACGGTGTGCAATCAGGAGGCGAGTAGTAGTCAGGGAAGTACTCCAATGTCCAAGTCGGGAAACGAACCGAGTGCTCCCTAGAAAGCGGGCTAAGGAGTACTGACTGGAAGGCAGAAAAACCCGATTATGTTGACGTTGCTTTGGCCCCAGTAGTGGGTGATATTCGGCCACACATTAAGTTTTCGGTTTTCGGCAAAGAATTCGTAGGATTGTTGGATTCGGGGGCGTCGAGAACCATTTGGGGTGGAGCGGGATGGAGGATTCTTCGCGAAATGGGTGTCGAATTAAGGAAGACGTCAGCACGGGAAATCCGTATGGCAAATAATGATGCGTGTCAGGTGGATGGGATAATTTGTGTGCCTTTCCTGGTAGATAGACGAACACGGTGGTTGGAAAGCCTAGTAGTACAACAATTACCACACACTGTAATTTTGGGGGTGGATTTGTGGTGTGAATTCGGTATAGTGCTGGATTTGAAGCGAGAGCTTTTCGATTTCTCGGAAAGGATGGAGTTGGCGGTGGTAGAATTTCTTCACCCAAAATCCAAATTGAATAAGGAAGAAGCGGTGGAATTGGATGCGTTGTTGGGGGAAGAGTTTAGTAGGATGGGGGATGGCATTGGCAGGACGACATTGGTTGAGCATGTCATAACTACGTCTGCGGCTCCTATTAAGCAACGCTATTACCCTCTGTCTCCGGCAAGACAGAAGCCGGTTGATAATGAGCTTAATGATATGCTGGATTTAGGAATAGTACGACCATCAAAGAGCCCGTGGTCATCACCCATACTAATGGTAAAGAAAAAAGATGGCTCTTGGCGATTTTGTGTTGATTTTCGGAAGTTGAATAGAGTGTCGGAACGTGATGCTTATCCAATTCCTTACGTCTCAGCGACTTTGGATAAGCTTCGCGATGCTAAATTTTTGTCTTCATTAGACATTAAATCGGCATACTGGCAGGTTCCTATGGCGGAGGAATCGAAGCCCTGCACGGCGTTTACGGTGCCAAATAGGGGGTTGTTCGAGTTTAACCGGATGCCATTCGGGTTGCAGAATGCTCCAGCGACGTGACCCAGAAAAAGTAGAGAGCTTGGTACGATTCGGTGCACCGAAAAATGTGAAGGAAGTGAGGCAGTTTCTGGGTATGGTGTCATGGTATAGGCGATTCATACCTAATTTCTCGACTCTGCTCGCGCCTTTAACCTCGCTTTTGAGGAAGGGTTCTAAATTTGTTTGGGACACAGAGTGCGATAGGGCGTTCTCGCAAGCAAAGGTGAAACTATCCACGGCACCAATCCTAACGTGCCCAGATTTTGAGCTATCCTTCACAATTCAAACCGATGCTTCCGATTTTGGCTTAGGGGCTGTTCTAACGCAAGACCAGTCAGACGGAGAGAAGGTGATTTGTTACCTGAGCCGTTCACTAACGAAGTCTGAGCGCAAATTCTCAACTACGGAGAAGGAGTGTTTAGCTGTCCTTTGGGCAGTGGAGAAGTTAAGGCCTTATATTGAGGGGACGCGGTTTACCGTGATAACGGATCACCATTCTCTGATCTGGTTGAAAAACTTAACGGATCCTACAGGTAGACTAGCGCGTTGGGCTGTTCGGCTACAACAATATGATTACGAAATCATACACCGGAAAGGTAAGGAGCACCTTGTTCCGGATGCTCTGTCAAGGTCTGTGCCATTGGTGGAGTCGTTGGTTGTAATCGCACAGTCCGATCGGTGGTACAACAATATGCTGGACAAGGTACAAAATCAGTTTGTTAAGTATCCGTCGTGGCGAGTAGAGGGAGGAGTACTGTGGAAGCACGTCTCACCGCGGTATCCGGCACTCGAAGACGAAACCGCATGAAAGAGGGTTCCAGCGAAGGGGGAACGAAGGGAAATCCTGCGACAATGCCACGACGACCCAAAGTCGGGTCATTACGGCGTGAAAGGCACGGTGGACCGGGTCTCGTGCGATTTTTATTGGTCGAAAATGCAGGGGGACATTAAGAAGTATGTTCAAGCATGTAAGACTTGCCAAGCTGTTAAGCCTGAGCGCAGATTACCATCGGGGTTGATGGCTTCGAGGAGTGGGGAGGCAAAACAACCATGGGAGATGGTGTGTGTGGATCTGGTAGGACCCCTTCCACGCTCAACGCGAGGCTTTACGTTTATCCTCACAGTTGTGGACTACTCTTCGAAGTTTCCGCTTCTATTTCCTTTGAGGGCGGCTACAGCAACCGCGGTAACGCGAGCATTGGAAAACGAAGTATTTCTGCTTTTCGGTATTCCAAAATGGTTGGTCTGCGACAATGGCGTTCAGTTCCGATCGAAGGAGTTTCAGGGTATGGTAGAGTCGTATGGAACGCAAATCAAATTCACGGCTTTTTACCACCCTCAAACGAACCCGGCAGAGCGGATTAACCAATCAATCAAGGCTATGCTGAGAGCATATGTTGCCGAAAATCACCGGAAGTGGGACGAACACCTTCCTAAGATTGCGTGCGCACTACGAACCGCCAAGCACGAAGTAATGCAGGTATCTCCATACTTCGTGAATTTTGGAAGAGATATGACCGTGGGGATAGACCTTCGAGAGAGACCGGATGAAGTTTCGATAACCTGCCAGAACCCTTTGGAACGAGCCAAAGCTCTGGAGAGCGTGCGTGAGGATATTAAGAAGCGTTTTGAACTCGCTACACGTCAAACCAAAAAACGATATGACCTTCGACGGCGGGACACGAGTTACCATCCGAATGATCGCGTTTGGAGGAAAAACTATGTCCTATCAGATGCTACCAAATATTTCTCCGCGAACCTAGCACCCAAATATATCGGACCATTCCGGGTGAAAGAGCGAGTATCGCCATGGACCTACGAGTTGGAGGGTTTAGACGGGAAACGGGGTGGCACATGGCATGCCAAAGACTTGAAACCATATCGCTGATTTTTTTTTGTTCCGATCGGACGTACAGAAGGTTAGGGAAGAAAAGGTAGAGAAAACTAAGAGAGGAAAAAAAAATTTGTGGGATGTAAACATAAAATTACCGCATGATCCTTCTTGCATATTTTTTTTAAAGCTGGTTAGTCGTCAAGTCCTGTAGAGAATTCGGGGAATTCTCTGTGTAGTAAGGGGGGAATGATACGAGTTCCACTCGTAAATCGCGTATCTGTCAAGAAAAGAACAATCGTGAGCTTCGGGATTAACGAAAATAGAGAAGAAAATTACCTTTTTGAGACAATCCTTGTTGCGCTGGTTCCGCCCCCACTGGCTCCACAGTCGATGGTGACACCTAAAAAGACAATTGAGTATTAGTTTATAGTTAAATGCACGGAAGAAGGGCTGGAATGTGGTAAGGTTAAGTAGTAAGTCTGGAATTTAATGTGAACAATTGAATTTAGCCAGTAATACTGGAGTAGGTTAGTTTTAAGTTTAGCGTTAGTATTCAAATTAGTAAGGAATTTATCGAAATAAAAATAAAGCTACGCACAGGAAATACACCTTGGCTGCGCAACAGACATAAATCCTTCAATTGCCGTACCCGAACCCCAAAATCAAGCCTTGTGACAAAATTGTCTTACTTACATTAATCGATGGTTACTCCGTCCTGCGTAACCGTTGACTCCGCCCTGCGTTCCATTCGACCCTAAAATGAGAAGGACGAAAACACTTTAGTAACAAGCACTTAACCACAGGGAAAACAACAGAACGATCACGGAAAACACAGAACGATCGCGGGAAACACAGAATGATCAAAAAAAAGGACACAATACGATCACGGAATCTACTGAAAACAATTAACACGGAAAATATGACACAAGAAGAACAACACCACACCGCACAAGTGTCACAACAACGAGAAACGTCATCCGACGACCATATCGACGAGCATTGCACGAACTGCGAGAGAATGAAGTCGATAAGACAGATCGGCGAGGTTTGGGTCCATGATAAAAAGTCGGTTGGTAAATATTAAGTGGACACCGTCAAACGAGAATAAAAGCTAACAAAGTACGAAAAGTTTTTAGACTGGAGCGAATGACCGGGAGAAAGCAGTCATCGACCCAGGAAAACGGGGATTTACCGATCTTAAAGCTGACCCGAGGTTTCGAGGTAACCGAAAACGGTCTCTTTTTGCTTTTGAGTCCAGTGAGTTAGTACGTGAGCATTAGAAGGAGGAAGTAATCGCGCGGTGAAAACAAGGAAGCACGGAAGGCGTACTACCCCGCTAGCGTGTATACGGGCGAAGTAAAAAAAAGGAGTGATACGGCGAGGGACGAGATCGGAGGCAGAAATCTAGACGGAGTCAATATTGGAACTTCGTACGAAAAGAAACTGAGCAAGGAGTAAAAGAAGCAGACGTCGCGGGACAACGCACCAGCGGCGCCCTAGAATTAAGGAGGTAGAGTAGATATCAATATTTATCATAGCCAATCAATAGTAAAGTTAGGTTCGTATAGTCAGTTATCATATTTTTTTACTTGTACCTTCGTTAAAAGGGTTTACATTGAATTACATTATTTTATATTTTATTGCAACATTGTGTTTTGGAGAAAATTCTGTGACGTATTTCAGCCCTATTTTCCGTGCAGAGTAGAGTAGTGTTATCCGTGACAGTATTGTCTTTTGAGTGGACTTTTCCTGAACTAGTGGTCCGGTTTGGGAAAATCGGCATAGAACGGGTTCCTTAAAGTTCGGAACCACTGGCGCCCACGACCCTTCTCTGGGTTGGCCGGCAAGGGCCCGTTCGTCCCCTTTTGGTGCAAAGGGGTTTTGATTGCGGTATTAAGACCGCTAACGCGAATTTTAACCGTAATAAGATGCTTAGAATTTTTACCGGAAGTAGGCCCAATAGACCCCTAGCAGAAAAAATTGTTGGTGGTGTGGGTGTAGAGGGTGAGGGTGGGGAAGGGTGAAAAAGAAAAAGTTCCGATTTTTATATCTCGAGAACCTATAATGATATAAAGCTGAAACTTGGTATTTGGATAGAACTGTAGTAGTAGCATGTTAAAAAAATATAATTTTTTATATGAGCAATATGGTACGGGGGTGGGTATATGTAAGTCATCTATAAAAATAATTTTGATTAAAAAATATTCATTAGCCTACGGAAGGGGGCAAAAAAAATTATCAGTGAAAATGGAATGCATATATTTTCACGATTTTCGTCATATCTATTAGTTCTTCCAAATATTGAATTCATTTTTATTGTACGGAGTCTTCATATAAATACCTAGAAAGTGTTTTCAGGATTTTTTGAAATTCGACCTCCATGGTTGTGTAAAGGGGTTGTATACATTTTCACGAATTCAGCCATATCCCTCCGGTCTGATTAGATAAAGAATAACTTTTTACTTACGGGCTTGTTTAATAATCACCTAAAACTTGTTTTAACATTTTTTTCTTTTTCAACCCCTAAGAGGGTATAAACGGGTTGAACACGTTTTCACGAATTCCGTCATATCTCTTAACAGTGATAAGACATGGGATTGGTTTTCACTTCCTTGGGCTTTCTTTACATATATATAAAAACTGATATTCAACCCCAAAGTGGGTGCAAGGGGGTTGCATATGTTTTCACAAATTCCTACATATTTTTTAGTTCTAATGAGATATCAAATTCATTTTTACTTCCTAAGGCTTCCTACATAATCGTCAAAAGTTGATTTCAGTATTTTTAGATATTCAACTCCAATAGGACGTAAGGCTTTCGACAAATTTCTTAGGATTGATGAGATATCAGATTGGCTTTCACTTCCACAGACTTTTTATATAATCGCCTACAAATGCATTTCCGATTTCATGTAATGGTCAAAAACCTAATCACAAAAAACCTCCCGATCCCGTATTAACTGATATTATACTATTACTTAGACCTCTCCCGGAGTATAACCCAATTATGTAATTCATATATTATATGTGACAGCGGTGTTTAAGTTTTCTAGCGCTACCCCATTCTAACCGCTTCCTGAACCTTTTTTAGGTTTTCAGTCACATAGTTACCTACACCGCGTCTCAGAATTAAACGCGTTCCCGACTTCTGCCCGAAAATAATAAAGTTGCGCCCAGACTGTTGGCAGATTTTACTTTATTATTTAAATAATAAAGTATTGTTATCAATTTTAAAAAAAAAAAAATTTGCCACCCTGAAAATTTTTTTTTCCACGTTTCATGACTAATAGACACCAAAAAAGCAATAAAAATTTTCAGTCCGTCTGTGCGCCGTACGCCGTCCGCCGTACGCCGTCCGCCGTACGCAAAACGTTTGAAAGCTTATAGCTCTCAAACTCTTTGAGCTATTAAGTTGAATTTTTTTTTGTTGGTAGACTGAACAAACCCCTTCAAGTGGCCACCTTTTGAGTGGTGGGGGTGTGAGGGGGGAGGTGGGGGAAGCGTTTTAGACGAAAAATGTTGGTTTCTAGATCTCAGTAACCGTATAGTCTAGGAGACTGAAACTAGGAATTTATATAGAGCATCGATAGTGGACCCATTTGCAAAAAAAAATTATAATATTGGTAAAGGGGTGTGGGAGTGGAGGGAATAATAATGCGTCTGAAATGCTCAAAATCCGAGATCGAGACTTTCTAAAATCCATATCTCCTAATCGGTTAATGTCACGAAATTAGAACTTAATGAACATCTGTGGGTATACTAGGAGAATAGATCGGAAACAAATTTTTTAGAGGGGGCAGTGACGTACGGGGGTGGGGGTTGAAAAACTTTAGATTACGATATCTCACGAACGCATTGTACTAGAGAAATAAAATTTGGTTTCTGTATAAATGTTGACAAATAAGGTTTGCTGAAAGTAAAATTTTTTAAGGGGGCAGTGGAGTATGGAAGTGGAGGGGGTAAGAATTTTTTTAAAAAATCACGTCTCATATCTCAAGAACGGTGTAAGATAGATGCTTAAAATTTTTACCAGAAGTAGGCCTAATAGACCCCCAGCAGAAAAAAAGAAAAGTAATTTTGATTAAAAAAAAATTCAAATATCCATTGGCGTTCGGAAGTGGGGCAAAAAAAATGATCTGTGAAAATGGAATGCATATATTTTCACGATTTTCGTCATATCTATTAGGTCTTTCGAAATATTGAATAAATTTTTTTTCTACGGGTTCTTCATATAAATACCTAGAAAGTGTTTTCAGGATTTTTTAAAATTGGACCCCCAAGGTGATGTAAAGGGGATGTATACATTTTCACCAATTCAGCCGTATCTCTCAGGTCTGATTAGATATCGAATAACTTTTCACTTTCACGGGCTTATTTAATAATCACCTAAAACTTGTTTTCAAGGTTTTTCCTTTTTCAACCCCTAAGAGTGTAAAAATGATTTGAACACGTTTTCACGAATTCCGTCATATCTCTTAGGATTGATAAGACATCGGATTGGTTTTTACTTCCTCTGGCTTTCTTTATATTGTTACATGTAAGCCTGGCAACCGCGCAACCGTGCAACTCGATCGTTTCACATAATGAAAAACAACAACAACCGAATACCTAGTTGCAAAATAACCCAATCAGAAACCTAGCTGAAGATAAGGCGAGACAACACGATTCTATCTCCCTTCTTTACCGAATGCTCTCCAATGTACTAGAACCCTGTACATGAACCACCAAAGTCGAAAGATCTCAAGCTCACTTGAATCTTCTGCACACACCACTGAACGATGATCAAAATCGAAGGCTCTGAAGCTTTCGAGAAGATTCCAGAACTGAACGAACGTTCAAGCACATCCTAGACTGCAACCGGGTAGTATATAAGCAGGTGAAGCATTCAGCAAAGGAACAGTAATTTTGATTACGCGACTGCGATAGCCAGCGAGTATACGCGACCGTGTGGAAAGAGAACGAAAGTGAACGAGTTAAGCGATATATGGTATAAGCGGGCGGTACTGCCATACAGTGCGAATTATTGTGCGAATATAGTTCTGTGAATTTAAAGTGCGATTAATAAATAATTACTTATTTTTATTTTAACCGAATTGTGTTTCACTTGAAATCCCGGCGAACCCCTAGCTCGCAACAATTGGTGTCAGAAGTGGGATTTCAAGAACTAATTCGGGTTGGAATCGCGAGTGGAAAAGTGAAATTAAAATTCTCGAATGGACAAAGTGAGAATTTTGGTGCACGAATAAAGTTTTCAAACTGTGAAGTTCAGTGAAAATTCTCGAACGGACAGGGAGAATTTTGTGAAACCGAATATTCTCGAGTGCTCTAGTGAGCGGTAACTTCAATTAGTGAAGTGGAAAGTTCTCGTACGGACAAAAAGAGAACTTAAGTGAATTTGTATCGCGGAAAATCTTTAACGGACAAATAAAAAAAAATAGTGAAAATGCCGCGTTATTTAAAAGACTTGAAACTAATGGAGCTGAAGGAAGAGCTCGGTAGACGCGAATTATCTACAACAGGGAACAAGACTGAACTTGTCAGCCGAATGATCGAAGTGCTTGAGGCTGAAGGCAAGGACGCAAACAATTTCGAGTTTCCAATCGAAGAAGCTCGCGCAGCAAGTAGTGATGAGTGTTCAGAGACGTTAGAGTCTCTAAGGCAATTAATGCAAATGATGAACCAGCAAGGACAGAAAATGGATCAACAAAGCCAGAAAATAGACCAACAATCAACGGATCTCAACCAGACGTCGAAAGACATTAATCAGAAATTAGATCAGACATCAACAAACCTCAACGAGAAGCTAGACCAGACTTCGAAGGACCTCAACCAGAAATTAGACCAACAAAGTGAATTGTCAGCGGATCTTAACAAGAAGTTAGATCAAACATCAACAGATCTTAACGACCTCAACCAAAAGTTGGAGCAGCAGAACAACAAAATCGAAGATCTAAATCAGACGATGGACACCATGGGTAAAGCAATAGAAGAAAATGTAGAAAAGAAACTTCGAACTTTTGAAGATCAAATAACGGAGAAGACATCAGCGATTGTAGAAGAAGTTGAACGCTTAAAAAGGGACTTTGATAACGTGAAAGCAACTGGAGTCATTAAGACAGAACACGTTACGCACAAAGATCTCAAAGCTCCAATCTTTGATGGACAAACACCGTGGGCTATCTATAAAACCCAATTTGAGGCTGCCGCGAGAAATAATCATTGGAATGATTTGGAACGAGGAACGGCTCTTATATTGGCGCTAAGAGGTCCACCAGCAGAAGTTCTTCAAACAATTCCTCAAGAGCAGCAACAAGATTTTTCGACGTTGGTACAAACATTAGATCTTCATTACGGCAGTGACCACATGCGAGAGATATACAAAACACAACTCTACAACCGAACTCAAAAGACTGGTGAAACACTTCAAGAGCTGGCACGCGATATAGAACGACTTACGTTATTGTCGCTTCCCAATGCGCAAACAGAGCAACGCAACGATACAGCTGTTTTCGCATTTAACAATGCTGTACAGGACAGAGAGCTGCAGCAGGCGTTAAAATTGGCAGGAAAGAAAACGATTGGCGAAGCCTTAGTATATGGGCTTACGTTTGAAGCTGCCAAGCAAAGCTCGCGAAATAACTACCGAGTTCGAGAAATAACGGAAGAATGTGTATGTCAGAGGGCCGAATACACCAAACGGAGCGAAGGATCTGGTGCACCCCGGTGTTGGAATTGCGGACAGGCAGGACACTTAAGACGCGACTGTCGAAAACAAAGAAAAGCTACCAACTATTGTTCCGGCTGCGCTGCAAAACAAAAGGGAGAACGAGGCGAACCATCACGAGAGCACGCTTCGCCTAATCATAGTCCGGGAAACGAGTAAAAGCCAACTTCATGGGGCAGAAGTTGGCTGGTGGAATCGACGCCCCCGGAACCATCATCGCAGTTTCTCGACTACATCGTGGTGAAAACGACTTATGCATGAGTGGTCGAGTCGACAAATTAAACTGCATAATAACAATTGACACAGGCGCAACACGATCAGTGCTAAGATCTGACCTCGTAGACCGTACTTGGCTTCATAACACCAAAAAGTACGCACTTCGCACAGCTACAGGAGAAACTACTAGAGTTCATGGGGAAATATCACGTGACATCCGGCTTGGATATTTGACATTCTCGCATGTATTCGTGGTAGCTGATATTACCGATGAGTGTATTCTTGGAATGGATTTTCTGAAGCCACACGGTATCCAGCTGGACCTAGGACAACGAATAATGCAGTGGCGGAACATCGAAATCCCAATGGAAATAACATCCTCCAACACAACCAAGCTGCGAGTTATATTATGCGAAGATGCGGATATACCAAAGTCATCAGAGAACGTTATTTGGGCAGAGCTCGATGGTGATCCCGGGGACCACCGATTCTACCTCATCGAACCAGAAACGACACCTGCATTACGAAGTCTAATATTGGGAAAAACGCTAGTAAAAAGAAATGAGAAGATGATTGTACCAATTAGAGTGCTCAACGTTTCGGACAACATTACCAGCGTAAAGAAGGGAGATATAATTGGCAGCTGTGAACCAATATCGGCGGTGACGAGTATAGACACTGAAGAACATCATGACGTAGCCTCTAAAAATAATTCAAGAAGGAAGAATAATGTAACATCAGCAGTTCTTCAGTCAAGCAACCTTAGAGGAAAACAACACAAGCAAGCAGTGGATTTGATCGAAAGATTCAGCGACGTCTTCTCCACCGGTGATGAGGACTATGGCAGAACAAACCTAGTGAAACATCGTATAGATACCGGAAGTGCTACACCGATACGTCAACCTCCAAGAAGAGTACCATTGGCGAAACAAGGAGAAGTCAATTCAATGGTCAAAACAATGGAGCATCAGGGAATCATCGTGGTGCTGGTTAAGAAAAAGGATGGCAGCACCCGTTTTTGTGTGGACTACAGACAACTAAATGATGTTACGAAAAAGGATAGCTATCCACTACCTAGAATCGACGATATCATCGACACCCTGACAGATGCTAAATGGTTCTGAACGTTGGACCTGAAAAGTGGCTACTGGCAAGTGGAAATAGACGAAAATGATAGAGAGAAAACAGCATTCTCTGTCGGCAGCGGACTGTGGCAATTCATCGTGATGCCGTTTGGCCTGTGCAATGCTCCAGCTACATTCGAAAGACTAATGGAATTTGTTTTGCGTGGCCTTAGTTGGAAAACTTGTCTCGTTTACCTGGATGATGTGATCGTTATCGGCAGGACCTTCGAGGAACATCTGAAAAATCTACAGGAAGTCTTCCAGCGACTGCGAGCGGCAAAATTAAAGCTGAGTCCGAAAAAGTGCACTTTGTTTAGTGCAGAAGTAAAGTACTTGGGTCACATCGTTTCAGCTGATGGTGTAAAGACGGATCCGGAGAAAATACTGGCGGTGAAAAATTGGCCTACTCCGAATGATAAACACCAGCTGCGCAGCTTCCTAGGATTAGCGACATATTACCGTCGATTCGTAAAAGACTTTGCTAACACTGCAAAATGTCTTCATCAGCTAACAGAAAAGGGAAAGACATTTACTTGGAATCAACAGTGCCAGGAAGCATTCGAGAAAATAAAAGATCAACTTTGCGACTCTCCAGTTCTGGCGTATCCAAAATCAGGTCACGGTTTCATCATAGACACCGATGCCAGTAATGTCGGTATCGGAGCAGTACTATCACAAGGGATTGACGGACAAGAAAGAGTGCTATCATACTACAGCCGAGTACTCTCAAAATCAGAAAGGAACTATTGCGTAACTCGCCGAGAGCTATTAGCCATTGTAGAAGCAACAAAACATTTTCACAAATATCTCTATGGTCAAAAGTTCCTTCTTCGAACGGATCACGCATCGCTTAAATGGCTACTTCAGTTCAAGAATCCCGAGGGCCAAGTAGCAAGATGGATAGAAAGGCTTGAATCTTACGATTTTGAAATTGTTCACCGAAGAGGCAGAATTCACGGTAATGCCGACGCGCTCTCACGTCGTCCTTGTCCACCAAACTGCAAGCATTGTCACCGCGTGGAAGAAAAAGAAGTCGGAGAAACCATTCAGCGAATAACGACCGAACCAAAGGATGGATGGAATCAGCAAGAACTGGAAGATGCTCAACGAAAAGATCCAGATATTTCACCGATCATGGCATGGAAGGACAAAATGGAGCGGCCTGAGTGGAAAGACATCTCACAATTCAGCGAAACCTTAAAGAGTTATTGGGCACAATGGAACTCCCTCCACCTAGACGGCGGGCTATTACAACGGAAATGGGAAACCGCTGACGGAACATCGCATCTTATGCAAACCATTGTCCCGCATTCTAAAGTCGAGGAAATTCTGAAGGAGTATCACGAAGGTACTTCCGGTGGACATTTAGGTGTAAATAGAACCTTGGCAAAGATACGAGAGAGGTTCTATTGGATCCATCTCCGAGATGACGTCGAAAATTGGTGCCGTAAGTGTACTACCTGTGCATCGAGTAAAGGCCCGCAACGCAGATCTAAGGGAGAAATGCAGCAATACAACGTGGGAGCTCCATTCGAGAGAATTGCTGTGGATATTGCTGGACCATTTCCGGAATCAGAAAATGGTAATCGCTACATTCTTGTGGTCATCGATTATTTCAGCAAGTGGCCCGAAGCTTACGCAATTCCAAATCAAGAAGCAGTTACCGTCGCAGAACAAATTGTTACCAACTGGGTGAGCAGATTTGGAGTTCCACGTGAACTACACTCCGATCAAGGGCGCAACTTTGAATCTCAAACATTCAAACACGTGTGTCAAATGCTGGGAATAAACAAAACGAGGACAACTCCACTACATCCACAGTCCGATGGAATGGTGGACCGTTTCAATAGAACACTGAATTCGAACCTATCGAAACTCGACAGTGAAAGGCAACAGGACTGGGATCAACACATTCCTCTATTTTTAATGGCATACAGAACATCGGTACACGCAACAACAGGAGAAACTCCCTCCCGAGTCATCTTCGGAAAGAATGTTCGAGTCCCCGCGGAATTAATGTTTGGAGTACCACCAGATCCACCAACCCATCCAAAATATTACGTCTCGGATCTTCGACATCGACAACACACAATTTACAACCTGGTCAGAGATAAAATAAATTTGGCGACCGATCGCATGAAGACGAGGTATGATCAACGGGCAAATTCATCAGGATTCCAAGAAGGCGATTTAGTTTGGCTATACAACCCCAAACGACAGAAGGGCAGGTCACCGAAACTACAGCGCAATTGGGAGGGACCTTACCAAATCATCAGCCGGTTAAATGATGTTGTGTACCGTATTCAGTTGCACCAAAAACCTCGTACTAAAATGAAAGTGGTACACCTCGATAGACTAACGAAGTATCATGGCGCCCATGACGAGGAGATCGACTCTGTTCGGGACGAACAGGAACTAAGGAGGGAGTAATGTTACATGTAAACCTGGCAACCGCGCAACCGTGCAACTCGATCGTTTCACATAATGAAAAACAACAACAACCGAATACCTAGTTGCAAAATAACCCAATCAGAAACCTAGCTGAAGATAAGGCGAGACAACACGATTCTATCTCCCTTCTTTACCGAATGCTCTCCAATGTAAAGGGTTTTCCAATAGGGACTTGACAACTTTGAATTCAATTTGTGAACGCACCCTTTCACTAATCATCGAACTGTCACTGTCAATTTATTCAGTAAACTTAACATTTTTATCATGGTAAAGTACACGAAGGAACAACGTCTGCAAATTATAAAAATTTACTACAGAAATTCGGAGTCGGTGACCGCTACTTTAAGAGCGTTAACTCCGATTTTCGGTCGTAATTCTCGCCCTAGTAGACAGGCAGTAACAAGTTTAGTGCAAAAATTTGAGTCTACATATTCGTTGTGTGATGTTGCCGTGCCAGTGAGACAACGGGTTGGTCGAAGTGTCGAAAATATCGCTGCCGTTGAAACGTCCGTAGCAAATGATCCAAATCAGTCAATTCCACGGCGTTCTCAAGTGTTGGGCATCGCCCAGACCACGTTATGGCGAATTTTGCGTAAGGATCTTGGTTTACACCCATACAAGATCAAGCTGACTCAAGAATTGAAGCCGATGGACCATTTGAAGCGACGTACGTTCTCCGATTGGGCTCTGGAAAAGATGCGCCAAGATGATCAATTTCATCGCAAAATCATCTTCAGTGACGAAGCTCATTTTTGGCTCAGTGGGTTCGTCAATAAGCAAAATATGCGTTATTGGTCCGGTGAAAATCCACATGTGCTTCATGAAAGACCACTTCATCCACAAAAAATAACTGTTTGGTGCGGTTTGCATGCTGGCGGCGTCATAGGGCCATATTTTTTCGTCGACGATAATGATCGTCACGTTACTGTGAATGGTAATCGTTATCGCGCCATGATTACCGATTATTTTTGGCCCGAATTGGAAGATATGGACTTGGACAACATGTGGTTTCAACAGGACGGTGCCACAAGCCACACAGCACACGTTACAATCGATTTATTGAAGAGTAAGTTTGATGAGCGTGTTATCTCAAGAAATGGACCAGTCGATTGGCCGCCTCGTTCGTGCGATTTAACGCCTCTGGACTTTTTTCTTTGGGGCCACGTCAAGTCGTTGGTCTATGCCAACAAGCCGACGACGTTGGAAGAGCTCAGAGCCAACATTGAACACGAAATAGCAGCCATTTCGGCCGAAATGTGTGGCCGAGTCATCGAAAATTGGGTCCAACGAATCGACCGCTGCAAACGTGCCCGCGGTGGCCATATGAACGAAGTCGAGTTCCATTCATAAATGTTTTGATTGTACTTCAACCCGATAATAAAGTTTTTGAAATATCTCAAATGGTTTGCATTTTATTTTGAAAAAAAGTTGTCAAGTCCTTATTGGAAAACCCTTTACTAGAACCCTGTACATGAACCACCAAAGTCGAAAGATCTCAAGCTCACTTGAATCTTCTGCACACACCACTGAACGATGATCGAAATCGAAGGCTCTGAAGCTTTCGAGAAGATTCCAGAACTGAACGAACGTTCAAGCACATCCTAGACTGCAACCGGGTAGTATATAAGCAGGTGAAGCATTCAGCAAAGGAACAGTAATTTTGATTACGCGACTGCGATAGCCAGCGAGTATACGCGACCGTGTGGAAAGAGAACGAAAGTGAACGAGTTAAGCGATATATGGTATAAGCGGGCGGTACTGCCATACAGTGCGAATTATTGTGCGAATATAGTTCTGTGAATTTAAAGTGCGATTAATAAATAATTACTTATTTTTATTTTAACCGAATTGTGTTTCACTTGAAATCCCGGCGAACCCCTAGCTCGCAACAATATATATCTAAAAACTTATTTCAGGATTTTTGGATGCAAAAGGGTGTTGCATATATTTTCACAAATTCTTACATATTTCTTAGTTCTAATGAGATATCGAATTCATTTTTACTTCCTAAGGCTTCTTACATAATCGTCAAAACGTTGATTTCAAGATGTTTGTTATTCAACTCCAATAGGACGTATGGGTTTCGACATATATCTCAGGATTGATGAGATATTAGATTGGTTTGCACTTCCACAGACTTTTTATATAATCGTCTTCAAACGCATTTCCGATTTTAACCACGCTTAAAACCAAATCACGAAAAACCTTCTAATGCTGTAACAACTGATATTATACTAGGACTAGATCTCGTCCTGGTGTATGACCCAATTATGTAATTCATATGTTATATGAGGCAGCGGCGTAAGTATTCTAGCGCGACCCCATTTTAACCGCTTCCCGAACTTTTTTTTAGGTTTTCAGTCACATAGAAACCTACACCGCATCTCAGAATTAAACTCGTTCCGAACTTCTACCCAAGAAATAATTAAGTTGCGCCCAGACTGTTGGCAGATTTTTTTCTACTGGAAGAGAAAATTTTTACTGCTGGTATTTTACAAATAATCCATGGTTGCACAGGTCGTAGATCCGATATTTTTGGACAATGATTTGATTGTCTAAATGGATTACAGCAAAACGATATTGAGTAGTGCCTGTTGGTTTTTTTCCATCATATGTAAAATAATAAATTAGATTTTTTGTTCTAAATAATGGAAGCTCGACTGAATAGTTTCTGAGGAAAACCCGTTTTTATATACATACCCATCAAAAAAGCACTTCAACGATCGCGTTTCGACTCTTGCCATCATCAATCTTCCTAACTGATAGTCCTAACTTCATAACGATCTTTTCGGCTATGATGTTGATTTAGGAACCTGAATTCAATATACGGCTCTGCACTCAACAGTGGATCCGTTGCTGTTTACTAGCTTGACCTTGGCGGTGCTTAAGAGTACATAACCCATTTGGCTTTCGTGATCCAAAGTTGTTTGGACGGACGACTGTGGTGTCGCGTCTTTTAATGGCTTCAACTTCGGCGTTGGTGTAACTTTCTTTTCTAAGTATACTAAGCTGTTATGTTTTTTGGAGCACTGTTTCCATGGCCCTAATGTACTGTCCATGGATTTATGTCTCTCTCGGAAACAGTTGACACATAATTTGTTATTTTGTACTGAGATGAGTCTATTCGAGGGGGTCATCTTCAAAAAGTCAGCCCTTCTGGATGCTTCATTTTATTTTCTAAAGCCTCCAGTGACTGGAACCGAATCTCCAGAAAACTGAAGAAGCCTTGAAAAGTTTGTAATTCTCTTGGATTTGAAAGTGACTGCTCGTACAATGTCAGAGTTGTTGTGTCTAACTTCTTCAGGAGTATGTGCAGCAGCAATGGATCTCAATTGTCAATATGCATCTTGAGATTCTGCAGACCCATTAGGCATTCTTACGTAGGGTCATGCGAAGTCTTTATTGAGGTTGCAGCCGATTTGTCAACTGCATTCGATGGCTGGGCCATCAACTTGTTGATTAGAGGTGTGTTTTTTTCAACTGGACCAAGATCAAAATCATTCATTGAATTTTCAATTTTCTGGATCATCCTCTTTGTTATTCTGGATCATCCTCTTTGTTATTATTTAATAACAAAGAGGATGATCCAGAATCATAATGGGATCAAGGTTGGATCAGTTTTTCGCTATTAAAGCTGCTTCTCAATTCATCTAAATTTTCACTATTTTAGCATTTCTACAGATGGCGCCCTGCGACTCAGCTGATAATAGATTTGTTCTTTTTGCATACACAAGTGTATGCAAAAGAACAAACCTACTGACACCAGTAAATTCAATTTGTAGCAGGTATTTGCTCCCAGCAGGCAGAACATGCTCGTCGAAAAGTTGTGTAAGCTCAGTACATTTTGTACGAAAATTTAAGTCCATGTGTAAGATAGAGACAGCATGTACAAAATTATTGAAAAAGCCTTTGTATTATATGAGCCGTTTATTTTGAAAGTGGAATAAGTCACTTTCGTTTTTAAATCGACATGCTTAAGGGCTTGCGTTTTAACATGGTTAAAAATATTCATGCCAATCTTCAGGAAAATTTACTTGTATTTGTTAAAAGTGTGATGAAACAATTGCATCAATAGATTCTCAGAAAGTTGCTTCGTGTTGTATAAAATATCGTTACAATGTTACAACAATTTTTTTTTTAAAAAGTGACTTATTCCACTTTCAAAATCAATGGCTCATATTTTAATGCATTTTTATAGAGTTTCATCGCTATATGCAAGAAAGGTAAACTACACATGTAGCCCTAGCCATCTACCAGAAGCAATCAAACTTTCGTAGAATATACGTCGAAATGGCACCGCATGCGCGTGTAACATTTATAGAAAATTAAATTTTAGTTACGACGCATAGCTTCTTAATTTTTATCAGTGACGTTTGGCTGTTCGTTGATTTTATCACCAATGTG
Organism: Beris morrisii; assembly: GCA_951812415.1. NCBI lineage: Eukaryota > Metazoa > Arthropoda > Insecta > Diptera > Stratiomyidae > Beris > Beris morrisii. The sequence goes on along the minus strand of OX638310.1, from coordinate 88,074,162 downwards.
TTACGGGTCAATTCGGGACGTCACCCTGCAACAAAAGAAGAGAATTGTTTAGTGGAATAAAATATCGCGTTTTTAAATTTACCAACTTACCAAGAACTTATTTGTTGAGCTCCCTGCAAAGTCACCACTCAAACCGAGCCAACCGAAAATAGCGAATTAGTGGAAGTCAAGTAAAGATTTAACAAAACGGAAATATATGGAAGAAGAGCTGGATGCGAAATTTGAATTTGCAGGATTAGTAGGTTAAATGTACTTAGGATAAGGACCAGCAATTTTATTAATAGGGCTAGAATTAGTTAGGTTTAGGACTACGAGTTAGTAGAGGTAGTTAGGCTTAGAACGTCGTACGTCGTCAAGCATCAACGCGAGGCTCCACCCCAACACCGAATATCGGCTTCGCCCTGTCGGCGCACACACACACACCCACTTACCGAGCTGACCAATAGCAATTGTCGCTGAATACTGCGCGGAGCGAAATTAGCCGCTAGAAGGCGCAATCGGGTCAACAATGTTGAGTTTGAATCCTGGATGGACCGATCAATAAACTATGAATCGAGGAAAGTCGTCGAATCCGAGGAAAAAGTTATACGTGTGATGTAAGTTTGGAAGTCGGGATTAACGACCGAGCGCGATCGATCGTTGAACTAAAACTGTCTTTTAAGCCCAGGTAACCAGGTAAAGCTGACTGAAGTTTTCGCGGTAAGTGACGGACCCAAAAACGGTCTCTTTTCACTAGTGGTCACGAGTGCGAACGCTGGTTTAGTCTTTGCTTTTAAATTAAACGAACGATTGAGAAAATTGTGAGAAGAACGTGCAGCGAGCGTCACGAGTTGGTGACGGCACGAGTGTTAGAATTCGAGCTCGGGAAGTTACGGAACGTGTTTACATCCGCGAAGAAAACCTGCGGACAAGACATACGAGTACCATCAGCGAAGAAAATCTGTGGATTTTGTTGAGTTGTCAATCGACAACTCATGAATTTCCGCTGAGCGGTTACGGGTGCGCTCAGAACTCAGCTTTTCGATGAGTTTTGATCGCACCCGCAACTGCCACCAACTTAGCCGCGAGAATCCCTTTCACAGTTATTCGGTAAATGCCGGAAGCGGCAGGTTGGCATAGCGGTCCAGAAGAAAAAATCCTGAAGGAGAAAAAAAAAAACGCGGTTGAGGAGAGTGGTAGACGGGAGTTTTTTCGGTTCGGGGTTGTTGATTCGACAGAAACTAATTTCAGTTTTTTTGTTTCTATCGGTTTTTATTTGTCATTTTAATGTACGACACCGAAATCGAGACCGAAACTATACGTATCGTTCAATAATAAGCGGTTTCTGATCGTGCGGCAGATTGTGCAAGAAATTCCGGGTTTTTTTTTTTTTGTTTTTTTGTTCTCGTATTGTATGGTCGCCGTTGCTTCCGAGCTGCTACCTTGCAAATGTTCCATCGAAGTTTTGAAATTTCATGTCGCGAGTTCTTTTGAGTGGCAAAATCCTAAAGGAGAAAAAGGCAGAACGGCTGATGGAATTTCAGTGAGAAAATCATCGATAAACCGCGTACGCTGTTGTGAAAAATAATTTTCAAGCGCCTGTTGAGTGTGTGAAGTCGTTGATGTGCCGGAATGTTAAATAAATTCTATAATGAATTCGCGGTCATATACGCATTTTCGAAAAATTAACAAATTTGCAAAATCAAGAAAGTGTTTGCGCTCAAGTTTTTTTTAAATAAATTAAATGTTAAAAATTAATTTGAAGAGTAGATAAAACGAAACGAGTAATAAGGCGCGCTTCCGAACGAATGTCAAATCAGCTGTCCGTGTGTGTAGGCACGACATAGTGAAACGATTTCCTTGAGAGATTTTTTTTTGGAATTTCTCGTGACCAGCACCCAAACTTCCACTTTTATTAATACGATAATACATTTATCGCCCTCTTATGGTTCTCGTTGCCTACTTACGCTGGGTGAATTGATTGAATGATTTTTATGTTTTCGATCGAGTGAAGGAACGGAACGATCAATTAAAACGACGATAAAGTCAAAATAAAAAAGACCAATTGTGGGACGGGTTTTTATTTAAATGATTTGAGACGATTTGCTGCCGGGAGTAGATTACGTTCCCGACTGTCGGTCGGTCGAGGGCACTAGTTTGTCTTGTTGGTGGGCTTCCTGTCGAATTTCCTGGTGAAAGAGTTTGATGCCGGAAAACGCAGAAAAGAAATCGAGCTGTGAAAATTGAGTGAAATAAAATAGCTAAATAAAATGATAAATAAAACATAATAAAAATTGACATGACTGACACGACCGACGTACAGAAATAAAAAAATTTAAAAAAAAAAAAAAAAAAAGTAACGTTTAAATCATAATAATATTCTTCAAGAAACAAATTAATGGGGTGAGTTTATTTTTTTTTTCTATATTCTTTTATCCTTTTTTTGCTATATTTTTTTTGGTGTATTCTTTTATTTTCCAGATTTTTTTTGGTTGTATATTTTTGGGGGTTATATTAATGTTTTTTTTTATTCTGAAAAATGTTTAGAGGCTAGAAGAGCCATTTAAAATGAACCCGAGCGTTTGAGCTCCGCCCTGAACCTCAAAAAGGGGCCATGACGGATGTTGTTTTAGGACAGTCATGGCTGAGGTAGGGTGGGCAGGCAGGGCGCTATGACACCTCAGCGCCCTGACAAATCGTGAAGTCGCGCACTCCACCGCTTCTTGGTCTTTCACGACCTATTGGGAAGATAGTCCTATTTTAAATCCCTGGAGTAAGCCGACACGAAATTTTTTTGTTGTACAGGCCAAGGGTTTATGGACTGAAATCTGGGCAAGAACCCCCCCCACAACTGCCGTAGCTAGTCCCGGCCGCCAGCAAGCGTGTCGCTTCCGCTCGGATTTCAGCCACCAATTCAGACGTAGGAATTGGCCCACTCTTTCCTGAACCTTCCTTTCCTTCGAATATTTTGACTTTTTCAAGTCGAAATATTCACTCCAAGGCCTCCGTTCACAACAAAATGGCGCCCAACGTGGGGCTAGCCACAGCTACGCTTGGTGCACAAAGCGTAGCTCATCAACACGCGCGAGTTCCGAAAAATTCCGTGCAAAAAGTTGATGGGCAAAAAGAACTTAAATTTCGTCGTTCTGCGACAGTATTTTCGCCTGAACGGCATCAACAGTCCAAGTGTACAGCTTTTCTGATTTTTCCACAGCAAACCATCTCATCGGTCTTGTATGGAGACATTGTGGAACTGACCTATTGACGAACCGTTTTGGCAACCTTTAGGCGCCAACTCGGTTCCATAGGAAAGGGAAACGTTGTCTGCATGCGAGATTGATGTGATGTAAGTTGGGTCAGAATTTATTTTCTTGACTCATTCCACCTTTGGTTCGTAAGTACCCAATTGAGAGCTGGGCATGCCTTGTCTTGGCGGGCATGTCGTCAGACAATTGGGCACAATACTTGCGAAACATCAGTGAGTTTGGTGATAGAAAATATCGTCGAAATTTCGAAAAGTCCCCTATTTCCTTATCCTTCCTTTTAGAGTTCCTTTATAAAGTAAAATATTTTTTTTTAAAAATAACGTAGTATATTTTTTTGGTAAAATTAAATTTTTTTGGTAAGTCTTCGGACGAAATTTGACATAGATTTTTTTTTGCTTGCTGATTTTGATTTTTCTTGTTGCTATTTTTCTTCCCAATTTTTTTTATGTTGCATTTTTTTCTCGCGATCCGGATTTTCCCGATAAGTCGAGAAAGACAGAGATCGACTTCGCGATTTGCTGCATATGAGGGGAGGGGAAAGGAGCGACGACGTGAGGGTTCATTTCTTTTTTTTTGATTTAGTAATTTTTTTCATTCATTCATTTATTCAATCATTCGTGCGTTGATTCACTCGTGCATTCAATCGTTCGAATATTGAATTTTTTTGGACATTCACTCACTCGTGCAGTATTGTTCAATCGTTCAAGTATTTTTTTATTATTCAGAGACTCACTCGTTCATTCATTCATGATTGATTCATTCATTTGGCAATCATTCATCCACTTGAATATCTAATTTTAGTCCATTTTATCCATACAATCATACATTCACACGTTCACTCATTCATACAGTCGTTCAATCATCCACGCAATTAATCAATCATTTGTTCGTTCATTCATTTACTCAATATTCGTTTAATCATTCAGTCGTTCAATTGGTTAATTTTTATTCACTCGTTCATTTATTCGATCTAATTTCAATCAATCAATTTTTTTAGAACTAATTTTTTTTCAATAACACACTCGTCCAATCGCTCGTTCAAATTTTTTTTTCTTTCTCGCTTTATCAGTCGTTCAAATATTAACTCGTTCATTTAGACATTCATTCGCGATTTATTTAATTGTATTCAATCATTCACTCGTTTAGTAACTCATTGTTTTAATAGCTCACTCAATCAATCGCTCGTTCAATTAAATAATCGTTCATTCAGTCATTTATTCGCGAATTTTTAAATTTTATTCATTCATTGTTAAAATTAATCGTTCAATTGTTCGATCAGACGTTCATTCGATTACTCATTTAGCATTTATTCATTAATACGTACATTTACACAATCACTTAGTCAATTATTCGTTTTTTCGGTATTCATCCATTTGCTAATCACTCACTCGTTAGTCGTTCACTCGTTCATCACTCACTCGTTCATCAATCACTCGTTCATTCATCAATTTGTTCAATCACTCGTTCATTTTTTCTTGCCAAATCATGCCACTGGCGCGTTCACCATCGAAAGCGACGGATTCAATTTGCACGACATGTCAGGAGGTCGTGGAATTGAACCGTGAAGCCAGGACCAAGTGTGGCCATATTTTCCACCTGGAATGCCTGGAATCGTGGGTTCGGAGCCACAATAACTGCCCCAATTGCAGGCAGTACCTTGGGCCGCAGGACTATTGGTCGGTTCGGGGCGTGGAGGGCGCAACTGCCAGAACCGGAGCTGTAACACGCAGTAAACAGAAGTTAGCAGCTCCCAAGTCTCCGACAGGCGGAATTTCACCTAGTAGGTTAAATGAAGATTTTCCGCCGGAGACAGTCGGCGGTCGTGTCTTTTACGCCCCTGACGGATCAATGGTGCAGGAGCAAGGGGTTGACCAACTCGCGTTTCCAGGCACAAGTTCACCAAAAAGGGGTGAAAGGCCTCGTTGGTCGGATGTGCATGAGGAGGTAATAACAGCGCCAGTGCGCGCAGATCCGCCTGTGGTCCGGACCGAACTCGGGGTAGAACAATTGGTGCAACTAATTCGAACGGTTATGCGAGAGGAGCGGGCGGCACAAGAGCCAGTGGGGGCCCACTATTCGGCAGCAGATCGAAACTTGCGTGCCATGACAGGGAGGGTAGTTCAGCGGATCGAAGCGGCCGCTGGGGCCAGCGATCGCGTTTGCCACGACCCTAATTATCGCCGACGCAATTCCTGCAGCCCATTAAGGCATTGGCGTCTTCGCTTCAACGGAGATCGTCAACTCCTACGCGCAGAGGAAATGATTTTTAGGGCCGAGACTCCCGCGATGAGCGACTTACGCGGCGACTTAGATGTGCTGACGCAGGGTTTCCATCTGCTGCTGGATGGTCGGCCCAACAAATGGTACTGGTTGTGGCGACGGTCTAACCCCAATGCATCATGGGGTACCCTGAAGGATGCATTCCTGCAGGTCTGGGGAGAGCGAAGTACGGATTGGGAAGTGCGCAAGCAGATGCTTGGCAGACGGCAAGCGCCAAATGAGCCCTTCATGTCTTTTGAACAGGACATGACGGAGCTTCGCACATTGCTGCGCACTCCCATGATGGAGTCCGAATTCGTGGATCTGGTGCGCGGAAATCTGGTGGCCAGCACACAGCAACAAATGTGCTTCCACTCAGTCCTAACGATGGACGAATTACGTCGGTTAGTAGGACAAGTGGAAGACGTGCGTAAGGCTACCAGACCATCCCCCTGGAACCAAACCAGAATCCACGAACTTCATGAGCAAATCGACGAAGGGAATCCGAATACGCCTCCTTCAGTCGACGTGGCCGGACTATCGAACCCCCTGACTTGTTGGAACTGCGGGAAGGAGGGGCATGGATACCGTGAATGTGGGGAAGTTACCAAAGGCATCTTCTGCTTTGGATGTGGGCGGGCTGACGTGCTAAAGCCCAACTGCATCCATTGCAAGGCGGGAAACGGCCGAAGGGACGGCAGGACAACGGGTTCCTACCGTCCGAGCACTGCAACCCGACCGCAGTAAGAAATATTTTTAGACACCCCGATCCTAACTCCCAATTTAATTTAGAACTCCCTAATAAAAAAACTTTAAGCCATTTTTCAACCCTCTCAAACAACCCTCCAAATTTTACTACCCTTACCTCAACATTTTCTGAACCTAACTCCCATCCTTTTAGCGTAAAATCATCCCAACCTAATTCCTCGTCACCTAACACTCCGAACGTCACAATACTACGAAGACAAAGCGATAAGACGGAGCCGGCTGTTTCTCGGCCTGAAGATGACCTTAAGGTTCAGAACCATCCAAGACGTCATTCCCTCCATCCTCACAAGCCTTACCATCTACGGCTAAAGGAATATATGGAGGCTCGAGAGCGAATTTTTTCATCTACTCCAGTCGCGAGTGATGATCAAGTGTCATCACTAATGAATGGAGCGGGTCGCAGAAAGTCAATCTTGCGCCTTCGTATATTCTGGAGGATGGTGCGTGAAAAAAAGAAAGCAATTTTATCGACGATCATTACCGAGCCGTTTGACGTACGTCCGTACGCTGTGGTATCCCTGTACGGAGTGGACGTTAAAGGACTCCTCGATAGTGGGGCGAGCATCAGTTGCCTGGGGGCAAACTCCCTACAACGCCTCCAAGATGCACAGGTGAAATATCGACCAGTCTGTCAAGAGGTGAAGACAGCTGATGGTGCTGCACAAAAAGTTTTGGGCACAGTAGTTACCGAAATTACCTTTCGTGGTAAAACTCAGCCCATCACTCTATACATCGTGCCGAGCCTGTCGCAGGAACTATACCTTGGTGTAGATTTCTGGCGATCCTTCCAGCTTGCTCCTAGCATCATCAGCGCGGTCGATACTCCCGAAAATGCATCGCAACTGATAGCTCCGGATGCCCACCATTTAATGTCCACAGATGTGGAGAGGTTGGAAATGGCAAAGTCCAAATTTCCATCATACGAAGTTCAAGGACTGGGTGTGACCAACGTCGTCGAACATAGTATAGACGTTGGTGATGCTAGTCCCATCAAACAGCGGCACTATCCCGTGTCTCCTGCGATCCAAAAACTCTTGTATGACGAGATCGATCGCGTGAGAGCACTTGGCGTGATAGAGACCAGCCAGAGTGCGTGGAGCTCGCCTGTGGTTCTCGTGAGGAAACCAGGCAAGGTCAGGTTATGTTTGGACTCGCGCAAAGTCAATAGTGTGACGAAGAAGGATGCTTATCCATTACCACACATTGACGGAATCTTAAGTCGTTTGCCGCGAGCCAACTTTATCACCATCCTTGACCTGAAAGACGCCTTCTGGCAGATTCCTCTCGAGAACAAATCCAGAGAGTACACTGCTTTCACGATCCCTGGCCGGCCTCTATATCACTACACTCGCATGCCCTTTGGGTTATGCAACGCGCCGCAAAGGATGTGTCGTTTGATGGACAAAGTCATCCCACCCGAGTTGAAGGAACAGGTATTCGTATATTTGGACGATCTGCTGTTGATTTCTGAGGATTTCGACTCACATTTGATTTTATTGACTGAAGTCGCAGATTGTTTGCGAAAGGCTGGCTTGACTATAAACGTCAACAAGAGCAAGTTTTGTCTGAGAGAGGTGAAGTATCTCGGATACATCGTTGGAGACGGAGGCTTGAAGACAGATCCGAACAAAGTCTCAGCCATCGTCGATTACCCTTCGCCAAAGTCCGCACGTCAAGTACGACGCTTCCTTGGCATGGCAGGCTGGTATCGACGATTCGTCCCCAACTTTGCCGCTACCGTGTCACCGATCTCAGACACCCTAAAGAAGTCCAACCAGTTTGCTTGGACTACAAAGGCACAAACTTCCTTCCTATTAGTGAAAGACTTGTTGACGAAAGCCCCCTTACTGATTAATCCAGATTTTAAGAGGCCTTTCGTAATACAATGCGATGCCAGTAAATCAGGTGTGGGTAGCGTTCTCTTTCAGGAAAACGACGACGGATCGGAATCTCCTGTGGCGTATATGTCACAGAAGCTCACTTCCGCTCAACGCAACTACAGCGTAACCGAACTCGAGTGTTATGCAGCTGTGTTGAGCGTGAAAAAATTTCGAGCCTATGTAGAAGGGACGGCGTTCAAAGTCGTTACGGACCACGCAAGTCTCAAATGGCTCATATCGCAAAAAGACCTACAAGGACGGTTGGCAAGGTGGAGTCTAAAACTCCAAGGTTACGACTTCACAATCGAGCACCGACGAGGGAGCCTGAACGTTGTACCCGATGCTCTCTCTCGCGTATACGAAGAGGGATTAAATGCGCTGATCGACGTGGCACCGATGGTGGACATGGATTCTCCAGAGTTCTCTGGCAAAGAATACAAAGAATTAGTGTCCACTGTCGATGCGAACGACGATCGGCTTCCTGACGTATGCGTGAGGGATGGTTTCGTGTACAAGCGCACAGAGCCTCACAACGGTGACCCGATTGCTGAAGACAGGGCCTGGAAGTTGTGGATTCCATCGAGCCTTACGTCAACTGCGATTGCTCAGGCGCACGAGGCAGATACCACGGTCCATGGTGGTTATGCCAAAACGCTAGAGCGAGTCAGGCGATTTTTGTACTGGCCCGGGATGGCTACACAAGTACGCACCTACGTTCTGGCGTGCGATACTTGTAAAGAGACAAAGTCCCCGAACAGACCTCTACGAGCGCCTATGGGAGAACCGTTCCAGACGGATCAGCCATTCCAGCACCTTTACATCGACGTGCTGGGACCATATCCGCGTACCAAACGGGGTAAAATGGCTATCTTGATCGTCTTGGACCACTTCACAAAATTCCCCCTGTTACATCCTTTGGGGCGAATCACTGCCGAAGAGATTACCAACTATTTGGAGAGGCAGGTCTTCCATACGTTTGGAACACCCGAAACGATCCTCTCCGATAATGGCTCTCAATTTAGGTCGAATGTGTTTAACTCCATGCTGAACAAATACGGAGTTCAACACCTGTACACCCCGAGCTACTCACCGCAAGCGAATGCTTCAGAACGTGTCAATCAGTCCATCCTGGCCGGTATTCGAGCATTCATCACTGATGACCAAACACGATGGGATGAGAGTCTAAGCAAAATTGGATGTGCACTTCGGAGCTCACTCCACCAAGCCACTGGATTTTCTCCCTATCAGGTTCTGTTTGGAAATCACATGATGTTGCACGGGAAGGACTACGAACTGCTGAAGCGATTGCGAGCGTTGGGAGAGTCAAATGTGCAGCTTCGACCTCGAGAGGGAATTCCTATCGTGAGGCAACTGGCGCAGACGAAAATAAGGGTCGCACATGAGGACAGTAGCAAGCGTTATAATCTGCGTGCTGCTAAAACACAATTTTGTGTAGGACAAGAGGTTTACAGAAGAAATTTTTCCTTGTCCACAGCCGCGCAGAATTATAACGCCAAGCTGGCGAAGAAGTTCCTCAAGTGCAGGATTCGTCGTGTGCTAGGCAACTCACGATACGAATTGGAGGATTTAGGAGGCAAGCGTGTGGGGATCTATCACTCCAAAGATCTGCGGCAGTGATTCGAGAGGTTAGGCCCATAATTGCCCGGCTCTCAGCGTGAGCATGAGGTTGTTGAGTTGTCAATCGACAACTCATGAATTTCCGCTGAGCGGTTACGGGTGCGCTCAGAACTCAGCTTTTCGATGAGTTTTGATCGCACCCGCAACTGCCACCAACTTAGCCGCGAGAATCCCTTTCACAGTTATTCGGTAAATGCCGGAAGCGGCAGGTTGGCATAGCGGTCCAGAAGAAAAAATCCTGAAGGAGAAAAAAAAAAACGCGGTTGAGGAGAGTGGTAGACGGGAGTTTTTTCGGTTCGGGGTTGTTGATTCGACAGAAACTAATTTCAGTTTTTTTGTTTCTATCGGTTTTTATTTGTCATTTTAATGTACGACACCGAAATCGAGACCGAAACTATACGTATCGTTCAATAATAAGCGGTTTCTGATCGTGCGGCAGATTGTGCAAGAAATTCCGGGTTTTTTTTTTTTTGTTTTTTTGTTCTCGTATTGTATGGTCGCCGTTGCTTCCGAGCTGCTACCTTGCAAATGTTCCATCGAAGTTTTGAAATTTCATGTCGCGAGTTCTTTTGAGTGGCAAAATCCTAAAGGAGAAAAAGGCAGAACGGCTGATGGAATTTCAGTGAGAAAATCATCGATAAACCGCGTACGCTGTTGTGAAAAATAATTTTCAAGCGCCTGTTGAGTGTGTGAAGTCGTTGATGTGCCGGAATGTTAAATAAATTCTATAATGAATTCGCGGTCATATACGCATTTTCGAAAAATTAACAAATTTGCAAAATCAAGAAAGTGTTTGCGCTCAAGTTTTTTTTAAATAAATTAAATGTTAAAAATTAATTTGAAGAGTAGATAAAACGAAACGAGTAATAAGGCGCGCTTCCGAACGAATGTCAAATCAGCTGTCCGTGTGTGTAGGCACGACATAGTGAAACGATTTCCTTGAGAGATTTTTTTTTGGAATTTCTCGTGACCAGCACCCAAACTTCCACTTTTATTAATACGATAATACATTTATCGCCCTCTTATGGTTCTCGTTGCCTACTTACGCTGGGTGAATTGATTGAATGATTTTTATGTTTTCGATCGAGTGAAGGAACGGAACGATCAATTAAAACGACGATAAAGTCAAAATAAAAAAGACCAATTGTGGGACGGGTTTTTATTTAAATGATTTGAGACGATTTGCTGCCGGGAGTAGATTACGTTCCCGACTGTCGGTCGGTCGAGGGCACTAGTTTGTCTTGTTGGTGGGCTTCCTGTCGAATTTCCTGGTGAAAGAGTTTGATGCCGGAAAACGCAGAAAAGAAATCGAGCTGTGAAAATTGAGTGAAATAAAATAGCTAAATAAAATGATAAATAAAACATAATAAAAATTGACATGACTGACAGGACCGACGTACAGAAATAAAAAAATTTAAAAAAAAAAAGTAACGTTTAAATCATAATAATATTCTTCAAGAAACAAATTAATGGGGTGAGTTTATTTTTTTTTTCTATATTCTTTTATCCTTTTTTTGCTATATTTTTTTTGGTGTATTCTTTTATTTTCCAGATTTTTTTTGGTTGTATATTTTTGGGGGTTATATTAATGTTTTTTTTTATTCTGAAAAATGTTTAGAGGCTAGAAGAGCCATTTAAAATGAACCCGAGCGTTTGAGCTCCGCCCTGAACCTCAAAAAGGGGCCATGACGGATGTTGTTTTAGGACAGTCATGGCTGAGGTAGGGTGGGCAGGCAGGGCGCTATGACACCTCAGCGCCCTGACAAATCGTGAAGTCGCGCACTCCACCGCTTCTTGGTCTTTCACGACCTATTGGGAAGATAGTCCCATTTTAAATCCCTGGAGTAAGCCGACACGAAATTTTTTTGTTGTACAGGCCAAGGGTTTATGGACTGAAATCTGGGCAAGAACCCCCCCCACAACTGCCGTAGCTAGTCCCGGCCGCCAGCAAGCGTGTCGCTTCCGCTCGGATTTCAGCCACCAATTCAGACGTAGGAATTGGCCCACTCTTTCCTGAACCTTCCTTTCCTTCGAATATTTTGACTTTTTCAAGTCGAAATATTCACTCCAAGGCCTCCGTTCACAACAATTTTAAGAAAAGGAGGTGAACGCGACAACGAACACCGGTCAACGAGTAAGAAGTCTTCGAGGGACTACGCACCAGAGGCGCCCTAGTTTGTATGATTTTAGCCAGGTTAAACGTAACTGTTATTATTAGTTAGAAATCGCAAGTAAGTTAATTATCTTTCTTTCGAGACGACTACGTCGTCAGTTGGATTCATATTAAATTAGAATTGTTTTCTTTATTCATGGCATTTCCTTTACTTGGTGTAATATTTGTGTGATGTGTTTCAGCTCGCCTTCCATAGTGCAATTTTTGTGTTTACGCGAGCGCGAAACTTTACCCCGAATTTGTGATTCGGTCGGGGAAAAGTCCAGAACGGGACCCTTAAAAAAGGATCACTGGTGCCCACGACTTCTCTGGGTCGGCCGGACAAGGCCCGTTCGCCCCCTTTTGTGCTGGGGTTCAAACGGGGTTTCCGCCGGGAAAAACGGTAATAATTGGCGCCCAACGTTTTAGTGGCAAATTTTTTTTTTCTTTGTTCGGAATTTTTATACTTTCCTACGTTTGGTGAAAAATTAGTGGAAGTGAGTAGTGGTTTTGCAAGGAAAGTGATTGGAAATATTTGGCGTTGTGTTGTTCAGTTGGTAAGAAGTTGGATTTTTCAATTTTAATTATTTTTGCATAATTTCAGTAGTGTACTTTTTATCAAGTTCGATAGTGGCAAATTGGCCTACAGTGGATGAATTTCTCTTCTTTTCGGCAGGAGTAATAGATTTTAGAAGTAGAATAATTAGTGTATGCTATTTCTTTTGTGTTTTTAAATAAAAATTACACCTTAGTTTTCCTTCATAGTAGTGTGTGTAATAAATAAATTGAACAAATAATTCAGAGTGTTGAATTGGTGCAATACGAGTAACTCGTGTTTATACAAAATGGGGAAAATCTACGTGGATCGTCTGAGCCAGGACGAATTAATTTATGAGTTGGCCATTCGAAACCTACAATCAGATGAGGTCGATACGATGCGCAAAGCTTTGCGAACTGCTTTACGTGCTGAGCGGTTGGGGAATACGTCGATAGTGGGGAAGGATTACCCGTTTACTTTTGAGGAGGATTTGAAGGCGGTACAGAAGAAGAATGACGAAATTGAACTTTTAATAGAATCATTCGTTGGTGATAAGGGGTCTAGCGAATACACGAAAATTTTGTCCAAGATTGAGTGGTGTCTTCGAGGGTTAGATGGGTGTCCACCTACGAAGGAGGAAGCGAATTTGAAGTAAACCACAAGGGCGATGATTCTGTTAAATTTAGGTACTCTGTATAATAAATCGGGACAGGTATCATACGAAGAGGAGGAGGAAGCAGGCTTTCGTCCGAAAATAACTTCGGAGACTAACTCCACGGCTATTCAAACGAGGAGAACCACCGAGGAGCGGGAACCATCGAGAATGGAGGTAGCGAAATGGGAAGTGAATTTCACAGGTGAGCCAAATAAACTTTGCGCCTTCTTGGAAAGGGTGGAGGAGCTTCGCAATGCACGAGGGGTGTCTAAAGCGCAATTATTTCGCTCTGTTGACCTATTCTCCGGTACGGGTTTAATTTGGCTGCTCGCGAATAAATCAAATTGCAAGAATTTGGATCATCTGATTGAAGAACTGCGGGCTGAATTTCTACCTCCCGATTATGATGATCGTTTGCTAGACGAAATCAAACGGCGGACTCAAGGTAAGTCTGAGTCAATTGGGGTATACTGTGCCATTATGGAGAGCTTATTTAAGCGCCGCTCGATTACGCCCTCAGATAAGGAGAAGATGAGGATTATCCGGAGAAATATTGCACCTTTCTTCCAGATGCACCTCGGACTTACAACCGTGAAGTCAGTAGGGGAATTAATAACTTTTGGTAGAACGTTGGAAGCAACGAGAGTGTCGGTGGAAGCGTTTGTACCACCACCGCCGAGGAAGTCATGTTTGCTTAAGCCGGATTTGGCTTACGCGGACGCAAGCGATACTCCGAAAAGTTGGCCGCAACGTACCGATTCGGGTAATAATTCGGGTTATTCGGATCGGAGGGAGAAAATTTGTTTTAATTGTAGGAAAACGGGTCATTTGTCAAATACAGTGGATGCCGCTTATTGTAATCACTTTGGGACCGGCCATAAACAATAACATTAACCGGATGATAACAATAGACGAAGGGGAAAATTTTTCTCATTTATTTTTTGCTCGAAGCATCTAATATTATTTTTTTTATTCATTAAAAGTTATTTACAACTCTAGCTTCAATGTTTCAGAAAATTACAGAGAATATGAAATACTGTTTCCTCTTCCTCCTCATCCAGGCAGCTTCTACAGAAAGTCGTTTGAAAAGAATCGCCGTCTTTTAGCATGCCGGCTTATAAGACAGTGTCTGGTCAGGACACTTACTGTGGTGCTGATTCTCTCCCTTTTTAGCAAATTCAGCCTTATACAGCGTTTTAGATCCAGCTTCGGTCATATCTGTTAGCTCAGCGCGCCACTTCTATTAAACTGTCTCGAAAACTTACTCGAAGTTGAACTCATTCTGTTGAACGAGATCAGCATCAATAGTTTTCAGAAGCTACGAAAAGACTGATATTTCTCATAGTAGTCTATGATATATGTATCGCCTTATGTTTACATAAATGTAAAACCAAAAGCAATTATCTTTAATTTTGATATTGTTTTTATTTTGCCTTTTTGATCACATTCACATGAAGAAAAAAGAGGAGCGATTAAGAATACAGTCACAAAACTTGCAATGTTGTATGGAAATCTAGCCCGAATGACATAAAGCGAATTTTTATTCCAATAAGCGATGAATTTCGTTTGTGGAAAATGGAACTAGCTCGTTTCGATAACAAAATGCGGCTTATAACATTATCCGCGATTACTATAAGCGGCATCTACTGTACTTGTAAGGAGGAAAAACGCTGTTTCGGTTGTGGGAGGATTGGGGTTTTCCGATCGAACTGTCCGGAATGCAGTCCAGGGCGGAAACGTCAGCCTGAGGAGGACAAGAGTGGGCCGAGCACTAGTTCGGGAAACGAAAATCGTGCTCACTAATTAGCGGAGACGTGAGCACGAGTAAGGAAACCGCACCTGTCGTACCAGTGCATTTTGCACTAACTCCTGTAGAGGGAGATGCCCGACCACATTTGTTAGTGTCTATTTTCGACGAGGAGTTTATAGGTCTGTTAGATTCCGGGGCGTCAAGGACAATTATCGGGAAATCTGGTTGGGATATACTGCAGAAGCTGGGGGCACATCTGGCAAATTCAAAGGCAACAGAAGTTAAGCTTGCTAATGACGAGAGGTGTACGATCGATGGGACCGTGTGGATTCCAATAAAATTAAGGGATCGTTTGCGATGGATGGAATGTCTGGTAGTGTCCAAGCTTTCACAAACACTAATTTTGGGGGCAGATTTTTGGGTCGAGTTTGGACTAATCGTGGATTTGAGCCACGATAATTGCGATCTAGCCGGCGAAATACGTATCGCGGCAATAGAATCCCTTCAGTCGCGGTCGCAATTAGATTCAGAGCGAACCAGGGAATTGGAGACAATGATTGAGTTAGAACTCGAGAAGATGAGTGAGGGCCTGGGATTCACATCTGAGGTGACACATAAAATCGTAACAAATTCATCTCCGATAAAACAAAGGTATTACCCGGTAAATCCTGTAGTGCAAAAGAATATTGATCATGAGTTAAACGAAATTCTTGATGCCGAGATAGTGCTACCTTCGCGTAGTCCTTGGGCATCACCAATCCTCTTGGTGAAAAAGAAAGATGCCACTTATAGGCAGTGGCGGATCCAGACCTTCATGTTGGGGGGTCGGATATATTTTTGATTTGGCTATTTTGTTTGATCAAGTTCTGCGTGAATTTAGCTACATAGACTGCACTTAGCAAAAAAAAGGTCATCTGATGACGGGATCATATTGTTTTCATCTTATAATGGGTCATTCCATCAAGAATCGCCAAAGTTGTGACCTTACCATTTCCGATTCTTTTGAAATTTTTTTTACTTGAAGAACTAGTGAAAAAATTAATTAAAATTCAAGTTTTTGTTTCTATCTCATTTTTTAACTAAAAAAACAACAACAATCTTTAAAATAAGCCCTTCTTTATTATTCAAGGATAAAAATTACCAAGAATAAGAATTTTCAAAAAGGACTCGGACATCTTTTTTGAGAAATCCTTAACATATTATAACTAACAAAAAAAAATGAGATAGAAACAAAAACTTAAAATCATAGTTTTTTTTCACTAATTCTTCGAGTGCACAAATTTTCAAAAGAATCGGCGATGATAAGGTCACACTTTTGGCGATTCTTGATTAAATGACCCTTTTTCTATAAAATAAAAAAAACCGTTTTGAGATATTCAAGGATAAAGGACAAAATCATTATCCTTGAAAAAAATTTCAAGCGTAATTTTTATTGCGACAACCTTCCTCTTTAAAATAAGCCATATGTTATTATTCTAGGATAAACATTACTAGAGACATGCATTTTCTAAGGGACTCGGAAACCATTTTTGCGAAAATGTTAGCATACTATAACTAACAAAAAAAATGAGATAGAAACAAAAAATTGAATTTCAATTATTTTTTCCACTAGTTCTTAAAGTACAAAAATTTTCAAAAGAATCGGAGATGGTAAGGTCACAAATTTCGTCATTCTTGGCGATTTTTGATGGAATGAAATGACCCTATTACCTACGCAATATGTTGTCTTGTAGTCTTTTTATCACGGTTCTGTTCTGTGCTTCGCATTGCACCGCAGAACTACAGTAAATGCTAATTACAGTCCACATTGCAGTGGAGTAAAAAAAATGGGAGAACGGTTGAAGTATGTATGTTTAGAAAATTCGGAATTGCTCTTGGGGGGACGGCTGCCCCCTCCGCCCCCTCCTTGTATCCGCCAATGCTTATAGGTTTTGCATTGATTTTCGAAAAGTCAGAACGTGGTGCCTATCCAATTCCCTACGTCACCGCTACATTGGACAAACTAAGGGACGCGAAATATCTCACGTCATTGGATATTAAGTCCGCTTACTGGCAGGTTCTAATGGAGGAATCGTCCCGCCAGTATATGGCCTTCACTGTGCCGAGTCGGGGTTTATTTGAGTTTGCCAGAATGCCTTTTGGGCTACAGAATGCACCAGCGACGTGGCAGAGGCTGATTGACAGGGTGCTCGGAGCAAACTTGGAGCCTTTCGTTTTCGTTTACCTCGAGGACATAATTGTGGTAACGCAAACCTTTGAGAAACACAAAGAAATACTGAGGGAAGTATTTCAGAGGTTGACAAAGGCAGGACTCAGAATTTCTATAGGGAAACGCGAGTTTTGTCGTTCGGAATTGCAGTACCTAGGGTATGTGGTCGACGAAAGCGGGTTGCATGTTGATCCAGAAAAGGTAGACGGGCACCGAAGAACGTAAAGGAGGTTCGGCAATTTTTGGGGATGGTGTCGTGGTATCGGAGGTTTATTCCGGATTTTGCGACTTTAGTTTTCCCTCTAACTGGGCTTTTGAAAAAGAATCAAAAGTTCATATGGAGTGATGAGTGTGAGAAGGCGTTCGCTCAGGCAAAAATTAAATTATCCACGGCACCAATCCTGACTTGTCCGGATTACGATTTTCCGTTCGTTATTCAGACAGATGCTTCGAATTTTGAGTTGGGAGGAGTGTTGACCCAGATGCAACCTGACGGGGAGAAAGTGATTTGCTGCCTAAGCCGTTCTCTAACGAGCTCCGAGCGTAAGTTCTCAACTACTGAGAAGGAATGTTTGGCAGTTCTTTGGGTCATAGAAAAGTTGAGGCCTTATGTCGAGGAGACTCGGTTTAGTGTGGTGAATGATCATTATTCTCTTCTCTGGTTGCACAATTTGAAGGACCCTAGTTGACGGTTGGCTAGATGGGCCGTACCCCTCCAACAATATGATTACGAAATTGTACATCGGAAAGGGAAGGATCATCTGGTTCCAGATGCTTTGTCCAGGTCAGTACCTCAGGTGGGGACGATACAATCCACGGCGAAAACAGACCTGTGATATAAGAAGATGTTGGAGATGGTGCAGAATCATCCAAGAGAATATCTGCCTGGCAGATTGAAGGGAATAGGTTGTGGAAGCATGTCCCCGCACCCTTTCCGGAACTAACGTCGGAAAATTCGTGGAAGAAGGTAGTGCCGAGAGATGAGCGTGCGATTGTTTTGTCAGAATGCCATGATGATCCAAAGTCGGGTCATACGGGGGTAGAGAAGACGATTGAACGAGTAGCGCTTAGGTATTACTGGCCGAAGATGCGGAAAGACATTAAAATATACGTTGAGACGTGCAAAGTATGCCAAACCATTAAACCGGAGCGTCGTTCGCCGGCGGGACTTATGGCTTTCCGGAGTGCAGAAGCTAAACAACCTTAGGAAATGGTGTGCGTTGACTTAGTTGGGCCACTTCCTCGATCATCACATGGTCATAGTTATATCTTGACGGTAGTGGACTATTTCTCAAAATTCCCACTGTTGTTCCCTTTAAGGTCTGCAACAAACGCGGCAGTTACGAGGATTTTGGAAGAAAATGTTTTCCTGCTGTTTGGGGTTCCGAAATGGTGGGTCTGCGACAATGGGGTTCAGTTTAAAGCAAAGGATTTGCAGAAGATGGTCGAAACGTACGGAACAACGATTAAATACACCGCATTCTACCATCCACAAGCTAACCCGGCGGAGCGGATCAACCAATCCATTAAGAATATGCGGCTAAATATTTCTCAGCTAATTTAGCTCCGAAATTTATTGGGCCTTTTACTGTGGCCAAAGGGGTATCCCCATGGACGTATGAATTGGATGATTAAAATGGGAAACGAGGCGGAATTTGGCACGTGAAGCATATGCACCAGGCCAAGACTAGGAGACACATTCCTTTTTTATCCTATTTCTTTTGTTAGTAGTTTTATAGCAGCAAAATTTTAGGCTAACGTATTGTTGCGAGCTAGGGGTTCGCCGGGATTTCAAGTGAAACACAATTCGGTTAAAATAAAAATAAGTGATAATTTATTTAATCGCACTTTTAATTCACAGAATTATATCCGCACAATAATTTTTTTTTTTAATAATAATTGATTTGATCCCTTCATGCAAAATGGGCAATTCCTTCCCAACTCTAAAGTTGGTGAGAAATTCCCCATTTGGGCACACTTCCTCAGCTTAAAGAACTGGTGACCATACTGTCTCCTTGTTCAATGAGCTGGAAAAATTTTCACCATATCGAGATACTCATGCATGTATGCCGACATTGGGCTCAATGTCTCTTAAATCTATACCATAAACCGAAAGTACTCCCCAGACAGCACAACGCACTGGTATAAGGGGTAGTACCGTGATACAAGCTATATATATATATTCCGTTAATCAGAAGAAGAGAAAGAAATAAAAAAAAGTAATCGGAAAATGTAAAAAAAAAAAATAATAATAAAAAGAGTTAGTAATTACTAATAAATATAATCAAAAAGTAGTTAGAGGAAAGAAAAAGAAAAATGAAAAGAAGAAAAGAAAAGTTAATATTTAAAATACGTAAAACATGCAGAAATAACATAACACAAGCCACAGCCATTCTCTAGAATCTTCGAGAGTCTCATAAATTCGCCAGAATAATTCTCTGTTTCTAGGTCGATTTTATTTGCAACTATGCGTAATACTGTTCCTAAGTACGACTTAGAAGATGCTTCTTTGTAAGTTGTTTCAGCTGAAACATATTCTTTGCCATTTGTATGTTTGTCGGTAAGGCATTGCATTCTCGTATTGCCTCAAATACGGGATCCTTTCTAAGTCGGTCTGTCCGGGGAAAATGTTGCTGTCTAATAGAGTCCGCACTTCTTGTGTTATAGTTGTGTACTTCTTGATTGTTGATCAATTTGACGGAGGATTTAAGTTTCTTGTTCTTGATATTGTAAATTAGTTTTATGCGTTCCAGGCTTATGAGCTGATGTATGGTTAGTTTGCCATAATTAGAATAAAGTTCCTCCGATGGTGTTAATTGAGGTAAGTTATGTATGGCCTTGATGCCCTTATTCATAAGTCTCGCAATATTGCCCAAGTTTCTTTTCGCGGTTTGGCTCCATATAAGAAGACCGTAACTTATGTTGGATATGATAAAAGCATTGTATAGCAAATTCTTTATAGGGACTTGTAGGTAATCGTTACGTCTTAGTACTCCAATAATCGGGGCAATTTTATTTCTTAGTTTAGTTATGTGAGGATTCCAAGTCAGTTTGTCGTCAATTGTTAGTCCTAAGTATTTCGTTTCCTGTGCTCTCGTTAGCTGTACTCCATCTACTTCTAGTTTCAAATCAATGTCCAATTTGTTCGTTTGCCTAAAGACCATGTAGTTTGTTTTCGCAATATTTAATGTTAATAAATTGCCCAGAAGCCAGTTCTTGAAAAGTTTCAGGTCGGCGTTGATCAACAACTCCAGTTCTTCAGCATTTTTACCTTTGTAGAGAAGCAGAGTGTCATCAGCATAAGTTATATATTTTGCTTTAAGTCCTGTGAACTGCAGGTTGTGAATATACAACAGATATAATGTAGGGCCAAGAATCGAACCTTGTGGGACTCCTATATTGACTGTCTTAGGAGAGCTAAGTTTGTCGAGATTCTTAGTAATGTACTTCCGTTCATCTAAAAAGTTTTTTAATAGTTCATTGGCCTTTCCTCGGATCCCCATTTCCGACAATACTTCAAGTAATATTTTGTAATTTACAGTGTCGAAGGCTTTTTTTAAATCTACAAATATCGCAGCAACGTATGAACCTTTGTCAAGACCTTCACTTATAAACTGCATCGCATCTATCAACGCTGACGTCGTATTGCTTCCTTCTTGAAATCCGTATTGGTGAGCATCAAAACTAGAATATTTTTTTATAAATTGTAATAGCCTCCTGTTGATAACTTTTTCGAAGATTTTGCTGACCGCGCTGATTAGGGCTATTGGTCGATAGTTATTAGGATCTTTTTTTGAGCCGCATTTGTAGATGGGAGAGATAAGTGCTGTTTTCAGGCAAGTAGGAAATGTTCCTTCGTTCAAATGGTGATTTATAACAATACTGAGTGGAGTAGAAATTATCGATTTTAATGTTTTCAGATCGTTTGTTGTTATGCCATCAATACCGGGTGATATGTTTGATTTAAGTTCCGCTATGATATTTTCTAATTCGGTGGTGTTTGTTGGAAGAGTGAACATTACATTCGATACCGTAGGGCAGCATATCCTTTTAAAGTTCTCCGCATTGTTATGAGTTCTAAGGTTGTCCGCAAGAGTTGTGCCGATCGTGCAGAAGTGTTCGTTTAAAACGTTTACAATTGATGCGGGTTCTTTAATTAGTCCATTGGGTGTATCCAATGAATTCACTTCCGTCGTGTCACGAGCATTGCTGTTAATACCACAAGTTTCCCTAATTGTGCTCCATAATTTCCTAAGATTCCCGTCTGTTTTAGCAAACTGCGCATTAAAATATTTTTCCTTAGCTATTTTTATCATTTTAGTTGTTTCATTCTTAATTGATTTGTATTGACTGATATAATTTTGGTTTGCCTGGTCTTGCTTCAGTTTTCTGTATGCTTGCCTTTTTCTTCTCAATTGAAACAAAATATCGTGAGTTATCCATGTAGAATTTCTGGTTCTTCTTACCTTTGTTGTGGACGCTGCTTTTTTTGCCGAGATTATTGTCTGTATTATCGACTCAGTTGTGATGTTATTTAACTTCCTTATATTTAATTCAGTTTCTTTTTTGAAAATATCCCTATTTAAGAACAATACCTTGGTTTTCGTCATCCTTGCCTTTTTAGAAAATGTGCTATTGACCGTTAGCGTAATGACTTTGTGGTCTAAATTTGGCCATTCATCCAGTTTTATGGTATGGTATTGTATGAACTTGGGAATATCAGTCGCGACGTGATCAATTAAGGAGGATGAGTGAACGTTGGTCCTAGTTGCAAAGTTCCTATTTAGTACAGTGAGATTATTTAATGTCAGCATTTCGCTATAGTTTTGCGATTCTCGATTTTCAGTCAATATGTTAATATTCGTGTCCGCAAAAGAAATTAGTTTCGAGTGTTTTGAGTATAATGCGTCTAGGTATTCATTTAGAAGATCAGCTGATTCGTTCGGTGGCCTATAAAATGTGACTATTTTCGTTGGGGCATTGTCAGTTATCATTTCGATTATAATTGTGTTAAAAGACTTTTCACTAAGTACAACCGTAAATTCAACGTCACTCCGTATCTAAATTGCCGTACCCCCACCTCGACTACTGTCACGGCAGTTGTGAATAGCTTTGAAACCCTTAATATTGAAATATTGCGTTTCAGATTCGTATAACCAGGTTTCCCCAAATATAAGAATCTGAATGTCAGGATTTTCTACAAGATACCCTTCTATGTCTGTCATTTTATTCCGTATACTACGTAAATTTGCATAAAGAAATTTAATTTGCTTGCCCATTATTACATTTTATTATATCGTACGATAATCAACTCCTTAATTTAATTTTCTAGTCTAAGTTGCGGTTGAGGTTACCTTCTATTCCCATTAATCTGCCGTTTTTCAGATTATTTAGGACGGTCTTATTTTTTATAAGGAACGCTCTTTCCAACTCTATTTTCCGTGCAAAAATTTGTCCATCCTTTGTCCATATATACTTGAAAACCGGCCGTAGTGATATTTTGGAGTCTCTTAATAAATTTGCAGTATATTTGGTCAGCTGTTCATTAACATAAACACGACCTTGACCTAATGCTGATTCAATTTTATTACCTGGAATACCCGCGCCAATGCCCTGATTTTTCACCGTGGCTTTAAACCCGTTTAGGAATTCGTTGCGTGAGTTTGTATTCGTAAATGATGCTATAATGCTGCTGGGCTTGTTTACGGGACCATTCTTCGTACGATATGCTTTTTTGATGCTATCAGGAACAACTTTCACGTTGACAGCTTGTCCAATAGAAGTTATTATTGATTTTAAATCCTCGTTAGTGGTGTGCTCGATACCGTTGATGACGATATTAGTTGACAGTCGCTCTCTTTCAAATTCGTTGACGATATCCTCGAGCTCGGCAAGAGATGTCTTAAGATCTTCATTTTCTTTCCGAATTTTATTGTTGTCAGCTTTAATAGTGCTAATCGTGTTCGCCATTGTTTTGAGCTGATTATTTACGGCATCAAATTGAGTTGACAGAAAATCGATCGATTTAGTCAATTCTTCTGTTTGGGCATTGTTCGAGATTTTCATGCGATCAAGTTTCTTGTTTATTTCCATCAGCTGTGTTTTGAGTAAGGAATCCAATATAGAAGAAGAGTCTTTACAACCAACACATTTCCACTTGTTCCTCGTATCACTTGACATTTTTTTAAAATTTGCCATAGTTATGTTAGCGCAAGAATAGTGATAATCATTCTCACAGTCTTTACAAGAAAAAGACGTTGCCTTTTCAATTGCTGAACCACATTCATTACAAATTTTTGCCATACTTTTTCTATTTATGTTGGGACACGCACACACTTTAATGGTAAAGAACGACCGTTACACAGAAAAAAAATTTCTTTTTAACGATTTAGCACTGAATTAACTATTATTTGCATAAAAACTTTCTATTTTTCAAGTACGCTACGTCCCTAAAGAGATATAAGTGCAAAATTCGCAATAATGAACGAGATTTAACTAAGTTTTTTCCACTTTTTCTATCGCGGCGACGTTACGACGTTACGTTCGGTTGACATGAAAAGTTGAGTTTTTGAATGGCAGCACTGCCCGCTTATTTATATCGCTTGACTCGATCACTTTCGCTCTCTACCAACACGGTCGCGTATACCCGCTGGCTGTCACAGTCGACGTAATAAAAATTACTATGTCCCTCGCTGAAAGCCTTATCTGCTTTTATACCACTTGGCTGTGGTCGAGACTGTTCTTGAATCTTCATTCGGTGGTGTGTGTAGAATATTCTGGAAAGCATGAGAGCATTCCATGTGATCTTCTAGGCGGTTCTAATACATTCGATCGCATTCCATTAGAGGGGAAATATAGTCGTGTTGTTTCTCCTTATATACGTTTCTGATTGGGTTATTTTGCAACTAGATATTCGGTTGCTACTGTTTCCCTTATTCGTAATCGATCGAGTTGCGCGGTTGCGCGGTTGCGCGGTTGCCAGGTTTATATGTAACATTACTCCCTCCTTAGTTCCTGTTCGTCCCGAACAGAGTCGATCTCCTCATCATGGGCGCCATGGTACTTCGTTAGTTTATCGAGGTGTACCACTTTCATTTTAGTACGAGGTTTTTGATGCAACTGAATGCGGTACACAACATCATTTAGCCAGTTGATGATTTGGTAAGGTCCCTCCCAATTGCGCTGTAGTTTCGGCGACCTGCCCTTCTGTCGTTTGGGATTGTATAGCCAAACCAAATCACCCTCTTGGAATCCTGATGAATTCGCCCGTTGATCATACCTCGTCTTCATCCGATCGGTTGCCAAATTAATTTTATCTCTGACCAGGTTGTAAATTGTGTGTTGTCGATGTCGAAGATCCGATACGTAATCTTTTGGATGGGTTGGTTAGTCTGGTGGCACTCCAAACATTAATTCCGCGGGGACTCGAATATTCTTCCCGAAGATGACTCGGGAGGGAGTTTCTCCTGTTGTTGCGTGTACCGATGTTCTGTATGCCATTAAAAATAGAGGAATGTGTTGATCCCAGTCATGTTGCCTTTCGCTGACGAGTTTGGATAGGTTCGAATTCAGTGTTCTATTGAAACGTTCCACCATTCCATCGGACTGTGGATGTAGTGGAGTTGTCCTCGTTTTGTTTATTCCCAGCATTTGACACACGTGTTTAAATGTTTGAGATTTAAAGTTGCGCCCTTGATCGGAGTGTAGTTCACGTGGAACTCCAAATCTGCTCACCCAGTTGGTAACAATTTGTTCTGCGACGGTAACTGCTTCTTGATTTGGAATTGCATAAGCTTCGGGTCACTTGCTGAAATAATCAATGACCACAAGAATGTAGCGATTACCATTTTCCGATTCCGGAAATGGTCCAGCACTATCCACAGCAATTCTCTCGAATGGAGCTCCCACGGTGTATTGTTGCATTTCTCCCTTTGATCTGCGTTGCGGGCCTTTACTCGATGCGCAGGTAATACACTTACGGCACCAATTTTCGACATCATCTCGGAGATGGATCCAATAGAACCTCTCTCGTATCTTTGCCAAGGTTCTATTTACACCTAAATGTCCACCGCAAGTACCTTCGTGATACTCCTTCAGAATTTCCTCGACTTTAGAATGCGGGACAATGGTTTGCATGAGATGCGATGTTCCGTCAGCGGTTTCCCATTTCCGTTTTAATAACCCACCGTCTAGGTGGAGGGAGTTCCATTGTGCCCAATAACTCTTTAAGGTTTTGCTGAATTGTGAGATGTCTGTCCACTCAGGCCGCTCCATTTTGTCCTTCCATGCCACGATTGGTGAAATATCTGGATCTTTTCGTTGGGCATCTTCCAGTTCTTGCTGATTCCATCCATCCTTTGGTTCGGTCGTTATTCGCTGAATGGTTTCACCGACTTCCTTTTTTTTCCACGCGATGACAATGCTTGCAGTTTGGTGGACAAGGACGACGTGAGAGCGCGTCGGCATTACCGTGAATTCTCCCTCTTCGGTGAACAATTTCAAAATCGTAAGATTCAAGCCTTTCTATCCATCTTGCTACTTGGCCCTCGGGATTCTTGAACTGAAGTAGCCATTTAAGTGATGCGTGATCCGTTCGAAGAAGGAACTTTTGGCCATAGAGATATTTGTGAAAATGTTTTCTAGCTTCTACAATGGCTAATAGCTCTCGGCGAGCTACGCAATAGTTCCTTTCGGATTTTGAGAGTACTCGGTTGTAGTATGATAGCACTCTCTCTTGCCCGTCGATCTCCTGTGATAGTACTGCGCCGATACCGACATTGCTGGCATCAGTGTCTATGATGAAACTATGACCTGGTTTTGGATACGCCAGAACTGGAGAGTCGCAAAGTTGATCTTTTATTTTCTCGAATGCTTCCTGGCACTGTTGATTCCAAGTAAATGTCTTTCCCTTTTCTGTTAGCTGATGAAGACATTTCGCCGTGTTGGCAAAGTCTTTTACGAATCGACGGTAATATGTCGCTAATCCTAGGAAGCTGCGCAGCTGGTGTTTATCACTCGGAGTAGGCCAATTTTTCACCGCCAGTATTTTCTCCGGATCCGTCTTTACGCCATCAGCTGAAACGATGTGACCCAAGTACTTTACTTCTGCACTAAACAAAGTGCACTTCTTCGGACTCAGCTTCAATTTTGCCGCTCGCAGTCGCTGGAAGACTTCCTGTCGATTTTTCAGATGTTCCTCGAAGGTCTTGCCGATAACGATCACATCATCCAGGTAAACGAGACAAGTTTTCCAACTAAGGCCACACAAAACAAATTCCATTAGTCTTTCGAATGTAGCTGGAGCATTGCACAGGCCAAACGGCATCACGATGAATTGCCACAGTCCGCTGCCGACAGAGAATGCTGTTTTCTCTCTATCATTTTCGTCTATTTCCACTTGCCAGTACCCACTTTTCAGGTCCAACGTTCAGAACCATTTAGCATCTGTCAGGGTGTCGATGATATCGTCGATTCTAGGTAGTGGATAGCTATCCTTTTTCGTAACATCATTTAGTTGTCTGTAGTCCACACAAAAACGGGTGCTGCCATCCTTTTTCTTAACCAGCACCACTGGCGATATCCATGGACTCTTTGATTCTTCGATGATTCCCTGATGCTCCATTGTTTTGACCATTGAATTGACTTCTCCTTGTTTCGCTAATGGTACTCTTCTTGGGGGTTGACGTATCGGTGTAGCACTTCCGGTGTCTATACGATGCTTCACTAGGTTTGTTCTGCCATAGTCCTAATCACCGGTGGAGAAGACGTCGCTGAATCTTTCGATCAAATCCACTGCTTGCTTGTGTTGTGCTCCTCTAAGGTTGCTTAACTGAAGAACTGCTGATGTTACACTATTCTTATTCCTTGAATTATTTTTAGAGGCTACGTCATGATGCTCTTCAGTGTCTATACTCGTCACCGCTGAGATTGGTTCGCAGCTGCCAATTACATCTCCTTTCTTTACGCTGGTAATGCTGTCCGAAACGTTGAGCACTCTTATTGGTACAATCATTTTCTCATTTCTTTTTACTAGCGTTTTTCCCAATATTAGACTTCGTAATGCCGGTGTCGTTTCTGGTTCGATGAGGTAGAATCGGTGGTTCCCGGGATCACCATCGAGCTCTACCCAAATAACGTTCTCTGATGACTTTGGTATATCCGCATCTTCGCATAATATAACTCGCAGCTTGGTTGTGTTGGAGGATGTTATTTCCATTGGTATTTCGATGCTCCGCCACTTCATTATTCGTTGTCCTAGGTCCAGCTGGATACCGTGTGGTTTCAGAAAATCCATTCCAAGAATACACTCGTCGGTAATATCAGCTACCACGAATACATGCGAGAATGACAAGTCTCCAAGCTGGATGTCACGTGATATTTCCCCATGGACTGTAGTAGTTTCTCCTGTTGCTGTGCGAAGTGCGTACTTTTTGGTGTTATGAAGCCAAGTACGGTCTACGAGGTCAGATCTTAGCACTGATCGTGTTGCGCCTGTGTCAATTGTTATTATGCAGTTTAATTTGTCGACTCGACCACTCATGCATAAGTCGTTTTCACCACGATGTAGTCGAGAAACTGCGATGATGGTTCCGGGGGCGTCGATTCCACCAGCCAACTTCTGCCCCGTGAAGTTGGCTTTTACTCGTTTCCCGAACTATGATTAGGCGAAGCGTGCTCTCGTGACGGTTCGCCTCGTTCTCCTTTTTGTTTAGCAGCGCAGCCGGAACAATAGTTGGCAGCTTTTCTTGGTTTTCGGCAGTCGCGTCTTAAGTGTCCTGCCTGTCCGCAATTCCAACATCGGGGTGCACCAGATCTCTCGCTCCGCTTGGTAAACTCGGCCCTCTGACATACACACTCTTCTGTTATTTCTCGAACTCGGTAGTTATTTCGCGAGCTTTGCTTGTCAGCTTCGAACGTAAGCCCATATACTAATGCTTCGCCAATCGTTTTCTTTCCTGCCAATTTTAACGCCTGCTGCAGCTCTCTGTCCTGTACAGCATTGTTAAATGCGAAAACAGCTGTATCGTTGCGTTGCTCTGTTTGCGCATTGGGAAGCGATAATAGTGTAAGTCGTTCAATATCGCGCGCCAGCTCTTGAAGTGTTTCACCATTCTTTTGGGTTCGGTTGTAGAGTTGTGTTTTGTAGATCTCTCGCATGTGATCACTGCCGTAATGAAGATCCAATGTCCGTACCAACGTCGAAAAATCTTGTTGCTGCTCCTGCGGAATTGTTTGGAGAACTTCTGCTGGTGGACCTCTTAGCGCCAATATCAAAGCTGTTCCTCGTTCCAAATCATTCCAATGATTATTTCTCGCGGCCGCCTCAAATTGGGTCTTGTAGATAGCCCACGGTGTTTGTCCATCGAAAATCGGAGCTTTGAGATCTTTGTGCGTAACGTGTTCTGTTTTGATGACTCCAGTTGTTTTCACGTTATCAAAGTCCCTTTTTAGGCGTTCAACTTCTTCAACAATCGCTGATGTCTTCTCCGTTATTTGATCTTCAAAAGTTCGAAGTTTCGTCTCCAGATTTTCTTCGGTTATTTTACCCATGGTGTCTATTTTATTATTTAGACCTTCTTTTAGCTCTTTCGTCTGTTCGCTTTGCTGTTCTAATTTTTGGTTGAGGTCCTTTGAAGTCTGGTCTAGCTTCTCGTTAAGGTCTGTTGATGTCTGATCTAACTTCTGGTTGAAGTCTGTCGACTGCTGTTCTAATTTTTGGTTAATGTCCGCTGAAGTTTGGTCTATTTTCTGACTTTGTTGGTCCATTTTCTGGCTTTGTTGATCCATTTTCTGGCTGAGATCTGCTGAGAGCTGTCCTTGCTGGTTCATCATTTGCATTAATTGCCTTAGAGACTCTAACGTCTCTGAACACTCATCACTACTTGCTGCGCGAGCTTCTTCGATTGGAAACTCGAAATTGTTTGCGTCCTTGCATTCACTTGCTGACAAGTTCAGTCTTGTTCCCTGTTGTAGATAATTCGCGTCTACCAAGCTCTTCTTTCAGCTCCATTAGTTTTAAGTCTTTTAAATAACGCGGCATTTTCACTATCTTTTATTTGTCCGTTAAAGATTTTCAGCGATATAAATTCACTCAAGTTTTCTTTTTGTCCGTACGAGAACTTTCCACTTCACTAATTAAAGTTACCGCTCACTAGAGCACTCGAGAATATTCGATTTCACAAAATTCTCACTGTCCGTTCGAGAATTTTCACTTCACTTCACAGTTTGAAAACTTTATTCGCGCACAAAATTCTCACTTTGTCCATTCGAGAATTTTAATTTCACTTTTCCGCTCGCGATTTTAACCCGAATTAATCCTTGAAATCCCACTTCTGACACCAATTGTTGCGAGCTAGGGGTTCGCCGGGATTTCAAGTGAAACACAATTCCGTTAAAATAAAAATAAATGATAATTTATTTAATCGCACTTTTAATTCACAGAATTATATCCGCACAATAATTCGCACTGTATGGCAGCACTGCCCGCTTATTTATATCGCTTGACTCGATCACTTTCGCTCTCTACCAACACGGTCGCGTATACCCGTTGGCTGTCACAGTCGACGTAATAAAAATTACTATGTCCCTCGCTGAAAGCCTTATCTGCTTTTATACCACTTGGCTGTGGTCGAGACTGTTCTTGAATCTTCATTCGGTGGTGTGTGTAGAATATTCTGGAAAGCATGAGAGCATTCCATGTGATCTTCTAGGCGGTTCTAATACATTCGATCGCATTCCATTAGAGGGGAAATATAGTCGTGTTGTTTCTCCTTATATACGTTTCTGATTGGGTTATTTTGCAACCAGGTATTCTGTTGCTACTGTTTCCCTTATTCGCAATCGATCGAGTTGCGCGGTTGCGCGGTTGCCAGGTTTACATGTAACAGTATAGATGGGTACGTAGGTGGTAGTGTATAAAGTAAAACATGGCAAGTTAATTAAGAAAAAACATTCAATAAATAATTATACCTAGTGGCGACTCCGAGAGAATTTAGGAAATTCTCTTTAAGTAAGGGGGGAATGTTACGGGTCAATTCGGGACGTCACCCTGCAACAAAAGAAGAGAATTGTTTAGTGGTATAAAATATCGCGCTTTTAAATTTACCAGCTTACCAAGAACTTATTTGTTGAGCTCCCTGCAAAGTCACCACTCAAACCGAGCCAACCAAAAATAGCGAATTAGTGGAAGTCAAGTAAAGATTTAACAAAACGAAAATACATGGAAGAAGAGCTGGATGCGAAGTTTGAATTTGTAGGATTAGTAGGTTAAATGTACTTAGGATAAGGACCAGCAATTTTATTAATAGGGCTAGAATTAGTTAGGTTTAGGACTACGAGTTAGTAGAGGTAGTTAGGTTTAGAACGTCGTACGTCGTCAAGCATCAACGCGAGGCTCCACCCCAACACCGAATATCGGCTTCGCCCTGTCGGCGCACACACACACCCACTTACCGAGCTGACCAATAGCAATTCTCGCTAAATACTGCGCGGAGCGAAATTAGCCGCTAGAAGGCGCAATCGGGTCAACAATGTTGGGTTCGAATCCTGGATGGACCGATCAATAAACTATGAATCGAGGAAAGTCGTCGAATCCGAGGAAAAAGTTATACGTGTGATGTAAGTTTGGAAGTCGGGATTAACGACCGAGCGCGATCGATCGTTGAACTGAAATTGTCTTTTAAGCCCAGGTAACCGTCCCGAAAGCTGACCGAAGTTTTCGCGGTAAGTGACGGACCCAAAAACGGTCTCTTTTCACTAGTGGTCACGAGTGCGAACGCTGGTTTAGTCTTTGCTTTTAAATTAAACGAACGATTGAGAAAATTGTGAGAAGAACGTGCAGCGAGCGTCACGAGTTGGTGACGGCACGAGTGTTAGAATTCGAGCTCGGGAAGTTACGGAAAGTGTTCACATCCGCAAAGAAAACCTGCGGACAAGACATACGAGTACTATCAGCGAAGAAAATCTGTGGATATTAAGAAAAGGAGATGAACGCGACAACGAACACCGGTCAACGAGTAAGAAGTCTTCTTGTATGATTTTAGCCAGGTTAAACATAACTGTTATTATTAGTTAGAAATCGCAAGTAAGTTAATTATCTTTCTTTTGAGACGACTACGTCGTCAGTTGGATTCATATTAAATTAGAATTGTTTTCTTTATTCATGGCATTTCCTTTACTTGGTGTAATATTTGTGTGACGTGTTTCAGCTCGCCTTCCGTAGTGCAATTTTTGTGTTTACGCGTGCGCGAAACTTTACCCCGAATTTGTGATTCGGTCGGGGAAAAGTCCAGAACGGGACCTTTAAAAAAGGATCACTGGCGCCCACGACCCTTCTCTGAGTTGGACGGACAAGGCCCGTTCGCCCCCTTTTGTGCTAGGGTTCAAACGGTTTTTCCGCCGGGAAAAACGGTAATAAATGATAAAGCTGCGAAAGAAGAGTGAGCAGTTATTTTTTGTCTCGGGAAGAAGGAAAATAATTAATACAAAATAATTAAATTTTATCAAAGCTAATCGAACTGTATTGATGCGTCTTGTTTTTAGGATTTAATTTATTTTCAGGCTTACAATTATTTAAAGTTCTAATTTATTCAGTTCTGTCTCTTAAATTTGGAATGGAGGAGCCGAAATTTGACACTAGGTCTATGCTATACGCGACACGACTTAAGAAGTCAAATTTCGTATTCTTCCTTTCTGTATTTATAAGAGACAGAAATGAAAATATATCAGCACATAATGATCTACCTCAATGACAGCTTATGCACAATATCTCGTTTGTATGTATGAGGAATGATAATATTACGTATAAACACCCGAAAAATTATAAGTAGAACCATCGTAAATATTTTACGTATAGTGTCGTTACAAACTATACGTATAAACATATACGGCTACCGCGGAAATTGTTCCCAAAAATTGTACATGGGTTATATCAAAGAGTATGAGATAGAGGGGAAGCGGCCATATGAGCTCAATAGAAAATTCCGTATCGAGTTTCAGCGCCTTTACAGTTTCTGTCGATTACTAAACTTGAATTTGATTAGAATGCGCGCTAAATTTTGTATTTGCAAATAAGGCGTCGCTTAGACAATTAAGACAATTAAAATGTCTTAATTTTCAAATGAATTGACTCAAATGAGTCATTTGAGTCATTTCGGTCACTTCGGGATTCGGTCCTTCCATGATTCGGTCGGTCGGTCATTTCGGTCAGCGTCAATAGAAAAATCTGCCAATGGTCTGGGCGAAACTTTATTATTTTTCGGGTCAAAGTTCGGGAGCGGTCAAAGTCGGAGTGTATCATGAGTTGCTTCGAGATTATTAGATTTCTTGGAAAATTATTTTTGTTCTTAATATAAAAATATTTAAAATAGAGATTTTTAGCCGATTAAACATTGAAAAAGCCCGTGTAGACTATTCGAATTTCGGTATATTATGTACACTAAAAGCCCATAGAAGTAAAACGAACGAATTTGCTGCCTTATCAGACTTAAGAGATATGACGAATTGTTAAAACGTATACAAACCCATTACTTCCACTTGGGGTTTGAATTTCGAAAAAATTGTGAAACAGGTTTTTAGACGATTTCATAAGAAGCAACTTGATATCTCATGAGATATGACGGATTTTGAAAAATTTGTGAAAACGTAAGCAAACCGTTCACACCCCCTTGGTTCTGGAAATTCGAAAAATCGTGAATTGGTTGGCCGTAATAATCAATTTTATATCTCATCAGAACTTAGGAATGGCAAAAATTGTGAAAACATGTACAAACCCTTGTGGGTTGAATATCCAAAAATTGAGAAATGGGTTTGTAGGCGATTATATAAAAAGTCTGTGGAAATGAAAAGCGATCTAATATCTCATCGAACTTAAGAAATATGTCGAAACTTTGAAAAGCATACAACCCCCTTACACCCATGAGGATTGAATATCTAAAATACTAAAATTGACTTTTTGGCTTTTTTATATAGGAAACCTTAGGAAGTAAAAATGAATTCGATATATCACCAGATATGCAACCTCCTTACACCCACTTGGGGGTTGAATATCCACAAATCCTGAAAGGAGTTAATAAATAAATATGAAGACAGCACGAGAAAGTAGGAACCAATTCAATTTCTTATCACTTCTAAAAGAAATGACGGAACTCGTGAAAACGTGTTCAACCCTTTTATACCCTCTTAGGGGCTGAAAAAGGAAAAAACCTAGAAACAAGTTTTAGGCGATTATTACGCAAGCACGTGAAACTGAAAATATATTCGATATCTGATAAGACGTAGATAGTAGAATTCGTGAAAAAGTTTACAACCACCTTCGCACCCCCTTAGGGGTCGAATTTAAAAAAACCCTGAAAACACTTTCTAGGTATTCATATGAAGAAGTCGTACAATAAAAATGAATTCAATATTTGGGAAGACCTAATAGATATGACGAAAATCGTGAAAATATATGCATTCCATTTTCACTGATCATTTATTTTGCCCCCTCTCTGAACGCCAATGGAAATTTGAAATTTTTTTTTATTTAAATTAGTTTTCTAGTTAATTTACATAAACGTACTGAGTTTCAACTTTGTAGCATAAGCCGTTCTATAGATAGGAAAAACACCCCCCACCCCTGTACCATACTACCCCTATAACAAATTATATTTTTCCAAGATGCTACTAATATAGCTCTATCCAAATACCAAGTTTCAGCTTTATATCATTATAGGTTGTCGAGATATTAAAATCGGAACTTTTTCCTTTTCACCCTCACCCACCCTCACCCTCTACACCCACACTTCCTAAATTTTGTTTTCCGCTAGGGGTCTATTAGGCCTACTTTTGGTAAAAATTTTAAGCATCTATCTTACACGGTTCTTGAGATATGAGACGTGATTTTTTTGAAAAATTCTTATCCCCTCCACTTTCATGCTCCACCGCCCCCTTAAAAAATTTTGCTTTCAGCTAACTTCATTTGTCAATTTTTATACACAAACCAAATTCTATTTATCTAGTACAATTAGTTCATGAGATATCGTATTCTAAAGTTTTTCACCCCCCACCCCCGTACGACACTGCCCCCACTCAAATTTTTGTTTCCGATCTATTTTCCTAGTATACCTACAGATATTCATTAAGTTTCAATTTTGTGACATTAACCGTTTAGGAGATATGGATTTTAGAATGTGTCGATCTCACCTTTTTTGCATTTCGGACGCATTATTTTTTCCCCCACTCCCGAACCCCTTCACCTATATCGGCAATTTTTTTGCAAATGGGTCCACTACCGAAGCTCTATACAAATTTAAAATTTCAGCCGCCTAGCATAAGCGGTTGCTGAGATCTAGAAACCAAAATTTTCCGTCTAAAACACTTCCCCCTCCTCCCCCCTTACACCCCCATCCCTCCAAATTTGGTCACTTCAGGGAGCCTACCCACTCTACCCAGGAAAAAAAATTCAACTAAATAGCTTGTAGGGTTTGGGTGTTACGAGCCTTCAAACAATTTTGCGTACACCGGTAGACGTACGGCGTACGGCGTACGGCGTACGGCGTACGGCGTACGGCGTACGGCGTACGGCGGACAGACGGACTGAAATTTTTTTTTGCTTTTTTCGTGTCTACTCGCATGAAACGTAAAAAAAAAAATTTTGAGGGTAGCAAATTTTTTTTTTTTAAAAATCGATAACAATACTGTATTATTGAAATAATAAAGTAAAAGCCTCTATTAACTCAACTTTTCGAGTCGGTCGGTCGCTGGTGGCTGGTCGGTCGGTATTCGAACTTCAAAGGCAGCGTATGATTAGACTTTAGACACTTTAGGGGGATAACGCGCCAAGAGTAAATCGAACTCGAAGGTCGGTTTTATGAATTCGAGGAAACAAAAAATTCTAATTTATAATCTGGGATACGGGATTACGGAAATAAACCACGAACAGAAAATGCTTTTATTTGGAGACAAGATGACATAGATCGTTTTTACAGAATCCGAAACAGACAATATAGCTTCGAAGTGAAGTTGGCTTTTTAAATAAATTAATGATCTTTTCCAATTTACATACACAATACTCTTCCCTCTATGCGAAATTACTCAAAATACAAAAATAAAAAAAATCATTTTCTTACTTTACTTTCTCAAAATATTTACGGTGAATATCTCTCAGTAGGATAACAATTTCTTCTCGACCGAAGAGAAGTGCCTGGGTGTTGGTTGGTTTACGTGGTGGCCAGTCTACCCGAAAACAGGGCTCAATTAGCACAGGAAGCGCCGTTTTGATACCACAGCTCGTTTAACCTAGTCGTTGAGGGCTTATAAAGTATATATATAGTTTTACAGAGACCTGGGGCTTGAATGGATTATCATATCCATCCAGAGCTGTTCAAGAAGATAATCAGTTCTCCTATCCTGTTTTTCGAGATCTCATCGAGGTTATTGAAGAAGGGTTTGCCTAGTGCGCGAAGTCTAGCTCTAGCTAGGGCGGGACTCTCGCAAAGAAGGTGAATAACAGTTTCCCTCTTATTTGCATCCCCACAACTGCGGCAATTGACGTTAAACGGAATACCCAGTCTGGCCGCGTGGTCGCCGATCGGCCAGTGACCCGTGCTGACTGACGTGACTCTGGAGACGTCCACACGGCTCCTGCTCAGGAGTTCGTCTGTTCTGCTCCGGGAGTAGGATGGTCATATCTTCCTAGATATGACGCAGTTGGTCAGTCCTCTCCATCTGGAGTTCGCGTTTGTGAGAAAGTGGGTGGATATTTGGCGCTTAACAGTCCCTCGTGGAACCTGAACGGATTCTACGAGAGAGCACTGAAGAGCAGAACCTTGCCTAGCTAGTTCGTCTGCTCGCTCGTTACCCTCTATCTTGCTGTGGCCTGGGACCCAAGGCAGAGTAACTTTGACTTGACTTCCTAAGTGGGCTAGCTCTTCTCGACACTGATCGACGAGTTTAGAGGAGGTGGTAGCCGAATCTAAGGCCTTGATTGCGGCTTGGCTGTCAGAGAGGATTACAACATTTCGCTTTGACGTAGCGTCTTGCTGCAAAGTCCGACAGTCCTTTCGGATCCCCAGTATCTCCGCCTGGAAAACGCTGGCGTAGTCCGGTAAGTCGTAAGACCCCCCCCCCCCCCCCCCCCCCCCTGGGTGTTGACTTTCAGGTCTGGGTTGTTGTGATGGTCGCGCCGCAACCTCAATTTGCTGTCGTCCCGCCGGTGACGTCCTCTGTTGTGCAGGAACCGATGAGCCCACTGGCGTTCCTACACCTGTTTCCTGGTGGTTAACGTGGAAGATTAAGATTCAAGATTAATTTATTGCCATAATTTTTAATACATTTTTTTTTTTTTACTTACTATTACTTTTAACTTTAACACACTTGTGTCTTATAAGTAGCTTATAATTTAAATTGTTTGAACGGGCAAACCCTATCTAGATTCAGATAATTTTTATTATTTCATGATAGTGCGCATACTTCACTTCGAAGCTATATTGTCTGTTTCGGATTCTGTAAAAACGATCTATGTCATCTTGTCTCCAAATAAAAGCATTTTCTGTTCGTGGTTTATTTCCGTAATCCCGTATCCCAGATTATAAATTAGAATTTTTTGTTTCCTCGAATTCATAAAACCGACCTTCGAGTTCGATTTACTCTTGGCGCGTTATCCCCCTAAAGTGTCTAAAGTCTAATCATACGCTGCCTTTGAAGTTCGAATACCGACCGACCAGCCACCAGCGACCGACCGACTCGAAAAGTTGAGTTAATAGAGGCTTTTACTTTATTATTTCAATAATACAGTATTGTTATCGATTTTTAAAAAAAAAAAATTTGCTACCCTCAAAATTTTTTTTTTTACGTTTCATGACGAGTAGACACGAAACAGTGTGCATACTAGACAGATTTTTGTTCTATGACTTATTACTACTAAATGACTTATTACTATTGAATAAATAGATAGTTGATTATATTCTAAGTGATTATGTTTATATTGATAACAAATATACTCTGCATCATAATTTTATTTTTAATTTTAGCAATTTTTAATGATTGTCTCACTTTAATAATTTAATAGTAAATTTAATACTAAAAGAAACGGTTTGGTTGGTCTATCCCCTGTTATGCGCGTCATCTTTTTTTCTTTCTTCGACTATATTTTTTTTATTTACAACTTTATTTAAGGAACTTTCGTTTAAAAGGTTAATAAGTGATAAGTAGAAATGCTCCGTAATCCTATCATTGACATTCATGGTATGGACATTTTTGTTGTCCGAGCTTCAGTATGCGTTTAGTCCATAGTTCGACGATATATGCCATCTCATAAATGTGTTGGTTTGAGTAATATTTATTTCTTAACCTAAATTTCAGGTTAATACAATGCCCTAGAATTTTTCTTTCAAAGATTACTGTCTATCGCCAGCGTTGTAGAAATTGGGAACCAACAGGCATATCCGTAGGTTAATATGGGCCTAAGTATTTGCTTGTAGAGCAGCAATTTAGTTTTTTTGTGTAGCTTGCTCCTGTTATATAACAGTGGCTCAATGATATTATAGACCTTATTAGCCTTAATAAGCGAAGTTTCAATGTGCTTATTGAATTTAAAATGGCTGTTGAAGTTTATTCCGAGATATTTAATTTGGTTTTTAAGAGGGACTACCGAATCATTCAACTTTAACTTTAGTTTGCGGCTTTTTTTTAACAGCATTTCGGTAACCTTTTCCACTAGCGTTTAAAGCATATCAGATTAGACTTGTTACTGTTTATTTCTATTCCCCATGTTTTGTAGAAATTGTTTATTTCGCTTAAATGAGATGTCAATCTATGCAGGGCTACATCAGGATCCCTCTCTTGGGCATATACTACGGTATCGTCCGCATATAGTAATGCAGTTGAGAGTAACTCGACCGGTTGGCTTATTTTATAGTGGGGGAAGTCATGCATATTTACATTGTAGAGTTTAGGACCCAGAATAGACCCTTGTGGAACGCCACTAAGCACTGAGACTGGTTCAGATATTGAGTTGTTAATGCTTATTGTTTGAGACCTTTCTCTAAGGAAATTATAGATAAGCCTTAATAAATATAGCGGGGTGTCCAACCTAATTAATTTATAAATGAAAACATTTAACCAAACTCCATCAAAAGCATTTTTAATGTCCAGAGAGCACAAAACAGTGACTTCCTTTGCCTTTAATCCTACGGTGATGTCATTGTGAACTTTAAGGAGAGCATGCTCCGTTGAATGCTTCTTTTTGAATCCGAATTGTTCATGGGGAATGACCGAATTTTCATCACAGAAGTCATTAAATCGTTCAGCAATGATTTTTTTAAATAACTTTCCTAAATTGGAGAGCAGTGATATGGGACGAAAGTTACTAACATCATTAGAGTTGATTAAATGTTGGTTGTTTTCCGGCGTCAGTAGGGTTTCTGGTGTGAAACCCCAACACGAAATCCCCGACTGTTGGTTAATCGCTGTCCTTGAGGACATGACAGTTGGAAAACACTTCACTGGAATACGCCAGTCTTTATAAGATTGTGTTGGACTAGGTCCGAAGGAGCTGTTTCGTCATCGGAGGGCATAGACTTGTCAGAGGGTGTATCATGCCTACTATCACACCAGAAGCCCTACTGACGCCGGAAAACAACCAACATTTAATCAAATTTGCTTCTATGGTAGCTTACCATTCCATTCTTAAATTTAGAGGAAAAATAAAATTGCTCTGACGAGTCTATGCCCTCCGATGACGAAACAGCTCCTTCGGACCTAGTCCAACACAATCTTATAAAGACTGGCGTATTCCAGTGAAGTGTTTTCCAACTGTCATGTCCTCAAGGACAGCGATTAATCAACAGTCGGGGATTTCGTGTTGGGGTTTCACACCAGAAACCCTACTGATGCCGGAAAACAACCAACATTTAATCAAATTTGCTTCTATGGTAGCTTACCATGAAAAAATTCCATTCTTATCATTAGAGTTTTTATTTTTTTTATGGGTAGTATTTTAGCTTGTTTCCATTTTTTGGGAAAATATCCGTTATTAATGCAGTTGTTAAAAATAATTTGCAGATGATGTGTAGCCTTTGGTGAGAGCCTCTTTATTATAAAGTTGGATATATTGTCAGGGCCCGTTGATTTTTTACCATTAAGTAGTTTGATATGTCGGACTAGAGTGTTAAGGGGTATAAAGGGCTCCATACACTCACCACTGGCCTTCGAAATATTATTAAATTTTGTTAGGGGTTCGAAGGATCTGTTTATGCCACAGTTGTTTTCAAAGTTGACCACTGTATTATTCACCGATTCATTTATTTCAGCATTATGAGTTGGAGTTCGTTCAGAATAAAGTCGGGTGTAGTGGTTTTGAAAAGCTATGAGTTTGTCTTGTGTGTCAACTAGGCTAATGTTATTGGCGGAAACTTCCCCAACATCATATTTTGGCTTTCTACCCACTATTCTATTCACTTCCCTAAAAACGGATGGGCCCGGTTTCAAATTAGATAGTTTCTCAAAGAATTGTTTGTTGAAATGTTCATTAATTGCCCTATCTATATCGGTTGAAGGTATATCTGGATATCTTTTTTAATATCCCGACACTCCTGGTTCCAGATGTGCCCATTAGCTGCTAGGCGTCTTTTAAGCATGCGTCTCCAAATTTTACACGTTGCTAACTTTTTTTCATACCACTGGTTAACAACGTGACTTTTGGAGTGCTTTTTAGAGATTTTTTGAAGCACATCCCCGAATCGTTCTATGCATTCATCTATTTGGCCAGAGCTAAGGTTTCTCTCATCAGAACAGTTGAGTGTACTAAACTCTGCATCCAGTCAGTTAGCAGGGTGCCCACACGAAAAAAGGAAATGTACATTGTACAATTCACCAATGTAGCTGCAAATATGTGCTGCAAACATAAAATATGTATTCCTTACACGTAAATATGTTATCATTACTATTTTCTTACAAATTCTTATGTACCTAGGAACATTAAGAATTATACTAATTTCCCAAAATACCAATGTTAAGTAATACACATAAATAGTTTTCTGGAATATCTAATTTGTAGCCGACACATTTTTTGTGGTTTATGACATCAAATCATGTGCACTGTGCACATAATATGTAACGTTTACCACGAAAATTGTAGCAGCAAAAAACAATCGCTCATCTTTGCGGTAGATTTGAATAAATCAGTTTCGACGAGTCTTCTTGGTAAAATAGCAAGCAGTCAAGTGACAAGTGTTTTAAATAGAGTTTGTTATAGAAAGCTTCAGTTCAAGTGTTGTTAGTGAATTACTCAATATATGGAACTTGCCACAACTACGTACTGCATTTGAAGGTACGCATATTTGATAAATTAAAATTATATTGAAAATGTTATTATAGTTTTCCGGGTAAAATACATTTTTTAATTGAAAATACTAGTTTCCGGGTAAAATACTGTTTATTTTAATTTTGTTTATCGTTTGGACTCAACTGAGTTCTTTATTAGTTTGTTTGATAAAGGACTCCGTGAAGAATTTTGCTACCTAACCAAAATGTCCGGCGAAATTATAATAATAATTTATTTTGACTGTGCAAAAAAAGTGAAAATATTCTGAAAATATCTAATTACAAAAATATCCACAGTATTTTACTGATAAACTATTTATTTCATTGTAATGTATAATATATTTTTATTCTTGAAAAGAGCACGAAATAAATTTTGAGGTGCTGAAATTAATTTCAAAAGCAGAAATAGAGGAACTAATTCCAAAAATTGGGCTTAGAATAAAGTTTTCGCAAAAGTTACGGGAGTGGAGACAGTTAAACGTAAATTATTAGCCATATTTTCTATTAAAACCTTGAATAATTTATTTTAACTCAAAAGGGTTTTGAATTAGAGGAATGAAGTATTTGTACTTCGTGTCGAACTATTTCTTCCACTACAAGTCAAGCTCGGGTTCTAACTACATTAGACACTTGGATTCAAAATAATTCTATGGAAACAACCCCTGGTATATCCGAAAAAGAAACCACTCCAACAGCGAAAAAGGAAAGAGTAAGAAAAAACATACTGCAGTCACGATCGGCTGCAAGCCAATCGTATAATACTCTAGATGAATACTGAACTCCGATTTATATTGTAGTTGGGGATAAAGTAGAATTACGTGTGTGCATGTTGTATGTCCTTTATTAAGGACTGCTATTAGATTACTACTCAAAACTAAAAGACAATATTCAGTGTTTAATTTCATACCTTGAACTGGGAAAGTCATCGAAAAAAAATGTCCTTTTTAAAGGACTTTCACATGGGAGGTGCAGGAAGGACTCATTCGATTTCTTACATATTTGTCCTTTTCCTTGGAACCATTCAAAAATTCATGTGTACAAAATTTCAAATTCGTAGCTTGAAGCGTTCAAAAGTTATCGGAAAAAAAATTGTTGAACACGTGTTTTAAGGATATTTTGTATGGCAGCTACCAGAAGGAGTAAAAGAATTTCGCTGATTAGTAAACTCGAACTTCCTTTTCACTCAAAACTAACTTGTACAAAATTCCGAATTCGTACCTAAAAGATTACTTGAGTTATAGTGAGTTTCGTAAATTAAGTGAATACATTTTGACAGGATATTTGTATGGCAGCTACACGAAGGACTAACAGGATTTCCTTCATAATTATATATTTAGCTTTAACTATTGGAAAAATAACACATACAAAATTTGAATGTCGTAGCTTAAACCCTTCTGAAGTTATCGACCAATATTCTTGAAGACGTGTTTTAAGGCCATTTTGTATGGCAGCTACCAGAAGGAGTAAAAGGATTTCGCTGATTAGTAAACTCCGACTTTGTTTTTACTCAAAACTAACTTGTACAAAATTCCGAATTCGTAGCTAAAAGATTACTTGAGTTATTGTGAGTTTTGTATATTAAGTGAATACATTTTGACAGGATATTTGTATGGCAGCTACACGAAGGACTAACAGGATTTTCTTCATAATCATATATTTAGCTCCAACTATTGGAAAAATAATACATGCAAAATTTCAAAGACGTAGCTTAAACCCTTCTAAAGTTATCGACCAATATTTTTGAAGACGTGTTTTAAGGACATTTTGTATGGCAGCTACCCGAAGGAGTAGGACGATTTTGCCCGTTAACGAACTTATCCTTACAAATTCTACCAAACATCCAGATTCAAAATTTCAAGATCCTAGGTGAAGGCGTTCTTGAGTTATCGTGTTCACGGACAGACGGACGGACGGACGGACGGACGGACGTCAGGCGGATTTGAGGTTTTTGGCCACAAATAAACAAAAAATAATTTATAACTTTTTTTCGTCCGAGGCTTGGTTCTATGCGTTACAAACTTTTGGGCTGGATTAAACTTATAATACTCTATATGATTTCATCTAGAGTATAAAAATTACTGAAACTCATTCAAATTAAACTAACAATATCATTTATTTAGGATCTAAAAGTTGTGCTTTGGGGTAATCCCAAAGGAAAACTTGTATTAGAATACTACAAGCTCAACAATAAGCTGGACTCAAAATACCGATCGTATTTTGTAGACGTTACTGTTGACCATTTTGTTAGTAGAAAAAAATTTATGTGTGTTTCGGATTTTTCATAATTTTCTGGGGAAATAAAGGGTTTTCCAATAGGGACTTGACAACTTTGAATTCAATTTGTGAACGCACCCTTTCACTAATCATCGAACTGTCACTGTCAATTTATTCAGTAAACTTAACATTTTTATCATGGTAAAGTACACGAAGGAACAACGTCTGCAAATTATAAAAATTTACTACAGAAATTCGGAGTCGGTGACCGCTACTTTAAGAGCGTTAACTCCGATTTTCGGTCGTAATTCTCG
Source organism: Beris morrisii (assembly GCA_951812415.1). Lineage (NCBI taxonomy): Eukaryota > Metazoa > Arthropoda > Insecta > Diptera > Stratiomyidae > Beris > Beris morrisii. Next base: position 88,031,239 of record OX638310.1, on the reverse strand, counting down.
CCCTAGTAGACAGGCAGTAACAAGTTTAGTGCAAAAATTTGAGTCTACATATTCGTTGTGTGATGTTGCCGTGCCAGTGAGACAACGGGTTGGTCGAAGTGTCGAAAATATCGCTGCCGTTGAAACGTCCGTAGCAAATGATCCAAATCAGTCAATTCCACGGCGTTCTCAAGTGTTGGGCATCGCCCAGACCACGTTATGGCGAATTTTGCGTAAGGATCTTGGTTTACACCCATACAAGATCAAGCTGACTCAAGAATTGAAGCCGATGGACCATTTGAAGCGACGTACGTTCTCCGATTGGGCTCTGGAAAAGATGCGCCAAGATGATCAATTTCATCGCAAAATCATCTTCAGTGACGAAGCTCATTTTTGGCTCAGTGGGTTCGTCAATAAGCAAAATATGCGTTATTGGTCCGGTGAAAATCCACATGTGCTTCATGAAAGACCACTTCATCCACAAAAAATAACTGTTTGGTGCGGTTTGCATGCTGGCGGCGTCATAGGGCCATATTTTTTCGTCGACGATAATGATCGTCACGTTACTGTGAATGGTAATCGTTATCGCGCCATGATTACCGATTATTTTTGGCCCGAATTGGAAGATATGGACTTGGACAACATGTGGTTTCAACAGGACGGTGCCACAAGCCACACAGCACACGTTACAATCGATTTATTGAAGAGTAAGTTTGATGAGCGTGTTATCTCAAGAAATGGACCAGTCGATTGGCCGCCTCGTTCGTGCGATTTAACGCCTCTGGACTTTTTTCTTTGGGGCCACGTCAAGTCGTTGGTCTATGCCAACAAGCCGACGACGTTGGAAGAGCTCAGAGCCAACATTGAACACGAAATAGCAGCCATTTCGGCCGAAATGTGTGGCCGAGTCATCGAAAATTGGGTCCAACGAATCGACCGCTGCAAACGTGCCCGCGGTGGCCATATGAACGAAGTCGAGTTCCATTCATAAATGTTTTGATTGTACTTCAACCCGATAATAAAGTTTTTGAAATATCTCAAATGGTTTGCATTTTATTTTGAAAAAAAGTTGTCAAGTCCTTATTGGAAAACCCTTTAGAAAGATGCTTTCCGAAGGAAAATAAAGTAAATATATTAAATACACTGCTTTTAAGATTCTATACAGAATTTTATCATTTGAATTCAGGACATTTATTACATTCCTCGCTGCGGTGTCAACGGCCCTTCTGGAAAATTGTTTCATAAGTACAACAATGCCGGTAGAAGCTACAGGATATATAATTTGCTTGAGAGCAGATACACCAAAACTAAAAGTTGTCCAGAATCTATTATTTCTGAAAATAGCATAACAAGTAAAAAATTTCGTTTTTGATATAATAAATCATAACTGAATATGTTCCAGCTACTGAGGAAGAATCTAAATCTCTGCAAACAGTACTTAAGTACAACAGGGAAAACTGGATTGAAGTACAACAAAAATGGGCTTCATGTCACAGATTCCGTTTGAAGAGTTTCAAGAAAGCAGGCAATATCAAATCGATTATTGAAGAATGGCCAGCTTTTACGCATCATTTAGGTTACACTTTAGTAAGTGCTATAAATACCGACGTTATTATTGTACTTTGTTTTTAATTATTTTATATTCTCTTAATAGATTGAAATCGATTTCAAATTAATGTTTGCTGAAAAAGAATTCAATTTGATTACTAATTGGAGTTGTATAGTACACCGGCTTCTTACATTCTTACAAGAAAACGTTCAGGACCCCCAATCGAAAGATCTTTTATCAAAACTTGATAATAAAGATTTATCAGAAAATTCCAGAGATGCCATAATCGTGTTACTGTTATGCAACATACTTGTCACTTGCACTTACATAAAAACTAAGTGCACAAAATATAAACCTACTGTAGCAGATTGCAGGCAAAGTATTTTGCTCTTAATAAAGGTACATATAACGATATTGTCCAATATTTCAACTTCATAATTTTTTTTATTTTAGAGTGACAATGACGTTAATCCAGCAATTGAGCGAATGAGACAACGTTATGCTGATCTTGGTCTCACTTTTCAACCTATAATCTTAGCTACAGGAAGCGATTGGGACTCAGACACAGTTTCAAGTCAGGATTGATAATATATCATACGTTTTTAAAAGCCCTTGATGTTGCTTTCAAAGTTCATCATGTTTTAGATATTTGTTATGCAAAAGAGAGTTGTTTGGTTTGGCTTTTCATTCAAAAATTTATCTTTGATATTCATTTAAAATCAGACAAAACCAGTCAGGCTTATTCTGCTTTTATAACTGATTTAGATATCTAAATTGCATAAATCCAAAATGATTTGTTTTAAATGCAGTAAAATTTTCCTTGATTTAAAGTCCCTTTGCATACATTTTAAATTCGTCCATAAACTTAATGCTTATAATGATTATACATGCGCTCAAAATAGTTGTACTCGTGTCTTTCAAAATATGTATATGCTCAAGCGACACATTCAAACTAAACATGCTGAAATTGAAGGAGACACTCGTATCAGTAAACAAATTATTAATCATAATTATGATTTAACAGGTAATTTTTTTGATGGTGAATCTTTTATATTGCAGCCTGTTCAGGAAAACATGAATGATATGATTATTAATTAAATAACATACCAGAAAAAAGAATTATATAATTAATTAAGCATAATATGGAAATAAAATAACCAATAAAAAATCAACTAAATAAATTTTTTTTTTGCTATATTTTTAATCGATCTCCCCAACATGACCCTGTGCCATATTATATTCCAAAAAAAAAATATTTTTTATATTTATATCTAACTAATCGAAGGATTGTTAAAAACGCATCATATATCTAGAACATTCATTCATTCTCGTTTCTATATTTTCAGAACAATGAAAATATTTCAAAGTTTAAGCTACATAACAAATGTTCTCAAGACATTCTATATTGTGATTTTTACATTTGTACTGAGTTGATTTAACAAATTTTGATCGTAGATATTACTGTTTTTTTGTTACTCACATTTCTAATTGTATTGACCACTATTTCGTTCTGAATTATACAAATTGCGAAATGTGATTTGCACACAAAAATAGTAATAAATACAATTAAATTGTTCTTATCACATTTTAATAAAAACATTTTATAGTGGTACTGAGAACTAAATATGATGGTTAGCTGAAATTTCACCCTCACAATAGTAACGAGAACCCTTGTCGTTAGCAGTCAAAACTATTTCTTTTTTTCCGTGCAGTCGCTCCACAGCTAACACACTGCGGTTCAGAGTTACCATCAGTGGTTTTAGGACATTCACCGGGGTTATGTTTTTCAGGACATTTGATGCACCTATACCTAGCATTGCAGTTCGCTGCAACGTGACCAAAGAATTGACAATTTCTACACTGTACGTAGCCAGTATTGAATGGTTTCTCCCAATGTATTTTTTGGTTTAGTACATATTTTAGTTTTGTAAGTACACTTATATCTTCTCCAGGTTGGAGTTGCACTAGGAATAGGTCTAGAATCCTTCCCTCCCTTCTCGACCTTACTGTGGAAAATGGTTTTACCATGTTTATTTTGAAGTTTCTCGTTGATTCCCTCAATTCAGTTAGACTTTCATCGCATGTATACGATGCGTCCACTCCTTTTAGAATGAGTGTCAAAGATTTTCGATCTTTTGGAGTATAAGTAAAAGATTCTATCTTATCCTCTTTAAGTTCCCTAAATACACGATCGTAAATTTGAATGTTATTTATGTAGAGCCTAACCGAACCGTTTTTTTTATTTTTAGTTGTGTAGTAATCAACGTCTTTTTCTCCCTCTTCTTTAATGATTGCCTTCATTATAACATCAATTTCTTTGGCAATTGCGTCAAAAATTACAATGAGCGGACCAAATTTACGATTTTTTTTATTTAAATGCAATTGTGTTTCGTTAGTATTTATAGAATTAAAATTTTGAGTATTAGTATTATTTAATGTGTTAGCATTAGTAGAATTTTTCATTGTATTAACGTTGTCCCCTGTTTCGGATCTATTTTGAAGGCTATGAAACCTGTTTTGATATGCCGACGATGATTCCAGCGATGACTTTGTGTTGTTTCTTCGCAATTTAGGGATCCCAACTATTCCTTCGTTTGCCAGTTTACGTTTTTTTTTGTACTGTTCTCCAACTGAATGCTCGGTTATCTTGCTGTACTTCGGAAATGCTGGTCGTCGCACCGGCTGATGTCTCTCCTATTTCCATTACTGCAGGGCAGCTACTGTTAATATTCGCGCTCTCCTCGAATATGCCGACGGTGTTTTTTAGATTAGTTGTTCTATCCATTATATGCCAGGATAATAATGGATACCTTGTATGTGATGTATCCTCAGCATTAATATTCGCTTTCTTCATTGTTATTTTTAAGTCATTGCGCTTAGAGTGATCACTTTTGAACAATGCTTTTGTGGCGTTATGTGGGAGCCCACAGTGGCCAGTCCCATCAGATACCGTTGCGTTTTCTTTATTTTTAATTTTGTTTTTATTTGCAAAATGTATTTAGTTTTATGGTCACTTTGACGAATAACGATATGGTTTCACTCACTAATTAAATAACTACTTAGCGAGGGCTAAACTACACCATTACCAAGTGCACTTTGTAGAGCGAGATCGAAACGTCCGTACTGGATGCTGGTTCACTCCAAAACTGTTAACGTGGAAACGGATTTTCCGTTCTTCGTCTGACTCTCCATTGGCTCGTAGGTGTGGTTGACTGGTAAGATCAGGCTCAGATAATAAGCGAGGTCTGATCTGATCAACATTCCGCTTAAATCGCTTACCTTGGTAATCAATTTCGTAGTGTAGGTCTCCCAGGCGTGTAATTATCAAGCCTGGAATCCATTTCTCCATGCGAGGATTGCCAGAATGAAGAAATACACCGACTGCTGTGTCTCAAATTCACGAAACGCAGAATTAAATACAGCCTTCTGTTTATCGGTGACCCTGGTGTATACGTTGTCTGGTCTCACTAAGGCAAGTCGCGTACGCATGTTGCGACCCATAAATAATAGCGATAGTGACTGACTTGTCGTGCTATGCGGTGCTTTCCTGAACTGTTGAAAAAGCTTGTTCAAGTTTTGTTGTAACTTACTTACTTATTTATTTAATTATTACAGTTATTCTATAAGATATTTACAGTTTATACAATTTTTGTAGAGATCTGAGGGGGAAAAAATTATTGTCTTTACAACTATAGTGTAGTATTTCTATTTATTGACAAATTATGTTATTAATTAAAGTGATACTTCATTTAGGAAAATTCTTTTTAAAAACCTGTTAATAAGAACTTAAAACTAACTTACAACAAAACTAACCTATTTAGGCAGTTTAGAAACCACTCTACATTTTAAATACTCGTAGTACTGAATAGTTCTCTAACTGTTATCTGAGTTAAGGCATCTTTCGCGAAAATTGTTCATAGGTTTTTTTTTTCCGATAGGCGTGAAATCGAACGAACTTTAGCTAAATCGTGAAGATGTCGTGTTGGAAAACGGTTTGTTTAAAATTATTTTTAAACATTTATTTTGTAATACTTGTAGCTTTTCCTTGTGATGATAGGCTGCATGCCTGTTTTGAAGATCAAAAGTTTATTTTCTTCGGAGAGCTTTGATTTCCGATTTATGAAAGGATAAAGAGCATGGATTTTTCGTTGTAACGCTTCCCTCATTGCTTTCAGTGCGTCTTTTACTGTCTTAACATAACGTTCAGCTTGGCCCTTAGACGAAGGATGATATGGGGCTGTCCGTTTGTGGTATTTAACTCGGCTGGTACGTAAAAACTCTTCGAATTCTACTGACGTAAGTTGTTGTCCATTGTCTGAAACCACTGTGACTGGTACATCGTATGTTGCAAACAAGTCATCAAGTATATCTATTGTTGCAGATGCTGTTGTTGCTGTGGTTGTTTTAACTTCTAACCATTTACTATATGCATCCACAATGATCAGTAGCATTACACCGGAAACGGGTTCAGCATAATCTATATGCACTCGCTCGCAAGAACCTTTTGGGTACTCCCAGTGATGATATCTAAACTTAGGTGGCACATGTGCGTATCTCGCACATTCGGTACAAGACTTCGCAACCTTTTCAATGTCAGCGTCTATGCCTGGCCTAAACATAAATGATAGTGCCATACTTTTCATCTTAACAATGCCAACGTGTGCTGCGTGCAGGTCGTGTAAAATATTATTTTCTAGAGCTGGTGGTACAACCACTAGATGTTCTAGAAGTAAGCAACCAGAAGAAGAAACTTAATTACTTTCTGGAGCCTTGTGGTCATTTCGAACTAGATTTTGACCGCTTTCAATTAGTTCTAATATTTTATCTAGGTGTTGGTCTTTTCGCGTTTCTCGAGCTATATCTCCTGCTCGTATAGGTAATTGCTTAATCTGACGTAAGGTGAAATGATCGAATTCATCTCTATTCTTTTCCTCCTCTTCTTCGTCGTTTTGTGACGTGTTCTGAATTACATTTACTGATATGAGAATGGAATTTTTCATGGTGAGAAGCTACCTTAGAAGCAAATTTGTTTTAAGTTTTTGTTGTTTTCCGGCGTCAGTGGAGTTTTTGGTGTGAAACCCCAACACGAAATCCCCGACTGTTGATTAATCGCTGTCCCTGAGGGCATGACAGTTGGAAAACCTTCACTGGATAGGCCAGTTTATATAAGACTGTGTTGGACTGGGTCCGAAGGAGCTGTTTCGTCATCGGATGGCATAGACTCGTCAGAGGGTGTATCATGCGTAAATCCGAAACACCCTTACAGCTGGAGGTGTGTCTGAGGATTATTCTATATAGCGATATCGAAACCTATTTTATAATGTGCGAATTATACTGGAGCAAAGTTCTTGCCATCGCATCCTTATACTAAAGGTAGGTGGCACTGAAGATGTTGCGCCCAGACTGTTGGCAGATTTTTTTTTATTCACTTACGTATTTTTTTTTATCAATAGAATAATTCATAGTAGTACAAGCGAATTCGATCACATTAAACCTAAGAGATTTTCGAAATCAGTGAAATCTTGAACAATACCCCCACCACAAAATTTTTTTTTTCCTACTAGAGGTCTACCGATTCCAACTCCTGTAAAATTTTCAAGATCATATCTGATACGGTTTCTGAGATATAAAATTGACATTTTTTGAGAAATTGCTATCCCCCCACTTTCGTGCCCCACCTCCCCCCTCAAAAAATTTACTTTCAGTAGACTCCTCATGTGATCCCATATACAGAAACAAAATTTTATCTTCCTGGTGTAATTGGTTCGTAAGATATTGTAATCCAAAGTTTTTCACCCCCCAACCCCACACCTCTCCTTAAAAATTTTAGCCCTTGTCTAATCTTCAAGTATCCCTAAGGGCAACAACAAAGTTTCAATCTTCTGACATTAATCCTTAAGGAGATATGGATTTTAGAATGTTTCAATCCCGGCCTTCAAGCGTTTTGGACTCATTGTTTTTCCCCCCACTTCCACACCCCTTATCGATAATTTTTTTGCAAATGAGTCCACTGTCATAGTACTATACAGGGTGTTTGGCACTCCGTGTGCCACCTTGTAAGGGGTTATTCCTTGATATATTTGGAGAAAAAAATGTTTCTACAGGGTGGGTCAATTTTCAATATTAGTGGAGATAGAGGGTGGTTAAGAAAAGTGTTTTTGACCGGTACCCTCACTCACTTAAAACGTTAAATCTTGAAAACGAATAATCACAAGGCAAAGTGTTGTAACTCGTTTTTTAGGCAATCGAATTACCTTTCATTTGATGTAACAGTCTAAATTGTAACTGCACCCAATCTTGAGATATTTACTCCAAAACACAGATTTTTTGCTACGTCAACCCTAAAAATTCAGTGAACAATGTAGTTTTTCTCAGAAAACCCCATTATAAAAATGTCATTTTAATTTTATTTTTTTATGAACCGTATTATTACCTACAAAAGCTGCGTACATATGTATGAGTTACGACTAACATTTTGTAAGTAGCAGGTACAAATTCATATCGCATAAAAATTAAATATTTAAAAGTCATAAAGTGGACCTCGTCCAAGAATCTGTTTAATTTGTCGGTAGTACTGAAGTATTTTTATTGGAAAACAATGAAATGTAAGTGAGTTTCAACATAATTGATGCTTTTACCTAGACGTGGTAGGTACTACTGGATGCGGTACTATGCATTTTTTAATAGGGTGTCTTATTACGGTTAAAATTCGCGTTAGCGGTCTTAATACCTCAATCAAAACCCCTTTGCACCAAAAGGGGACGAACGGGCCCTTGCCGGCCAACCCAGAGAAGGGTCGTGGGCGTCAGTGGTTTCGAACTTTAAGGAACCCGTTCTATGCCGATTTTCCCAAACCGGACCACTAGTTCAGGAAAAGTCCACTCAAAAAAAATACTGTCACGGATAACACTACTCTACTCTGCACGGAAAATAGGGCTGAAATACGTCACAGAATTTTCTCCATAACACAATGTTGCAATAAAATCTAAAATAATGTAATTCAATGTAAACCCTTTTAACGAAGGTACAAGTAAAAAAATATGATAACTGACTATACGAACCTAACTTTACTATTGATTGACTATGATAAATATTGATATCTACTCTACCTCCTTAGTTCTAGGGCGCCGCTGGTGCGTTGTCCCGCGACGTCTGCTTCTTTTACTCCTTGCTCAGTTTCTTTTCGTACGAAGTTCCAATATTGACTCCGTCTAGATTTCTGCCTCCGATCTCGTCCCTCGCCGTATCACTCCTTTTTTTTACTTCGCCCGTATACACGCTAGCGGGGTAGTACGCCTTCCGTGCTTCCTTGTTTTCACCGCGCGATTACTTCCTCCTTCTAATGCTCACGTACTAACTCACTGGACTCAAAAACCAAAAAGAGACCGTTTTCGGGTGCTGCACTTACCTCGAAACCTCGGGTCAGCTTTAAGATCGGTAAATCCCCGTTTTCCTGGGTCGATGACTGCTTTCTCCCGGTCATTCGCTCCAGTCTAAAAACTTTTCGTACTTTGTTAGCTTTTATTCTCGTTTAACGGTGTCCACTTAATATTTACCAACCGACTTTTTATCATGGACCCAAACCTCGCCGATCTGTCTTATCGACTTCATTTTCTCGCAGTTCGTGCAATGCTCGTCGATATGGTCGTCGGATGACGTTTCTCGTTGTTGTGACACTTGTGCGGTGTGGTGTTGTTCTTCTTGTGTCATATTTTCCGTGTTAATTGTTTTCAGTAGATTCCGTGATCGTATTGTGTCCTTTTTTTGATCATTCTGTGTTTCCCGCGATCGTTCTGTGTTTTCCGTGATCGTTCTGTTGTTTTCCCTGTGGTTAAGTGCTTGTTACTAAAGTGTTTTCGTCCTTCTCATTTTAGGGTCGAATGGAACGCAGGGCGGAGTCAACGGTTACGCAGGACGGAGTAACCATCGATTAATGTAAGTATGACAATTTTGTCACAAGGCTTGATTTTGGGGTTCGGGTACGGCAATTGAAGGATTTATGTCTGTTGCGCAGCCAAGGTGTATTTCCTGTGCGTAGCTTAATTTTTATTTTGATAAATTCCTTACTAATTTGAATACTAACGCTAAACTTAAAACTAACCTACTCTAGTATTACTGGCTAAATTCAATTGTTCACATTAAATTCCAGACTTACTACTTAACCTTACCACATTCCAGCCCTTCTTCCGTGCATTTAACTATAAACTAATACTCAATTGCCTTTTTAGGTGTCACCATCGACTGTGGAGCCAGTGGGGGCGGAACCAGCGCAACAAGGATTGTCTCAAAAAGGTAATTTTCTTCTCTATTTTCGTTAATCCCGAAGCTCACGATTGTTCTTTTCTTGACAGATACGCGATTTACGAGTGGAACTCGTAACATTCCCCCCTTACTACACAGAGAATTCCCCGAATTCTCTACAGGACTTGACGACTAACCAGCTTTAAAAAAAATATGCAAGAAGGATCATGCGGTAATTTTATGTTTACATCCCACAAATTTTTTTTTCCTCTCTTAGTTTTCTCTACCTTTTCTTCCCTAACCTTCTGTACGTCCGATCGGAACAAAAAAAAATCAGCGATATGGTTTCAAGTCTTTGGCATGCCATGTGCCACCCCGTTTCCCGTCTAAACCATCCAACTCGTAGGTCCATGGCGATACTCGCTCTTTCACCCGGAATGGTCCGATATATTTGGGTGCTAGGTTCGCGGAGAAATATTTGGTAGCATCTGATAGGACATAGTTTTTCCTCCAAACGCAATCATTCGGATGGTAACTCGTGTCCCGCCGTCGAAGGTCATATCGATTTTTGGTTTGACGTGTAGCGAGTTCAAAACGCTTCTTAATATCCTCACGCACGCTCTCCAGAGCTTTGGCTCGTTCCAAAGGGTTCTGGCAGGTTATCGAAACTTCATCCGGTCTCTCTCGAAGGTCTATCCCCACGGTCATATCTCTTCCAAAATTCACGAAGTATGGAGATACCTGCATTACTTCGTGCTTGGCGGTTCGTAGTGCGCACGCAATCTTAGGAAGGTGTTTGTCCCACTTCCGGTGATTTTCGGCAACATATGCTCTCAGCATAGTCTTGATAGATTGGTTAATCCGCTCTGCCGGGTTCGCTTGAGGGTGGTAAAAAGCCGTGAATTTGATTTGCGTTCCATACGACTCTACCATACCCTGAAACTCCTTCGATCGGAACTGAACGCCATTGTCGCAGACCAACCATTTTGGAACACCGAAAAGCAGAAATACTTCGTTTTCCAATGCCCGCATTACCGCGGTTGCTGTAGCCGCCCTCAAAGGAAATAGAAGCGGAAACTTCGAAGAGTAGTCCACAACTGTGAGGATAAACGTAAAGCCTCGCGTTGAGCGTGGAAGGGGTCCTACCAGATCCACACACACCATCTCCCATGGTTGTTTTGCCTCCCCACTCCTCGAAGCCATCAACCCCGATGGTAATCTGCACTCAGGCTTAACAGCTTGGCAAGTCTTACATGCTTGAACATACTTCTTAATGTCCCCCTGCATTTTCGACCAATAAAAATCGCGCGAGACCCGGTCCACCGTGCCTTTCACGCCGCAATGACCCGACTTTGGGTCGTCGTGGCATTGTCGCAGGATTTCCCTTCGTTCCCCCTTCGCTGGAACCCTCTTCCATGCGGTTTCGTCTTCGAGTGCCGGATACCGCGGTGAGACGTGCTTCCACAGTACTCCTCCCTCTACTCGCCACGACGGATACTTAACAGACTGATTTTGTACCTTGTCCAGCATATTGTTGTACTACCGATCGGACTGTGCGATTGCAACCAACGACTCCACCAATGGCACAGACCTTGACAGAGCATCCGGAACAAGGTGCTCCTTACCTTTCCGGTGTATGATTTCGTAATCATATTGTTGTAGCCGAACAGCCCAACGCGCTAGTCTACCTGTAGGATCCTTTAAGTTATTCAACCAGATCAGAGAATGGTGATCCGTTATCACGGTAAACCGCATCCCCTCAATATAAGGCCTTAACTTCTCCACTGCCCAAAGGACAGCTAAACACTCCTTCTCCGTAGTTGAGAATTTGCGCTCAGACTTCGTCAGTGAACGGCTCAGGTAACAAATCACCTTCTCTCCGTCTGACTGGTCTTGTGTTAGAACAGCCCCTAAGCCAAAATCGGAAGCATCGGTTTGAATTGTGAAGGATAGCTCAAAATCTGGGCACGTTAGGATTGGTGGCGTGGATAGTTTCACCTTCGCTTGCGAGAACGCCCTATCGCACTCTGTGTCCCAAACAAATTTAGAACCCTTCCTCAAAAGCGAGGTTAAAGGCGCGAGCAGAGTCGAGAAATTAGGTATGAATCGCCTATACCACGACACCATACCCAGAAACTGCCTCACTTCCTTCACATTTTTCGGTGCACCGAATCGTACCAAGCTCTCTACTTTTTCTGGGTCCACATGTAGACCATGTTCATCGACCACATACCCCAGGTAATGTAATTCCGCTCTGCAGAACTCGCACTTCTCCTTCGACACTCTTAGTCCTGCCTCCCTAAGTCGTCGGAACACTTCTCGCAGAATCTCTACGTGTTTCTTGAAGGTTTGTGTTACCAAGACCATATCGTCGAGGTACACAAAAACATAGGGTTCCAAATCGGCTCCCAGAACTTGGTCGATCAATCTCTGCCACGTCGCTGGAGCATTCTGCAACCCGAATGGCATCCGGTTAAACTCGAACAACCCCCTATTTGGCACCGTAAACGCCGTGCAGGGCTTCGATTCCTCCGCCATAGGAACCTGCCAGTATGCCGATTTAATGTCTAACGAAGACAAAAATTTAGCATCGCGAAGCTTATCCAAAGTCGCTGAGACGTAAGGAATTGGATAAGCATCACGTTCCGACACTCTATTCAACTTCCGAAAATCAACACAAAATCGCCAAGAGCCATCTTTTTTCTTTACCATTAGTATGGGTGATGACCACGGGCTCTTTGATGGTCGTACTATTCCTAAATCCAGCATATCATTAAGCTCATTATCAACCGGCTTCTGTCTTGCCGGAGACAGAGGGTAATAGCGTTGCTTAATAGGAGCCGCAGACGTAGTTATGACATGCTCAACCAATGTCGTCCTGCCAATACCATCCCCCATCCTACTAAACTCTTCCCCCAACAACGCATCCAATTCCACCGCTTCTTCCTTATTCAATTTGGATTTTGGGTGAAGAAATTCTACCACCGCCAACTCCATCCTTTCCGAGAAATCGAAAGCTCTCGCTTCAAATCCAGCACTATACCGAATTCACACCACAAATCCACCCCCAAAATTACAGTGTGTGGTAATTGTTGTACTACTAGGCTTTCCAACCACCGTGTTCGTCTATCTACCAGGAAAGGCACACAAATTATCCCATCCACCTGACACGCATCATTATTTGCCATACGGATTTCCCGTGCTGACGTCTTCCTTAATTCGACACCCATTTCGCAAAGAATCCTCCATCCCGCTCCACCCCAAATGGTTCTCGACGCCCCCGAATCCAACAATCCTACGAATTCTTTGCCGAAAACCGAAAACTTAATGTGTGGCCGAATATCACCCACTACTGGGGCCAAAGCAACGTCAACATAATCGGGTTTTTCTGCCTTCCAGTCAGTACTCCTTAGCCCGCTTTCTAGGGAGCACTCGGTTCGTTTCCCGACTTGGACATTGGAGTACTTCCCTGACTACTACTCGCCTCCTGATTGCACACCGTGCAATTCGAACGATACACTCCTACCTTACCGCAACCGAAACAACGACGAGGTTCGCTACACTCACTGGCTATATGACCAGGTCTTTTGCAGTTGTAACACGTCACAGTGCGTTTACGGTCTTGTTCCCTCGATTGTGTATTGACACTATCTCGCCATTCGTTCGGCCTATTATTGTTGATCGCGGAAACATAAGCCATATCTGGCTCTAGCAAATTTGACCGCTTGGTGGGTGGTGGTATGAAGTTTTCCACTGATAGTCTCGTGGCATCTAACGTACGACCTAGACTCACTAACTTCTGAACCGATTTTACACTCGTCAGACCTAGCTGCGTCTGGTAAAATGGTGAGATATTCCTACGCAAAATTTTTACTTTTTCCACCTCGGTAGGAGTAACCGATAGACGTCTGAACAAACTTTCCATAATAGCAGTGTACACTCCAATCGACTCACCACTGCCCTGAGTGCGACAACGAATATCCTCCCTTAACCGGTCGTCGTAATCTGGTGGTAAAAATTCCTCCCTTAATTCCACTACTAACTCATCCCAAGTTTTTCACCGCCCTTTATTTGCTCTCAGCCATATCAACCCCTTCCCCTCGAACAAGTCTATCGCCGATCGGAAAAGAATTAATTTCGGCACTTCTCGAGCCTCCCTCAACTCTTCGACCCGCTCTAGGAAAGAACATAGTGTGTTCGGCTCACCTGAGAACTTAATGTTCCATTTATACACGGCCACATTCCCAGCATCTGCTAAATTTGCACCCATTTTCACATTTGTTGTAGGCGTTGTTCGCATGGGTATCATTTCCTCCTCTTCATCCAGAAACTTATGACCGGATTTTTCTAGTAAATTCCCCAACTGAATTAATAAGGCTGCTTTTATAAATTTCTTTTCCTCTATTTCTTCCTCGGATGGTTGGCCATATTCTAGTCGCCTCAAACACCAGTTTAACTTCGCCGACAGTCTTTTAAACTCCCCACTGGACTCATCTCCCTCAAAGCTTGCCAGCAGTGCCTCGATTTCCTTCGATTTAGCCTGGAGGGCTACGATATCTTCGGAAAATTCGAAAGGATAAACCTCTAATAAAGAGGACTTTTGGGTAGAGTCTTCTAGATGCATGGCCATTCTAAGTGCCTTGCGCATAGGGTCCACTTTATCCGCTGCTAACCCTCTTATAGCCAACTCGTATATTAACTCATCTTGGCTGAGATGGTTTATTGCGCTCTTCGCCATTCTTGCAAACTCTACACTAAATACCGGCCAAGAAAGAACAATCGCATCAAAATTAATCGGAAAATCACAACTTGAAATGTACTGCACGTCACAAATTTAAACTAACTTACAAATTCTCTCCGATGCCCTAGTTACGTCATCCACTTCGACAATTAATAATTCTACCACTTAATCAATATCGCAAATCCACGTTGGGCGCCAATTATTACGGTTAAAATTCGCGTTAGCGGTCTTAATACCTCAATCAAAACCCCTTTGCACCAAAAGGGGACGAACGGGCCCTTGCCGGCCAACCCAGAGAAGGGTCGTGGGCGCCAGTGGTTCCGAACTTTAAGGAACCCGTTCTATGCCGATTTTCTCAAACCGAACCACTAGTTCAGGAAAAGTCCACTCAAAAGACAATACTGTCACGGATAACACTACTCTACTCTGCACGGAAAATAGGGCTGAAATACGTCACAGAATTTTCTCCAAAACACAATGTTGCAATAAAATATAAAATAATGTAATTCAATGTAAACCCTTTTAACGAAGGTACAAGTAAAAAAATATGATAACTGACTATACGAACATAACTTTACTATTGATTGACTATGATAAATATTGATATCTACTCTACCTCCTTAATTCTAGGGCGCCGCTGGTGTGTTGTCCCGCGACGTCTGCTTCTTTTACTCCTTGCTCAGTTTCTTTTCGTACGAAGTTCCAATATTGACTCCGTCTAGATTTCTGCCTCCGATCTCGTCCCTCGCCGTATCACTCCTTTTTTTTTACTCCGCCCGTATACACGCTAGCGGGGTAGTACGCCTTCCGTGCTTCCTTGTTTTCACTGCGCGATTTCCTCCTTCTAATGCTCACGTACTAGCTCACTGGACTCAAAAACCAAAAAGAGACCGTTTTCGGTTACCTCGAAACCTCGGGTCAGCTTTAAGATCGGTAAATCCCCGTTTTCCTGGGTCGATGACTGCTTTCTCCCGGTCATTCGCTCCAGTCTAAAAACTTTTCGTACTTTGTTAGCTTTTATTCTCGTTTAACGGTGTCCACTTAATATTTACCAACCGACTTTTTATCATGGACCCAAACCTCGCCGATCTGTCTTATCGACTTCATTTTCTCGCAGTTCGTGCAATGCTCGTCGATATGGTCGTCGGATGACGTTTCTCGTTGTTGTGACACTTGTGCGGTGTGGTGTTGTTCTTCTTGTGTCATATTTTCCGTGTTAATTGTTTTCAGTAGATTCCGTGATCGTATTGTGTCCTTTTTTTTGATCATTCTGTGTTTCCCGCGATCGTTCTGTGTTTTCCGTGATCGTTCTGTTGTTTTCCCTGTGGTTAAGTGCTTGTTACTAAAGTGTTTTCGTCCTTCTCATTTTAGGGTCGAATGGAACGCAGGGCGGAGTCAACGGTTACGCAGGACGGAGTAACCATCGATTAATGTAAGTATGACAATTTTGTCACAAGGCTTGATTTTGGGGTTCGGGTACGGCAATTGAAGGATTTATGTCTGTTGCGCAGCCAAGGTGTATTTCCTGTGCGTAGCTTTATTTTTATTTTGATAAATTCCTTACTAATTTGAATACTAACGCTAAACTTAAAACTAACCTACTCTAGTATTACTGGCTAAATTCAATTGTTCACATTAAATTCCAGACTTACTACTTAACCTTACCACATTCCAGCCCTTCTTCCGTGCATTTAACTATAAACTAATACTCAATTGCCTTTTTAGGTGTCACCATCGACTGTGGAGCCAGTGGGGGCGGAACCAGCGCAACAAGGATTGTCTCAAAAAGGTAATTTTCTTCTCTATTTTCGTTAATCCCGAAGCTCACGATTGTTCTTTTCTTGACAGATACGCGATTTACGAGTGGAACTCGTAACAGTCTTACAAAATAAAAAGCCTATAAAAGCAAAACTACCTTCATAGTTTTAGTTACGTTGCTAAGAGAAGAAGGTGTCAGTAGAATTTAAAAAATTATTTCAAAATGCCTGAGTACTCCAATGAAGAATATGCTGACATGATGTTAATTTATGGAGAGTGTGACCAAAATGCACGAGCCGCGCGAAGGCTTTACCACCAGAGACATCCTCATCGACGGACACCTAGCAGGAGAGTATTTCAAGACGTTTACAGGAGAATTAGGGAAACTGGCAGCGTTACAACAAGGAGAGTAAATGCAAATCCTGCGCCTATAATCGCTGTTCAGATTGATAAAAGAATAGTGCAAGCAGTGCAAAATGATCCATCGATCAGTATCCGACCCTTGGCATTGCAGTTTAACATATCTACTTGGAAAGTTTGGAGTATTTTAAAAGTAGAACGCTTTCATGTCTACCATCACACACCGGTACAGGAGCTGCTACCCATTGATTTGCCCAAACGGATGGAGTTTTGCAATTGGCTCCTTGAACGACAAATAGATGACGACAATTTTTTCAACAATATTCTGTGGACGGATGAGTCCCAATTTATCAGAGACGGTATCACAAACTTCCACAACCTACATACGTGGGCTCAGAGCAATCCACACACAAGAAGAGCGGCATCATTTCAGCACAGATTCAGCATCAATTTATGGGCAGGTGTGATTGGTGACGATTTACTTGGACCTATTAGGCTTCCGCGTACTCTAAATAGCTCCAATTACTTACAGTTTTTATCAAATGATCTACAGGACTTGTTGGAGGATATTCCACTGGTTCGATTGGCTTCCATGTTTTACCAACACGATGGTGATCCTGCTCATTACGGCCGACAGATCACAGAATGGTTAAATTCCAATTATAGCAATCGCTGGATCGGTAGAAATGGACCGATACACTGGCCTGCAAGATCTCCTGATCTTACTATTATGGATTTCTTTGTATGGGGACGGATGAAGGACCTTGTCTACGCAACGCCAGCAGAAACATTGGAAGATCTTAATATCAGGATCGATGCGGCAGCAATAGAAGTAAGGCAGCAGTTGAGGAATATGAATACCAAGATAACAATCGCCAAACGAGCTTTAGGTTGCATTCAAAATGAAGGTGGCCATTTTGAACATTTATTATAATAAAAATATTTGAAATAAAAATATTTGAAATAAAAATATTTGAAATAAAAACCATTATTAAATTCTTTCAATTCAAGCAAGTAGCGTAGATCAACATGCACATACACTGATTTTTTAAATATATAATTTTTATGCGATATGTATTTTTACCTATTACTTCCAAAATGTTAATCGTAACTCATACATATGTATGCATCTTTTGTAGGTAATAATACGGCTCATAAAAAAATAAAATTAAAATGACATTTTTATAATGGGATTTTCTGAGAAAAACTATATTGATCACTGAATTTTTAGGGTTCACGTAGCAAAAATTTGTGTTTTCGAGTAAATATCTCAAGATTGGGTGCAGTTACAATTTAGGCTGTTACATCAAATGAAAGGTAATTCGAGTTATAACACTTTGCCTTGTGATTATTCGTTATCAAGATTTAACGTTTTAAGTGAGTGAGGGTACCGGTCAAAAACACTTTTCTTAACCACCCTGTATCTCCACTAATATTGAAAATTGACCCACTCTGTAGAACAATTTTTTTCTCCAAATGTATCAAGGAATAACCCCTTACAAGATGGCACACGGAGTGCCAAACACCCTGTATAAGTTCCAAGTTTCAGCCTCCTAGCATAAGTGGTACCTGAGATCTGGAAACCAAAATTGTCCGTCTAAAACGCTCTCCCTTCATCCCACCTTACACCCCCACACCAGTCGTAGGAGTTTACCCAATCTACCCACCATAAAAATTTCAACTTAATACCTCAACGGGTTTGGGAGCTACGCCCCTTCAAACGATTATGCGTACGGCGTACGGCGTATACGGCGGACAGACGGACATTTTTTTTCCTTTTTTGGTGTTTACTAGTCCTAAAACGTGTAAATACAAAATTTCAGGTCGATCACAATACTTTATTATTAAAAAAGAATAAAGTAAAATTTGTCAAAACTACGTCAACTACACACAAAATAAATTTACGGTTGACACTTCTTCTTGTATTGGATTTTTCCCTTTTCAACCCTATGAGGGTACAAAGAGTTGAAAACGGTTTCACGAATTTCATCATATCTCAGTAGTATCATATCTCATATCTCTTAGTAGTGATGTCGTGGTCAAATTAGAGTCTAATTGAAACACTTTCACTCTGTTATCACTTTATTTATTTTACTCGATTTACTAACTAGTAACTAACTTTACTAACTATTAACTAACTAATTATTAACATTTCTACACTTACTTTATTTCACTAACTATTAACGAACTAATTAAATACTTTCACTTTTTAACGAAAAACCAACTGGTTGGTTTGAAAACGCGATCAAAACTCCCCGTTTTTCGGACTTGCCCATCTCGATCAGCAATTATCGGTTAATGTTCACCGCGCCGATAATTGCTGATCTGCATCGGTCATCGATCAACTCTCGGTAATTGACCCAAGTTGGATTTTAGCTGATCGATAGCCGATGTCGCATTTTCCTTCCTGACCGTCGGGCACAGGTGTTCGACCCTTGTACTAAATAGAGTGCATCACCTCGTATCGGAAGTCATTACATACCATATATCGATATTTAATATACTTTCCGGTACGAGGTATGCCTGCATGGGAAAGTCGGGGTCAGACCGACCCACGACATTCCTCCCCCCTTGAAAAAACCGATGCCCGGCGGTCTAGGAAGTTATCATTCTGGACGTATCGCCTTTCGTTCGAACTTTATATAATATTTTCCGGTGGCAGAAGGCCGTACTAATACGCAAAAAGTTAAGTTGTGGCTAATTCTCGTTCTTTTATAAATTTACATTATTTTCCTTTTTATAGGATTTGTTTTTTTTCTGTATTGTTTTATGTTATCAAGTTTTTTTTTAAATGTTTCTTAGAACTAGTAATTATTATTTTTTTTTACTTTTAAGTTATTAAATATTATGTTTTACTTGCATCCTTTTTTTTATCTCATAGGTATTTTTTTTTTGTTTTTTTTTCAATTTGTCTTATTTTTGTATTCCTTCAATTAAAAATTAAGTTTTTTTTTTTTTATATCCCATAGGTTTTTTTACTTTTACTTTATTATTTCAATAATACAGTATTGTTATCGATTTTTAAAAAAAAAAAATTTGCTACCCTCAAAATTTTTTTTTTTACGTTTCATAACGAGTAGACACGAAAAAAGCAAAAAAAAATTTCAGTCCGTCTGTCCGCCGTACGCCGTACGCCGTACGTCTACCGGTGTACGCAAAATTGTTTGAAGGCTCGTAGCACCCAAACCCTTTGAGCTATTTAGTTGAATTTTTTTTCGTGGGTAGAGTGGGCAGTCCCCTTAAAGTGGCCAAATTTGGAAGGGTGGGGGTGTGAGGGAGGAGGAGGGGGAAGTGTTTTAGACGAAAAATTTTGGTTTCTAGATCTCAGCACCGGCTTATGCTAGAAAGCTGAAATTTGGAATTTATATAGAGCTTCAGTAGTGGACCCATTTGCAAAAAAATTGCCGATATAGGTGAAGGGGTTTGGGAGTGGGGGGAAAAATAATGCGTCCGAAACACAAAAAAGGTGAGATCGACACTTTCTAAAATCCATATCTCCTAAACGGTTAATGTCACATAATTGAAACTTAATAAATATCTGTAGCTATACTAGGAGAATAGATCGGAAACAAAAATTTGAGTGGATGCAGTGGCGTGCGGGGGTGGGGGGTGAAAAACTTTAGATTACGATATCTCACGAACCAATTGCACTAGACAAATAAAATTTGGTTTGTGTATAAAGGTTCACAAATGAAGTTTGCTGAAGGCAAAATTTTTCAAGGGGGCGGTGGAATATGAAAGTGGAGGGGATAAGAATTTTTCTAAAAAATCACGTCTCATATCTCAAGAACCGTGTAAGATAGATGCTTAAAATTTTTACCAGAAGTAGACCTAATAGACCCCTAGCAGAAAACAAAATTTTGGAAATAAGGGTGTAGAGGGTGAGGGTGGGGGAGGGTGAAAAGGAAAAGGTTCCGATTTTAATATCTCGACAACCTATAATGATATAAAGCTGAAACTTGATATTTAGATAGAGCTATATTAGTAGCATCTTGGAAAAATATAATTTTTTATAGGGGTAGTATGGTACGGGGGTGGGGGGTGTTTTTCTTATCTTTAGAACGGCTTATGCTGCAAAGTTGAAACTCGGTACGTTTATGTAAATCAACTAGAAAACTAATTTAGATAAAAAAAAAATTCAAATATCCATTGGCGTTCGGAGGGGGGGCAAAAAAAATGATCAGTGGAAATGGAATGCATATATTTTCACGGTTTTCGTCATATCTATTAGGTCTTCCCAAATATTGATTTCATTTTTATTCTACGGTTTCTTCATATAAATACCTAGAAAGTGTTTTCAGGATTTTTTAAAATTCGACCCCTAAGGGGATGCAAAGTGGGTTGTAAACTTTTTCACGAATTCTACTATATCCCCAGGTCTTATCAGATATCGAATATCTTTTCACTTTCACGTGCTTGTGTAATAATCGCTTAAAACTTGTTTTTAAGTTTTTTCCTTTTTCCGCCCCTAAGAGGGTATAAAAGGGTTGAACACGTTTTCACGAGTTCCGTCATTTCTTTTAGAAGTGATAAGAAATTGAATTGGTTCCTACTTTCTCGTGCCGTCTTCATATTTATTTATTAACTCCTTTCAGAATTTTTGGATATTCAACCCCCAAGTGGGTGCAAGGAGGTTGCATATTTGGTGATATATCGAATTCACTTTTACTTCCCAAGGTTTCCTATATAAAAAAGTCAAAAAATCAATTTCAGTATTTTAGATATTCAATCCTAATGGGTGTAAGGGGTTGTATGCTTTTCAAAGTTTCGACATATTTCTTAGGTTCGATGAGATATTAGATCGCTTTTCATTTCCACAGACTTTTTATATAATCGCCTACAAACCCATTTCTCAATTTTTCGATATTCAACCCCCAAGGGTTTGTATATGTTTTCACAATTTTTGCCATCACTTAGTTCTGATGAGATATAAAATTGATTATTACGGCCAACCAATTCACGATTTTTCGAATTTCCAGAACCAATTAGGTGTGAAGGGTTTCCTTACGTTTTCAAAAATTTTTCAAAATCCGTCTTGTCTCATGAGATATCAAGTTGCTTCTTATGAAATCGTTTAAAATCCTGTTTCACAATTTTTTCGAAATTCAAACCCCAAGTGGAAGTAATGGGTTTATATACGTTTTAACAATATTTTTATACTCTAGATGAAATCATATAGAGTATTATAAGTTTAATCCAGCCCAAAAGTTTGTAACGCATAGAACTAAGCCTCGGACGAAAAAAAGTTATATATTATTTTTTGTTTATTTGTGCCCAAAAACCTCAAATCCGCCTGACGTCCGTCCGTCCGTCCGTCCGTCCGTCCGTCCGTCTGTCCGTTAGCACGATAACTCAAGAACGCCTTCACCTAGGATCTTGAAATTTTGAATCTGGATGTTTGGTTGAATTTGTAAGGCTAAGTTCGTTAACGGGCAAAATCGTCCTACTCCTTCGGGTAGCTGCCATACAAAATGTCCTTAAAACACGTGTTCAAGAATATTGGTCGATAACTTCAGAAGGGTTTAAGCTACGACTTTGAAATTTTGTATGTGTTATTTTTCCAATAGTTAAAGCTAAATATATGATTATGAAGAAAATTCTGTTAGTCCTTCCTGTTGCTGCCATACAAATATCCTGTCAAAATGTATTCACTTAATTTACGAAACTCACTATAACTCAAGTGATCTTTTAGCTACGAATTCGGAATTTTGTACAAATTAGTTTTGAGTGATAACAAAGTTCGAGTTTACTAGTCAGCGAAATCTTTTCACTCCTTCTGGTAGCTGCCATACAAAATATCCTTAAAACACGTGTTCAAGAATATTGGTCGATAACTTCAGAAGGGTTTAAGCTACGACTTTGAAATTTTGTATGTGTTATTTTTCCAATAGTTGAAGCTAAATGTATGATTATGAAGAAAATCCTATTTGTCCTTCGTGTAGCTGCCATACAAATATCCTGTCAAAACGTCTTCACTTAATTTACGGAACTTACTATAACTCAAGTAATCTTTTAGCTACGAATTGGAAATTTTGTTCAAATTAGTTTTGAGTATAAACAAACTTCGAGTATACTAATCAGCGAAATCCTTTTACTCCTTCTGGTACCTGCCATACAAAATGTCCTTAAGACACGTGTTCAACAATATTTTTCAATAACTTTTGAATGCTTTAAGCTACGAATTTAAAATTTTGTACACGTTCATTTTTAAATGGTTCCAAGGAAAAGGATAAATATGTAAGAAATCGAGTGAGTCCTTCTTGCACCTCCCATGTGAAAGTCCTTCGAAAAGGACTTTTTTTTTCGATGACTTACCCAGTTCAAGATATGAAAGTAAACACTGAATATTGTCTTTTAGTTTTAAGTAGCAATCTAATGGCAGTCCTTAATAACGGACATACAACATGCACACACGTAATTCTACTTTATCCCCAACTACAATATAAATCTGAGTTCAGTATTCATCTAGAGTATTATACGATTGGCTTGCAGCCGATCGTGACTGCAGTATGTTTAACATATCTCTTAATTCTGATAAGGCAACAAATTCGTTTTTGCTTCTATGGGCTTTTAGTGTACATAATATACTGAAATTCGAATAGTCTACACGGACTTTTTCAATGTTTAATCGGCTAAAAATCTCTATTTTAAATATTTTTATATTAAGAACAAAAATAATTTTCCAATAAATCTAATAATCTCGAAGCAACTCATGATACACTCCGACTTTGACCGCTCCCGAACTTTGACCCGAAAAATAATAAAGTTTCGCCCAGACCATTGGCAGATTTTTATTTTGTTTCAAATTTTTTTAAAAGTTTTTTTTTTAGATTTCATTTTATATTCTGGGTATTTTAAATTTTTTTTTATTCTTAGTTTTAGATACTCTGAACAAGTGTATTACTTTCAATATCTTCTGTGATGATTCTTCTGGATTGTTGATTGTTCTGTCCTTTTTTTTTCTGTTTCCGTTTTTTTTGTGAACTGCTACGTAGCTCAATGGTGTTGATGCTCAACTTTCGGACGGAGTCAGGTTATTGGATGCGATTGTACCGATCGAGTGGAGTTGGAGTTTGAGGGACGCAATTCCTTTTCATTGACTTCCTTCGGCATACAGTATTTGATGTGTTGGCCGAGTCTATTTCGCCATCTTCTCTTGTTGCTAGATAGTTGATATGCGTAGCGTCTGGCGGATGTAACTAATGTGGTTGTAATTATAACGGTCCCCGCAAAATCTAGTTGATCTTATGACTATATGTGGTGCAGCTGACGATGTTACATAGCTGCATTTGAATATACCGTTTGAATATCGCGGTGGATGCGATTTACTTTATAGCTGCGCGCCCAAGATAGTGACTCCTTCGTCGATTTTCCATTGAATGTTTATTAAGAAACTGTGTCCTCAATCATTACTAACTAATATCACATGGTTGGTATTGTTTTTCTTCAGCCATTATTCTGATGTGCTTTGTTTGATTTCGCCATAATATTGCAATAATTTTTTTCGTTAACTGCGTTTTTATTTGTATTATAAGGGATTTTGTATCTTCCATCGGCTGCTTTCCTCTATTTTCGTTGATGTTGCCGTACCCAATCAAACACCCCCTCCGCTTCGAATATGATACCACGCATCGTTGCATCTCAAAAGTACTACCGCTGGTTTGTTGTACCGTGCCTATTTAGCCTCCGTTTCTGTTCGCTGTTCTGTTCAGATCCCTGTTTTGGCTAATGGCTAACTCCTACTACCTTAAAGTTAAGTCCTAATTCGAATCTTATATTATCAGTATTTCCGTTTTATCTTACTTTTAACTATTTATTTATATATAATATCTCCGATTTTTTCTCTCGTGGTTTCTATCCATCATAGAATTTAAAAATTTTTTTTTCCGCTATAGTTTTTTTTTTATTTGACTTATTATAATTTTTTTTTTTTTGCAAACATTGCTTCAAGAAAACATATTTTTTTTTTTTTACTTTACTTTTCTCTTTCTTCTTCAAATATGCCATGACACTCATCTATTTTCGGCGGCTGAGTGAACGCCCGACTTGGTACAACTTACAACTGATATGCAGATCCTCCATGGTAGAATTGATATTAATTCCTCCATGGTAGAGTTGATAGTAATTGTTTGCCTAGAATTGAACTAAATGAAAGTTTAGTAAATTGCTTCGTAATAAAACAAAATTTTCTACATTATTTTTTCTTTTCAACTCGGTGGTTCTTTTCTTCGCGTTATTTAGTTTATTTTAGTACTATTCCCTTTTCAGTTTCTTTCGAAACCACTTGTGACACTTCTTGGTTATGTTGGTCCAGTTATTTCGTTCTTCCCAACCAATATCTTGTTCTTCCCTAATATTGTTATCACCCTTTTCCTCAACTTCAGCTGTTTTCCCTGCTGATTGATTAAAATCCGCTAGGTTGCCGTTATTCGATCTTACAAACCCAACTCGTTCCCTCGGGGCCTCTCGTTTTTGGTTTGTGTTCGTGTAACTGGCACTATGCGGATATTCCTTACTTTTAGCTTGCTCTATACTATCATCTGATTCTACCTTCACTAGTTTCTCGTCGTTCGGACTCTTTGTTATGCCCTGCAGTATCTTTTTCTGATTCCACTTATTTCTTTCTTTTTCTATACCTGCGGTAATCGCTTCTCTCGGCCCTATCGTTGTGGTTGTCCTCTTTCCCTCTGATTCTTTAAGCGTCTTCAAAATAATTGGTTGGTTTATTTCTACATTCACCTTCTTACTTGTATTTACCTTATGATCCCAGTTTTTTTTTCACTTCTGTATTTCCTCTTCTAGCAATATTTGCTGTATATACTTTTCTTTGCTTTTCTGAGCAACCAACACTCTTTTGAACCATGGCAAGATCTTCTCCCAGTATTTCATCTCCCGAGATATCCACAACTTTGCCAGTATTTCTTTGGCACTCTTTACGAAGACAGACATCATTGTGCCTATGGACTGCCTTTATTCGTTTCCCGAGCTGCCACCAGCGTCCTCCGCTAGATATTTTTTCAGGCAGTTGTTCGTACTGTGATCCTTCCTATCGCAGAACTCACAATACAACATTCTCTCTACTTCATAACTCGTTTTTGAGTTTGGCTCTTCGAATTTAACTCGTTTGGGAGGTGAGCTTTGACTTTCCGACAGTTGACTTGACCGTTGATATCCTTTACAGTCCCGTGTTTTGTCTCGTTGAAGCTGCCAACAGTCTCTTGCAAAGTGGCCTATTTTCCCACAATTGTAACAAACGAGACTGCCTCGGGTTTTACTACCAGCTCCATTACGTTGCCCGTTATCCTTTCCATTCGAGTTTATATTTTGAAAGCTATCCTGCCTCCTCCTCATACTCCTTATCTTTCTCATCTCTCCCTCATAGAAGATTGCCGTCGCTTTCACCTCACTTAAATCAGTCGTGTTCAGTCCAATCAAATACATTTGCGTGTCATTTTCACGCACCCCCGCCTTGAATGTAGCGATCGCATCTTTCTCCAGCTCTTGCAACAGTCCACTGTCTCCTCCTGGATAGCGGTCAGATACCGCTTCCTTCATCTGCCGCCAAATTCCTTCCAGGCGGAACGCGTACTCTTCCATCTCTTCTCCCGGGCGCTGATTGCAAGAGCACAATTCAACTCGCAGTTCCCTCAAGGAGATTTTTGGTAGATATGCCACTGTCAGAAGTTTCTCCAGTGTAGTGAAGTTATCCAGAGTTTCGGATGCCACCAAATAGTATGCATCGTCTACTAGTCTATACTTTACGCACTTCATGAAGATAGGTTTCTCATTCTCTTCTAGCCGAGTATACGTCTCGCCGTAACAATCCAAAAACCGTCTTAGTTCCTTCCCCAACTTCGGAGTTCTTGCTCCCGAGAACAGGGGAATAAACTTGGACACCACGTTCATCATCTTATTTCAGATTTCGTTTGTAGACATTATCGTTGCTGTATTTTCGACAATATTTGTAACAATTTCTGTTGTAGGTGTTCTCTTGGCATTTTGTACCTTTAGTATGTCACGGCCTGTTGGCTCTACCCCTGTTGACGGCTTCGAAATTTCTTTATCTCCTTTGTTGTCCATTCTCTCCGCTTCCTCTAGCAGCGCACTTAGGCTACTGGCGTTTTGAGGGAAATAATCTCTCTCCTTCCTACTTTCTTCAGCTTCTTTTTCCAATTTCATGTGCTTTTCCTTGATCGTTTTCAGAAATTCACAGAGCAAAATGTCTACCACCTCACCGCACCTTTGCGTGGTCTCTGTGGTCTTGTTCAAGATTGTCTCAATTTCTGAGTGGCTGTCTGTAATTTCCGCCTGCAACTGTTCTGCCAGATACTGCCAATCTTTTTCATGCTGTTCAATTTCCCGTTCATAACTATTTATTTTCTCTCTGAGCTCTTCGCGTTCTGTAATTAGCGCTCGAACATTATCCATCTCCTCCCTTGTGAGAATGTTAGATTTAGGGTTTCCATTCTTACACTCTTTTTTTTTAAAAAAAACAATTTTGTCTAAAAGAACCGCAGTGATTATCACTATTATGTACTGAACGTAGTTCCCATCTTCTCGCAAGATTTATTTTACAATAAGTATAGTATGGCCACCCGCAACCTCGTTGTAGGTCAATTTAAAAAAAAAACCCAAAACCGCACCGTGATTTTCATGGTAATTATATTCCGATCTACATTTTTGTGTAGCTTTGTTCCCCACACAAAAACAAATCTTGGTACCAGTTTTTTTTCTTTACTAATCATACAAATGAGTATTCCCATTCCCGAACGGTACATTAAACACAGAAATCGGCACATATTCATTCATCCCTCGTACTATCACCCATTTAATGTATCATACCCTATGCAGGGCAGTCCCATATGATATAAAAATTCTTTCTCTTCTTTCTAACGTATTTACAAAAAATTTAAAATTTGTAAAAAAAAGTAACATAAAGATCGCAGTGCAAATACACGAAGTCGTTGACTATGTCAATCAATGTTCATTTACTTTGTCACATTTAAAACATTGACCTACCTCAACGGTAATTACGAGTGTGATCCGAACAGTAAGTGCTATCCAATTTCAATATAGAATATGTACAACATTCATCATTCTTACCGGTAGATCACACAGCGCATTATCGTGATATAAATAGCTATAGGCGGTTCATATTACCCATTACATATGTGGCCTCCATTCTTTATTAAGTATTGCGATGAACAAAATCGTCTTGAATGATATCAAGACGGGAAATTTACTTCTAACCGATTTTATCTGTATCTTTCACTTTATTCTTCCCCAACGACAACTACAATTCTCATTGTGTTCTCTATTCTTTAATATGTTCCTACATTTATAACCCGCGAAACAACCGTACCGAAGTCAATTTCGGCCACAATATATATATATCAAAAAAAAAAAAAATTTTACAAAAACAGAAAAAGAAAATTTAAAAGATGTACGTAAAGTTACTTACATTGGTTTGTTTTTTCCGGCTGCGCCAAATTGTCGTGGTCAAATTAGAGTCTAATTGAAACACTTTCACTCTGTTATCACTTTATTTATTTTACTCGATTTACTAACTAGTAACTAACTTTACTAACTATTAACTAACTAATTATTAACATTTCTACACTTACTTTATTTCACTAACTATTAACGAACTAATTAAATACTTTCACTTTTTAACGAAAAACCAACTGGTTGGTTTGAAAACGCGATCAAAACTCCCCGTTTTTCGGACTTGCCCATCTCGATCAGCAATTATCGGTTAATGTTCACCGCGCCGATATTTGCTGATCTGCATCGGTCATCGATCAACTCTCGGTAATTGACCCAAGTTGGATTTTAGCTGATCGATAGCCGATGTTGCATTTTCCTTCCTGACCGTCGGGCACAGGTGTTCGACCCTTGTACTAAATAGAGTGCATCACCCCGTATCGGAAGTCATTACATACCATATATCGATATTTAATATACTTTCCGGTACGAGGTATGCCTGCATGGGAAAGTCGGGGTCAGACCGACCCACGACAGTGATGTGACATCGAATTTGGTTTTTAAATGCACAAAGCTTCAAGATCCAGGCTCTACCGAGAGTGCCTCGGCTGAGGAACCACAGAGGTTGAGGAGCTCATAAGACGAAGTTGAAGACGCATTAGTTTAAGATTTGCCTGAAACGAGATCATCAGATATTGTTATTGATATTGTATAGGATACCTGTTGGAGCTTATAAAATTTAATAGAAATCAAACAGACTCTCCTTTTAATGTTGATATCAGAAAGCTTGTTTATTTTACTTTAAATTTATTCTTGATTCTTTCCTGTAATTACTCCAATTATTATATATATAATTCACATTTATAATATTTACCAATGTTTCTCTCTTCTCGACGGGTTTCAGAAAAAAGGAAGTAGGGTTGGATGTTAGTCAATGTCACGAATGAGTGCGTTTAATCCATTTTTAGTGCTTTTTTATTTTGTTGGCAACATTCCACCACACGGTATGTCGATCATAAAGGGATCGGCTTACCTATTGTGTGGTATTACGGACATCAATTACTGCTAGTTTCACGGCAGGTCTAACTAGTATTCCGGTCGGAGTTTTTACTACGGCTTGACGAACTTGGCCTGATCTTCCCGCGCAGGTTTCCAATATGACTCCTTTCTTCCAAGTATTTCGAGGTTGATTGTAGTCCATAATAATAACTATATCTCCTTCTTTAATAGGGTCCACTTTTTGATACCACTTGGTTCGTCGTGTAAGGTCTGGTAGATATTCCTTTAGCCAACGAATCCAAAATCGGTCAGCCAAATGTTGTGAGATTTTCCAATTCCTTCCTAATGTTATAGGATCATCGCTAAATTCACCGTGTGGCTTATGGTCATTGGAGCTCCCCAAGAGAAAGTGGTTAGGTGTTAATGCTTCCTCAGTTGCTGATTCTATAGGAACATAGGTTATGGTACGTGTATTTACTGTATTTTCGATTTCGATAAGTAAGGTTCTTAGTAGTTCATCGTTTAAGTTTCCTAGTGGTAGAATATTTTTGAGGGTAGTTTTTACTGATCTTATTAAACGTTCCCAACTCCCTCCCATGTGTAGCGCTGCTGGTGAGTTGAAGTTCTACTTCGGTGTAACGTCTGGAAAGGTATTCTGTTCGATTTGCTTTGTCTTCACTTTTGCTAACTCTTTTAAAAGTTCTTCGTTCGCTCCTCTGAAATTTGTACCGTTATCACTAAAGATCTCTCTCGGCATACCTCTCCTTGCCGCAAAATTTCAAATAGCCATGATGCATGAGTCGGTAGTTAATGTATGGGCAATTTTAATATGAATAGCTCGTATGGGAAGACATGTGAATAGAACACCCCACTGCTTTTCTGATCTCCTGCCAACTACCACATGTAGTGGTCCGAAATAATCTACTCCAGTATAGGTAAACGGAGGAGTAAACGCAGCTAGTCTGGCGTCTGGTAGGCTTGACATTTGTGATGGAGCCGGCTTAGCACGTACAATTTTACATTTTTGACAGGTTTTAACGACTTTCTTTAAAGCGACTCGGAGTTTAGATATATCAAATCGTTGCCGAAGTTCGTTTATCGTGGTTTGATGATTATGGTGATGATACTTTTTATGGAAATGCTCTACAAGCAGTTGTGTGATGCGGTGATCTTTCGGCAGCAGAATGGGACGGTTAGTGTCAAAACTAACGCCAGCCATGGCGTCGATACGTTCTTTTACTCGTAATAGATAATTATTATCCAAATATGGTGAACGGTTATAGATTTTGCTCGCTTTTGGAATTTGAACCGCCTTTTCGATAGGAAAATGCCGGTTTTGTTGGAAGATCAAGATTTCGTTTCTGTATTGATCATACTGTGCTATTTGAAAGAATTCATTCTCAGCTCGAACTAGCTCTTCAGATGTACTCGGTCCTAGCGAAAGTGATTCTTTTCGCAGCTTAACTTTTAGGTTGGAGATAAATCGAAGCACGTATGCCATAGATCGTAACAAGTGGAGCCAGGTAGAGAATCTGTCTACATCGATGACAGGGGACCGCAGCTCTGCTTCATGATGGACGTATAAAGGTTTTATTTCTACGTCTTCAACTTTAGGCTTTGTAGATTCCATGTGGGCGCTTGGCCATTGATTTTCTTCCTCAAGGAGGAATGTAGGCCCCGTAAACCACCGAGCGTTTATACTAATTTCTGGTACTTTACTCCATTTTGTCGCATCATCTGCTACGTTTAATTTCGTTGGAATCCATCTCCATTCCTTCAAGACACTTGTTTCCAGTATTTCGGAGACCAAAAACGCTACAAATTGCCGACATTTTTTAGGGTCTGACTGAAGCCATCTAAAGACCGTCTTTGAATCTGTCCATAGGAATCGTTTGTCTATTTGTATGGAATGACCTTGTATAATTGTATTAGCAAGACTAGTACCCATCAAAGCGGCCTGAAGTTCGAGACGTGGAATAGACAATGGTTTTAGTGGTGCTACTTTCGTCTTAGCTGTAATCAATGAACAGGTTATACCATCCTCATTTTTAATTCTGAGATATGCAGCAGGTGCGTAGGCTTCTTCGCTAGCATCGACAAATATATGAAGTTGGATGTGTCTGTGCTTCGTTGATGTCAAGTAAGAGTTGCATCTTGGAATGTGCAGAGTTCCAATTTGGGGAATGATTTCTATCCATTTATTCCATTTTTCTAAGAGAGAGGAACGCCAAATTTCTTGTAACAAGATCTTTACAAAAACCAAGTAAGGCGATAACAGTCCTAACGGATCGTATATGGACATTAAAATGCGTAATACTTCTCGCTTTGTTGGAGGTTGCCTCCTTGCAATAACTTTAGTGCGAACTCGATTGAAGCTGAGTGAGTAGTTCAAAGTATCAGTGGATGTACACCACCGTAAGCCTAATGTTTTTTCGATGTTTCCTTCAGTGTTCATGTTAAGACTTTTCGTTTTGGGTTGATTTTTCTCTCCTAATGCCAGCAAAACCTCTGGAGCGTTGGAAGCCAAATTTCGCATTTGAAATCCCCCTTCATTGTGTATAAATCGCACTTTTGTGACTAGGTCAATAGCTTCATCCACAGTCGACGCTATCAAGCATGTCGTCGACATAGTGAGTTAATAATCGAGGAAACTGCCCTAGGATATTCTTCCTGAAAGCGCGATGCATTTAAGTTCTTTATGAACTGTGCTGAGCTTGACGAACATGTGGCGCCGAAAGTAACCACCTGCATGGCGTACGTATCAGTTGATTCGGGTCCTCACGCCATAAAAATCGTTGTGCATGTTGATCATTTTCACACACTCGAATCTGGTGAAACATTTCGCAGATATCTCCAATTACAGCGATTCGATGTTCTCGAAATTTATATAGCACGTGTGGCAGTATAGTTAACTGATCCGGTCCCTTGAGAAGAGCTGAGTTTAGTGATATACCATTTACTTGGGCTGCTGCATCCCATACCAACCGAAGTTTATTTGGTTTATTTGGGTTAAATACGCTGAATATTGGCAGATACCAAATACGTGTTTGGTTCAATTTAAGTTCATCAACAGTAAGTTTTCTAACATAACCTTTGCTAACATGATTCTTAATTATTTCTCTAATTTTGGTGCCTAGTTCTGTATTTCTTTCTATTTGTTTCTCTAGGCACGTTTGGCGTCTTGTTGCCATCGGTAAACTATCCGGGAGAGAGATATTGTCACTTCTCCAAAGCAATCCGGTTTCAAATCGATTATCGATTTGGGTCGTAGTGCGTTCCATAATTTGTCGGGCTCGTTTATCCTCAATAGATTCTAGTATCGTTTCAGGAACCTTAATTCCCATATTTTCCATAGAGAAAAATCGTTTGACAAGGTTATGTAAGTTTTCATCAACTTTACAGTCACAAACATGTAAATTATGATAACTGTATGGGCTTTCATGAGATTCTGAACTAGTAGCTTCGCAGAATCCATGTACTATCCAGCCGAGCCGGGTTTTCATTGCGACTGCTTGATTATTTTGGCCCTCCTTAACTTGCAGTGAAATACCCATTTCCAATTATCTATTCCTATCAATATACGAGGCAATGCGTTACAGTACGACTGAAGTGGCAATCCCTTTAAATGCGGAGATTCATTATATATATTACTCGGCAGTGATGACTGTACTGAAAGGCTGAGTTTTTGTACTGTTCTTGCTTTTATGATGTATTTGGGAGCATCGGTGTAGGTACCAGCTATGCCAATAGATACTCTTCGCGATTCTGTCTCCAAACGAGTATCATCAGCTAACCATTTCAGACATAAACTCTCTCTAGTGCCTCCTAAATCTAATTCGTCAGCAAGTTCATTTTCAATTAAGGTAACTGATGAGCCCTCATCTAAAAAGGCATATGTTTTCAAGGATCTGTTCTTCCCATGTAATGCGATTGGCACAACTCGAAACATGGCCGTTTGTTTTGTGTTTGAGTGATAGTTTAAATGACTGGTAGACGTAACTTTAGGGATTCGTAAGGACTGAGAACTGCACTCAGAATTGGCGTTCGGTTCTTTGTCTTTATTATGGTTATGGAGGAGCTGGTGATGTCTGAATACACATCCATTTTGACCACATACCTTATCTAAAGTGCATCTCCATTGGTTGTGGGGTTGTAAGCACTTTCTACAAAGATCCTTTTGCTTTTGCGTAATATGTACGAAATCGTTCGTACATTCTACGAATAATTTCGTTGTTTTCAGTCCAAGAATGGTTTCGTACATATTACACATTGCCTTTCGTACATTATACGAAAAAATTAATGTTGTATTCAACGAACTACATTCGTACAATGTACGAATGATTCGTACTAAAAGCATTTTTCGTAACCGAAGAAAAAAATTCGTGCATTGTACTAAAATAATTTTGTAGTTTCTAGAAATATTATTCGTACATTCTACGAAAGGAATGGTTCGATTACAAATGTTTTCGTAAAATGTACGAAATTTATTTAATATAATGAACGAATCATTTTCGTACAATGTACGAATACAATTCGTGAACAGTAATAAATTATTCGTATAATGTACGAATCATTGTCGTACAATGTACGAATATAATTCGTGAACAGCGACTTTATTCGTATAATGTACGAAAGAGTATCTGTGCAGCAGGTTTAATTTTTTCCAATAATTCATCGAATATGTCTATAGACATCCGGTGAAAATTGAAAAATCTGGCACTATCATTCAGGCGCATGACTGATGACTTTTTAGCGTCGCATCGACCGTTTCGCAGCAGATGGAAACGACGATGGCAAAAGTGTGACGGGACACCCGTGTCGGCGACGCTAAACGGCAGAGATGGAAACGCACCTTTATACGATATTATTTCACATCACTCCGAATAACCTAAAAATACAAAACCTTATAAATATAATAAAAGGTGAAGATGAATCGTTTCCTGCAATGAAAATTAGAAACTCTTTCCTGAAAAAAGAATCAAACAATGTTGTTTTTTGAAAAATTCCTTTTACTAATATCAGTATCAAATTTCGATATAACCCTTTCAAGAACTGAAACGAATGAAACTAAAACTTCAGAATATTTTTAATTTTAATTAAAATTTTTTTATTATATTATATATTTTATATTACATATATTATATTATATTTTTTATAAATCGAAATCTGAAAATAAAATAAAAACATACTGCAGTCACGATCGGCTGCAAGCCAATCGTATAATACTCTAGATGAATACTGAACTCTGATTTATATTGTAGTTGGGGATAAAGTAGAATTACGTGTGTGCATGTTGTACGTCCTTTATTATGGACTGTCATTAGATTGCTACTCAAAACTAAAAGACAATATTCAGTCTTTAATTTCATATTTTGAACTGGGTAAGTCATCGAAAAAAATGTCCTTTTTGAAGGACTTTCACATGGAAGGTGCAGGAAGGACTTACTCGATTTCTTACATATTTATCCTTTTCCTTGGAACCAGTTAAAAATGAACGTATACAAAATTTCAAATTCGTAGCTTGAAGCGTTCAAAAGTTATCGAAAAATATTGTTGAACACGTGTCTTAAGGACATTTTGTACGGCAGCTACCAGAAGGAGTAAAAGGATTTCGCTGATAAGTAAACTCGAACTTTTTTTTTACTCAAAACTAATTTGTACAAAATTTCCAATTTATAGCTAAAAGATTACTTGAGTTATTGTAAGTTCCGTAAATTAAAAGAAGACGTTTTGAAAGGATATTTGTATGGCAGCTACACGAAGGACTAATAGGATTTTCTTCATAATCACACATTAAGCTCCAACTATTGGAAAAATAACACATACAAAATTTCAATGCGGTAGCTTAAACCCTTCTGAAGTTATCGACCAATATTCTTGAACACCTGTTTTAAGGATATTTTGTATGGCAGCTACCAGAAGGAGTGAAAGGATTTCGCTGACTAGTAAACTTGAACTTCGTTTTCACTCAAAACTAATTTGTAAAAAATCCCGAATTCGTAGCTAGAAGATTACTTGAGTTATAGTGAGTTTCGTAAATTAAGTGAATACATTTTGACAGGATATTTGTATGGCAGCTACACGAAGGACTAACAGGATTTTCTTCATAATCATACATTTAGCTCGAACTATTGGAAAAATAACACAAACAAAATTTGAATGTCGTAGCTTAAACCCTTCTGAAGTTATCGACCAATATTCTTGAACACGTGTTTTAAGGACATTTTGTATGGCAGCTACCCGAAGGAGTAGGACGATTTTGCCCGTTAACGAACTTAGCCTTACAAATTCAACCAAACATTTAGATTCAAAATTTCAAGATCCTAGGTTAAGGCGTTCTTGAGTTATCGTGCTAACGGACAGACGGACGGACGGACGGACGGTCGGACGTCAGGCGGATTTGAAGTTTTTGGGCACAAATAAACAAAAAATAATATATAACTTTTTTTCGTCCGAGGCTTGGTTCTATGCGTTACAAACTTTTCGGCTGGATTAAACTTATAATAC
Source organism: Beris morrisii (assembly GCA_951812415.1). Taxonomy (NCBI): domain Eukaryota; kingdom Metazoa; phylum Arthropoda; class Insecta; order Diptera; family Stratiomyidae; genus Beris; species Beris morrisii. The sequence continues at coordinate 87,995,621 of OX638310.1, read as the reverse complement.
TCTATATGATTTCATCTAGAGTATAAATATACATACGCCGTGTCGGAAGAACAGTGACGCAACTGCGAAAAATTCTAATTTTTTTCGGAGAAACAAAATCATTTTTGACAATTGCCCACAAGCCATACGAGCTTATTAATAGTTACTATAGACAGCTTAGATCAAGAGCACGTTCGTTTAAAACAACGGGGAAGAATAGCAAAACCACAAAATATTGAAATGTGAAAACAAAAAATTTTCAAAATTGCAGTTGCGTCACTGTTCTTCTGACACGGCGATATATAAATAAGTACGATTAAGAAAGTAATAAAATATTGCTCCTTACATACTGTTAACTTCGACAACTACTAAATGGGAGCCTTCTCTGCATCCTCCGCCAAAGTTTCTTGTGCATCTGAAAAGCATTACGTCATATACATTTTTTTAAATATGTTTTCGTCGAGAACGCAATTATTTCAACATAATTTCTATCTTGACTCAATGTTTATTATTCGGGTGAAAAGGGAAATACAATAATTACCTGTAATGGCTTTTATAAGCATCTGTATATTCGGGCTACAAATGCTACAAATAAAACAATCCATACCGAGATATTGTACTTTACAGGGAAAAATTTGTTTTTTTTTCAATAATATTAGTAAGGTTGCCAGATAGTTGGCTGGAGAACCCGCCGCGTTAGCTATAGAAATAGCCCAAAACCCGCAAGAGAATTGTAGCCCGAATACAGTGCCCAACTCTGCAATTTTACAGTAGCAGTTTAATGTGTTGAATACAGTTGCGACTTCGACCAAGAACTGTGAATTTCTAAGAAACAATGTAATGTTAATATGATATTTGTGTGGATCCATAAATTTGTATTTATCACCATTTCAAAACTCTTATTTGAAGAAAATATTTGGAACAATAATACAATATAAAACCCTTGGTGTAATAAGAGGTCAACTCATTTTTTAATAGCATGAGAGGGCTTGACTTACTGACTCCTTATTGGATTCGGATGAAATTCAGCTGATACAGTTAACCACTTACGATTTAATAATATTCTTAAGAATTCTAATAAAATCATATAAAAAAGAATAAAATAATTTTAATGCAATAAGGGGCCAGAAAAGTAACGTTTTCTCATGTTTTTGGGCATCAACACTTAATAATCTAATTGCTTCATAATCGTCTTCGCTTAAATCACAGAAACTGTCTAAAGAAGATGAAGCCGGCTCTCGATTATCGTCATACATTTTTGAATTGAAGCGGTTCAACATATCTTTGGAGGAGTGAAATTTTTGCAACACGTGTCTGTAACCTGGCAAATTTTGTGACAAAAGATTTTGTGATATATTTCAAGACGCGACGAAAATTCGGGCTTATGCAAGAATATAAGTAACTTTAAGTGTACCCGAAGCCGTAAGAGAGAATCTAGCGTTGCATTCGATTGCGCTGCTAAACACACGCTCCACTACTGCATTACTAACAGGAAGAGTTAACGTTTTTAGTGCAAAAAGAGCCAGGTCTTTAAACGGCTGCTCGCCTCTAGCATTCGTAGTATTTAGCAAGAAATGCCCAGAAATGTATTATGTCTATTTTTGACAAAACGCCATTATGTGCAGGATCCAAGTACAACTCGATGGTAGAGTGCCGAAGGAAATCCTTTTGATATCAAGGCCAGCGACGCTAATGCATTCTACCAAGGCTGTCGCCAAGCTTTGGCCGGTGTAACTTCAACAATATCATTAAAGTTCGTAGCCATAGCTTGGCGACTCATGCTGAAGTATCTTATGCATAGATCCATGAACTTTGTAACGGATACATCTGTTGCCTCGTTAGCAATTATGCCATAATTCTGTTATCAGTTCAATGAGAAGTACTAGCTCAACAACGGCTGAAATTAATTTTGAACATTTCGTTCGGTGTAACCTAATGCTTT